>OY720254.1:2500000-3750000 GCA_963082625.1 Pasiphila rectangulata | reverse complement strand
CGCTTGGCAGGCGGGTTGGCGAGCGCAGTATGGGATGTTAATACACGGAGAGACGCTGCTGCCCATCTCCCTGTCCAAAGGTATGCTTTAGCAGTTTCTTACTGTATCCGCGGGCAAGAGATGAGGGGCAACATTCTAATGCCGGCGGAATTTTAAAACTTGAATAAATAAAATAAGCCTTTATTTGTACAATGTTTTCAAAATAAACTATGGTTTTAACGAATATAAAATATTAATAATAATGTTGTTGCGTTTCGCTACAACAGCTTGTATTGTGAGAAAGGTCTCCTCTAAAGACGTTCATCTCGTTCTGTCTCTTGTTATTCTCATCCATTCTGGAACTGCAGGAGCTCCTATGCGGTCATCTAGAAAGATGGGTTTCGTTAGTCGTCCTTTATTTCCGTTGCCTTCTCTAGTAACCATTCAATTATTATTTAAGTCCATTTATTAATCGAATTCAAAAAAAGAAGGAGGTTCTCATGCTGTCTGTATGTTTTTGTAATCTTTGTTACCTTATTAGGAAGTGAAGCCCCCTATTATGCATAGCGCTGTCTGTCTGTCTGTCTGTGCATGACATGATTACAACCGAATGCGTTGTTTAACACGATTACAACCGACCGATTTGTATAAAACCTTTTTTGTTAGCACTGTCTTAATGAGAGAAGGGTACTGATTGATTTTGGTGACCAGGACACAGGAACCGGAGTTATTGAGACCTGAATGTATTTGAAATTAATATTAAATACTTATTTTTGTTTTTTCGGAAACCTTCGCCCCCTTTTCTGGTACCCCCGTACCAATGCTTGTAATCAATATATGTTCACGCATAACTTCTTACAGAGTCGTCCGATTTTGATAATTTTTTTTTATTGGAAAGGGTATAATACCCTGTCCCCGTTGTTTCCATTTTAATTTGGAAATAATTCCAATGCTAAGGGTAGGAAAACAGTTAACAGTTGCGTAAAAATTAAGAGCATGTTAATGATAAATAAAAAAGTCCACCACTCAGCGTATGCCGTGACATAATGAATTATAGCCACAGTGCTGGTCTTCCATGGTACACTAGCGCAAAGCGGATTATTTTCGTGAGAGTTTTTAACAGTTAACAGTTTGTAGATCTACATAAAATAGCAATTTTTTCTACATATTTACTCTTAGTGTTAGTGTTCCTGTTTATCACAGGTCAATGTTATGTTTAATATTGTAATTATTTCGGTTAATCCCTTTATTTCTTCTAATCTATGTGCAACTCTCTTTTTAATTACAAAATCCCATACAGTCAAGGTTATAACATCTTACCTGATGTAGTTCTTGTATTCTTCTATCCCTTCTCCTAGTCTTCTCATCTCGCTAATTCCTATCATCTACCATTTGATCAGTGCTGTGGCTAGTTCGATATGTTTCTCCATAGTTCTTAGTGATCTCACGTTAAAATAAAAGCCTTCTTCGGCCTATGCTCGCTTTAAATGAATGGTTGCCTGGAACAGATTGCTTACAGCGATAAGGCCGCCCGTTGAATTGCTCAAAATTGTTTGATTATATTTCTGTTTGTTTTTATACCTCGGTATATATATTTTTTGTTACATGTGGTGATCAATAAATGTTATCTATCTATCTATCTATCTAAAAGTAGTTAGCATATCTTTAGAACGTCTTGGTCCTTTTCCCCATCGAGGACCAGTCGGCTTGGGGATGGTGTTTCGTTTCTGTTTTCCTACTTTTCTTCTTATTCAAGGTCCAAGATCTCTATTAATATTTCTCTTAAATATTACAAATCACTTGTTTGTTGCTGTTGCTTTCGATCACCAGTTTTCAGTTGCTGTTGTTTCAAACCCTCATCACATCAAATTAATGTATTCTGTTGCCCTTAGACTGAGTTAAAGTTGTAAATCATCTACGAGAGATGTAAAGGCCTCACGTGGCGTGGCGTGGCAGCGGTCAGCAAATTGGCGCGTTGCGTTTGGCGCGAATTTATAAGAAAGAAGAGAAAGAGGAGGAGGATCATTTCATGGTGCGGAGAAAATGATGATGATGATGTATAATGTCGGTAGGTAGGCTGTGGTAGTTAGCTATCGGTATGTCACATAGCGCTATGTGAATGTAGAGCTTGCGTCAAATGCCTATGTGAAACATTTAGGGCACTCCAACACGCTTAGCCAGCCTCTTGTCTGAGCAACTGTCAGATAATGTTATGGGTACCTACGTATCTGTCTTAGAATATTAGTCTGAAGAATGAAGAGGTCAATACGTCTGAAGCAGCGGCCTGTACAACATTATTAGCAGTTGCTGACGCTGTCTAAATCGCTAATATTATAAAGCCGAAAGTTAATTTGTATGGAAGTTTGTTACCTTTGTTCACGCAAAAACTACGTACGTACGTGCGTACGTATCGAACTGAAACTTTGCAAACGTATAGATATTGGCTAGGATTAACACATAGGCTATTTCATCCGGTTACAACGCATGCGAAGCGGCGGGCACAAGCTAGTCATCTATAAAACATTTGACTTTTGACAGAAGCGTCAAGGAACGATTTGACGGGCGTGGATTCGAAAACCACCAGAATCGTAAAATTTTTAGGGTTCCGAACCAAAATGGTAAAAAAGGAACCCTAATAGAATCACTCTGTCTGTCTGTCTGTCTGTCTGTCTGTCACAGATGGATATCTCGAGAACTACTAATACTATCGACTTGAAATTTGAAATGGTAAAAGACCACACTTTTTTACTAATATAGCATATATGAAAATGTTAAAAAATATTCTTATTTTGATTGCAGGGGGGCGGATAGGGGATCTCAAAATTTTTAAGTAAAGTTACTAGGCCGTGTGGGGTATCATATGAAAGGTATTTATTTGCACAATAATAAACAGTTTTTAGTTTTCCTTTAAACCGTATTGTTTTTGAGTTATTTACAAAAATGTCGAAAAAACGACCGTTCCCCCCCCCTTATCTCCGAAGTTTGCAGAGATAAACCCGTGATACTTTTATAGCTAATAGAAGTATATGTATGTGTGTAAACTTTATAGGAAAATTATAGCGAACTCTCTAATTTGCATAGTTTTTTAGACGATGGGGGTGGAAGGGGCGTTTTCAAAATTTTTGGAAAGTTACTAGGTGATGTGGGATATCATATAAAAGGTATTCTTTTGCACATTAATAAACAGTTTTTAGTTTTTCTTTAAGTCGTATAGTTTTTGAGTTATTTACAAAAATGTTGAAAAAAATAGCGTTCCCCCCCCCTTATCTCCGAAGTTTGCGGAGATAAACCTCTGAAACTTTTATTGCTATTAGAAGTGTATGTAAAGAAGAGAGGAATCTTATTACAATCTCTCTACATAGCATACTTTATTAGAAATCATCGAAAGTGTAAAAAATCTACATGAGTTCCGCTATCAGACGAGAGATGGCGCTGTCAAGGTTCTCCAACAAATATAAAACCGCCTTTATCATTTATTATATTGTATGATGGCACGGAACCCTCGGTGCGCGAGTCCGACTCGCTCTTGCCCGGTTTTATTTGATAAGGTTTTTCATTGCCTTGAGTTGTAGAGTTGTTGTAAAGTAGTAGAAGTAGAAGTAGGTGCGATACGAAGCATGCCGGAACAGCTAATAATGTTCTAATAAAATCGTTTCTTAGAAACGTACACGCGTCAATAACAGACCCAATGTACGTAATGACATGTTAATAAAAAACATTGAAAGCGAGCTTTTTCCTGTTTGTGAATTCAATTGCTAATTCACCCCACAAAAGGCACAGTTAGATAAATAGTAATAGGCAGAAACTTCACTCCGATAACTCCAGAGCCATGTTATGTAAACATTAAATCTAAATATCTCACTTTCAAATGATTCGTGAGTTACACTATTCATTGTTATGTTAAACGGGTATTCTACTCACGTTAATTATTCGTTGAAAATAGGTATCCAACGTGTTCAGTTCCTCCTACTAAGCTCATTCCCTGACGAAAGTTCCCCTGGGAGGAACTGAACACGTTGGATACCTATTTTCAACGAATAATTAACGTGAGTAGAATACCCGTTTAACATAACAATAAATAATTATTCTTTAAGCATTATGCAACTTTGTGTTTAAGCCACATAGTTTTTGACTTATTTGTAGTTATCATCATGTCAGCCGTAAAACGTTCACTACTGAATACAGGCATCCCTCATGAGGGGTCCTTGCCATACTCACCACACTTGGCAGGCGGATTGGCGAGCGCAGTGCGGGATGTTGATACACGGAATGACGCTGCTGCCCACCTTCCGGAGGCATCCCTTAGCAGGCTCTTACTGTATCCACGGGTATAAGAGGAGGTGGAAAATTCTACTGCCGTCACCCCACGGCTACTATTTGGAATAACATATTGTAAAGCTGAAGAGTTTTTTTGTGCGCGCTCATCTCAGGAATTAGTATATCGAATTGGAAAATCATTTTAGTGTTGGATAGCTGATTTATTGAGGAAGGCTTAAGGTTATAACTTAACGACAAATAGTATAGAATAATATCTACAGTAGTTCCGCTATGTTTGTTCGCGCGCAAACCTCGGCTATTAGCCAATGAACGCGACTCGCTGAAAGGATATCACGCGATGGACATCCAATGAGAATGCGATGGCGTGACGTGATAGTGCGCTCGCCATTTTTATTTCACACAAGAAAATTATTTTAGTTCAAGACCCTCCTGGATGCCTACATCTATATTACGCTTGGCGGGTTAACGAGCGCAGTACGGGATTTTGAATGCATAAAATGCTGCTGCTCATCTCCCGGAGGTAACCCGTTGCAGGTTCTTACTGCGTGAACCTTCAACGGGAACCTGCTGAGAAGAGGGGCAACATTCCACTGCCGGCACCCTACGGCAATATCAACTCTAATATCCGTAAGATCCCAGGCCATATTAAAATTAAGTAATACACCGCAAAGCTTATTCTGCAATCTCCGCTCACTGGAGTGACAAATGCCTTCATGATACAAAGATACGGTTAACAAAGAGATTCTAATTAAAATGGGAACCAGTGGGACTGTCTGGTCCACGCCAAGACTTTACATTTAAATTACCGAGTCCGCTACCACATTCTTTCATTATGTGGCAGCAAACAATACGGGATTTTATTCAGAAATGGGCGTGAGATTTACTTCTAGACGTTGTTGTGAGATTAGTTAATAAATGGCTCTACCAAGCAACCAATCATTTCTTTATCGGAATTAACATCCATTTTGTTAGTAATGCCTTTGCATCTATTATAGATTATTTAGACAGCGTCAGCAACTGGAAATCATGCTGTACGGGACGCTGCAGTGCCTGGGACATTGTTGATGGATTAGGCGTGACCAGCACCTATACAATCCTCTCAGCTTAGTCAGCTATTACTTAGAGGATTTGTTAGTAAAACATTAACAAAGAAAAGGGATATAATTAATAGAATCAGGCGTTACTTTGCGGAAATCCATATTATTATGATAAACAAAGAAAAATATCTAGTTTTAATTCCGCTAATGCTGAGATGCATATGCAGGGCGGGAGGGCGGTGCATATGCATCTCAGCATTAGCGGAATTAAAACTAGATATTTTTCTTTGTTTATCATAAAGAAAAGGGACTTAAAATAAATAAATAAAAATAAACTAAAAATGTTACATGAAAGATACTTAATTGCACATTGCTGCAAATTGCTGCTCATCTTCCGGAGGTATCCCTTATCAGGCTCTTACTGCATCCATGGGTATGAGAGGAGGGGTAACATACTACTGCCGGCACCCCAAGGTGAATTTTATTTTATTGTACGCTACAGGGATCGCTTATAAGGTCACCCATTGTGATTCATATTTGTAATATTGATAAATTAATATATGTGTTTGCCGTGGCGTGCCGGCAGTAGCATGTTTCCCCTCCTCTCACGCTTGTGGATGCAGTAAGAGCCAGCTAAGGGATACCTCCGGAAGATGGGCAGCAGTGTCTTTCCTTGTAATAATATCACGTACTGCGCGCGCCAACGCGCTTATAGCCTGTGTTCATTAGTGGACGATTTACGGCTGAAATGATGATTATCTGTTTGTGCAGGTATATTTCTTTTTAACACTAAAGAGTATTTGTATTGTATCATATTATAGCACTTTCCACGTATTGCATTTTCTCTGAATAATTTATAAAACCTTTTAGCTTAATAGCAAAAGTTTTAAAAGCTAGGTTGGATAATGAATCATTAAAAGATATGTTTATGACTTAAAAAAACAACGGCATTTTGTGTTGGCCATCTTTGAGTTACCAGGATACAAAACATACATAATATAATTGTTTTGTTATCAGAACTAACGGTGTGTATCAAACTTCAGAGCAATCTTTAAACGGGAAAGGGTAACATTTTAAAAACACAATTTGCCTAATCAGGTCAAGCTAAATAATAACCGTTAAATATTTTATAAAAAAAACTCATTCAATGATAAAATCCTTGACTTATTGCTAATAATACCCAAACCGCTATAATGTTCCCATTATGAGTATTTAACTCGATTTATCATGGATCCCATCAGCGGGTCTGGAGTAAAAACAGTGAAACAAAAAACTCAACTGCAAGTTTAAATTTAGGTCATGTAACTATACCTTGCCGTGGGGTGCCGGCAGTAGAATGTTGCCCCTGCTCTCTTGCCCGTGGATGCAGTAAGAGCCTGCCAAGCGTGGTGAGTATGGCAACTGCCCCTTATGGAGTTCCATGAGGGAGGCCTGTGTTCAGTAGTGGACGTTTTACGGCTGAAATGATGATGATGATGATCTATACCTTAAGGGACTCTAGTAGACACTATTACAATAAATACATTCATTATGGATCCAATGAGATTTTATATTGTTGTTTCACAGTGTACCTATTCGAAGCCAATTTTTTTTCCAAGTCGGTTTATAAACGCCGGAGTTCTGTGGTATTAAATATAAAAAAAACACAGACGACTTGAGAACCTCCTCCTTTTCTGAAGTCGATTAAAATGTAAGCAGGTATCAAATCATGAGATGGTATTTAATTTTGAAAGACTGTTAGGTAGTTATACATTTAAAAATAGAATTATATGCGTTGGCGTAAAAATCCCGCGAGTAATATTGCATTCATCATTTCAGCCGTAAAACGTCCACTACTAAACTAAGGCCTCCCTCATGGATCTCCATGAGGGGTAGTTGCCATACTAACCACGCTTGGCAGGCGGGTTGGTGAGCGCAGTACGGGATGTTGATGTACGGAAAGACGCTACTGCCCATCTTCCGGAGGTGTCCCTTAGCAGGCTCTTACTGCATCCACGGGTAGGAGAGGAGGGGTAACATTCTACTGCCGGCACCCCACGGCTATATTGCATTAATAAAAAGTAAATACCGTACCTTTTTAATATGTGAATGTTTATTTGATTGTCCTATTTTAAGGCTTCTTACACGTTTGGCGTCAAATAATTCACATAAGAGTTATTTGGCGCCCAACACGGTATTAATATTCAACATTTTCCTCATACCAACCGCTTAAACGAAAGCCTGTACGTTCCTAAATTAAGCAAATAACGTTCAAAACAGTTAAAAGATCCAAAAAGTGCTCGCGAAGAAATTCAAACAATCGCAGCGAAGGTTTTAGCGACAAAACATGCATTTCCCTAATTAATTTATGTTGGGAGTGTTAGGGGCTTGAGAGACTTCCTCTTCCATCTGAATAATTACTTACTACTAATTAAAATCTTTGTGTTAAGGTATTTTATTTGCCTTTGTTCACTAGACAAAGAAACTATTATAAATGTTTGTTATTTTTATAGTGTTTAACAACACTTAGGTAGAAAATTTTCAAAGAAATGAATAACCTTATCTAAAATTTTACGGTTCTGGTGGGATTCGAACTCACGTCCGTCAAATCGATACTTGACGCTTCCTTAAACCGGAAGTGTTTTGACCGCTAAGCTACAGAACCAATAATCTAACCAAGATCTTTCAGCGGGTTCTGTAGCTAAGCAGTCAAAGCACTTCCTGCTTAAGGAAGCGTCAAGTATCGATTTGACGGAAGTGGGTTCGAATCCCACCGGAACCGTAAAATTTTTGATAAGGTTCTTCTTTGAAAATATTATAAATGTTGCTGCTGCAAAACGTGTCTGTCACAACAACCAGGTGTTTGTTAATTCAGAAACCTCATCATCAAAACTCCTAACTAAAGTTCGCCTAAACACGTATTAAAAAATCTTCAAAATATTAGTTTATGTAGGTTTCTATATATAATAAAAATATGTATCTATGTAGTATAATGTGTTAAGTATATCAGTCATCTAGTACCCATAACACAAGCTCTGCTTAGCTTGGGGCTAGATGATGCTGTGTGATTTGTCCAGCATTATTTATTTATTTATTTATTTATGTTAGAGATTCTGTGGCCGAAAGGTAAAGACAAATTTTTGAGTAACCCGTTATTTTGGCTCAGCAAAAAGACTTAAATAATAGTAAAATAATCCAGTAGTTAATAGATCTCACAACCATGATAGTTTCTTAGTAGCATCTTAATATAAGTGGATGAGCAACACAAATGCAATAAATAATCTCAGGTAAATCCAGTAAAGTGGCAGCATGAACTTGTATCCAGCCCTGGGGCCAAACAGCCAAAGTTCCCATAACTTGCTTACAAACACAAATTAAGTTAGCACAATTTACCGCCATCCTTCGCGTACTAGATCCAGCTGCATGGTGTAAGTCGGACCAACCAAAAAAAGGCCTTTTCTGTTATATGCGATTTATACAGTGTCAGCAACTGGTATTAATGTTGTATGGACGCTGACAAATTAAGCCTTCGTAAGGTTTAAATCGAGAGTTGAAGTTTTCGAAAACTCATATTTCGAGTACTCTCACACAATTCTATACTCTCTTACTATAACAGTAAGGTGTAATAAATTTATTTGAAGAAGGTAAATGAAATTCAAATAAAGGTTTAGCTAAATATGGTGCATCTTCAATTTCTGAGCTCTTGGATATTATGATGGATTTGTGAGGTGTGCAGCATTATTTATTTATTTAAATACAATGGATTTAAAATAGTTACTAAGGTAATTAAAATAATAATAAATCATTTATTAATCAGATTATACATCCATTTGTTAGTAAGTACACATAAGTGGTTAGTAAACAATAAAAAAAAACATATAAAGACACATAGAAAATACCTTATATAAAGTAAGACATTTGGATTCAGACCACTTGAACACAGCTGGGTTATTACTGCGTCACTAACTGGGCAACTGGTTGATGCTTTGACGCCCAGTAGCTTAAGAAGTCTGAAATTTAAAGGTTACATCTGTGACGCCCGTATGGTGAATTAAAATTGGAGTTGTGAAAAAAAGAAAATTATAACTTGTTAAACTTTCGCGATTTGTTAACATATTTTTAGTTTTAAAATTACAGGATTTTATCGCGTACCTTTTTTATTATTTTCCCGACGTTTCGAACACATTTCAGCGTTCTTGGTCGCGGGAGGACTGATGTGCTGGGAGCTACCGCCGCGAATCAACGAGCGAAACGTCGGGAAAATAATAAAAAAAGGTACGCGATAAAATTCTGTAATTTTAAAACTAAAAAAAAGAAAATTACCTTGAACCCGGACCTTATTGTGACACTTATTGGCGGTTACTTAGACTAGGTATTAAGGTATATAATAAATAAATAATGAATCCACCATCTAGTCCTAAACATAAATGCATTTTACATAGAAAACACCCATAGCCGAAACAAATATTTGCAGATAAAGCAATCATTTTTATAACATTGCCGGGATCGAACCGACAACCTCCTGCGCATATTCTTACGCTTAATTCTTCATTCAAATTTCTTTAGTTAATTTCGCAAAGCAGTTGAGTTGGTAGGTAAGAAATACCCAACCGTTCTACCAGCGTTAACATCTCAACGTTAAAACGTAGGTGAATGTGATTAACGTCGACGCGCGACGTGCCTAAACAGATATTGAGCTAATAGCCGGCCAGCTCGTTACGTGCCGGTTGGAATGCTTGAACTCTTGGAAATTTGGCTAAACCTGCACTTGATTTTAGATCAAGCTTCTCTGAGTGTGTGTTTTCTTAAGACGACGCTTTGACGATGTTGGTGGCATTGGAGCAGTGTTTGGTGTTTTTTTTTATGTTGTAATAGTCAACCAATTGTGTAAACCAACTACCATTTAGAAGTTAAAAACATGAAAAAATTAAAAAATATTTTGATTTTAGATCAAGCTTTTCTAAGTGTGTGTTTTCTTAAGACGACGCTTTGACGAAGTTGGTGGCATTGGAGCAGTATTTGGTGTTTTTTTATGTTGTAATAGTCAACCAATTGTGTAAACCAACTACCAATTAGAAGTAAAAAACATGAAAAAATTAAAAATATATCAAATCAGTTTTTAAAACACAAATCTTTATATGATTTTAGATCAAGCTTCTCTAAGTGTGTGTTTTCTTAAGACGACGCTTTGACGATGTTGGTGGCGTTGGAGCAGTGTTTGGTGTTTTTTTATGTTGTAATAGTCAACCAATTGTGTAAACCAACTACCAATTAGAATTAAAAACATGAAAAAATAAAAAATATATCAAATCAGTTTTTAAAACACAAACCTTTATTTGATGTTAGATCAAGCTTCTAAAGGTACCTATGTGGCGTCAATATTTTTATAGAGCTATTTTTGATGTTGTTATAGTAGTAACCAAATAGTAGTCAACCAATCTTGTAAACGAACTACTAATTTCAAGTAAAAACCATTTTGTATTTCCTGTCGCCATTGCAGCATTTTTTAGCGATTACAGTTTTGTAACTGCTGAAAAAAGTTGCAAGGGATGAAGAATTAAAAATTGATAAATTGAATAATTGAAGAATTGAAATAAAAAAAAACTATTTCTACCATGAATTTTAAAACAGGCAAAGTCTAAGAATGATAGTAACTATCAAAAATTACAGTAAATGTCAAAATGACAGAAAATGACAATAAATGTCAAAATGACAGTAAATGTCGAAATGACAACAAATGACAGTAAATGTTTTATTTTAAACAAGTGTATGTCTGGCTGTTCGTTGGTCACCGGCTTCTATGTCTTCAGGCGTTATAGATAAAGATTTTACATAAAACTTCTGCTGCTTAGACATATTTAGGTGTTGGAGTCTCAGGTGGAAATTAAAGAAAGTGGACTGTATATAGTAGCTGGTTTACTATTAAGTTTAACTTTTAAAAACTTCTATTAAAGTTTTAAACTTTTTTTTCAGCCTCTAAAATCTTAGTATGACAAATCTGAAAAAAACATGAATGTAGTTTTAACTATAAACTTCTTAGGAAAACTGTATGGGTTAAGCTAGCTTCTTGAGCTTCGAAAAAATAGCCGCTTAAATAAGTAATGTTGTTATCCAAAAACCGAAATAGAAACAAAGCCGAAAACTCAATTAATTTCTGTTGATATGTTTTGGTAAACGTAAAAATATACACCAACTTCTAACAACCGGTCTCCGGTTAACTACGGAACCCTGCATAGCGCGTGACCCAACACGCACCTGACCTAATTTATTTAATTAACTGATTACCATCTTTTTCAATACCTTCCAAAAATACACAAACATTCTAAACCTTATCATGAGATTTCCAAAACCGTTTTCTTAGCGGGCGGTTATGTTCCAAGAAAAACATACCATGGAAGATTCAAGTCCCTGGGATCAGGGGTTTTGGCTCTACAGATAACGTACAGTCAGCGTGTCTGACAGCATAATCATCATCATCATCATTTCAGCCGTATAACGTCCACTACTGAACACAGGCCTCCCTCATGGATCTCCATAAGGGGCAGTTGCCATACTCATCACGCTTGGCAGGCGGGTTGGCGAGCGCAGTATGGGATGTTGATACACGGAATGACGCTGCTGCCCATCTTCCGGAGGTAGCTCTTTGCAGGCTCTTACTGCATCCACGAGCCAGAGAGGAGGGGCAACATTCTACTGGTACCCCACGGCAACTAGCAACAGCATAATATAATATATTATATGTTAAATATATTATATATAATATATTATATATAAATTAACATAACCCTCCCAAAGTCCAACCTTTAACGTCCGCGACGAACACCAGTCACACGTGGGAGGGGGAACCTTGTAAAATCAAAACTTACGAGCTAATAAGGTAATGGCAAACCCTTTATGGAGATGAGTAATAGAAGTAAACGTATATGGTCGCTTCCCGGGGGCGATCGCCGGGGCACGTCTGGAGCCGATGCTGGACGTTCCAGCATACGAACCATCGGTGGCGGAGGGTTTAGGGGTCGGCCCTCCGTCGGGGAACCCGAACAAAGCGAGACCGCCCAACCATTGCCTGATGATACTTTGCGGAGTAGGGAAACATCTCCCACAAACTCTGCCGGTGCATCAGAAGTGACCACTGGAAGTTCAACTAATGTTAACGATGATGCCAGAAGAAAGTGGTCAGAAGCAGAACTTCACGAACTAATGTTCTGCTTCTTCAAAGCCAGAGCCGGAGGGCCAGGCTACATCAAACGTTTCGAGAGACTATTTAGAGACCGAAATATAAATAATCCCAAGATTGACAAATTTACAGGTAACACATTATCCAACCAAGCAAGAAGCATCATAGCACGTAAAGTCCTATCCACACAAGTACTAGATCAAATTAAATTTAAAGCAGAACAATCTTTATCCAACACACAAGTCACACCGCTTCCCACACATAGTTCACCAAATATTCATACACCGCCTAGGAATGCGACGCCTATAGTAATAGAAATTATCGAGGAACAAGTCTCTATAACTACACAAACACCAGAAATAACAGCCACAGACACACAGACAATACCGGAAGAAGTTTTAAATCAACTGATTCCTCCGTCTCATAACATTGAAGTAAATGAAGACCAAGATCCACTCATTCTACAGTTACTACAAACGCTAGCGGAAACAAAAGAAATTGAGATAGAGAATAGGGAAACGCTGCCAAAGCCGAACTTTAATAAAAAATATATTCAAAATTTAAACAAAATTAATGATTTTTTGCCTAGCCTATTGGAAATAAATAAATCACTACGAGATATAAATAACATCATCTATGCCTGCGCAAAAACATTATTGATAGCTAATAATCAAAAACCATACACACCCCCAACTTCACGAAAACTTAAGCGAGACCCACCATGGAAAACTCGAATAAAAAACAACTTAGAAGCATTTAGGAAAGAACTTGCGCAGCTTATAGAAATAAAGAGAGGAAATAATAGCAGAACCATGCGTAGAGTAAGAGGCAATTTATTTACTAAATATAACGTAAGAAACGAACAGGATTTAGACTACAGAATCGAACAACACACACAAAAAGTAAAAGCATTAGCAGGTAGACTTAAAAGATATAGTGATATGAATGATAGAAAAACACAAAACAAACTATTTCAAGAGAATCAACACAAATTTTACAGAAGCTTAAACGGGGAGCAGATTACACCAACTCAAATACCAACACAGAGTGAGGTTCAGAGATTCTGGTCCTCAATCTTATCAGAACCCGTGCCATACAACACTCATGCGCAATGGATTTCTGATGTAGAAGAGTCCATGGGAGATGTTGAAGAGGATGTTGCGTTTAGGGAAATAGACTTAGATAAAATTAAGAGAGCTGTCAGGAAGATTCATAACTGGAAGGCACCAGGTATAGATAATATACAAAACTACTACCTTAAATATTTAACAAGTACACACAAATATCTCGCACAGTTATTTGATAGAATAATAAAAGGAATCGAACCCGTAGAACATTGGTTCACAACAGGAAAGGTAATTTTGCTGCCAAAAAATCAAAATACAGAAGACCCTAAAAACTGGCGCCCCATAGCTTGCTTACCAACTATGTACAAATTGCTGACTTCTGTATTAGCTGATGAACTCTACATACATTGCGATACAAATAACATCTTAGCACCGGAACAGAGGGGATGCAGGCGTCGCTCCCGAGGCTGCAAAGACCATCTCATGATCAACAAAGCCATACTGGAGGATGCACACCAGTGTCAGAAAAACTTAAGTATGGGGTGGGTTGACTATCGGAAAGCTTTTGATAGCATATCACATGAGTGGTTACTCAAAGTACTTGATATTTACAAATGTCCACCTGCTATCAAGGGCTTTCTTGAGATAGTTATGCCTACATGGAATGTTCTCATGACAGCCTATGGAGCAAACGCCTGCATTACCACTGACCCAATTTACGTCCGCCGGGGAATATTTCAAGGCGACTCTTTGTCGCCTTTACTCTTCTGTCTAGGCTTGAACCCGCTTACAAACATCCTGAGTAAATATGAATCCAAAGGTTATAAACTCAAAAACAATAGCACTATAAACCACTTGTTATACATGGACGATCTTAAATTGTACTCTAATAACTCCAATAATTTAAAAACTTTAATTGACAGCACAGAAATATTCACAGAAGACATCGGGATGAATTTTGGGTTTAGTAAATGCAATGTATTACATTTAGCGAAAGGTAGGAGGCAAGAACATGAAGGTAGAGGTCATATTCTACTTAGTGGGGAGGAGTTTAAACATTTACAGAACGATGAACAATACAAATATTTAGGAGTACATGAATCTGGTAAAATAGATCACAGCGAAGCCAGGCAACAAAGCCAAAAAGAATATTTCCGTAGAGTTAAATGTCTCACTAAATCACATCTCAACGCACGTAACCTATTAAAGTCAATTAACATATACGCAGTACCGGTTCTTTTATATACATTCGGCATAGTAAATTACAAAACAAGTGATTTAAAGAAAATAGATATAAAAACTAGAAAAATATTAGCGATGAATAAAGTGCATCAACAAAAGGCTGAAGTAGAACGATTGTATTTGCCAATAGAAGAAGGGGGTAGGGGATTAACTAATGTAGAAATGCTGTACAAAACACAAATTATTAAATTCAGAAACTATTTAAGAGGAGAACAAGACCATATTATAAAAGCAATCGTAAAACAGGATAGAAAAAAGGTTAAATATTCAATAAGTAAAGAGTCACAAGCAAATTTATTAGAAATAGGTTTAGAGAATGAAGAAAATTATACAGATAACGAAATTCGTAAGGCTGTCTTAAAAACTAAAATCAATAAATGGAAAGCCAAGCCGCTTCACGGACAATTTTATAATAAAGTATTGGATAAAGAAAATGTAGATAGGGTAAATTCATTTAAATGGATCAAAAAGCAACCGTTAACACCAGGGCTAGAATCATCAATCTATGCTATACAAGATCAAGCAGTAGTAACTAGGCAGCATGAAAGAGATATCCTGAAAAGAGCAGTGGACGGTAGATGCAGGCTCTGTATAGCAAAAGATGAGACCACGCAACATATCATATCTGGGTGTGAAAAACTAGCAGGTACTTACTATACTAGAAGGCATAATAACATCGTGCAATATGTTCACTGGACGCTAGCAAAAAAACATAATTTTGAAGTTTCGAATCTTTGGTGGCAAGAAAATTTAACACAACCTCAAGTTATAGAAAACAACACAGCTAAACTCATGTGGGAAATACCAGTACAGACAGATATTACAATTATACACAATAGACCTGACATTATATACGTAAATAAAATAGAAAATAAAACATATTTAATTGATATAACTGTACCATCTGACTACAATATTGGGGCAAAAGAAATTGAGAAATTAAGTAAATATCACGCATTAAAAGTAGAAATCACCAGGCTTTGGAAAACACCAACCGAAGTCATACCTATTGTTGTCGGAGCTACAGGTATGATAGCTAAAAGTTTACACAGGTATTGTGACAAGCTAGACTCACACATCAATATTAACATAATGCAGAAACAAGCAGCCATTCATACAGTCACAATATTAAGCAAAGTTCTTGGGGATACAGTTTTTGTCAATCGGGGGGGAAATAACGAACATCAGGGGGAACCTGAGCAATCTTTTCCTTGAGGGTCTCAAGGCGGATGCTCAGTAAAACCGAGTCAAAAGCTCGAGTAGAAAGGAATTTCACAAAACATATATAAATTAACATAGTATTATATTAGTGATAACAATATGATTATAAAACGGGGTGTATTACATTATGTGTACTCAGCCGAAAGTTATTCTGACCACAACAAGGAACAACTTTAGTTCTACGACTTTTCAGGATTCGGTGATTTTAATCCAAGAAAAACCATAAAAGTTTTAGTTACAGCAGCTTATTATAAGCAGCTTATCATATAAAAATTATTTAAATAAAAAAAGACGATCACCAAACCAAATCTATATACATAAAATTCAAAGTCCTGACTGACTCACTGACTGACTGACTGATATATCAACGCACAGCTTAAATAAACCACTGGACCTTAAGACTTGAAATTTGGCACACATATACCTTGAGTATCCTAGAGGTGCACTAAGAAGGGATTTTTCGCAATTCCCACGGGATAGGGAATAAATGGGATTTATATTTTCAAATCAAAGTGGCTCTGCGGGACGGGAAAAAGGGGATTTTACTTTTTATGACTTCCACGCGGACGAAGTCGCAGGCAAAAGCTAGTTTGAAATAAAAATACGAATTATCAATTGTTTTCCCCTTCAAAATTTTAAAAAAGTTTTCTTGGGCTGAAAACTCTCCCTTTCGGGTAACACATATTATAATACACACTGTAGAACTGTTTCTTGTTTTAAGAGTAAGGTACCAATATATCCATCTCAATGGAATAACACCAACTTTAGTCCTAAGTTTTGTTAAGTTGACTGGGGTGACTGTCACCTCAGGACCTTATAGTAAACTTCCAGGCACGTGTGTCACGACTAAGGCTTTATTTAAAAGCAAAGTTTATGTCCTAAGAGACACATACATCTGTGTAGATGAGGAAATTTGCAGCATTGTTTTGCATTCACCTGTCAAGTGTGGAGTAAAGCCTTTCTGATATGGAAAATATTCAAGTTTAAAGATGAAATAAATAATCACCATTTCAGCCGTAAAACGTCCATTACTGAACACAGGTCATCTCCATGAAGGGTAGTTGCTATACTCACCACGCTTGGCAGGCGGGTTGGCAGTACGGGATGTTGATACACGGAATGACGCTGCTGCCTATTTTCCGGAGGTATCAGCATGTTCACAACCATGACAGTTTTAAAAGTTGTATCATTCTACATGTAGCCTAAACTAAGCAGAGCTTGTAATAACGAATCCAGATTATTCGTGGAATATATGTACATGCCTTCTTATGTTACTTAACAATGAAACCGGCAACACATCATCATCATTTCAGCCGTAAAACGTCCACTACTGAACACAGGCCTCCCTCGTGGATATCCATGAGGGGTAGTTGCCATACTCACCATGCTTGGCAGGCGGGTTGGCGAGCGCAGTACGGGATGTTGATACACAGTAAGACGCTGCTGTCCATCTTCCGGAGGTATCCCTTAGCAGGCTCTTACTGCATCCACGAGCATGAGAGGAGGGGTAACATTCTACTGCCCGCACCCCACGGCTGACATGATGACGATGAGATACTCGTTTGAAGTCAGAGTGGTCGCTGCATAGTACAAAGTAACATTATGCAATAATGAACCCCGACTTTCAACTCGCCCTTGCCTGCAATATCAACATGGTACGTTTTAATCTTCAAAATGTAATACGAAATATGAAATCTCAGATCTGAACTTCCTCAAAGGAGAGTCAGTCATGCGAGAAACCATTACAAACTAGAACTTATTACTTCGCCTTATGGTTTATAATCGCTAGGAGTGACTGTCTTAATTATTTCAAAGACCCACTCCTATTAAGGTAACGAGTCATTCAGTCCCCAATTAATTCAATGGTTTTTTTTCGAGTTTGTCAATAAGAGGTGTGTTGCCAAGTGGTATAATTGAATAGGTGATGGAAAATATCGTGAGGTACATGCATAAAGACCATAAAGTTCCACATGTGCTAATCCCACTAATATTATAACACCGAAAGTTTGTATGGAGGTTTGTTTCCTCTTCATGCAAAAACTAGGCTACGGATTGAGCTGAAACCTTGCACAGGTGTTGATGTTGACTAGGATTAACACATAGGCTACTTTTTATTCGGGTACAACGCTTGCGAAGCGGCGGGCAGAAGCTAGTTAAATATATAATCATTGTTAAAGATTATTATGAGTGGGATTGCGCGTACACAAAATAGCAACAAACTAAAATCTAAAAATAAAAAAGCCTTTTATTTCTTAGAAGACTTCTGTTAGGCAGTGGGCAAAAGTACTCCTGCGACGCAAGAGGTTGCGGGTTCGATTCCTGCCTTGGAAAAAAATGTCTGTATGATCTGCAGATATTTGTTCCGGGTGTTTTGGATGTTTTTCTATAAATATAAAAAAAATACCAATCTATGTCGTATAATGTATTAAGTATATCAGTCATCTAGTACCCATAACACAAGCTCAGCTTAGCTTGGGGCTAGATGATGCTGTGTGAATTGTCCAGCATTATTTATTTATTTCTTGCTTTATCAGAAATCATTTCCTTAGTTAAGTAAACTAAAAACTCATACTACTAGTATGTAGTTTTTTGTTTAATGTTAGTTAGAGGAAGCAACTTTTAACTTTCATTGAATACTTAAGATATTACAAATTTATTGATATTATAATAACTATAATATTGTTGCGCCGTGCGCAAATGCAAACTAGTAAGTTAGCGAAAGACTTTTTATTTGTGGTTATATTCTTATTTAATTCTATTGTCCAGTTTTGGACAGACTGTAGAAACTTTTACACTAATTTATCACCTAATCATCATTTCAGCCATAAGACGTCCACTGATGAACACAGGCCTCCCTCATGGATCTCCATGAGGGGTAGTTGCCATTCTCACCACGCTTGGCAGGCGGGTTGGTGAGCGCAGTACGTGATGTTGATACACGGAAAGACGCTTCTGCCCATCTTCCGGAGGTATCCCTTAGCAGGCTCTTACTGCGCTCGCCAATCGCCTCTTTCTTTTCAATACTTGTTATAAGAGGTATCTTTATCGGAGGTACACTGTATTTAATACTTAAATTTTAATGCAATAAAACAATTTTGTAAGTCCAAATGGATAAAAAATATGTTTGGTTAATAAAGTCTAAACTTAAAACTGAACGTGTGTATTTAAAGATATAAATAACCTTATTTATATCTTTAAATACACACGTTTCAGTTTTAAGTTTGAACGAGCTAGAATATATCTGGTGCAGCAAGGAGGAGACATCGGGAGACTTGTGGACCATTCTGCAGTAAGGGTACGCCCCTTCAAGATTACGCAGATCAAGGCTTTCTAGAATGGACCTTTACATATTTTTATTGTGGAACAGAAACACAGTGCTACAAATAATGATAAACGTTAGCATTGAAAATTTAATGACTGTGTAGCAGTGTCAGCGCCCGGCTCCTAAACCGATCACAATTTTAAACAATAGTTACCGTTAAAAACAAAATAAGAAAACAAAAAAAATATATAGTTGTTAATAATGTTAATAGAATCTGCCGTGGGGCGCCGGCAGCAGAGTGTTGTCTCTGCTCTCTCGCCCGAGGATGGAGTAAGAATCTGCCAAAGCATACCTCCGGAAAAGGGCAGCAGCTTCTTTCCGTGTATCAACATCCCGTACTGTGCTCGCAAACCCGCCTGCCAAGCGTGGTCAGTATGGCAACAGCCGCCTAATGATCTTGGAGATATATGAGGTCTGTCTAGCAGTAGACGTGCAATCCTAAGTCTGAGATGGTAATGACATGTGAAAAGTCAATTTATATTTACCTTTATAGCGTATCCAGTGAGCACTGTGTCCATGTAGCTAGTGTCAGCTCAGGGGTGGTAAGCATTTGGTCGGCGATCGGCCGCTAATGTAGCTAAAAAATGGGTGAATTCAGTTGAGTACTCCTGCCGTGGAAATTCAACCCCTGACTTACAAGGCATATTTAGATTTCCTAGCTCAATGGAGTTTAGCGCTAGGGTTTAAATATTAGGTTTAAATGTAGGTTTTAAATTTTGTTTAGCTGTTAACTTTTTATTGTTTTTCCTGTTATTATTGTACCTAACTTTTTTCTTCTTTTTTTGCTTTCTGAATGTACCAAAATGTGTACATGGTTTTCTGTCTGTGCTGTTTTTTTGTGAATCAAATAAATGTGTATTCTGCTCTATTATATTCTATTCATATGTAAAAACAATATTTTTAAATCTGTCTATTTTTTTTTCAGCCGTTAAACGTCCACTACTGAACACAGGCCTCCCTCATGAGGGGTGTTTGCCATACTCACCACGCTTGACAGGCGGGTTGGCGAGCGCAGTACGTGATGTTGATACACGGATAGACGCTGCTGCCCATCTTCCGGATGTATCCCTTAGCAGGCTCCATCCACGGGCATGAGAGGAGGGGTAATATTCTACTACCGGCACCCCATGGCACATTGTCTGTCTCTCTTTTATTATCTGTCTATTATGATTGTGGTATTTTGAATGCTCTTTTACTGTATGTGTTGTTGTAGTGGATACATAAATGTTTATGTCTAGAATGCCAATTTTTGTTTACCTACGTAGCTCATCCAGTAAACACTATGTCCATGTAGCTAGTGTCAGCTCAGGGGTGGTAAACATTTGGTCGGCGATCCGCCGCTAATGTAGCTAAATGGGTGAATTCAGTTGAGTACCCCTGCCGTGGAAATGCAACCGTTGACTTACAATGCATATTTAGATTTCCGAGCTCAATGGAGTTAGCGCTGAGAGTATTTCGCAGTGTTCTTTGAAGATTTAGTAGGTTATCTTTTAAGGCAGTTCTTTCTGTGTGGTTATGAAAATATACGAGCTAGTTCATTGGTAGTTATACTTATCTACCATTTTGTAAAATACGTTTTTAAGCGGTTCTGTTAGTAAGAGATTGAATAAATCATTTCCATAGTTTAAAAATTCAAAATTATTTATTCTTTCTTACTTATTCTAATACACATACATTGAAAAATACTCTCTTTTAAGTAAAATGTACTTGTGCTAGAGAGACCCGCTACTTAACAACGCGGCTAGATAATAGAATTAAGTGAATGAATACAATTTTTAAGGAACTTTTAGTCGGTATTTATAAAGAAAAAAAAAAAAAAAATAAGAACAAAATGACAGAAATTAGCTTAAAGGAAATAAATATGAGACTATGAGTTAGATAAATATACATACATATAAACATCTATTATATACGTATGTAGTTTGTACATATGATAAATAAATAATAATTAAAGATATAAATAAATAAATGTTAAATAGTTCGTCATCATCATAATCTCAGCCGTAGGATGCCTTCTGCTGGACATAGGCCTCCCTCATGGATCGTCAGGAACTGATCATGAGGTGGTATTGCCATACTCACCACGCATGGCAGTGCGCGATGTTGATACACGGAAAGACACTGCTGCCCAAATCCCGGAGGTGCCCCTTTGCAGATTCTTACTGCATCCACGGGCAAGAGAAAAGGGGCAACATTCTATTGCTGGCACTCCACGGCAGTTAGTAAATTACAAAACATAGACGTACAACAACAAACCCTTGTAACCCTTCCGCTTTGTCTGTCTGTCTGACTTCGGCTTTACGAAGAGTCCTAGAAAGCTGTAATTTTGGATGGACATTATAATAATGATCACGCCGAGATAACGGTTCAAAAAATACTGAAAAATAATTAATTTGGGGTAATAGATATATTGGAAGTTGCCGTGGGGTGCCGGCAGTAGAATGTTTCTCCCCCTCTCATGCCCATGGATGCAGTAAGAGTCTGCTAAGGGATACCTCCGGAAGATGGGCAGCAGCGTCTTTCCGTGTATCAACATCCCATACTGCGCTCAACAACCCACCTGCCAAGCGTCGTGAGTATGGCAACTATCCCTCATGGAGATCCATGAGGGAGGCCTGTGTTCATCAGTGGACGTTTTGTGGCTGAAATGGTCGTTAAAGTAGCCGATCTTAATTTCATCGATTTAATTAAATTAGCGGATCCACAGGAAATATAATTTTCATACAAATAAAACTTCTGTAGAACAAAGCTCAGTAAATTAAAATTCTTCATTATTTCCAATTTCACAGAGCAAATAAGATCTCAAATAGGAATCGTGATCAAATAAATACCTATTGCCTTGGATACAGTAATATCGGATAACTTGAGAGTAGCCGATCAAATAAAGTTATTCCGTGGAGTTTCATTCAATGTTTGTTTTGCGAGACATTATTGTCTTGTTTCTACTTACGATGTCTCAATAAATAAAATGTACCTGAATGTAATGGAGTGTTTGGAAATTAAATTTCTTTTTGAATTGGTATATCCTGTACCCTTAAGGCGTAGATATTATGTAAATTTGGTTTCTCCAAAACATTTCTTCTGTGTAATCTTTATCGAAGCTATATCTATGCCATATAAGCATCTTCAAAAATGAAAAATAACTATATTAAGTAGTATCTTAAATATGTAACTTTGTAAATTACCATCTGTTTTCTCAGTTAGTACCTTATACCTCCTAAACTATACATACTTTTTTATTGTCATTTCTGTCGTATATTTTTAGGGTTCCGTACCTCGAAAGGAAAAAACGGAACCCTTATAGGATTACTTTGTTGTCCGTCCGTCTGTCTGTCAAGACCCTTTTTCTCAGGAATGCGTAAGGGTATATCAGGCTAGAATTTATACCAAATACTCAAGTCAACTGTCTCTTGAAGCTGTGAAAAAATCAAACTTCTAAGCCAACGCAATCAAAAGATACCGAAAGAAGACCGTTTATGCCGCAAATTTTCGGCACTCGCAATGGAATCAAAACCTACAGGGTACTTCCCGTGAACTCAGAATCTTGAAATTTGGTACGAAGCAACGACTTATAGCACAGATAAAGGAAAAATTGCGAAAACCATAAATTTTTAGTTACATGATATAATAAAAATATTTTTAATAATTTTAAACTTACTACCCTTTTCCTCATGAACGCGTAGAGGTATTAAATTGAAATTTATATCAAATACTCAGGTCTTATATACCTACAGGTTTATACGGAACCCTCAGTGCGCGAGTCCGACTTGCACTTGGCCGGTATTTTTTTATTGTATCTTTGGCCTAGTTTTGCAAATAAATGTAATTTTTTTAGGGTTTCGTTGTGAAACAAGATCCCAGCTGCAAGGTGATACACACACACATGCACACACAACTATGTGTATATTATTCAAGTAAAATTTGAGAAAATTATATATTGTTATATTTCTGTCCATTAAATGAGTTTCTGCCAAATATATTTACCGGCAGTAGAATGTAACCCCTCCGCTCATGCAGTAAGAGCCTGCTAAGTGATAACACCGGAAGATGGGCAGCAGCATTTCCGTGTATCAATATTCCATACTGCGCTCGCCAACCCGCCTGCCAAGCGTGGTGAGTATGCCAACTACCCCTCTAGGAGATCCATAAGGGAGGTCTGTGTTCAATAGTGGAAGTTTTACGGCTGAAATGAAAATGAGTTTCTTTGATTGAGGCTTGCTGAGCAAACACGGGGCTGCAGTAACATTGAACCAAACAAAAGCAACCTTACGAATACAATAAGTTGAGTACCACGTGGACATTATCATAATACGAAATGAGTTTGTGTTTAACGACAAATCTAATTTGGACGTGGAATTTATTGGCTCGGGGTTGGGTTCGTATGTAAACTGTTATGCAAGAGCTAGGATTTTTTTTAAAATCCTCATTTATATAAAAAAAATGTTAAAGTAACTCTGTCTGTTGCGTTTTCACAGTTAACGGCTAAACAGATCTTGGTGACTGTTAATGTCGAGCTCTGTGGCGCAGCGGGCGAAGATCCGCCTGCGACGCAAGGGGTTGCGGGTTCGATTCCCGCCTCGGGACAAGTGTCTGTACGATCTGCAGATATTTGTTCAGGGTGTTCTGGGTGTTTTTATATATATATAATAAAAATATCTATCTATTTAGTATAATGTTTTAAATATATCAGTCATATAGTACCCATAACACAAGCTCAGCTTATCTTATTATATTATTTATTATTTTATAGCATTATTTATTTATTTTATTTATTTATTTAATGTCGCAGTACATGCTGTCGAAGTCGCAGTCACCGCGTTTTTGCTAGTTTAGCTAAGCTCGTTTTTTGAGGGTTCCGTACCCAAAGGGTGAAACACGACCCCACTTAGACTCTTCTGTCCGTCTTTCTGTCCTTCTGTCTGTCTCTAGGCTTTATTATATTAGTGTCATGAACCGTGATAGCTAGACAGTTGGAATGTACACAGATGTTGTATTTCTGTTGCCGCTATAACAACAAATACTAAAAACAGAATAAAATAATTTACGATTTTTACTGAATAATGGTGCGGAACCCTTCATGCGCGAGAGTGACTTAAACTTGGCCGATTTTATTTGACTTTTCTGAGTTTAATATGTTTTCACCTCACCGTACTTGAGTTATGTACTTAGTGACCCAGCAAACACATGTTCTTGTGCCTTGCGCCAAATATAGGCGATCTATTGGTGGCGCAAATTACATTCCCCTAAGTAAATACTAATTTGTATTATGTCACAAGCATTGCTCCTGCCACACACCGCAATATTATTCTCTAACCACAGCTACCTCCAACACTCGCCACACGCCCTAACGTTCAAAGCCTAAAATTAAAAGTAAAAAAACTTTTTATTATACAGGCTTTTATTTAAACGTACTAAAAATAATAACATAAAAATTTTTCATTAAAGTTTAATGTCAACTTAAAACGTCTTTACACAATTTATGTGATATTATAGCTATGGGTGAACAATCAAATGTTTTCAAATATACATAAGTGTGGTATCAAATGAAAGGGCATGATGTGTGGATTGCAAAACACCACGGGGGTTACTTAATTTTTAAATTTTGAAACTTGTATACGTCTCGTAAAACAAACGTATGGGACAGAAAGACAATAAGCATTAAGTGTATCTTACCAAATGAATAGTATATCTCACGTTAATTTTGAAAGTGAAATCTCGTACTGCTTTCGCCAGCCCGCCTGTCAAGCAATTTGAAACAATATACATTGTAAAAACAAAACACATTTGTATTAAATAAATCACTTAAATAATTGAATTCGTTCGCTTCAGAAAACTTTTATCAAGTTAGGAAAATGAGCGAATAAGGAACCTTACTCTTTCAATTCTATTTATTGTCGTAACTTTTTTCATAAATTTACTAAGCATAAAAAGTTTAACAGAACTGGAAAAAATAAAGCACATAATTGAATTTGTTCGCTTCAGAAAACTTTTATCAAGTTAGGGAAATGACCGAATAAGGAACCTTACTCTTTCACTTCTATTTATTGTCGTAATTTTTTTCATAAATTTATTAAGCATAAAAAGTTTAACAAAACTGGAAAAAATCCGTCTCTTTTCCAAGAGACCTACTTAGCTCGCACTTTTTAAATTCGGAACGTGAATAGAAAACACCACAGCGACAAAAGAGATCGAACGAAAATATTGCATGAAAAAGTTCCTGGTCCGTAAGAAAATGGCGGCGCGGCTGCTGTTATATAAAAAAAATATATAAAAAGAAGAAGAAGAAGAAATCATTTATTTTTGACACATACACATCATATAGCATATTGTGTAGCATTATTTATTTATATACAAATTATAAAGAAAACACATAAAATAATCAAATTAGGCTTACAATGTTATACAACTTTTAAACATAGGTACAAACAATGCTGAGTGAGGTCAAAAATGGACTCTGCCTCAGTATTACCGCAATCACGTAGCAAGCTACGCGGTTGCGGCGCTAATTTTTAGGCAGGTCCGTGTGATCGCCTCGTCTGCCAGTGCAAGGCGCAGGCGTACAAAATAAATAAATACCTTGTTATGTTAAACGGGTTTTGTAACAACGGTTTTCTTTAGAAACATGTAAAAAGCGCGAGCCTGAGCTCTATTCAATTGTACTCTGCGGTTGCGATTTTATTGTCACCTTATTGTGTTCAATATCCACGGAAGGAATCGCGCGCGGCCAGCTAGTCGTACATAAAATTATATACCCGGAAAGAATCAGGGCGGTATCTGTAATAGAAATCTCTGGTTTTGGATTTATCGGCCTGCGGCTGCGGATTGCGCGAATGAAATATAGGCAGCGGTTGTTTTTTTCAAAGACAGAACTTGTATTGGTGCGCTTTCCCGGCTAGGAGGGGGTATTCGGAGAATTCAATTTCAGTAGTTTGGTTAGTATGGAAAGAAGGTTTTTGGTCATTGGAGATCTTTTTTAGGGTTCCGTACGCAAAGGGTAAAAGAGGAACTCTACGACTAAGACTCCGCTGTATGTCTGTCGGTCTGTCTGTCACCAGGCTGTATCTCGTGAACCGTGATAATAAGGCAGTTGAAATTTTCACAGATGATGTATTTTTGTTGCCGCTATAACTACAAACAGAATAAAATAAATATTTAACGGGGGCTCCCGTACAACAAACGTGATTTTTTTGTCGTTTTTGCTCGATATTAATAACGGCAACAGATAGACACGTGAAATCATCATCATCATTGGCCTATATTAGTCCACTGCTTGACATAGGCCTCCCCAAATCTGCGCCATTTCACCCTGTCTTCAGCATGCCGCATCCAGCGTCTACTAGTTACCGTCCGCAAGTCATCACTCCATCTAGCTAGTGGTCGTCCTACGCTTATCAAGCCGCAGTCTCCACTCAATAACTCGTTTACCCCAAGGGTTATCGGTTCTTCGGCAGATATGGCCAGCCCACTGCCACTTCAGCTTGCTAATCCTATGTGCTATATCGACGACCTTGGTTCTCTGTCGGATAACCTCGCTGCGGATTTTATCCTTCAGAGAGATTCTAAACATAGTACACGCAGTAGAACACGCTCCATAGCTCGCTGAGCGATTTTAAACTGGTGGACCAGCTGTACTGTAAGTGCCACGTTTCGGCCCCGTAGGTCATGACGGGTAGGATGCACTGAGTCTGAGTCGCACAAGGCCGATTTTTTGCTGTTAATTTTGCCCACCTGATTTAAGCTCTACCTATAACAACTGCAATACCATGGTGGTTACGTTCACGAAGCACGTGACCGACGCAGTATAACCACAGTATAACATTGCGCCCGCCACCCTCAGTCATAGAGTTGTAATCTCACATGATCCCGTAATTTAGCCGGCCCCGTACCCTTCAAACCGGAAGGAACCGGATACCTGTTTGTAAATGAATAGTGTTATAATTATTATGTAGAACTTTTTGTAAAGAATTAATCCGGGCAAGTACTACATGCTACTACCACCATACCTATGTGATGCTGATGTGTTTTGACTAGGTGGTTAGTATGAATTGTAGGTAGGTCATTAGAATTAGTAGGTTCAAAACCCGGCTGAGACGTAGGCCGTGGAGTACCGTCAGTAGAATGTAGACCCTCCTCTCTTGCCCGTGGATGCAGTAGGAACCTGCCAAGGGTTACCTCCGGAAGATCTTCCGGAGCATCTTTCCTTGTATAAATTGTATCAGATTGATGTGCTACCAACTTCTAATTCAAAGGTTCGATACCAGCAGTGCTTCAATGGATTTTTCTATCAAGAAAAAATTATGTGCACATTTTAAAATGTGAGAAGAAACTCGCGGCTTAGTTAGTTTCAGACGTATTGAACTGTTCTTTCCACTGACTCATAGCTGACTTAGCTGAGAGGATGGTATAAGCGTTGGGCAAGCCTAATCCATCTAACAATGTCCCAGGCACTGCAGTGTCCCGTACAGCATAAATATCAGTTGCTGACGCTATATAAATCATCTGCAATAGATTCAAAGGCTACTATGACTTTTATACTTTTGATGAACGAATCCCTAATATGCGTTCCTTAAATAAATAAATTAAACCATAGGATTCCATTCACCGTTTAGCACAGTTAACATACAACTTAAATACCTACGGGGGAAATGTTCATATACCGTTCCTCACTTTAGAGTGTTGAGCTAAATACATCTTCCCTTGGATTACCATGTTCTAACCAATCTGAAATACCCAGAATCGGTCCCCGAGTCTCGCTTCTGTTCTGTGGATACCCCTACCATATGTTATCTATAGCACACAGTGTATTCGTTAGATAAAAATACGTTTAGTTTGTCACACAAATTACAAATAATCAATATAAACTAATTAGGTTTTAAAAAAAATGTGATAAAATGGTCATTACTCAGCATATGCTGTGGCAGAACGGGTCGTACCACAGCGCTGGTCTTCCGTAGTGACCAAAGTGTGCGGTTGGTGGCTACCGCGATACTCAAATGCAATACGCCAATTCAAAAATAATTATAAAGTACCTATTAATATCAAAAATAAACAAAACAATAATAACTTTTTGTAAATGAGATAACTTAAACGTTAGCGATTGTAGTAAAAGATTAGAGTGCTACAATAGTTAGGGCTTACTTACATATGTATGTTATTTCAAGTTTATTTATTTTATTAATCTTAATATTTTACTATTATTACAGATTTTTACTGCATCCACGGGCAAGACAGGAAGAATAACATTTTACTGCCGGCACTCCGCGACATATATTGAACACGTATTTGCAGATGTCATAATATGTTAATCGTCGATAGACTGGTCACTTCCCAAAACTTTCGTAACACGAATCAAGTGAACTATTTAACAAAGCGGCTCATCATTATCATCATTAATTTCATCCGAAAAACATCCAATACTGAACACAGGCCAACCCGCCTGTTGTGCAATGTTTCTACATGGAAAAACGCTGCTGTCCATCTTCCGGAGGTATCCCTTAGCAGGCTCTTACTGCATCCGCGGGCGAGAGGAGGGGTAGCATTCTACTGCCGGCACCCCACGGCTAGCGGAAGCGGTCCATAGTAGCGACATATACTGATTTTTTGCTCGGTGTTCGACGGTTCGCAATAGCTTTTCTTTTGTGGCTTGTACAGTTGTGGATTGGCTATCGGGTCGAAATGGAATGGTTTATTATTTTTTCGCTACGCGCGTGTGTATGTTGGGACTAGGCTGGCTGACAATGGGATGGGTTAAGCCACGTTTCGATACCGTGGGCTGTGGGGCAGTAGAATGCCTCTGCTCTTTTGCCAGTGGATTTAGTAAGAAGCTGCCTAGGGATAACTCCAGAAGATGGGCAGCTGCGTCTTTGCGCCTGCGCCAAACTGCCTGCTAAGATGGGTATGACTCGATGAGCTCTAGTAGTCCCGTTTTTTTATATTGCGTCCTTTGTGGCAGTGAAGTGCTCTGTCTCCTCTTCTAGAAACATAATAAATGCAATATTTACGAAATATTATAGATATCTCGTAAAACATTATATTTACCATGATTTAAGTATATTTGAGTTTCCTGATTATTCGGCGCAGTTTCACACGCCACGATAACGGATAAATGCTTTACGGTTTATTAGTGATCATGGCGTGTGAAAATGCGCTGGAAACTCAAAAATACTCAAATTATGGTAAATATCCTGTAAACATTATATTGTAGTGTTGACAACTATGATAGTTTTCAAAGTTACACCCGTGACACATGAAGAGATGGTGGTTATAAAAATAAAAAATAAATAATAAAAATGTTTATTTGCTAAAAACAATAATGTTCGCTATTCTAAGCTTTAGGTGTTAGGTATTTGCTTATAATATAGGTCCACTTACACTTATCATTAAACAAATATTGTTAAAATAATGTAATGTACGAGTAGATACCTAAACAAGAATAATGCTAAAAACAGTGATTGCAATAGGTAGCATGCTAATGATTTCTACCCTCCGTACTATTTTAAGAAACTGTGTTACGGCAGGGTAGCTCATCGCTTGCAGTGACCAGCGTAAGTTGCTACGTGAATGTGTGCGGCACAGCGCACTGGCGAGTTCAAGCTTGTTCGGTCAGTCTACACCGGCTTCTGCTAGGGTACAGTATTATCAACGAAAACAGATAAATCAGAAACTTAGGATCTAAGTAAATCGAATTATGAACTAGTTACTGTGTCAACTTATTGTAAGTAAATAATTATAATAAACATACATGTATATCAAATGGTCACAGCGTCCCGTGATGATACCCACTATCATACGTAGGTCATAAATCACATATGTATGTCTATACCCCATTCGTAGGAAATCGTAGAAATATCAGAATTTCTTCAAAACACCTACGTCATAGTCTGTGGCCCCTGTCTTGAGGAGACAGTGGTTAGTATCACAGTGTCCCGTGATGATACCCACCGTCTCGTCTCTCGACCTCACGGATCTCTAAGATCAATCAATCAATCATTTATTTATAAAGATCTTAACAAAGTATTACCTCTACATATCCAACGCAATGTTCAAGACCCTACTTCCCGTGCTAGTTAAAACTGTGTTACGGCAAGGTAAAGTCTCTCAAATTTCTCTCATTTACATGTGAGCGTGAGCATGCCGTGGGGTGCCGGCAGTAGAATGTTACCCCTCCTCTCCTACTCGTGGATGCAGTAAGAGCCTGCTAAGGGACACCTCCGGAAGATGGGCAGCAGCGTCTATCCGTGTATCAACATCCCATACTGCGCTCACCAACCCGCCTGCCAAGCGTGGTGAGTATGGCAACTACCCCTCATGGAGATCCATGAGGGAGGCCTGTTGTCATCAGTGGACGTTTTATGGCTGAAATGATGACATGTGAGCGTGAGATTTGAGAGACTTTACCAGCTTTACTTTAGCAGCGTCTTTCCGTGTTTCAACACCGCGTGCTGCGCTCGCCAACGCCTGCCAAGCGTGGCAAGTATGACAACAATCGCCTTATGATATATGTTAGCCTATAAGGTATATATTTCGATCTTTGTAAGGTATTATTATTAATATTAATACTACCTTATTATTAATACCTTACAAAGATCGTAATATATACCTTATAGACTAACATATATCATGAGGGGATTGTTGCCATACTTGCCACGCTTGGCAGGCGGGTCGGCGAGCGCAGCACGCGGTGTTGATACACGGAAAGACGCTGCTGCCGATCTTCCGGAGGAATCCCTAGGCAGATTTTTACTCCGTCTTAAATCACGTATCGATTTGTCCCATTCGTCGGAAATCATAGAGTAATATCAGAAATGTGATACGTTGGTAATAATGCGAGATTAGATTGCGATGTAGAGATAGAGGACGGAATAGCAAATGCGTCTCGAGGTTTTCGTTGTCTTTGGTTTGTCTTTGGTTTGTTATGTCTGTCTCGAGGTTGGTACTGTTATAAGCCCTTTTCCGAAAGGCTTTTTAAAAAAGATTTAATTATATAAATGAATGATTTATTTGGATGAGTTGGTAGCAAACATGTTTCGTGTTTGCTGGACAAGACCGAACTAACTTATCTAAGTACAAGAGATTCATACAATGGAAGAGTACACAGATAAATACAATATCAATGTAAAACTGCTGTACTTACACAACTAAGCATTAGTTGTGTAAGTACAGCAGTACAGCAGTTTTACATTCTAGGTTGGTATATAACAGTACGCTGAGAAGAATATCCGAGTTATCCGACTCGGCCAGTTGTTCGAGGCATGATGCAAAACTACCCTCAATTAATTTTAATTTTATGTTTGTGAAGATCGTTACGAACATTTTAGATAAGCTTATTTTAATTAATATTATTCTCGTAAGTGATTTGTAATATTTTGAGGAATAATAAAGTTTTATGAGATGATTGAGAAGTATATTACGAAATAGTGCGGGAAATATCATAATAATAAGACATCCTGCAAAATCCAAAGTCTTGCAGACAATAAATTAAGCATAATAGACAAATTGCTACGGAGTGGCGGCAGTAGAATGTTGCTCCTCCTCTCTTGCCCGTGAATGCGGTAAGAATCTGCCAGGGATACCCCCGGAGAGGGGTGAATGCAATATAAGAATCTGCCAAGGGATACCCCCGGAGATGAGCGGCAGCGTCTTTCCGTGTACCAGCGTTCGGTACTGCACTCGCCAACCCGCCTGCCAAGCGTGGTGAGTATGGTATACCCCTCATGATTAGTTCTTGGATCTCCAAGTCCTTGATGAGGCTTATGTCCAGCAGTAGACGTCCTGCGGTTGTAATGATGACGAGCCATCTTGCGCTTATGGATTTTCACGTCTTACGAGTTTAACCGAAATAGTTGGACTACTAAATAATTATTATTTGTTTTGTTTTTATCTAGCTTAGTAAGTTGTGTTGTTCTTTGAAAGCCGTGTTGCCCGAATGGTATGTACCCCCGACTTTCAATCCGAAAGTCGTGGGTTCGATACCGGCCGTGAACCAATGGATTTTTCTTTCTTGAAAAGTGTAAGTGATTTTTACTGCATCCACGAGCAAGAGAGGAGGGGTAACATACATACATATATATATATATTATTTATATATATTATTATTTATATATATTCCTATATATATTGTATTTTTAAGTACCTACCCATTCTATAGTTAAAATTGTTTGATGTTTTCTTTTGTTTTCGTAAAATGTATTATGTAATGGTGGAAACTTTACTGGTTTAAGTGTGACTCTTACTTTACTAAAATTGTCTATGTTATTGTACTGTTTGTTTTTCTGAATAAAACAAAATAAAACATTCTTCAGCCCCACCCAACGGCAAGCGCAAGATGGCTGCGGCAGCTAAACAAGGCTTATGACAAATTTTCCAACTCAACTTAATTTAGGAACTGATTTTGCAAATTCAATTTGATTAGAGAACGTCTGCATGATTTTTATGTGACGAATTTTTCAAACTCATTGTTTAGGGTTAACCGTGAATTTGCTAGAATAACTACTTATGTATAACGGTTGGGCTAGCTTTTTTTTTCGGAGAAATTGTCGCTCTAAAAAGTGATACGGTTTACCAAACATACCGAAATCATTTAAACCGAAAACCCAATGAATAATTGTTATTCTGTAAACGTAAAAAAACTTACACAAACTTGTAACAATGATCTAATGGTCTTCGGGTAGCTACGGAATCCTACACAGCGCGTGGCGACACGTACCTGGCCTAATTATATTATATATAACTAGTCTATATATATAAAATTCAAAGTCCTGACTGACTGACTGACTGACTGACTGATATATCAACGCACAGCCTTAAACCACTGGATCTAAAGACTTTGGCACACATATAACTTGTGTATCCTAGAGGTGCATTAAGAAGGGATTTTACGAAATTCCCACGGGGTAGGGAATAAATGGAATTTTGTTTTCGAATCAAAGTGGCTCTGCGTGAAAAAGGGGATTTTACGTTTTATGACTTTAACGCGTGCGAAGTCGCGGGCAAAAACTAGTTTATGCATATTAGGTATTACTTCCACGACAGCGCCGGCGGGACGAACTTAACACCTTCCGAGAATATTGCCAGCCCTTGATAGGAACGAGTGGAGGGATTTGGGGGAGGCCTTTGCCCGGCTGTGGGACAATATGGCTAACAAAAAAATAAATAATAAATAAATAAATAATGCTGGACAAATCACACAGCATCATCTAGCCCCAAGCTAAGCAGAGCTTGTGTTATGGGTACTAGATGACTGATATACTTAATACTTTATACTACATAGACAGATATTTTTATTATATATAGAAAAACACCCAGAACACCCTGAACAAATATCTGCAGATCGTACAGACATTTGTCCCGAGGCGGGAATCGAACCCGCAACCCCTTGCGTCGCAGGCGGACCTTCGCCCGCTGCGCCACAGAGCTCGTCAAAAATGATACTACGTATGGAAAAAAATGGTACTACGTAGGCTGCCGACTCTGCTAAACTCATGAACAGTTGCAATATCGTTTCGCTTTGGATTAGTGGGGGTAAATAAGCTTCCTTTGTTCGGTGTTGGATAGATTCTAGATTAGACAGATTCGTAACTCGGCAGATTCGCTACACGACAGATCGTGAATTGGGCATATTCTTGGATTTTACGCCGGGTTTAAATATTCGCTTTATATATTCCTAAGTAATCGCAATGCACTCTTAACGTTGTGTGAGCGAGACGGCCGACGCTGCCTAAACGCGACTACCTACACTGTCTTGAATTGTACTTAATTTTATGAGGGTAGGGGTATGCTCCATGTGAATGCAAAAACATTGTTTGTTATTACTGATCATGAAAGATATTGTTAACTGACTAGAATTACGACGAATGTGAGTACCTAGACAAACCTATAAAGGTTTTTAGGTGCAATACTACAGAAACCTTGAACAATCTTCTAAAACAAATAAAAAAAAAAGTAAGCGCAGCGTAGACGTCCACCAACTAGATGGGCGAACAACCCGGTAAGGTCTACAGGTCGTTGGTTCCAGTCGCAATACTTAGAGGTCCATGAGGGAGACCTTGGTCAGGAAGTGATGACGATGAGCCCGCTTTTTCTTGCGTTTCAGTCAAACTGAGCAACAGGGTGCCTGAACCGCGAAGGCAGTCGTATACAGGGGAGAAAGAAAAATCATAACTCTAAGGGGCCGTCTCCACGAGCGAGGGAATCGCGGCGATGTCATCGTCGTGCCACGTATTTCTATACACTCTTAGAGGCCGTCTCCACGAGTGAGAGAATCGCGACGAGTGTCTATATCCGCGCTATAGAAATACGTGGCACGACGATAACGTCGCCGCGATTCCCTCGCTCGTGGAGACGGTCCCTAAAAGTGCAAAAATCGCGAAACAAACATGAAGGTGATACGGATAACCCTCGAAGTCCTCTACTCCTCAGCTTTTCATATTACTATTTCTGGGGACATCCTGTCTATACGATTATCTAAATGGGATACAGGAAATCATATAAAATTCGGTTACAACTAAACTAAGCTTTTCGGTAACCAATCCAATTCAATCTGCTGTTCACCTGTAATCTCCCTTACAGCCATACAAATAACACATAGCATATCCGTGCATTTGCGCAATAAATATCGCTCGTTTGAATCTGGCAATAAATTCAATAGAAAGAAAGAGCAGAAGGCAATTTTCCCTGAGCGTTATCTCATAAATTGCTTTCGTATGGAAAATCTTGAAGGACATTCCTGAGAATAGAATTATTTTCTATGCGGGGAGCGTTTTGACGGAACGGCTGCGTTCAGTTTCAATAAAGTATTGTGAATGGCGTACTTACCTGTCTTATCTCTTTATCATCGAATTATAATAAATCCCAGCGTTCAGCTATAATTAACTTTTATTTGCAAGTAAGAAAATCAATACACAGTAGATAAATTTTAAAAGGCAAAATATGCAAGTTAACAGCAACATAAAATTCATAAGCCAGCAAGTATTTTTTTTTTAATTTCACTATTAAATAATTGCTGTGGGGTGCCGGCAGTAGAATGTTACCCCTCCTCTCATGCCCATGGATGCAATAAGAGCTTGCTAAGGGATACCTCCGGAAGATGGGCAGCAGCGTCTTTCCGTGTATCAACATCCTATACTGCGCTCACCAACCCGCCTGCCAAGCGTGGTGAGTATGGCAACTACCCCTCATGGAGATCCATGAGGGAGGTTTGTGTTCAGTAGTGGACGTTTTACGGCTGAACTGATGACTATTAAATAATTACCTGCAATATGGTCCCAACTCAGCTTTATGCAGGTTAGAACATAACCTGGCAGCTTGACAGCCGGGTTGGCGAGCGCAGTATGATGGAAAGACACTGCTGCCCATCTTCCAGAGTTATCCCTTGGCAGATTATTACTACATCCACGGACAAGAGAGGACGGGAAGCATTCTACTGTTACACCCCACGGACAAAAAAAATTGATCATGTAAGTAATAAAGGCCTCGTTAATCTTTACCAACGTTAATAAAAATAAATGATTCTGTACAGTATACACAGCTCCAAACTAAGCAAACATATGGAACTACTATGGAATCTGTATTATGGAAACCAGATGATTGATTTCCACTTTATGCGGTTACAATCTTGACAGAGTGGTCGTGGTTGTCATGTCGGGTGTTAAAACGGCTCTAAGAGCTCTTACACATACACACGAGCGGCATGTTACCAACGCCATAGGTAACTGCAGCCGTCGACGCGTCGGCGGCAGCAGTCAATACGTCGCTATAGTTCGACTGCTGCCGTCGACACGTCGATGGCTGCCGCCGACACGTGTCGATGACTGCTGTTGCCTCTGCCGTTGGCAACTTGCCGCTCGTGTGTAAGAGCTCTTAGGGAGCGTCCCCAGCAGGAAAACTACAGTCGACTGAGTGAGCCGCAAATCTGTGGCGAACTGAAATTCGAGTCAGCTGCAAACTCAGATCAATTAGTCGAACAACCATGTCCCCGCCGCCGACTGGAAACGGTTTTGCTGTGAGCCCGCCGCTCACTGAAACAGTCGGCCCACGCAACGCTGCAAACTGCGTAAAATAGACTTAGGTGTATACATAGATTCTAAATTATTATTCTCAGAACATATTGACATAACAATTAACAAGGCATACAAAAGTCTAGGTTTTATTCTACGTGTAAGTCGTTCCTTTTCTGACCTTGCTTGTTTAAAGGTTTTATATTACTGTTACGTTAGAAGTATACTTGAGTACTGCTGCGTTATTTGGACACCTCACTACATTACTTATATTCAAAGTCTTGAAAGTATTCAAAGCAAATTTGTGAAGCATCTTAGTTACCGATGTTATCGTGGCTTTTCGGACTATCAAGAAGCTTGTCAGTACCACCATCTAATGACACTAGAAAACAGACGTTGTCTTACTGACATGACCTTCTTGCATGGTTTGTGTAACGGAAATATAGATTGTTTAGATTTGTCTATTAAAATCCTAAGCTTTTGTGCACCGTCCATACGCACTAGACACACTCAATTATTTGCTGTCAAAAATAGTAAAACTAATTACGCACGAAATTCTCTGGTAAAACGCTTGCATAATTGCTACAACAAGAAATTCAGGAGAACGGATATTTTCTTTTGTAGCAAGAATCAGTTTAAGTGCGAAATACAGCGAATGCTTGAGTCGCATGATTCCTAAAATAATCTACTGTATGTGCCTACATATATTACATAAATACAATTTATTATTATTAATATTATTTTTTAATTTATTATAGGTACTATACATATCATTATATGTACATTACACATTTAGCATGCCATTAGTGTAGAACAATAAGTAGGTATAATTTTTATTATTATTATTATTTTATTCAAAAGTACTTTAGGTATACGTAATATATATATTTATATGTGTATTTATATATCATACTCCCCCTTCCCCTCAAATACACACACACCTACTTTGGTGCGCCTCTGTTACCCAGATTCATTGGAGACTGGAATAACGGAGGCGCATACAAGACTTGCACACAAACCTCTCTCCTCACATTCATTCCTTACACACACGAACATGGTTCACCTGCTACCCAGTCTCTTTAGAAACTGGAGTTAGCATGTGAGCCTACACACACTTACACACACACACACACACACACAGGTTTCACACTATATAGTATAATAAAATTCAGCATAATTTATGTTATATACAGTTATTATATTACTTATGTATTTCATCAGCGACGGTCGGAATACATATGATCTAATTGTAAAAATTAAATCCATTATTGGCTTTATGTTATGTATATAAGTTTAATTAGGTAGTTTTTAAGAGCTGTGTGATTTTGTTTCATAATAAATAAATAAATAAATAAAAATAAAAATGAACGCAAAACTAGTAAACTGTGGACCAGGGTTGTTACGGATGCAAAAATTTAGACATCCGCGGATGCAGATTTTATGCGGATGCGGATTTAAGGATTTGAAAAGGATAATTATTTAAATTTTAAGTGCATAAATAACTGAAAATCAATTTGATTTTAATTTTTTATTTATATTATTATATTTTCATCTAAATCCCTTCGCGAACTTTGTACCACCTCAGAATCAACTACCTTCTACTACCTCTACTGCTACGTAAGGCCTTTGCATCTATTATAGATGATTGATACAGCGTCAGCAACTGGTAATAATGCTGTACGGGACGCTGCAGTGCCTGCAATATTATTAGATGGATTAGGCTTGCCCTGCACCTATACCATCCTCTCAGCTTAGTCAGCTGTTAGAAGAAAGAACAGGTCAATACGTCTAATACTCGCCTTAGCGAGTATACGTAATAAATTCTAAATAAATTCTCATGAAAATCAACACATTTTAGCCCATAACGTCTCCATTTAATTTTCAACGAAAGTGGTTATTTTGTAATTCTCAAACATTTCTCTATTCCATTTTGTTTACGACATTCAGACTTGCGTTGCACGTATGCACGTAATACAGGACTGATGCCGGCGACAGTGGGAGAAATGAACCGACGAATGCACCTGAGGCGACAACTCTGCAGCTCTGTAATTTGGGGTGCCGGCAGTAGAATATTACTCCTTCTATCTTGCCCGTGGATGCAGTATGAGCCTGCTAAGGGATTTATGGGATATAAGGGTGAAGATGGGTTGAAGCGTCTTTCCGTGTATCAACATCCCGCACTGCGCTCGCTAACCCGCCTGCCGAGCTTGGTGAGTATGGTAACTACCCCTCATGGAGATCATGAGGGAGGCTTGTGTTCAGTAGTGGACGTTTTACAGCTGAAATGATAGCTATAATAGAGCATAGAAATAGTGAGTCGTAATAGTTAGTAGTATTAGAGTAAGTACTACTATAAACTACTGCTCTACTTCTACTAACTTCTGATTTACTTACTAACTATTACGACTAACCATCTCTACTCTTAATTACTACTGTACTAACTAATTATAGTGCGTTTTATGTACCCTAGCAGGGTTCATGTTAAACTTTTATATACGTATGTATATTTTAAAACCTTGTATTACAACATGTTTTGCAATAAATATTTGAATTGAATTAGTGCAGCCAGTGCGGGATGAATGGCAGATGTGATTTCGTTTTCCTATTTAATTTTATTTGCGACATTCAGACTTGCGATGCACGTATGCACGTAATACAGGAATAATGCCGGCGACAGAGGGAGATATTAGCCGACGAATGCACCTGAGGCGACTGCTCAGAATATCCGTATTCATATCAAATAGGTATGTTTTTAAATTACTAGCTGCGAACGTACTTACTGCCTTAAAATCCACTGCTCTACTACAACTACTGACTTTTAAAGATAAAGACATTTATTTGCAAAAAACATGTGTTTACATTTTCATATGAGTTGTTTCATTTTTCATAAGGTCACAACATGCTTTACCGAATTCGGTATGCAAAGTTTTTAAGAGAGGCATGCCGGTATTACAGAAAAATCAAAGAAAATACTACAACTTAAATTATAAATATTATTTTGATATTAGGTATATTAAAAAAATATTAAAAACAATTAAAGTTTATCATTTAGAAATTCGTCAACATTATAGTAGCATTTTTCATATTATAACTTTGTTAATTTTTGCTTAAATAAATAAATACTTAATTTCTTCAGGTTTTGATTTACTTCTACTAAATACTGCTCTACTTCTAATAACTACTGCTCTCCTTCTACTAACTATTGCTCTACTTCTACTACTCTACGCCTTATAACTACTACGACTCAGCTAGTATATATCTTTACTCCCCTACTCATACTATGACATTAGATACTTAGTTGTGTGTTTCTATCTAGAGCGCAGCCCGTGCGGGATACCTGGCAGATGTGAATCCATTCCCCTATTTAATTTTATTTGCGACATTTCAGACTTCTAATGCTCGCATGTATGCACGTACGAGTAATAAGTATTACAGGCGGAACGATGCCGCTGACAGCGGGAGAAATGAGCCACGAAGGCACCTGAGGCGACAACTCGTTGTGGAATCCAGTGATAGCCAAGTGTACTCGATGTATGAATCAACCTAAGTGTGCTGATACAGTTAGTGTAGTGTGCTGTCCCAGTGTGAAACAGCCTTAATCTCAAGTTACTATATTTATGAAGACCAAGTGAGGGTAGTCTGAAAAGACGCCTTCGTTTTGCTGCGGTTACATCTAACATGTCAGTCTTCCCGGGACCACGATGGGTGCAATCCTGTCGAAACGTCAGGCAATAATAAAGGTAAATAACGCGATAAATACCCGGTTAAATATGTGTTAATAATATTACTGTTGCTTTGCCCTAGTAGGGTTCATGTTGAACTTTTGTATATATATTTTTAGACCTTGTATTACAACATGGTTTGCAATAAAACAAAAAAATTGAATTGAATTTATTCGTAGAGTAGTCTACGACCACTAACTGAAAATTAATGAAACATTCTATATATATAAAACAAAGATTTGTGTTAGTTACACCACTTGTAACCCAAGAAATATAATAATAATATAATACATATAATAGAGCTAGAGTGATTTCAATGATCTTAGATGTTTTAGATTTATCTGCGCCCAGATTAACACTTAGGCTTTATAAACATCGTAAAAAATCACTTAAAAAATATTACGTAAATTCCTTTTTCTTTTTTTCCCATACATTTTATACGTATGATGTGATGATTTTTTTTGGTTAGTAATTAAAAGTTTGTTCAGAAGGCTTATATGTATAATAAATAATAAATAATAAAATCGTTTATTTGGAACAACATTACATTAATGGCTCTTAAAAACTAATGTAAACGGAGATAGCTGCAATAGTTATAAAAAATATAGTTATTAAACTTAAACTTAAGATATCTAAATTAACAACAAGTATTTAGTAACAAATTCCTATATCTAACAAGCGCTTGAAAAAAACACTAGAAAATAATTCGACACGTGTTTCGCTTTTCTATAAGGCTCTTCAGGAGATTCGTCACGGAATATACTAGAAGCAACGAAGATGCCGAGGACGCTCAATAACATATTTATAAAAGATAAGATGTATGTATCTGAGCTATAAAGTTGCTCTTAAGATGTACTAGGTTTTCCTTGCGAAGATATGTCTTGTTTGATACATCCCCAGATATGTCTCCCAGATAGACGAATAAATCGCAGATACTCAGAAAAAGTCCTACATACGATCCGAGATTACTTCACGTCGAGATTTCGTAAGGTCCTATTTCCTTACCCATAACTCGAGGTAACCATCCGTCGTGCTATTTTCATACAATCTGAACATCATAGAAAACATTTCTCTAGGCGAATAAACGGGTGGCTAAGGGAGAAGATAAAATTGTTTCAAGACCACAGAGCGTGTAGTAACGCTGAGAAAATATTTTCATTGGGTTTGGTTACATCAAGTATTTGCGTACTTTAAATGAAAAATTATGGAAATTTTGATCGGTCATCTTTTAACGGTAGTGCTGGCTCCAGTATATGATACAGCTATGGAGAAATCCTCAAAGTCGTATAATGTGTTTCTTAGATTTAAGAGATCGTTCCACTCTAGGTGAAACTCATCTGTAGTCATGAAAGTGTGGCCGACTTCTAAGTAGCGAAAAGTAATGCTTTAAAAGCTAACTTCTGGAGAGTTTATGAAATATGTCAAATAAGAATAAAGCAAAATGTTGAGGATGAAGGATAAGCTCTCGGTTCTGCATCTGATGTGTCAATAGTGTTCAAATGACCATCAATTCCATGGAGCAGCTTCGTCCAATTAGGTCGGGCTATGGTAGCCGTTTAGCATCAACTTTGCATTATATTACTAATTCCTGAATCCATTCCCTGGAGGCTGAGACACATGAATAATTGCATATCACAGAGGTAGGTTTTATTAAACAGCTGGTTCAGTACAACCTAGGTTTTATTAAACAACAACATTCGCCGTGGGGTGCCGGCAGTAGAATGTTACCCCTCCTCTCATACCCATGGATGCGGTAAGAGCCTGCTAAGGGATACCTCCGGAAGATGGGCAGCAGCGTCTTCGCGTGTATCAACATCCCGTGCTGCGCTCGCTAAACCGCCTGCAAAGCGTGGTGAGTATGGCAACTACCCCTCACGGAGATCCATGAGGGAGGCCTGTGTTTAGTAGTGGTCATTTTACGGCTGAAATGATGATGATGAATACACGGGAAGATGTTGCTACCCATCTTACGGTGGTATCCCTTGGTAGATTCTTACTGCATCCACGGACAAGCGAAGAGTTACATTCTACTGCCGGCACTCCAAATCAATTGCCGGCACCCCACGGCAGATAAATTAGTTCGTGAACTAAGTACAATTTTCTCAAAAGTACAAATTTGTTAGGGCATTGCTGGGCAAAGAATCGAGTGCTTAAATTTATGTGATACGAGTATTATCTCTTTAACGCTTTATAACTTATTTCTATTATAATGTGAACGATTTCGCTGTACCATTCTTTTACTTCTTAATTGTAGTTTAATACATTAATCAACGTTTATGCACTAGCTGTCTAATATTACCTGCGCCCAAGCGAGGTATTCATAAAGTTACAGAGGAGCGTAAGATTTCTCAGTCAAATATATGAATAAAAGCAAGTTCCCGAGAGCTAGGTTAGAGGCTTCAGCTCAAAAATACGAAGTAACGCTTTGCGAGTTATAGAGCATTTTAATGTGGCTTTAAGTATACAAGGTGGCACAGGTTGACGGGATGTGAATGGAGTTGCAAGACTGGGGGGATGAGAAGATCTAACCAACATTGGATGGTGGCATTGAGCTGTAACGAAGTATCCTACTACGAGTAATAAATAATGAATCCGAAAATTGATATGGATATTTGGTACTAACAGATCATATTTAAACTTTTTTTAAACTTTGGACATATTTATATTGACGTTGACCAGGGCATATAGTCTACTTTTATAACCCCCGACATAAAAAAGTGGTGTTTTTTTTTTATTTTACGAATTTGTATCCAAGTATTTATTTATTCAGACAAAAACATAACACAGCATTACAGTACAAAAAATGCTCAATGTTATCTATACAAATATTATAAAGTTTGTGTTTGTGAGGTTATAAGGGGTAATCTCTGGATTTACTGAACCGATTTTCAAAATTCTTTTACTAATAGAAAGCCACAGTATTTGTGAGTGTCATAGGCTATAAATTACCGCCCAACAAAGTGGGCACCGGGTCAGCTAATACATAATAAAAACACACATTAGAACAATTAACTAGAAAAATTAAAAAATCAGCGTAGTGCGAGTTGGACTCACAGTTGACTGTCTGGGTATTTTTCTTTAAATATGGGTCCGAGACGTTACTGTAATCTGTGCCGAAACCTGGACCCTAACTGCTAAACTCGTGCGCAAATTGCAGGTGGCCCAAAGAGCGGTGGAGCGTGCCATTCTGGGCACGCACTAGAGTCACTGACATAGCAGTCTCGGTGGCCAGGTTGAAGTGGAGATACATATATAGATGGGCGGGCCACATGTACTGAAGATGAACGATGGACCCGTAAAATTTCTGAGTGACGACCAAGATCCGGCAAAAGTAAAGTAGGGAGGCAGCCAATGCGCTGGACAGATATCACTAAAATTGTGGGCTAGATCTGGATGCGTATTGTGAAGAATCGAGTTGAATGGAAGACGCATGAAGAGGCCTAACAATGGGTGAAACTGGGCTGAAGAAAAAGACAGAAGAAGAGGTATTTCCCTTTGTATGCAAGTATCACCAAAGCACACTCCTTAAGTTAAATCTTCCTATCATTTTTCGCAATCCTGTGCTATGGACTAGGACTTGTAACACCTTTATACTGTTTCAATATTCAAAACACCGTCGTAGGCCGGCAGAATAATGTTACCTCTCCTCTTTTGCCCGTGGATGCAGTAAAAATCTGCCAAGGGACATGAGCAGCCGCGTCTTTCCGTGTATCAACATACAGTAATGCACTCGCCAACCATGGTCAACAACTCATGCTCTTGAAGATCCATTAGTAAGGTATATGTGGCTGTGGACGTAGTCTTACGGTTGATATTATGATGATGATGCGAAGCGCCTGTTTTTTTACACCTTGTACGTAGAAAACTGAAAGCAGCTAAAGAGCATAAACATTTTCAGCGCAACGCCTTCGCTAAAGTTATAAAAGCTATGTTTAGTTATTCCACTATGAAGAAGTGGGTTTTCTGTTAGGTATAACGTTCAATGCAGTCAGTAGCAGTGGCGGATTCACAAATTTGCCGCCCGTAGGCTATTACATTTTTCCCGCCCCTACTGACCTAAGAAATTAGGAACAATGAAATTGCAACTTTTTGATCGCGATTACATAATTTTTTTCCCTCTCATTTTTTTGTGATTATGACATTTTTGTTAAATATCCGAGACTCGTTTTCTCTGTATATAACAATATTTTTTTTGTTTCTCCAAGACTATTATGTCGCCCCTAAAATCTGCCGCCCTAGACTCCAGCCTACTCATCCTATTGGTAAATCCGGCACTGGTCAGTAGTGTATTAAGGCGAAGCATTGGTAAACTGATTTATTAAAATCAGCCGCCGTGGGCTGCCGGCAGTAGAATGTTACCCCTACTTTCATGCCCGTGTATGCAGTAAGAGCCTGCTAAGGGAGACCTCCGGAAGCAGCTTCTTTCCGTGTCTTAAAATACCGTACTGCGCTCGCCAACCCGCCTGCCAATCGTGGTGAGTATGGCAACTACCCCCCGTGATCAGTACTTGGGCATGAGCGAGGTATTTGTCGTCCTCCGGCTGAGATTATGTTATACCTAAGTATGGTTTAGAACTATAATAATTATTAATTTTTGATTCAGTTTTATTTATTCAAAGATGAAAGTGGCCCACTAATATTGTAAAGGTTGAAGTTTGTTTGTATATTATGAATGTTTGCTACCACATTAAACAATTACATACATACCAGGGGTGTAACGAATATTCGCGTCCGCATCCGTAAACGCGGATTATTCGCATTAATTCAGACATCTGCATCCGCATTCGCATCCGCATCAATCAATGCGGAGTTTTTACGGATGCAGATTCACATCAACAGTTTCTTGTTGATGTGAATCTGCATCCGTAAAAACTGGGTGGGGTGCCGGCAGTAGAATGTAACCCCTCGTCTCCTGCCCGTGGATGCAGTAAGAGCCTGCTAAGGGATACCTCCGGAAGATGGGCATCAGCGTCTTTTCGTGGATCAACATACCGTACTGCGCTCACCAACCCGCCCGCCAAGCGTGGTGAGTATGGCAACTACCCCTCATGGATCTCCATGAGGGAGGCCTGTGTCCAGTAGTGGATGTTTAGCGGCTGAAATGATGATGATGATGATAACGACAGGTCTAGGTTAACTATAAATATGAAATGCAAATGTATGGTAGCCCTATACCCTCGCAATTACCAGCTCCAATGAAACATGAAATGGTTATTTCAACTCGATTTGATAACCGCTTGCCACGCTAATTAATATTGAATTCGGATGTACGTAATTGCATTTATTCATTGACTAGCCGCGCTCCGCAGTTTCACCCGCGTAGTTCCCGATCCCGTGGGAATACGGGGATAAAGTATAGCCTATACTGCTCAGGGATAATGCAGGATGGTGAAGGAATGTCTCAAATCGGTCCAGTAGTTTCAAAGCCTTTTCATTGGATACAAAACTAACTTACCTATTTACAATTATGTAATTTTAACTACCTATTTTTCTAAATTTATTTGGTTTCTTTTTCACGTTTATTTTAAGGTGATGGGTAATTTATGTGAGTAAATTTATAGTTGAACGAGGCGTACCTACTAATCTTAATTTGTCTAATCCTTTTTATGACCCTCACAATACAGGCTTTGCCTAGTGTAAGGTTGTTGGACATGTCAAAAATATTGACATTGACATTAACATTGACAGCAAAAAAGGAAACAATGTTTAAACAGTTAAGATGTTAATTTTTTAAGTTTTAGCATAAGTTTCGCTGTATTTTATATTTTTTCTTTTTGCTGTAATAAATGCTTTTTCATTTTCATTTTCATTTTTCATTTTCATTGTAAAACTTTCTCAACATCATGAGTTTTTTTATGGAATGTTATTTATTAACTTAAAGAACTATTTTTGTGTTATCATAAGCTCATTATGTTGTTGCTAAATAAATATTTTTTCATTTTTCATTTCATTTCAAAAAAAACAAACAAACAATGAAATATTTTCTCATTATAATATTACTTGCCGCACCCCGCAGTTTCACCCGCGTAGTTCCCGTTCCCGTAAGAATTTTGAAAAATCCCTTCTTAGTGCACCTCTAGGATACTCAAGGTATTATTTGTGCCAAATTTCAAGTCTCTAGGCCCAGTGGTTTAGGCTGCGCGTTGTCTGTCAGTCACTCAGACACTGAGTCAGTAACGGAAGAGTTTTATACCTCTATATATTGACAAACATCACTATTCTATAAACATGTAAAATTATTATTATTAAGTAAATGTTATTATTCTGTTGACGATTTTTTCTCTGACAAGCAATTGTAATTTCTGACATTTCTAACAATAGTTTATCGTTTGTTGACATTAAAAGTTGACTGTGGATTATTATTTATTTGACATAATGTTATTGACTTTTTATTTAATTGACAGCCATTTTGTAAATATTTTTTGTGGATTTATTCCATTGACATGGCATGTATGACACCTTTATTCATAATTGTATGTTGGAATGATAATTGTAAATCTTTGTATTTTTTTTTAACTGATCATTTTAAAAATATCTAACTGTGTATTTTATAGGCCCAAACCAAATTTGCAGTGCCCTTGCAGGGTGCATGTACTTTCCTTAGGCTAATTATAAGATCTAAGCTGTTTAATATGTGTACATGTAAGCAAAATAAATGAAATATGAAATATTATTAGTATAAAAGTGTAGATGTAGGTTTTAGTTATATTTATTTATATGTTTTGAAGTTTTTATAAGTTTTCCTAGTCTACTTTTAGATCTTGTTTAGTATAATAAAATTCTGAGTATGTTTTAGGCATTCAGTTTTTAAAATTAACACTAATTGGTTAATCTAAAAGTTACTTGCTTTTTGTGATTAAGTTTATGTAACTGACATGGATTTTAACTCGTTGTTAAATCTTAAAGTTACATTGAGTATTAAGCTGGTTATTTGGTGTTAGTTTTTGTGAAAGTAATAAGCTAATAAGTGATCTGAGGTGGCGGTCAATCGTTTTAGTTTGGCATGTTAATGGAGCTGGCAGTAGAATGTTACCCCCCTCTCGTGCCCGTGGATGCAGTAAGAGCCTGCTAAACCTCCGGAAGAAGGGCAGCAGCGTCTTTCTGTGTCTTAAAACCCTGTTCTGCGCTCGCCTACCTACAGGCCACGCGTGGCGAGTATGGTAATAACCCGTCATTATAAAAAGTGATGAGGCACTATGTCCAGCAGTGGACGTTCTACGGCTAAGATGATGATATCAATAGTAAATAATAATAAATAATAAATAATAAATAATGCTGGACAGATCACACAGCATCATCTAGCCCCAAGCTAAGCAGAGCTTGTGTTATGGGTACTAGATGACTGATATACTTAATACATTATACTACATAGAGGTAGATAGATATTTTTATTATATATAGAAAAACACCCAGAACACCCTGAACAAATATCTGCAGATCATACAGACATTTGTCCCGAGGCGGGAATCGAACCCGCAACCTCTTGCGTCGCAGGCGGACCTTCGCCCGCTGCGCCACAGAGGTTGTCATCACAGAGTGTCAATTCTGTTGTGTAATATATTTGTTATTTCGTGTGGACGAGTCGAATGATAGTGCTTCATATTAGTACAGGTGTTTATTGTAGGAAGGTGCAATCGGTTCTGTTTGAATACATACGAGTCTTAAGATACTTTAAATTATTCAATGGATAAGGAATGCGCTTACACTACAGTTGGCATACTTCCTGACTAAAGCTCCTTCAATTGCGTTAAATGTACTAAAATGACATGCAGCTATACAGTTTGTGCCGTTCTTAAATTAAAGATAAACAATTTGACTTAATTTTACGTTGACAGCTATAAATTTAGAAACGTCATATCTGTTATTTGTTGATTGGCAACTACAGAATCGGCACCACTGTATAATTTTACTGTTAAGCTAAAACTAAGTGTATTTTGTATCGTGGAATAGTAATTGAGAAACAAGCATTGGTACGGGGGTACCAAAAAAGGGGGCGAAGGTTTCCAAAAAATGCCATTTTTTATCTTTTTGATCCCTAACCTGACTTTTTCACTTCGTTACATATTTTGTTTAATATTAGATAAGATTAGATTAGATTTCATTTATTGACATAAAAGTAACACAATAACTTACATATTTATCATAAATCGTGAGGAAACCCGCGGCTTAGTTAGCTTCATACGTATTGACCTGTTCTTTCCTTTGAATAATAGCTGACTAAGCTAAGAGGATGGTATAGGTGCTGGGCAAGCCTAATCCATCTAACAATGTCCCTGGCACTGCAGCGTCCCGTACAACATGATTACCAGTTGCTGACGCTGTATAAATCATCAATAATAGATGCAAAGTCCTTACAATCAATATCATATAAATAAAAATTAAATCACGTGCTACATTTTATGGCTCGTCTGGTATTGTATGTAACCTGACAAATAAATGCCTCTTATTTTTTGTGTACGACTAAATAACGAGACAAGACGAAGGCCCACTTGTTGTTAAGCGGTAACTTCTACCTATCACAACTGTAATACTGATCACGTTCAGTAAGCACGTGACCAACGCTGCATTGCGTTACGCCCGTCGCTCTGAGACAGACATGTAAGGTCTCATGTGCCCGTAATTTCATAGGCCCCCTTACCCTTTAAACCGGGACACAGCAATGTAGACATTACTGCTTGGTGGCAGAAATAGGTATGCTGGTAGAACTCTTATTATCAGTTAAGTTGTAATTCGCCTAAGGCAATAAAGGACATTGTACAAACAAATTTTAACAACTAAAGTGACACCTTATCAAAGTTCTGAAGCAACCAGTTTTCTTAGAAGTTTTATCATGGATGGAGTTTTATTAAAATGTGCTGGAAGGATTTTTACGTTAGTCTTACTTGTGTTGGTTGGGGTGCGGGGAGCCGAGCCTACAGTAAGCTGCCGGGTAAGTCATTAAATTAGTAACATTATGCCGTGGGGTGCCGGCAGTAGAATTTTGCCTCTCCTCTCTTGCTCGTGGATGCAGTAAGAAGCTGCCGAGGGGTACCTCCGGAAGATGGGCAGCAGCGTCTTTCCGTGAATCAACATACCGCACTGCGCTCGCCAACCCGTCTGCCAAGCGTGGTGAGTATGGCAAAAGCCCCCTAAAGATCAGCACCTGCAGATCCATGTTGGAGGCCTATGTCCAGCAGTGGATGTCTCACGGCTGAGATGATGATGATGATGAAGTAATTGAATAAACAAGCATTGGTACGGGGGTACCTGAAAAGGGGGCGAAGGCCACAAAAGGTCACCAAAGGTGCAATGTCAAGGTCTCAATGGCATTTTTGGGTTTTTGAACGTTTTCGGCCATTTGAAGACTTTATTTTTTTAGTGACCTTTTCAGGTCACAATAGCTCCGGCCCCTATAACCCTAGGGTCACCAAAATCAGTACCCTTCTCTGCATAATCCTTCCTGCTAAGGGATACCTCCAGAAGACGGGAAGCGGCGTCTTTCCATTTCAACATCCAATACTCGCCTGCAAAGCGTGGCGGGTATGGCAACAATTACCTCAATAACTTGGAGATGCAATAGGGAGTCCTACGTTCAGTAGTGGCTATCCCACAGCTGAGATGCTGATGATGATTTGAATACGTAGGTACCCGCTTTATTGCTTACATTGTTCATAGTACCGAAGCGACCACTTACGACAAGATGGAGGTCTGTGCTTCGAGCTCCCTCCGTGGCAGCATCAGCCGGTCATCCTGGAACAGCACATGAATGCCTTGAGGCAGAGGTGGAGCAATATGACCAGTAGACGGCGTGAAGCGAATCTGGCCCTGTCTAACAGGTACAAGGCTTTCAAACCTTTTGTAGATGCTTGTTCCCATTTGAGCACCACGTTAATATATTGATTGGTGCTCAAATGGGAATACCTTTGGTGCTCAATGCATAGGTGCCCAAAAAATAGGTGCTCAAACGGGAATACTTCGATTTAGGCAGCGTCGGCAACTGACAACTGACTCATGATATACGATTGCACCCATAGTGGTCCCGGGAAGACTGGCATATTGGAGGTAACCGCAACAAAGGCGACTACCCTCACTAGACTTCATAATTGTAGGAACTTGAGATTAAGACTATTTCACACTGGGACAGCAACTTAGGTGTGATTCACACGACACGATTCAACATCTATTATTTATTGCTATAGTGGAGTATCTGACCACAATGCCATCACCATATTTGTAGACCTGTCGAAACGTCGGGATAAAAATAAAGGTAAATACGCGATCAAAACCCGATAATCCAATATACCTCTAGTAATGAATAATGTGTTGTGATCCCGAAAGTAAAACAAGCTTATAGAATTAAACCTTTCAAGTAATCTCCGAGGGTACACATATTTTTTTTGTAATGTGTACCCTCAGTTTTGAAATCTACACATCATGCCCTTTCATTTGACACTTGGGTATATTTGAAAACATTCGATTGTTAACCCCTACTCTCATATCTCATGTGTGGCTCGACCGATTTTTATAATAACTTTCAGTTTTTCATTGTACATAATTATTATCATTTCCTTTCATTTAATACCAAAGATGGGTATATTCTGAAACATACGATTAGTCATCCCCTCTTTCTTCCCATATTTTGTAAAACTTCTTTACCCAATTTGATAAAGCATGTCTAAGAACCACCGCTAGAAAACCAGCTGTTTAATAAAAATAACTGCATGCAAATCGGCCCACTCGTTTGAGAGCAACGGTGCTACAGATATACTGTTCTTTCCTCTGAATGATAGCTGACTAAGCTGAGAGGATGGTATAGGTGCTGGGCAAGCCTAATCCATCTAACAATGCCCCAGACACTGCAGCAGGTGAACAGCATGATTACCAGTTGCTGACGCTGTATAAATCATCTATAATTAATAGATAGGTATTGGAAAAGTTTTTCGCAATTTCTGACATTTTTAGTACTCAAACCTCAGTCGGTCCAGTAGAGACTTTTGATCCTAATAAGAAAGAGGATCGATTGGCTTGGATTTGATTCACAGACACACACATACACATATACACATAGCGGTCTTATATCACCCCTCTTTTTTATCGGGGGTTAAAAATAAAGGTAAATATGCGATCAATCCCCGATAATCCGCTATAGTAATAATGTGTTGTGATCGCGAAAGTAAAATAAAGACAATAAAAATCTAGCTAGGCAAATTCATCATCATTATCATCGGCCTATCTTTGCCCACTGTTGGACATAGGCTTCTCTTAATCTACGCCCTGCCTATATCCAGGCAACTACGCTACCTAATTGTAGATTTAGGAAAAACTAGCCGCACTCCGCGGTTTCACCCGTAGTTCCCGTTCCCGTGGTAATATGGGGATAAAATATAGCCTTTGTCGCCTGCCAAGCGTGGTGAGTATGGCAACTACTCCTCATGGAGATCCATGAGGGAGGCCTGTGTGATAGTAGACGTTTTACAGCTGAGATTATGATTTATTATTTATTTATTTATTAACGGGAAAAATAGTTCATATATTATCAAGAAAGTGTTCCTACTAACTACGAGTAGTAACTATTATCAGGGTTCCGTACCCAGGGTAGAAACGGAACCCTATTACTAAGACTCCGCTGTACGTCTGTCTGTCTGTCCCCAGGCTGTATCTCACGAACCGTGATAGCTAGACAGCTGACATTTTCACAGATGATGTATTTTTGTTCCCGGTATAACAAAAACACTAAAACTAATAACAGAATAAAATAAATATTTATGGGAGCTCCCATACAACAACATGATTTTTTTGAAGCGTTTTGCTCGATATTAATTTCTTTAATAAAGGGAACAGGTAGACGCTTGAAATATTCACATAATATTTAGTTGTATATGTGTTTTGAACAAGTTGTTTTGCCAAATATTAGTACGGAACCGCCCACTAGTTTTAGAACCGAGTTGATGTGTTTTATTTGATGCTACAAATGTGACAAAATAAACGTTTATTTATCTTTATCAATTTCTTTATCGTTATAAGTATGTGTCGGAAAGTTTGTATATATCTCTTTGTATTTTTTGTGGACTACCTTAAATCTAGTCCACATTACACACAGGTTAGCTGGAAGAGAATGCTATTTAGCATTAAGTTTGCCTGTGTACATTACCTATAAGTTTGTGTTTGTGAACCAATTTCAGTGAGATAACCCGCTACATGGACACAGTCCTGGTTCCGTTTCTCCACACGTACCACCGTAACATCCAGAACTCGTACCAGCAGATGACAGACAAGACCCTCCGCCGCATCAAGGATGCGTTAAACGCTGCTGTACAGAAGAAACAGGAGATATACGACGAGCTGACCGAGCTTGCTGACAAACTCAAAGTGCCACGTGAGTTTTCAAAATACAATGAAATAAAAATAAAAAGAGATTTATTTTGTTACCAACTAAAATAATATAAAAGTTTGCTAAATCTAGGTTTTTTGTAATTAAATATTCACTAACACTATTTTTTACAAGCTTTTATTTAGCTTGCCCTGTATGTATATATATACGTACAGGGCAAGCTAAATACTAGGGTAACTAGGTAACTAGGGGATGGAGTTGAGTCTTCCGTGCTAATTAACCTCCTCATTCCGCAATCTCTTCTTCAGTGGCTCCAAGAAGCTGTAGTCACAGCGGCCACACCCCGGGCAAACACATTAGTGGGTTGAACCTGAAGAAGGGGGCTAATCTACGAACACCTGTAGTTTAGTTATCGGATGATCCCCGAACATTATAAAGTCTACATCACTTCATAAGTATATCGGTGTAGTAAGGCAATGCGAAAAACCTTGAGGGCATTTGTCAGGTTCCATTTAGTGGCTCACGGCCTTTTCGCTGCATCCCATCCTCTGCCAGCCGTACCGGTTTACCGGTCCATTGGACCACAGAGGAAAGGACGAGTGAAGTGGATCTGCACCCGCGCAACCGCTCATCCACTTTTAAAAAAATTCACGCGCAGACGACCCTAGCATATCTAACCGGATTTGAGTTTAAAAAAAAAGACCTGCGACGATAGGGTGAAGGCGGTGGGGCTTAGGTATCGATGTACCGACGCTTTAGCTGACACTCTGCACGTAGGCGGCCAGGAGAGAGTGGTCGCTCTCGGAGTCGACTGATTCGGGACTCTGAGTTCGGCAGCACGACTGGCGACAAATCAGCCCTGTTTAGGATCGCTCTGCTTTCCCCTGCACAGGGGAAGGGTCTAGAAAAGATGGCCCAAACATAGTCCGTCTCACCTTTTATCCAGGTGCCAAACCGCGGCCGCATGGACATCAACAAACGCGGTTGAAAGATACAAAGTAAGAATAATAAGATAAAAACCAAACAACTTTGGATAACCACCTGGGACGTAAGAACATTACTGGACAATGACCGCAACTTATGCCCAGAGCGAAAAACTGCTCTGATAGCAAGGGAGTTAACTCACTATATGATCGACAGTGCTGCAATAAGCGAAACCCACCTTGCGGCAAACTTTGGAACAAAGCTCGGTGGCTATACATACTACTGGTTCAGGCGTCCTGCCGGTGAAAAGGCGGGTAATGGCGTAGGATTTGCTATTCGCAATGGCTTGGCAAGAGATCTGAGTGACTTAACCTAAGGGTGTCAATGACCGTCTCATGACTACGTCTGCCAATCACACTCAACAAACATGTCCGTCTTATCTGTGCCCGTGCCCTTACCCTGCCCTCACTGGATGATGATAAAGAGGCATTTTATGAACAACTTCATAAAACTCTTGAGTTTATTCCTAAACACGATAAAATAATTTTGTTGGTGGATTTTAACGCCCGTGTGGGCACCGTTGGAACACCGTTGGTTACCTTTGGAACGGTGTCCTCGGCAAAAACGGCGTTGGAAAATGTAATGACAATGGTATACGACAGCAAAAGCAACATTCTACTGCCGGCACCCCACTGCAAAGAAGAAAGGATGGCAGAAGGAACCATTTTGGTATCATATTTACTTTGGCCACCATCAACTTTTTTTTTGGGTATACTTTCTTATATTCTATCAATCATTTGGAATTGCCGGAAATAGGACTTTGACGACTAAAGGCCATGCAGCTTACGTTTTTTAAGCCGTGTACGCACTAATAAACATTCGTGTGTTTACGTATTCATTTTGGAAAATATGAGAAAAACTTACCATTTGATCTTCTAAATTATCTTCCGATATGTTTTTTCAGCGTGAAGCGATGAAACACTTAAAGTACAACCACAGAAGCGAGCGAACACTATCCATTTTTCGCAATTTTTTATCATCTGGTGAAGTGAAAACATCGTGTTTTAAACCATAGAAAAATCATAAATGTTTATCCAACTAATTATATTTTTATCCGGTCAAAACAAAGGATATTATGATCGTTAAACATTTAATCGAAAATTTGCTAATTTATAATAATCTAGCCTTAAAACAAGTTTTTCCTTCAGCAATGTGTGACGAAGAGCGCCGGGATTCCAGGACTGTCGCCAGCAAGCACGTAGCGAGGATGTACGACTGCTCCGAAGAAGCGAGAGCAACCATCACCAAAATGGGCAAGTACGCCGAAGAAATGATAAGTATCACGAAGAATTATATGCATGGAAGCGTGGAAGACGCTGCCAGGATGTTCAAAGAAGCGATAACTCAGAGGGCGATGGAGAAGTAAGTTAACAAAAAATTAAGTCCGGATTACGTGCTATGTAGAGTTTCGTAGTTAACCGTAGACCTGTTGTTAGAAGTACATATGTTTTTTACATTCACCAAAACATATTCATCATTTCAGCCCTAAAACGTCCACTACTGAACTAAGGTCTCTCTCATGGATCTCCATGAGGGGTAGTTGCCATACTCACCACGCTTGGCAGGCGGGTTGGTGAGCGCAGTACGGGATGTTGATATACGGAAAGACGCTGCTGCCCATCTTCCGGAGGTGTCCATTAGCAGGCTCTTACTGCATCCACGGGTAGGAGAGGAGGGGTAACATTCTACTGCCGGCACCCCACGGCAAAACATACGCCAAAACATATTAACAGGAATTAATTAAGTTTTCGGTTTAAAGAATTCCGATATGTTTGAAAAACTGCATCACTTATCTGAGCGACTATTTCTCCAAAACTAAAAAAGCTAGCCTAACCCTTATAGTTTTACTAGAAACTTAATGGTTAAAACCACGTTCACATTCTTTTCAGAATTGTAAAGCTAGCAGTTTAGGTTTTAGAGGGGTGAGGGGGGGACGGTCGAAGAAATGCTCAAAACTTTAATATTTCGAAAACAGAATCCTAAATCGAATCGAAAATTGTCTTGGTAACCCCTAAATGATTTTAAAATACTTATTCAACGTTACCCCACACGATGGGAAAACCAAGAAAAACCCCAAATAAATTATTTTTTCAGCAGTGTTATCTCAGCGTTCCTATTTTATATGTCCATGAAAAAATATTATGTATTAATATATTAATATAATTGTTTTACTACAAAACCCTAAAAAACCTCCCTCATGGATCTCTAAGTACTTATCATCAAACTTCGAGTGTGGAAGATGAAACTGCTACGTTACTTCCATCCTTGTTCCATTTGTTAGTCTTCTTCAACCTTAAGGTCCAACTAGTCGCGGAGGCAAAGTCGTCAGTGAGCGCGGCCTAAATGTATGCTATCTCACCTGACATAGTGTGTTTACCCGCGCGCTAGAATGAGATGCACAATGATTCATTCCCAGACCGACCGCGCAAAAATAAGTGAATAGACTTTTAGCACAAGGGTTATTATAAAAAAACTTGAGTGCAATATTTTCAAAATAACATTTATATCAACTTTTGAATAATTAAACTATGTCGGAGCGGCATTTATTTTTGAGTTTTTTTCTCCTTATTTTTATATATATACTTTATTATTTAGTTTCGTCTAAAGTTGGGCTAAAATCAGTGTCGAAATACGAAAGTTTAGAAGCTTGTATTTTTGAAATAAATACTTTTTTTTACGGTTTGAGGTGTATACAAACATAGATTATGACGAGATAAATTGATATAATCCTTAGTGTTGGATGGTTAACGTCAAACAGTGAAGTAGTTACCCTTCCACGTTTGTATGGAAAGATGAGCGACTCGTTCATCCTTAAGGCGCAATTTCAACGAAATATTGTAAGCATCATCATCTACCCTTAGTTACCCACTGTTCCCTGTTATCAGAAACGGTTGTAAGCAAACGTACATAAAGTCAAGGTCGTTTCCAGATCTGAAGTCCACTCCTGCATCCAGCAGCTGTCCAAAGCGGCCGTGGTTCTTGGCTACGAGCTGGATCTGAGCCTGACCAATGCCCGACGTCACAACGAGCAGTCCTGCGAGAAACTGACGAACTGCATCGCCAGGGCTAAAAAGAACACCGAAGATTCTGTGCTGGAAATGACAGAGTATCTGTACCAATGTGTTTATGCTTGAGTAAATACTCAAGCATAAACACATTGAGCATAAACAGGGGGTAAATACCCCCTCTTGAATAAAAAACACCGAATCCTGAAAAGTCGTAGATATTCGATGGATAGAATATTCGATATTCATTTAATATAGGATATGCTGTGGGGTGCCGGCAGTAGAATGTTACCCCTCCTCTCATGCCCATGGATGCAGTAAGAGCCTGCTAAGGGATACCTCCGGAAGATGGGCAGCAGCGTCTTTCCGTATATCAACATTCTATACTGCGCTCACCAACCCGCCTGCCAAGCGTGGTGAGTATGGCAACTACCCCTCATGAAGATCCATGAGGGAGGCCTGTGTTCAGTAGTGGACGTTTTACGGCTGAAATAATGATAAGATCACGAAAGTTTTGACTTATATGCGATTATGACAACCCAGACGCCATTTTTGACAATTATTGTCATTATTATTGTCCTCCACAAAAAGTTACAAATGGGTGTACAACTGTAAAAAAAACTGATTATTACTCAATCAGTAATCACACCAACAAGCAAATTATATTGTATTATATGCCAACAGCCCACCTGTGTAATTTTCCGTACAATTATGGAATATTTTTGGCGGAGTTGTTGTTTAGACAAAATAAATGACATTTACTCTCTATTGGGTATTTATTTATTTTATAAAGGCAAAGCCAACAGTATACATAGTAAGCACTCAGAATAGAACATGTTACAAAATAAAATACTATAAAATGTAAAAATAAGAGGCCTGCACAGCATCTACAATAAAAGCATGCAAAAAACAGTTATAAAATTAAAGAAATATAATGATATATGTATATATATAGGGAAGCAATAATTAACAAAATTAAAATAAACTAAAACTAAATTTTACAATATGGGTATGACCTCGATGGTTAATACTAAAAATCTGTATTGTCTTATGTCTTATCTTATTTAATCTTATATTTCTATGTCAAAATATACTCAAAAATGTATATAGGAATATATGTAAGAATAATAAACAAGTTTTACGAGTAGTTTTAAGTGCGCAGTGTGGGCAACGCAACGGGATACCAGGCAGCAGTCATAGTTTCCTGAACGATTACTGCTTATGCTGAGCGGTGACCGATTTGTGGCATTTTTTGTTATTAATAATTTTATTCAATAATTTCAGCCGTAAAACGTCCACTTCTGAACACAGGCCTCCCTCTTGGATCTCCATGAGGGGTAGTTGCCATACTCACCACACTTAGCCGGTTTGGCGAGCGCAGTACGGGATGTTGATACACGAAGACGCTGCTGCACATCTTCTAGAGACATCCCTTAGCATCCACGGGCATGAGAGGAGGGGTATCATTCTACTGCCGACACCTCAAGGCAATAATACTTGAATACTAATAAAGTGTTGAAGACCTATGGAGATCAGAATAGAAATCCCTTAAATTAAATTTAAGCTCTCTGAAGCTTAACTATTCATCTGTTTATTATTCCTTTTGTATTTAAATACGCATTGTGAGTGTTATTCAAATTGTAACTCTCATTAATAATGTATTACGTCGTATTTTACATTAGAGATGTTACGTCTTATTAAAATTGAAGCATGTGGTTGTTCTTAGAACATTATGAGCAGATTTTCAGGTCTTTCTGATTAGATTTGTGACACCTTATGTTTCAAATTATTGGCTTCTCACATCAATGCTTTTTCTTAACGAAAAACATCATACATTACAATAACAACTTGTTATCTATACTTAATATATAAAGCTGAAGAGTTTGTTTGTTTGCTTGAACGCGCTAATCTCAGGAACTACTGGTCTGATATGAAAAATTCTTTCAGTGTTAGATAGCCCATTTATCGAGGAAGGCTATAGGCTATAATACACTGAAAAAAATCCAGTCAATCAAGCATGACATTTTGCTTGATAGAAAAAAAAATGAATGAAGCAATCAAAAACTTATAAAACTACATTAATCACTATTTATTGTCACAATAAAGGTGAAATGATCAACTTTTCTATAACGTTCACTTCATAAAAGGAATTAAGATATCATGATTATGTTATTGTAAACATGGTTTTATTGTAAATGTAAACATACAAATATTTGATTCGAGTATCGAACATAATCAAATTAATCAAGTTACCAATACACAGTAATCAGGTCCATTGATTGTAGAATAGAAACCTCTCAGTGTTTACATTTAACAGAACTAGATGTCGCAACTAGAAAAATTAGAACGCGCTATCGAAGTGTTTCACCCATTTACTTAGGTCTCGGGTCTACCTTTTTGTGATTTGACCTTAAACAATTACCACTTGCCAAAGCGGCACATACCTAGCTTCATCACTTGTTTGGGCTAGCGTATTGAAAGCTGAGACACCCTCTGTTTTTTGGTTTGGTTTGTATTTGGTCAATTTGATGTTCTTTATTCCATCTTCACGCCCGCCCTCTCATTTGACGAAATCCCGCTCCCGCTCACACCCGCTATATTATATTATATTATATTATATATAACTTTACCTTATAAAATTAAGCATATACATTACTGAAACTACTAAAATACTTGATAACCATTACCACGTTCGTTGTAAATTCAATCAACATAAATCATTGGCATGTTAACCAAACTTGATTGTATTGACAATTACTTTGTTTGATATCATCAAGACCACTTGTCTGTTGCTTATTCAACATAACTTTATTGCCATAATCGTATTACTTTATGTGCTCGTATATAAACAAGTTCCTTGATAGCTGCAAACATTTTTTTTATCAATGTTATCAAGTTTTTTTTTCAGTGTAACATCACGCTACGACCTACGGGAGCAGAGCAGTAACCAAAGATGCGGGTGAAACTGCGGGCGACTTCTAGTTTATTTATGTTTGACTAGCAGCACTCCATGGTTTTACACGAGTAGTACCTGTTCCCGTGAGAATACGGAGAAAAATATAGTTTATGTTACTTTTTCCCAGCAGTGGGACAAAATAGGCTTAGAAAAAAAATGTTACTCAGGGTTATTGTAGCATTCTAATTGTGAAAGAACTTTGAAAATAGGTTCAAAAACTACTGAGTTTTGAATTTTTTTGTTACACACATACAAAATACATCTTTCCTCTTTATAATAATAGTATAGATATAGATCAATGTCCACAAAGTAAGGATGGTAGGCTGTGTTGGCTGAGTGGTATGTACCCTCGACTTTCAGTCCAAAGGTCGTGAGTTTGATGACCGCCGTGCACCAATGGATTTTTCTTTTATGAAAGATTTATGTCTACATTTAACGGTGATGGAAAACGTCGTGAAGAAACCCGCAGCTTAATTAGCTTCAGATGTTGATTCTCCTCTTTTCTCTGGATAATGGCTAACTTAGCTGAGAAAAGACAGCCGTAAAATACGCCAACGTCGAGCAGTAGGCGGCGGTGAAATAACCTACTCGACCACGTAGGCTCCGGAGGCCATGGGGACAAAATACCCCCAAAACAACCCGACGTAGAAGGTAATGGACCACTACGATCAAACTCCCAAGAGGACTCCATGAAAGAATATTGCGGTATTTTGGTCATGTTGCAAGCAGGAATACCAGCAATTTTGAACGCCTTGTGGTGACCGGTAAAATCGAGGGAAAAAGGCCTAGGGGTAGAAGTCCCAAACGATGGTCGGACCAAATAGCGGAGGAACTAAAAATACCTGTCAGCGACGCACTCCACCAAGCTACAGAACGGGAACGACAGAGACAGCTAGTAGACGGAATCAAACGGAGTCACGATCCTCAGCAATGAGGGACCGATTAAAGAGAGAGAGAGAGCTAAGAGGGTGGTGTAGGTGCTGGGCAAGCCAGGTAGTTCTTGAGAACTTTCCGAATTGTACCATATAAATATACACTGCAATATTTATTTTGCACCTATACGCCATGATCACCATCTCAGCAGTAGGATGACTTTGGCAAACACCTTCCTCACGAATCTCCAAGTTCTGATCATGACGGAGTTGCTAACATACTCACTACTCTTGGCAAGCGAGTTAGCGAGCGCAGTAAGGGATATTGGTGCAAGGAAAGACGCTGCTGCCCATCTTCCAGAGGTATCTCTTATCAGGCTCTTACTGCATCCACGGGCATGAGAGGAGGGGTAAAATTCTAATGCCGGCACCCCACGGTAATAATCGCAATAACAGCGATAAAGATGTCTTCTTCGTCCGGTCTAGATACCGAATGCTCAGCAAACTATTCGTACAAGAATTCGGTATAAAAATAGTAGGTATTCATTCTACTTGGAATTTTTCCCGAAATTCTCTACCATTTCATTTCGCCTTCAGAACCCGTTGTCCTAACCCTTGTCCCTGTCCTTTCTAATCATGTCATATCAAGAAATAATTACTGCTTATAGATGTGCATCTCGTGTTCCAAGATCAAACTTGGCAAGTATCCGTGACAGCCGGTTATAACATTACTACAATCATCATCATCATCATCATTCCAGCCGTAAACAGTTCACTACTGAACAGGCCTCCCTCATGGATTTCCATGAGGGGTAGTTGCCATACTGCAAGCGCAGTACGGGATGTTGATACACGGAAAGTCGCTGCTGCCCATCTTCCGGAGGTATCCATAAGCAGGCTCTTACTGCATCCACGGGCATGAGAGGAGGGGTAACATTCTACTGCCGGCACCCCACGGCTAATCCCCTACATCCCCTCTTGGAATTTATAAGTTAACTTGACACTGGCTGAATTGTGTAAAACCAAACACAAAAAGTTATAAAATAAAAAGACAAGACAAGACATCCCCTCTTGTCTTGTCTTATTTAAAATTAGCATCTGCCCACGCGTTGTATCGAGATAAAAAAAAGCCTATGTGTTATCTATACGTGTGGAAATTTTCAGCTGAATACGTAAGGGAGTTTTAGCGTGAAGAGGCAACCATACATAGGTACAGACATCCTTTCGCAAAACACAAACTTTCGGATTTACAATATCAGTAAGATCAGTAAGAACTACAATACTTCAGAAGAACTATTTTAAATTGAAACACCTCCGACAGATTACCTTTTATAATAACGTAAGGTCAGGTAAGTATCGTCGCTAGAAAACCTGTTTGCAAATAATAAATAAACACGATGAATGATGAAAAAAAAATCATCAAAAAAGATCAGCGCCACTTTTTACGTGTATGATACCCGAAATGAATTATTTATTTAGATCATTTTAACAATATTTTTTGTAGCGTTATCTCGGCGAAGAAGAAACCCATATCCAAGACACACAAAGTGGTCAAACTTATGATACCCCTCTTTTTGCGTCGTAAGTTAAAAGACGCTGTTGTCTCTTTCATCGCGCATTTTCTCTGTCACGGGAAACTTGCTTAACGAAATTTACTATAATAACTCTCTTCTTTCTAATTTACGAGTACCTTTAGCTTTTCCTTTTCTAAATGTTGAAGTTTGTGATGAAAGTAAAATTAATCTTGACAAATAATATTTTTTTGGCGCATAGGTACGACGTGTGTAATGCCGCTGTCAAAATCATAGGCCACTTTATCCCCCGGTAGAGATTGCTCTTTAGAGTTAAGACCGCGAAAAGTCATCAAGTAATCATAATCATCAAAGTCATCATCATAATCAGTGTTTCTCATTGTTGTTTTGTTTATTTTTAAGCTGTGCTGTGCATAAAAGCAATTTCTTTATGTCGTCTATATAGCTAAATTACTGATTTTCAGTCTGAAATCTGAATGTCCTCATGTTTGGCAAAGATAGGAGTAACGCTTCTACTCAAGTATAAACAATCATAGTTCACAGTTATTTAACAAAGAGAAATCAAATTATTCAAATATTTAGACAACACTGCTGCCCGCTAATGAATTTAGATTAGTTGGTCCCGAATTAAGCCAGCGATGGAATTTAAATGAGCAACGTTGATTGGCTACGGGTAAATAGTTTAAAATTCAAATGACCTTTTTAGCGGTTTGGCATGCGGAAAAGTATCGTTCACTGAATAATAACTTTTTAACGTACACATCTCCTCTTGGAATTTATAAATTAACTTGACATGGTTTAATTGTTTAAAACCAAACACAAAAAGCCATAAAATAAAAAGACAAGACATGACATCCCCGCTTGTCTTATCTTATTTAAAACTAGCATCCACTAGCATCTGCCCACGCGTTGTATCGGGATAAAAATAAGCCTATGTGTTATCTATGTATACGTGTGGAAATTTTCAGCTGAATACGTAAGAAAGTTTTAGCGTGAAGAGGAAATCATACACAGTAGGTACAATACATCCTTTCGCCAAAAACACAAACTTTCGGATTTACAGTATCAATAAGATATTAAAAAATCAAATATTAAGAACATAAATTAATTTAATGAGCTCATCAAACTGTCAGTTTTGATAAAGAAAAGAAAATATTGTGCAATATACCGTACCAGACTATGAAATGAATTGATTCAGGCGTGACTTCCATTGCTGCGGAAATCCATAATAATATTTATATGAACAACAAATATTTAATAACAAATCCGCTAACCTATATGTATCTAATAAGCGTTTGAAAAAACACTCAAAAAGAATTCGTCACGTGTTTTCGCCTCTCTACTCGGCACTTTGAGGAGAAATCGGCTATACGATTTGTCGCTTTCTCCTAAAGAAACCTTTTTTACCTAGCGGATTTGTTAATAAATATTTGTTCATTTAGGTATTATACTAGAGACATATTCCCAACTACCCCATTAAACTCCCCATCAATGAGGCGGATGGAAATTGTATTTCCCACCTGCCCTGGTGGTCTCAATGAAGCAGGTGGAAAATTCACCCCATTGATGGGGTGTTTTCTGGGGTAGCTGAGAATATATCATTTTAGACGTGACCTACTCATAGCCCTTCAAATATTAAATTCTATTTTGTCAATGGTAACTTAACGCACGCTGCTTGCTGTCGTACGTTTAACGTTCAGATCTGATAGAATGTAGTAGAATGAATAAAAGTAGAATGTTGCCCCGCCTTTCTTGCCCGTGGATCCAGTAAAAATCTGTCAAGGGACACCTCCGGAAGATGGACAGCAGCGTCTTTCCGTGCAACATCCAGTACTGCGCTCGCTAACCCGCTCGCCAAGCGTTGTTCAGCAACCATGACTACAACCCATGATCAGAACCTACTTGTCAATTCATGGAGGCCTTTGTCCAGCAGTGGACGTCCTGCGGCTGCGGTGATGATTATGATGATGATGTCATAAGCCATAACAAAGCGAAACATCCAAATCTCTAATTAAATCCTAGATCCGTAAAGTCACTAAAGTAAATTCGGCTAGGTATGCTAGACCAGGTCTTGGACGTATGTTCTACAATCCATTAATTACTTATTATTATTTGAGTAATTAGGAAGTAGGTATGATATTTAATTTGCCATTTGGAAAGTTTGCCGTCACTACTATTAATTGTTTTCCTTATATTCAAAGGTTTGCCGGAAGATAACTATTTTTAGGGTGAAACTCGCCTTTGGCATGCCATCGATACTCCAGCCACTTTCGATGTAAATATAATATTTGTAAACAAACTGTCAAACTGAAAATTGAATGGCATCGTAAGGGTTGTTTTTTATGTACATGTTAATAGTAATTTATATTAATGGGAGTGGGCCAAAATCCCCAACAATTGAGGAAAATACATAAGAACCAACAAAAAAAAAGTTATTTTTAGGTTAAGTATTCACAGTTTGTGGTCAAACATTTTACATCGAAAGTGGCTTGGAGTCAGTAGTGGATTTATAAATTTGCCGCTAGTAGGCTGTTCAATTTTTGCCGCCCCTACTGACCTAAGAAATCAGAAATTATGAGATTGCAGCTTTATTGTTTGTGCTCTATCGTCCTCATCACATCAGTTCTTTCCCGCTCTTATTAGTAGGTGTTATTATGAAATGTTTTTTTAAATTTTCATGACTCGTTTTCTCTATCTTTTTAATCAGCCGGTAACACCGCTGGGTAAAGGCCTCTTCTCTTATACGTCAGCCATGTTCTCTGTATATTTTTGTTCCTCTAAGGCTAAATAAGTAATGATCTAAATTTGCCGCCCCTAAAATCGGCCTAGGGCGTAGGCCTACTCAACCTATTGATAAATCCGTCACTGCTTGGAGTATAATTAAGTTTTGTATAAAGATATACTGAGTGTACAATAATGAATATAGAATGTGTTACTGTCAACTTGGCTTCCTCGATACAAGCTGAGCCGAGTGAGGAACCCGACGGTAATCTTTTCTAGTGTTAAGTTCTCAGCAAAGCTATTTTATATTCATAAAAATAACCTATATTAAGGTATTTATTAAGTTGGTGGAGGCAAGAACTGTTTCGACCTTTATCGAGGGCCTTCTTCAGGGTGATGACGGTTCGCGACCCTTTCCCTTCATATCTCTCTTAACATTTCCTTTTAATACGAATGCGAAAAGTAAAGATAGTAAATATAGTGATAAAAATCTACCTTGTTTCTTGTAATAAATATTTTTTCTTTTTATTTAATTATTTTTAGGGTTCCGGACCAAAATGGTAAAAAGGAACCCTTATGGTATCACTTTGTCTGTCTGTCTGTCACAAATGGATATCTTGAAAACGATGCTATCAAATTGAAATTTGAAATAGTATAAGATAACGCTTTTTCAGTAATATGGAATATATAAAAGTATTATGTTTGCAAGGGGGCGGATCGGGGGTCTCAGAAATTTTAAGTGAAGTTAGTAGGTCATGTGGGTGTGTATCATATAAAAGGTAGATTTCTATGTAGATTTATTAACAATTTTTGTTTTTTCTTTAAGCCGTATAATCTCCGATTTATTTATAAAAATGTTCAAAAATATACCGTTCCCCGCCCCTTATCTTCTAAGTTTGCAGAGATAAAAGTCCCTGAAACTTTTCTACCTAACAGAAGTGTATGTAAAGATTACAAGAAAATTATAGCGAACTCTCTAATTTGCCTTTTAGTGTAAAAAATCCACATAAGTTCCGCTATCAGACTAGATATGGTGCTGTCAAGGTTCTTCAACAAATAAACCGCCTTTGTCATAAATTATATTGCATGATGGCACGGAACCCTCGGTGCGCGATTCCGACTCGCTCTTGGCTGATTTTATTTTCTTAGGCATTTGTTTTACCTGGTAATATGTATTTATTTTGCCGTGGGGTGCCGGCTGTAGAATGTTGCCCCTCCTCTCTTGCCCGTGGATGCAGTAAGAGCCTGCTAAGAGCTACCTCCGGAAAATGGACAGCAGCGTCATTCCGTGTACCAACATCCCATACTGCGCTCGCCAACCCGCCTGCCAAGCGTGGTGAGTATGGCAACTGTCCCTTATGGAGCTCCATGAGGGAGGCCTGTGTTCAGTTGTGGACGTTTTACTTTTACGGCTGAAATGATGATGAATGATGGTAATATGCATTTATGCACTTTCTATAATCTATATATTCAGCGATACCGAGGATGTCTAACGGATAGGCGCTCCATAGTACAGTCAAGTTCCGCACTCAGCATCACACGATCTTCCAAAAAGGATCTGATTTTAAAAACTGTAAAAACAATTAACTTGTGCTGTGCATAGGTCATTACTGGACGACTTTCCATCAAGACTGTAATCCTCGCAAGAAACCTACATTCCCTAATAAAAGCTTACTCATTCAACATAAAACATTCCATAACACAAAGCATTCTATTCAAATATGCCTCCCATAACCCACTTCCATCAATCTACGGCGCTGTAGCCGAAAAAGCAAACATACCCGACGTACCCTGAACCGTTTTTGTCATAAAAATATCATACAAGAATGCCATAATGCTCTCATATACCTGAGAGGTGCTAGGGTTGTGAATGGTTCAAGATGTATGTATACGGTTTTACGATATTTAAATGTGAATGAAAATTAAATTTTTAGGACCGGACACGGTCCCGTATGCAGTAGGTATTATGAAAGTAGATATTAGCAAGATACATACGCAAATTTTGGGTACGAGTTTTGACATTTGATGGTAGGTTGATCCCATCTCGATCCTGAGGGCCAATTCTCGGGCCAATGCAGAAAGTTCTATTCAAAAGAGGCCTTGTGTGTGATGTGCAAGCCTTGATTGTAGTGAATCAGAAAATAAATATTTCTCGTATCAAAACACTGTTATATGTTGTTTTAGTTGCAAAACTCTGTGATTGTAGTAAGCTAAGAGTCTATAAAAATGTATGTGATGCAACTTGGTAATTTTTAGTGTTTCATGTCCAAGTATAAAGTAATTAAGAAGGTGTAATTTAAAAATTAATTTTCTTTTGTGTTTTTTAAAACTGAGCCTAGCATAAGTACTATGGTATAATTAAATATAGAAAAAAAACATAGGTGAAAATCCCGGTGCGTGGGACCGGCGGCGTCACCAATGATGTAAGTCAAACTGACGTCACCAATGGCGGGTTAATAGTAGAAGAAGAAGAATATTTCACGAACGTTTGCACTCAAGCCCGCGATGTCACATCACTACAACCCAAACTACATTTGTCTTATTTTCGCGAGGCATTGTTGTGGTCGGGGCTGGCTTATGAATAAATACTCGCGTTCGTATGTTTACACATTGATTCCGAGTTCGAGTGTGTGGCACAATAGTTCTGCGGGGAATAAGGTGCCACGGAATAGGGTCACTTGGTTTATTTGCATAATATATCTGTTAATATTAAATTCAACGGAATGAATAACGCAATGCAGGGTGCCAAGTACGCTGACTACATTGCCACCTGGCAGGGTTAATGGATTTACACTACCATAATTTTAATAGATAACTCTATGATCGCAATTGTAAATTTTGCCCGTAGACTTAGTAAGAATCTGCTAAGGGATAACCCGGAAGTTGGGCAGCAACGTCTTTCCGTTTATCAACATTCCGTACTGTGCTCGCCAACCAGCCTGCCAAGCGTGGTGAGTATAGCAACTACTCTCATTGAGATCATGAGGGTGGCCTGTGTTCAGTAGTGGATGTTTTACGGCTGAAATGATGAAATGATAATTATTTTGATACTTATTTAATAATGCTGGACACTACACACAGCAATATCTAGTCTCAAATTAAGTAAAGCTTGTACACTGGAAAACAAAAAAAGCATTTTTTACAAATGCATTATAAAAGACTGAAATACCCAGAGAAAAGCGAAGAATAATTGTCCTCCCGTCGGGAATCGAACCGTGAAACTCTGGCATCTGGCTCTTGGCTTAATAGCCAACTGAGATACGGAGGACTTGATATGATATCAGTTAAAAATAAATTAATTCATTTACACAAGGTGCCAAGAACACTGACTGCATTGTCACCTTGCAAGATTATGGTGCTGGCAGTAGAATGTGGCCTCTCCTCTCATGCCCGTGAATGCAGTAAGAATCTTTCAAAATTAACGTGAGATATACTATTCATTTTGTAAAAACGGGAATTACTCACGTAGTATTGTAACGTCGAAGATTATTCTTATATTATATATATTATTGGGTGGGGCCGACACGACACTAGTGTCGTGTCGGCCCCACGCGCGGACGGGCATTCAATCCCATGATGGTGATTTTCATGAAAAATTGAAACGTGTCGGAATAATCTTCGACGTTACAATACTACGTGAGTAATTCCCGTTTTTACAAAATGAGCAGTAAGAATCTGCCAATGGATACTTCCGGATGATGGGCAGTAGCGTTTTTCCGTGCATGAAAATCCCGACCTTTGCTCGAAAACCTGTCTGCCAAATGTCGCAAGTATGGCAACAACCTCCTTATAATCAGTTCTTAGAGATCCCTGAGGAAGACCTATGTTCAGCTGTGGACGTCTTACGGCTGAAATGACAATGCAAAAATAAAACGATCTCAAAATGTTGATACGCTGTCTTAGACCACCTTGTCCATGAAGGACCACGTTGGAGAGTACAAATAGAGAGAATTTGAAAAGGATGGGAAAACCTGTATAGGCTTTCATAATTTTTTCATGTCTATAGAAAGAAACAGCTTTTGTGACAGAGCAAGTGAATAATTGAACTCGACTATCGATGTATATATTTTAAAACCGGAAAGTGCTTATACTGACCAATGTTATCCTATAATTAGACCTCAAGAAATACATTGGTGAATATTACAATAATATTTCATGCCTCCCTCATGGAGATCCATGAGGGAGGCCTGTGTTCATCAGTGGACGTTTTATGGCTGAAATGATGATGATGATTTCATGAAGTCGATTTTGCGTGATGCGCGCACAAACATAAAACAGACAAAAATTAAATAAAAATACGAGTATGTTGGGTTCTGTTGCTGTTGTTATAAAGACCCCTCGTTTTAATATAATATCTTCAATAAACAGACATCGGCCTGGTATAATTTTATGATATGTACATGTATATAATTCATAATTTATTTATTGTTTGTGAATCAGGTACAAATAGTTAGGTGGTAGGTGGCAATACAATATATTAGACCTCTAGCAATATATAAGCCGTTCAATTGATTATTTGATTTTTTATGGATTTCACTATATATATTACTTACTAACTTATTACGTAATTCAATTGCTTTATTTAATTGTGACTTTGATATTGATGATAACAGTGTATAATAATTTTTGTGATTTAGATTCAGGGGAACACAGATGTCTATCGTACAGGCTTTCAGTCTAGTTTAGACATCTGAACATTTTTAAATTTAGAATATTTTTTTGCATTTTCATATATGCTATATTAGTAAAAAAGTAGTCTTTAACCATTTCAAATTCAAGTCGTTAGCATCAGTAGTTCTCGAGATATCCACTTGTGACAGACAGACAGACAGAGTGATTCTATAAAGGTTCCTTTGCACCATTTTGATCAGGAACCCTAAAAATACTCTCATATGTATCTACTGCCGTGGGCTGCCAGCAGTAGAATGTTGCCCCTCCTCTGATGCCCATGCTTTAAGAGCCTGCCTGATACCTCCGGAAGATGGGCTGCAGCGTCTTTCCGTGTCAACATCAATCTTCCTACCAAGCGTGGTGTTAAACACAGCGCACAGCGCCATCTGTGTCTTAACGGATGCACCGCAAACCATCAGATTACAATTAGACATTACCAAGAGATTACAAATAGACATTACCAAGATAAATCCTTTGCTTATTACGTAGTTCGTATAGCCGCCACTAGAGGCGCTGTGCCAAACCTATATAAATCGATTTGAAGCTAGGCTCGGCCTTTTTCCTACAACAAGCTGTCAATTAGACAGATATTGTACTCGTTCCCAATAAATTGCATTTTTGTTATAGCTGGCTGGTTTCTCTTCCTGCATTTTACACGTGGTGAGATTGGCAACTACCTCTCTGGAGATCCATGAGGGAGGCCTTTGTTCAGTAGTAGACATTTTACAGCTGAAGTGATGATAAATGATGAAATAAAAACAATTTACATTATGCGTTCTTCACCAGCAGATATGGTAAAACGTATACCTTATGTAAAGCATGTAATGTGTAAAATGATAAACTTGGAAGGAAATACTCGGGAATGCATGAAGGTATGCCCCGGGGGTGTAAAGTTGATAAATGTTTCTTACAAGTCGGTCAAACGTTTTTACAGGTGCCGTTGGTTTGTTAGATGGCTTTAAGTTAAATGCAAATGTTTTTTCTACTATAGCTAAGTAAGACCTTTGCATTTATTATAGATGATTTATACAACGCCAGCAACTGGTAATCATGCTGTGCGGGACACTGCAGTGCCTGGGACATTGTTAAATGGATTAGGCTTGCCCAGCACCTATAACATCCTGTCAGCTTAGTCAGCTGTTAGTCAGAGGAAAGAACAGGTCAGTACATCATTCCAGCCGTAAAACGTCCACTACTGAACACAGGCCTCACTCATGGATCTCCCTGAGGGGTAGTCGCCATACTCACCACGCTTGGCAGGCGGGTTGGCGAGCGCAGTTTGCGATATTGATACACGGAAAGATGCTGCTGCCCATCCTTCGGACTTCCGAATCCCTTAGCAAGCTCTTACTGCTTCCACGGGCATGAGAGGAGGGGTAGCATTCTACTACCGGCAGCCCAAGGCAACACGTTTGAAGCCAACTAAGCCGCGGGTTTCCTCACGAAGTTTCCTTCACCGTTAAAGCACGTGAACCAATGGATTTTTCTTTCTACTATAACTACCATTAAAACTTTAAAACACTTTGACTTCAGGAGGTATCATTGATTAGTGCAAGTATAATTAAGGTGATCACGATAATAAAGTTTTTAATTGAATTACTTAAGGTAAGCAGGTGAGTGCACTGATGCATAGGCTGATATGATAAGATACAAGTTTATAAAATTATTTTTTTCAGTAAGCTCCGACAATTTAACGTCTCGGAGCTTACCTATTTTATTTTTGTAATGTGTTCCCTCAGTTTTGCAATGTACACATTATCATCATTATTATTATATCAGCCGTAGGAAGTTCACTGCTGGACAAAAACCTCCTTCATTGATCTCCAAGTACTGCGATTGGAAGCCGTCTGCATCCACCGCCGATCTGCGGTTCTCACCAAGTCGTCTGCCCAACTTGTAGGTGGACGTCCTACGCTGCGCTTACCGGTCTGTGGCCTCCATTCGAGAACTTTGCGGCTCCATCGGCCATCTGTTCTGCGCGCTACATGGCCTGCCCATTGCCGCTTCAACGTGCTAATCCGTTTGGCTATGTCGGCGACCCGAGTTTTAATTATTTAAGTAATTAAATTAAAAGGTTAGCAGGTAAGCGCACTAATGCGTGACTTTAAAATGTTAAAAAACCTTATATGTTCATAACCAAGTGAATATTATTATTCTTATTGGGAAATAAACATTATTTAAAGCGGTGTTGATGTTTATCACCTCTTCACGCGAAAACTGCCATACGGATTGAGCTGAAACTTTGCACTCGTATTGTTGTTGATCAGGATCAATACATAGGCTATTTTGATTCCGGGTACAACGCATGTGAAGCGAAGGGCAGAAGATAGTAATATTAGAAAAATCTGCAGTTGACTAAAACCACTTGTTTCCTGCATAGTTAAAATTGCACCTCTAGTGTAACAGGTTATGAAATGAAATGAAATGAATGAAATGAAATAAAAATGCGTTTATTGGTACACCACACCTTAAACATAATTAATAATCTAACTTATGAAGGTTACAGATTTTCATAAAAGTGTGGTGTGCCAAAAGGTTCTGTCTCAGCAATAGTTGCACCTAAGATAAAAGATGCAACGCTGGTATTCTGACAGAACCTTTTGAGTACCGCAACAGAACACATAAAAAAAATACGAATAAACAGAAATGTCAATGCAGGCATCACTTGAAAAATAATTTTACGTAGCCCAACAAGGAGACCAGCCGGAGCCATGGTTCATCAGGATTACATGGAACATCCCAATCTAAACTTTTCTGACTCCATTTTGTTCAGTGCACGTTGTAGGGTAAACGACCCAATAAACGTACGAGGCAAAAACGCCTCAACACAAAACACACTCAGTGACAGTGTAAACCTTGTCGTGGTAACGTACAGTGCTACTTTTATTCATCATCATTCATCATTTCAGCCGTAAAACGTCCGCTTCTGAACCCAGGGCTCCTTCATAGATCTCCATGAGGGGTAGTTGCTATACTCACCACGCTTGGCAGGCGGGTTTGCGAGTGCAGTAAGGGTTGTTGATACACGGAAAGACGCTGACCATCTTCCGGAGGTATCCCTTAGCAGATTCTTACTGCATCCACGAACAAGAGAGGAAAAGTGTTGAGATATTAACTGTGATAAACGTTAATATTGCCGTAGGATGCCGGCAGTTGAATTTGCTAAGGATACCTCCGGAAGCGCGGATTTGCATATATCAGTATCGTGTACTGGGCTCGATAACCTGGCGTTTGGCAGGCGGGTTTTCGAGGCCAGTACACGATGTTTTTTTCAAGTTAAAAATAAATATTTTACTAAATTGTCAGATCTTATGGATATTTCTTTATTAAAACAGCAAATAGTTGTTCCACGCTGGGTCCCCCTGTTGTTTTTAATGTATATTAATGATGTTTCAATAGCTTGTAAGGATGTTGACATAGTCTTATTCGCTGACGATACAAGTTTAATTATTAAGGACAAATTGAACGATTAACTTAGTCTTAGGCTTAAAGAAGTGATAATTAATCTAAAGGATTGGTTTTCTGTAAATAATTTATTACTTAATGTTGACAAAACCCATGTGGTTAAATTCGATAAATTTGAACTAGGAGGGAATGGAAACACGGCACATTCTTCTGTAGATAATGCCCTAAATGAAAAGACTCTTCCCAAATCTGACTAAATTTCTTGGCATATGTTTGGATGCCAAATTAACGTGGGCAACACATACAGATAAATTATCTAAAAAACTGACCTCAGCCACTCACAAAATAAAAAAAAACAAGGAAATAGAGGGTGAAAAGTCTGCAAGAGATGTATATACTGCGTACTTTCACTCACTTATGTGCTATGGATTAATGTTTTGTGGTACTCCAGCAGAATCAAACCGCATATTTCCACTGCAAAAGATGATTTCGATGCAGTAGGTATATATTAGGCCTAAAATAAAGGGACACTTGTAGATAGAAGTTCAGAGAATTGAATATTATGACTATGGCTTGTGAATATATCAGAATATAGTATATCTGCGAGATATAAAAAATTATAACACCCCTCTTTTTATCGGGGGTTAAAAATAGATGTTAATATCTTACTTCGATAAATTAATAACCAATTGCTGTGTTTAATGAGATATCTATCAAGATGCCTAATGCGTTTACTGCATGATAACTCCGACCTACCTTCTCTATTACTGGAACAAGCGAATATAAAATGTTCCATTCAGTCACTCCATTATCCAAATTAAACTTTATTAAACGTCAACAAAACAGTTGTTGACGCTGTAATCAGGTGAACAAGCAGGAAGATGACTTATCTGTCCCCTGGAGCGACGGCGAGGCAGAGAAACATGAATAGATAATAAAGTTAATTGAATATTGGGGTGACTAAATTGAACATTTCATACACGCTTGTTCCGGTAATAGATAAGGTAAGGAAAGGGAGTAACGAAGTGAACGCCTGAGCGACATAAATTTTAAGCTGTTTTCTAGGCAATTTGATAGATATCGCATTAAACACTACCATAGTGTTATCTAATAGGCTAGACGACATTTTTTTTGTCCATCATGTATATTAACAAAATCTATTGGACACGTATTTTCTTTTATAACGAAATACAAAAATAACCACAATACATTACTTATATCGAAATGACGAGTGACAGTATGTACCAATTTTGACGTCCGTGCCCCTACTCCTAAACTAATTTCGCTTTATCTATGTATTGTTTCATTCATTTGAAAAATCAAAAAATACATGTCTATTATTTTTGTATTATCTAACAGATAAACTTAAAAATATATTTTTAATATGCCTAATAGGCAATCTATGTAAGGCCTTTACATTTATTTTAGAAGATTTATACAGCATCAAAAACTGCTTTTTTCGATGTTTTCGTTAAAAAAATAACAATTCAAACAAAATCTTCAGTTACAGACTTACTTTTTCTAAGCGCGACAGATGCAGTAGATAAAGCTAAATGTAATTTCAACTTAATTCAAGGTCAGCCTTCGTAGAATTCTCTTACTAATTTCCCATTTACTATGCTTTTAGTTCCAACGATGCTGTGTTTATCACTGTGTATGTTCACAATGTGCAGCGTTGACCACACTGGCAACTTTACCCCATTCGTTGTATTTAATCGTCCATGCACCCAAGGGAAGCAAGTGAAATATTCCTACTTTTGGCGGATTTTTCGCGTATTATAATTTTCAAACGGAAGTCATATGTGGGGGTGAACCCAGATCTTACTGCATATGCAGTTGCCTTAAATACAGTTTTAATTATATTATTAAATATTAGAATGTCACAAGCTAACAAGTCTTACAACTGAGAAATAGCCTTATAGCGTTTTGAATATCTTTGCTGATATGGTCGATTGTCCAATACTTAAGCGTTATACTATAGAGCTAGAATGTTTAATTCAAATCAAATCAAAGAATACTTTATTAAAAAGGGCCACATGGACCTTACTGATGCATCATAACATAAATTACAAATTAAAACAACGCAAATTAATAGAATAAAGCACGACCTCTGTGGCGCAGCGGGCGAAGGTTCGTCTGCGATGCAAAAGGTTGCGGATTCGATTTCCGCCTCAGAAAAATGTCTGTAAGATTTCCAAATATTTGTTCAGGGTATTCTGAGTGTTTTTCCATACATACTAAAAATATCTATCTATGTAGTATAATGTATTAAGTATATCAGTCATCTAGTACCAATAACACAAGCTCTGCAAATTAATTTGGGGCTAGATGATGCTGTGAGAATTGTCCAGCAATATTTATTTTATTTATTTTTATTTAAAGCACATTATTTGAATCGTTCAATTACCGTTAATAGAGGTTCAAAGAGTATAAAAAAATATACAAAACATTTATATTGACATTTATGCACTTTTCAACCCACGTGAAATTACTACATCAAAACTTAATATTTTTTGTAATTAATAATCCATGTTTCTTTTATGTAATTAATAGGTTGTAAAATTAACTGGCTTGATGTAGATATGTCCACTTTAACGTTTACGACCGAAAATAGCTCACGATGAATTCCGATCACATAAAATTTATTTGATGCTGTTTTTTCAAAGATTGTAAACAAAGGCGTATTCTTTTTTCAATTGTTTTCTAACATCTATATTCCATTTTCAACAAAAATATTTTTCAAACGAAATTAATTAAAACCTTAGGGGGTTTCACCCCATGTTTTAATTAATTCCGAAATATTTATCGTAAAAACAAATCACTTCAGTCGAAGTTCCAAGAAATCCCAACAAATACAAATCATCCACCGCAGCTTGACTGCAACTCGAAACAACGGGGAGTTATTGAAAAGCAAAAAGTAAAAATAGAAATGGAGGGTACAGTTGTGGACGAGAGTTTTTTACTGTTACGTCACTTTAATGAACCATGCTGGATTTGGCTGGGTGGGTGTTTACAGGATTGCGATTTCGCAGGGAGTATCAGGAAAATTCCTGTATTGGTGAGTATACTTTATTGTACGTACACAATAACAAATAGGAAACAAATAACAAAACAGTGGTTTAGTCAATGGATGTAGTATATTGTTATGATACGTAATAGCAAAGAACTCAAAATTGTATTTTCCGTGCAACACTGACATCGAAATACCGGCAAAGTCGACTATCTTCGCAATTTGGCATTATAATCCATCATGCTCGCTCACACTGATGTGGGGTGCCGGCAGTAGAATATTACCCCCTCCACTCTTGCCCTTGGATGCAGTAAGAGCCTGCTAAGGGATGCCTCCGGAAGATGGGCAGCAGCGTCTTACCGTGTATCAACATCCCGTACTGCGCTCGCCAACCCGCCTGCCAAGCGTGGTGAGTATGGCAACTACCCCTCATGGAGATCCATGAGGGAGGCCTGTGTTCAGTAGTTCAGTTCAGTAGTGGACGTTTTATGGCTGACATGATGATGCTCACACTGAACAATTTCAGCTAGCTACTGATGAAGGCAGATGCGTTCTTTCTTTAACCGACTTCAAAAAGGGGAAGGTTTTATGTTTAACTGTATATGTTTACCGATTCCTCCGTCAATTGTGGATCAATTTAAAAAAAATAATTTTTCATTCGTAAGTGTGCACTTCCGAGGTGGTCCTATTAGGAACTAAGTCATTAAAGTCGGTTTTTTTGGTTGTAAAATTAAAGAATTATTCATTCTTACCTCTGTAATTATGAATTATTTATTAATCCTCAAAGAATATATACCTACACACTAGTCTGATTCCGACACTAGTCAGAATCAGTCGGATATGTACCAGTTTTCCTAGTTTGATCTACGTCATAGTACCTAGTACCTAGTGAAGTTCCAGTAGTTGCCTTTTCTGCGCAGCTATATAAAACATACCAAAATGTAGTCCAGAAACGCCACACCCCAAGGTTATAACAGTCAGAGCAGTCTTCGAAACCGTAAAAACTGCTCAGTATTCCGCCGGTACATCGCCGATAATAAATCCGGCAAGCGAGACGCATGGATAGGCGCGGGTTCCGTACAATACATCAAAAATAGATTGCTGTTTAATTTAGCGCGAGAATGCGAGGAAGATAACTTTTGAGGGTTGTAACTTTATATAACGTTACGAGTAACTGTGTGTGGATTTTCATATAAGCGATATATGCAGGCCTTGCAAAATATGTATAAAGTTACGTGGTCTATGGGTTCGATACCGGCCATTTATAACTTTATGAGCACTTATGGCTCGGGCTTTAGCGGTGAAGGAAAACTTCGCGAGGAAACTTGCGGGGCTTGAGCTCCTGATGTATACCTGTTCCTTCCTCTGACTCATAGCTGACTAAGCTAGGAGGATGGTAATGGTTTTGGGCAAGCTTAACCACATTGCCCATTTGGATTTTGGATTCAACACGACATCATCATTTCAGCCGAAAAACATCCACTACTGAACACAGGCCTCCCTCTTGGATCTCCATGATAGTTGCCATACTCAACACGAAGGCGGGTTGGCGAGCGCAGTCCGGGATATACGAAAAGACGCTGTAGCCCATCTTCCGGAGGTATCCCTTAGCAGGTTCTTACTGCATCCACGGGCATGAAAGGAGGGGTAATATTGTACAGTCGGCACCACACGGCACTTCTACACATCATTTTCTTTCAATTGCTACCTAACTCGGGTATATTTCGAAACATTCGATTCTTCATCCCTACTTTCACCAAAATAAGGGATTTTGTAAACGTCTTAACCCATTTTAATAAGACATGCTTAAGAATCACTCCTAGAAAACTTACTTTTAACCAAAAAAAGACTGCATTCAAAGCAGTCTACTCGTTTTAGACCTATAGCGTCACAGACACACATAGCGGTCAAACTAATAACATCCGTCTTTTTGGGTCAGCAATTAAAGGATAAGATAATTATTGCGTTTATTTCATCATCATCATAATCGTTTCAGCCGTAAAACGTCCACTACTGAACACAAGCCTCCCTTATGGATCTCCATGAGGGGTATTTGCCATACTCACCACGCTTGGCAGGCGGGTTGGCGAGCGCAGTACGGGATGTTGATACACGGAAAGACGCTGCTGCCCATCTTCCGGAGGTATCTCTTAGCAGGCTCTTATTGCATCCACGGGCATGAGAGGAGGGGTAACATTCTACAGCCGGCAGCCCACGACCGAATTGCATTTATTTACCACAGAAGAATGTCCTATTTTTTATGTGGTGTGCAATAAAGAGTTATTTATTCTATTCTATTCTAAGAATTACAAAAATCAACTTGGGCCTGAACTGAACATGGAGTATGTATACGAGTATGTCCAGGCCCCCTGCCTACGACTATGTCCAGCATTAGACGTTTTACGGCTGAGATGATGAGTAAACCCCAGAAAAAGTTTTAAGGACTCCTAAAAGACTGCGAACTTCCAATATAATTAGGCAGAACGGCACCTTTTCAATTGGCTGAGTGAGGTCCGGACTTCGTAACGGACTTCTGATTGCGGTCCGGTTTGCAGTCCTCAGACGTCATAGTAGTTTTTGAAGTCATGATTGAGTTTAAAAGTGACTTACAGCGTCTGAGTTAATATTGAAGTTAGAACTCAGCTAAGCTGGAAATAGGAATTTGCAGAAGTAAGAAATTACATTTTTGTGGTTTGAGAAATAATGGTTAGTTCCTATTGGTTATACTTACACTTGCTGAGATGGATAGATAGATAAGTTTTCACAGTTTATTGTAGCATGCGATGTTGCCGTGGGGTGCCGAAAGTAGAATGTTGCCTCTCCTCTCATACTCGTAGATGCAGTAAGAGCCCGCTAAGGGATACCTCCGGAAGATGGGCTATAGCGTCTTTTCGTGTATTCCGTACTGCGCTCGCCAACCGCCTTCGTGGTGAGTATGGCAAATATCCCTCATGAGACCCATGAGGGAAGCCTGTGTTCAGTAGTGGATGTTTTACGGCTGAAATGATAATCTCGTGTAGAATCCAAGTAAATAAATAATATAAATATGAAAAATGTCAAATGTCGATTTCAAGTAGAAGCCAAAACTGATATTTCTCTACAGTTAAATAAATCATTGTTACTTGTTTTAAACTTTACCTTGATTTTAACTTTATCAAAACGTATTCAACCTTGTATAAGTTAAGTCCATGTTTAATTTTGTACCTATGTATGTGAGCTTCAAAGCGGTGGAAAAGCAACCTTATTTGTGAAGAATTAAGGGCGGACTAGGTCGTGGTTAAACTATTTGATGATTTCAACTTGATTTATTTATAAACCATTGTAAAGTCAACCTTATTTTGTATCGAGTAGAGTTTTAAACATCGCCAAATAGGTGTAAGGGTTGGTGCAAACGAGCTACTTTTCAAACAATTAATTATATTCATCAATAAATTATAAAACTTTATTTCGTCTAATATGTCTACATAATATATTTTTTGGTAGGTTATGCCCGCTGCTTCGCATGCGTTGTACCCGGATAAAATGTCTATGTGTTAATCTTTGTCAACATACATGTGCAAAATGTCCGAACACGACTTTTTTTTTGTTTCGACTGGATGCCAAGTGATGTTGAAATAAAAAGAGGCAGGTCGATGGTGGAGCGACGATGGCTGGAAAGTCTAAGATGATAATAATGGCAAGGGATACATATGCATGGAGACACTTGAAGAATGCTTTCACTGCCACATGCGGTCCATACAATACAATAAGCATAGTAGCATTATTGAATGTAGTATTTTTCGCTATAATAACTATCGTAAATTACTAATCATATTCATATTAAATAACGGGAATGTTCACGTACTTGTTAAATTGGTAGAGGCACCAACTGTTTTGACCCTTATCGAGGGCCTTCGTCAGGGTGATAACAGGCCGAGAGCATTTGGTGCCTCCACTGATTTAACAAGTACTTCACGCACTTATTTATATAATATATTATTTTACTTCACGTTCCCGGTATTTAATATGAATGTAGTGTTTTTCCATATTTTTAGCATACCATAAATTGTGAACACCGTCGTAAAACACTTGGTCGGAGTAGCTCGTTTGCACCTATAACTTATTTTCACGAAGTTTGTTACATTCAGATGAAAGTTGGGAACAGTCACTAGAGAAAGGTAACCCGGGATTGTGTCGGCTGTAATTTTAAGTTCGTTTTTGCGGGAATAGTTTTTGATACAGTGAAAGAATGGCAGACATTTCTGCTGTGAACAAAAGTTTGGGGATTAACTGGGAAAGGTTCGGTTTAGGATCACAAGGAACCCATAAAGTTTCGCTTTCAGTGCCTGCGACATTCATGGATTAGGCTTGCCCAGCAACTATACCCAGTATATTCCCAGTTTAGTCAGCTAGTTGTTAGAGGTTAACAGGTCAATACGTCTGAAGCTGACAAAAGCGCGGGTTTCCTCATGCAGATCCATGAGGGAGGCCTGTGTTCAGTAGTGGACGTTTAACAGCTGAAATTATGTCAAAGTAGCTCGTTTGCCCCTGAAACTTATTTCACGTAGTTTTTGTTACATTCAGAGGAAAGTTAGGAACAGTCACTAGTAACGGTAGCGCGGGATTGCGGCGGCTGTAATTCCAGTTCATTTTTGCGAGAATAGTTTTTGATACTGAGAAAGAATGGCAGACATTTTTACTGTAAACTATTTCGGGTTTAACTGGTAAGGTTCAGTATGTTATTGTGAGGTCACGGGAAAACGCGGTTGGGATTTCAAAATGAGATCCGCCGTGGGGTGCCGACAGTAGAATGATACCTCTGGAAGATGGGCAGCAGCGTCTATCCGTGTATCAACATCCCATACTGCGCTCACCAACCTGCCTGCCAAGCGTGGTGAGAATGGCAACTACCCCTCATGGAGATCCATGAGGGAGGCCTGTGTTCATCAGTGTACGTTTTATGGCTGAAATGATGATTTCAAAATGTCTTATTTGTTTATCGTATATTTATTTAATTTGAAGACATCTGTGGCTCAGCTGCTCATAGTCATCATCATTATCTCAGCCGTAAAACTTCCACTGGCATAGGCCTCTCTCCTTCGGAGATCCTCCTACGGAGATCCATGGATCTCAAAGTTTTGATCATGCGAGTGGTTGTTACCTACGTTGTTGAGGCCTATGTCCAACAGTGGACGTCCTATGGCTGAAATAATGAGTGGTTGTTGCTCTACTCGCTTTGAAGGCGGGTTGGCGAGCGCGGTATTGAATGGTGATAAGCGGAAAGACGCTGCTGTCCATCTGGTGGATGTATTGGCAGCCCACGGGCAGGATAGGAGAATATATTAATACCGGCACACCATTTTAAGTTTTGGTAAATAAACAATTTGTACTTTGTATTGAACCATTTTTATCTCGATTTTCAAATCGTTTAGGCTTGCCCAGCACATATACCATCCTTCTCGCTTAATCGGCTTTTAGATAGATAGCGAATACTTTGTTGCACACCTTGAAACTAAACATGATATCAAGAAACAAAGAACTTTTAGTCAAAGGTAAGAAGGTAGATGTCAGAACCATGCTGCGGATTTCCTGACCATGATCATCATTACAGCCGTAAAACGTCCACTACTGAACACCAGGCCTCCCTCATGGATCTCCGTGAGGGGTAGTTGCCTTACTCACCACGCTTGGCAGGCGGGTTGGCGAGTGCAGTACGGGATGTTGATACACGGTAAGACGCTGCTGCCCATCTTCCGGAGGACTCCCTTAGCAGGCTCTTACTACATCAAAGGGCATGAGAGGAGGGGTAACAGTCTACTGCCGGCACCCCACGGCACTATATCTCACGGCAGTATATCTGTTTACCTGAATCTGCTTGTTCAATTACTTGTAGATGAAGTAAAAAGTAATCAACAAGCAAAAGTTGCACAAAGGCTCGACACAAAATTTTGAAACCCAGTTTGTCACTACGCCTCTAACTTCCCTTTACGCCCCTTGTCACGAGAAAGGGCTACGCACTAATTGTAAATGTCGGCTGACAATTAGCTGCCCTCATTGTGCCCTGTACAATGGGGTTCAATGGGGAACAAGGGGTATAAAAGGGGTGTCCTTTAGCAAAGGTTTGATTGTTCTATTGATTTGATTTCCGATAGCCTCCGTTGTATGATACTTTTGGTTTTACGTAAATATTATATACATATATCGGCACAAGCCGTGGGGCGCCGGCAGTAAAATGATGCCTATTCGCTCTTGCCCGTGGATGCAGTAAGAATCTGCCAAAGGATACCTCCGGAAGATGGGCAGCAGCGCCTTTCCGTGTATAAACATCCCGTACTCGTCACCCGTTGGAATGCTGTCTACGTCTACTGCTGGACATAGGCTTCTCTCACCAATCTCCAAGATCATTAGGGGGTGGTTGCCATACGCTTCGCAGGCGGGTTGGCGAGCGCATTACGGGATGTTGATACACGGAAAGACGCTGCTGTCCATCTTGCGGAGGTATCCCTTCGTAGGCTCTTACTGCATCCACGGGCATGAAAGAAGGGCTAACATTCTACTGCCGGCACCCCACGGCATCGACATTTCGCAGTTAAGTATAATCTTATACAATACTGAAGTTGAGGTTACATTTTACAATTTTCGAAACATAAAAGTGTAGTGCGTTTTTTGGAAATCGTAATAGGTTCTGTTTTAGCGATAGTTGCACCTAGGTGCAACTGACTTTTTGAGTACCGCTGTGAGAGAACACAAAATTAAACACTCCGCTAAAAATGGATTATGATGTAATTTGAAATTTAAGGAGATTACATCAATACAATCGATTATCGTGGGGGAATTTTTATTTATGGGATAGTTTTTGAGATGTTGAACGTATGATCCGATTTTGATCATATTTGAAACATAAAAATATTACATTAATACAAATCAATTGTCGTGGAGGATTTTTAATAGATGGTGTAGTTGTTGAGATATGGGGATTTATTTAACGATGTTTTTTGTAACGAGTATAACTCTTGAATATATATTTGCGGATTGTCATGAAATTTAAACACAGCGAAATTTCACACGGTTGTAGCGGATTAAAACGCAGGAGGTTGCAGGTTCTATTCCCACCACAAATCAGGATGCAATGAAATGAAACTTCATTGAAAGAAGTTGCTCGTTTTAAGATCATGGCGAGCAATTACGAGTAGTATAATATAATATAATCCAGACCACACTTAAAATAATTACAAAAATAAATTATCTACAGTTTATGCAAACATTTTCTCTCGCGGCGGGAATCAAACCCCTAATAATTTTCGCGTCAGCCCACCATAAGTCAAATGCTTCATACAGCCGTCAAAAAAAACAACTTGCCGTCATAAATTCCACAAGAATTTTCACGATTCCAATATTGAAAAACGAAAAAACAATTATTCCACATTCCGAACCGGAAATAACATAAAATATCCAACAGATTTATACCCAACAGGTTGGTTAGCTAACTGTCGAACTCTATACTAATAAATACCCCCGACTGTGCCTATATTTCAGTACACAGTTTTCCACTTCGATTGCCAGCAGGGACATAACAATGACATAGGTGGTTTGGATACAGCTGGTCCAGTGAATGTTTTTTTTTATATAGCCTGTATTGTCTCTAAGATGGAGCACACTTGTCTATAAATAGTCTATGCACTCTGGCCTTCCATATATACATATTCCAAGGTTATACTGATCTAGGAAAACAGACGCCGGCAGCGAGTAGGCCACTACTTACTAGGACAAGTTACTTTACTTACTACTTCAATATATGCAAGATAGGCAGACGACCTGGTAAGGCATGCAAGTCGGCGGTGGAGGCAGGCCGCTTCCAGCCGTAATACTTGGAAGTCCATGAGGGAGGCCTATGCCCAACAGTGGACGTCCTATGGTTGAAATGTTAGATCATGACATGCAATAGTTACGGGATATTTACCATGATTTGATTCTTTTTGCTAATTGACAACCACTGATCATGGCGTGTGGAACTGCGCCGAAATATCGGGAAACTCAAAAATCAAATCATGGTAAATATTAAATGTGTTAACTAGACTATCATGAGAACAGGTTGAAGAAGAAGACGTGTATCTTTTCGAACCCAAAAATAATTTTCTAAACGATGACGACCAAGTACTGAGGTAACAAAAATTAAAGAAAAAAAATAGACGTCTTGAGAACCTCCTCCTTTTGAAGTGTGTTGTGTGAGGCCAAAAAAGGGAGCCTGTCTCAGCATAATGGTTATAGGCTATCTGTGGCGCTGATTTTCAGACAGGTCCCGTGAGGACGACGAAGTTGTTGACGCAGTATAAATCATCTATAGCAAAGAAAAGCTTACTTTACTATCACTATCATCAACATCATTCCAGCCGTAAAACGCCCACTACATTGCAGGCTTCCCTCTGGATCTCCATAAAGGGTACTTCACTATACTTATATCTTATTTAATTAGGCCAGAGTAGAAAAATGTGCCAGCTCCACTAAATCACCTGCCCCAATACACTATTTATGTATCTGTCCTTCGCAGCAAGTTGACCGTGGGTAATGTACGGGGCAATAGGAAGGAGGTGACTGCTCTCATTCTGATGGTTAACTGAATTGTAGGCAGTTTCCTTTGTTTTAGATGAGTTTTGTTAGCTACTCGTAGAATAATATTAAACTAGTTGTTCGCCTTGAAATTAGAACGAGCGATCGACTTCGTTCAATCATTGCATTTTAACTTGATTTGTGGGAATAGAACCGGCTACCTCCTGCGTTTCAATCGGTTACTAACCGTGTGTAGGTAAAGTCTGCCTAATTTTATATTGGACTAAAATTTGGGCGCATGTTTAGAAGGTATGCTTAGACAAAAAACGTGGATTAATAAATCCGCATATCTTAACCACTACATCACTTATCAAAAATCCTTCACGACAATTGATTCGTATTGATGTAGTCTATTTATGTTTTTGTTATCATAATTAATTATGTTTCGTTAAAAAATTGCAGACATACATACTAATATTCAGCCGAAATGCTTAGTTGCCACTAAGAACTTCGTTCCTTTTGCTCACTCGTTCGATGATTTGAAATGACGGACCTTTAAAGAATACGGTTTTTCCCATTCAAAACGTTTGTATTTTGGCGTTTGTTTTGGATATATTAAAACACACGCTGTAGATAGATATCGGTAGATACAATCAGTAATATGAAGCTTGCTAGAGTTGCACAGCTGGAAATAAAGACGCAAACACCGGCTGCTTCTTATCAACTTCGCAGCATAATTTGACAAGAGAATAAACGGCCAAAGGCCTATTCCTTATCCTTTTCTCGCTTCATATTGCTCGAAACTTGCAAATGAAGACACATATCACCTTTACGTAAAACTGTTTTATCAAAGCTATATTCCTTTTGACACGCTGTTCGCTGTGACGGGGGAATTGGAATAATTTATCTATGAGATTTCCCCTGGGCTTGAACTGAGACAAAAGGAATAAAAGTCCCCATTTTGCAAATAAGTGGATGAGTAGGTTTGTGGCGCTCTGAACTGAGAGCGTTGTTGTGACGTGAATGTTGAGTCGGCTAGTGTCATCGCAGATTAAGTGGGCAGATATGTTCGAAGTGCCAAGGATGGGTAAGGATTTTTTCAGTTCTATCTTATCGGCTTAAGTGGACCTAGAACCATGTTTTTATCTTTAGAGCATTGCAGAAACGATTTTATTGTTTGCAATTTCAGTAATTTTCCGTTGAGTGCTAGAAGAATGGATGCTAGAAGAATGTGGACCCTCCTCTCTAGCCCGTAGATGTAGTAAGAATCTGCCATGAAATACCTTCGGAAGATGGGCATCAGCGTCTTCCCGTATCAAGTACATCCCGTACTGCGCTCGTCAACCCGCCTGACAAGCGCGGTGAGTATGGCAACACCCCCCTCATTATCAGTACTTACGTATTAGTGGATCACTATCTACGAGGGTGGTCTATGTCCAGTAGTGCACGTCCTACAGCTGAGGTGATGAATTTCAGTAATTGTCGAGGGTTGAAGTTTGTAACGAAACGTAACGTAACGAAACAATTAGGGTTAGAATTGTTTAAGGTATAATATAATGTGGGGTTATGTAATCTAGGGAATTATAAATAATCTAGGGTACCGTATAAATCACATAAGAGTCTTTACAATGAACTGGCACTCCGGATGTTGATAATTAAATACCATAACTCTTGAGTTTTTTTAAAGTGAAATACTCGTACAATGTTTTAAAAATATATGTCTGATACCTACTTAAAGTCTTACAGTGTTACAATCTTTGCGTTCGATAAACATTCATAACGACATCGATATTCCTAAATATACCTCACGGAAATTTCAAGTATGCTTACTAAGGAAAACTCAGCATTACAAAACTTGAATAGCCTAGCTATACATAAAACACTTCAGATTTTACTTCTCTGGTTTTGTAAGAACCGAGTGGTTTCTGAAAGAGAACTTTTGATCCAAATCCTCAATGTGTAGATGTTTTATCGGGATAGGCAGTCATATAACTGAGTGAGCTCCTTTCACTAAAATCGGGTTAAAAAAGGTATTGAACCGAAAAACGTTCAAAGGTTACCTCTACGCTGTACACAGAGAACCTTACACAAATAAGATAGAGTTGAAAATGGGTTAGCTTGATTAGGTGGATTCGAATTGATTTTGCTAAAGATGTTATGTGACCTTTCGTTTGAATGTGATCTAATGTACGTGACTCTGAGCCCTTTGAAAACACTAGTGGAAAGTATTTCGAGCTTTCAAATTGTGTTAGTAAAAGAATTATGTTTTTAGAAGGAAAATGCTACTAGAAATACGACAAATACTTCTAGTAGTATTTTTTGTATTTGTTTAGGGTGTTCTGGTTTTTCTGTCTAAAAAAGTAGCTATCCATGTAGTATAATGTATTATGTATATCAGTCATCTAGTACTTAAAACACATGCTCCGCTTAGCTTGGGACTAGATGATGCTGTGTGAATTGTCCAACATTAAAGTAAAGTAAGTAAAATTTGATTCCTTTACGCAAATGTAAAAAAATAGTAAAAGGAAAAATTTCAATAGTTATTTCGTTGCGTAATTTCGGATACAACCTTCTTGATCTTCTTGACCTTCTTGACTTATAAAATGTTCTTATTATAATATTACGTCAACATTATAAAATTGATTGATCATTATTTGATCCCTAAGTATACTATACCAGTTGCAATACATTTATTTGATAGATGTGAAAGAGCAGTTTTTCTTTAATGACGTTTAGCCTTTAAATAATGAACTGATAAATCGCATGGACTATTTTGGTAAGTGAATAAAGGCATTAAATTATTGTTGAGCAAGCCGACTTACAAGTATGTTGTTTTATATTTTAGAAGAAGAAAGGCCTTTGCATCTATTATAGATGATTTATACAGCGTCAGCAACTGGTAATCATGCTGTACGGGACGCTGCAGTGCCTGGGACATTGTTAGATGGATTAGGCTTGCCCAGCACCTATACCATCCTCTCAGCTTAGTCAACTATTAGTCAGAGTAAAGAACAGGTCAATACGTCTAAAGCTAACTAAGCCGCGGGTTTCCTCACGATGTTTCCTTCACCGTTAAAGCACGTGTTAATTGTGCACATACATTTTCCAAGAAAGAAAAATCCATTGGTGCACTGCCGGTATTGAACCCACGACCTTCGGATTGAAACTCGGGGGTACATACCACTCGGCCAACACGGCTTTTTTATATTTTAACTGTTGTTATAAATGAAAAAGTTGTGAGCAATTTTTACAAGCCTATACTGTCCCATTGCTGTTTCTCTTACAGTGCGATCTTCCACCAACTCCCTAGGAAAACATCCTTGTCATCACGCCAGCACTTTTTTGGCCTGGCGCCGTCGTTTTTTTCAGGGCTATCGTGGCAATTTAGCCCATCGCTGGGGATAAATCCGGGTTACGTAATTTTTGTACCTGAATCGATTTTTAATACATTTTGTAGTGGTACAAATAGCATTAACTTTAATGTTGGACAATTTACACAGCATCATTTAGCCCCAAGCTAAGCAGAGCTTGTGTTATAAGTACTAGATGACTGATATATTAATTAAATTATACTACATTGATAGATATTTTTTATTTATAGATAAACATCCAGAACACCCTGAACAAATATCTGCAAATCGTACAGAAATTTGTCCCGAGGCGGAAATCGAACCCGTAATCTTTTGCCTGCGACGGCAGGCGGACCTTCACCCGCTGCGCCCAGGAGATCATCAAATTTTGTAAATTATCAAAATATTTTTCTCTCATGACATTTATTAAACTCCGACTTTTCATTTCAACAGCTCTATCTACAACTCGTAGTTCATTTGGCGATGCAGTCTCACTTCTATGGGAAATTCCACCGTGAAACTCTCATCCGGCTTAGAAATGAAGGTATAAGTTTCAAGAAGTTCATTTCCTACTTCATTTTCAACAGGAAGATAAGGTTTTACAAGTGCAAAGTTAGCAAACAGAGCTAAGGGACCTATTTTTGAAACGCTCGTGAGATATGAAATCGTTTTCGATTTGTTGGTGATATTTCCATTATACATTTTGACATTGTAGGTATACATTTTATTATATTTGACATTAACTAAATTGATAACCATGAATATAATAGCTGTACTTGCATTCCTTTTTATTAATAAAATTGTGATAATCTCTGAATTGGCCCTTACGAAGTAGAATGTATTGGGAAATGTTATTTATTTTATTCGATTTTTTCTACCTACATTCAGAAAATAAAAGATTATCTTATCTTATCTCGAAACTAGAGGTTGTGACCAATCGCGTCAATCAGCTTGCTGACAGGGTATCATGAATAAATTAATTAATTCAGTCATGATTTTGTGGAAATCTATCATAATAGAAACACTTACAGTACGGCGGTCGAAGAGGCAACACGTCCAGAAAGTGGTGGTGTTGTTCGTTATTGGGCTCTTTTTTCGTCTTTCGGATTACTCTTGAAGCTGCCTTGTAGAGAGGCGAAACATGTGTCGAATTCTTTCTGAGTGTTTTTTCAAGTGCTCGTTAGCGGATTTGTTACAAAATATTTGTTGTTAATTTAGATAGGATATCATCATCATTATCATCCAAAGCATATAAGGTCATAAAAATTAAAAATAAAGTCCGTCAGTCATATATGGACACGTTCGTTTTGTATTTTCAATTATTAGTGCAATTTTTGGTTTTGTATGTGGCATCCATAGCTTGATTACGCAAAGAAAGAAAATATACGTTATTACCGTAATGGATTGGCACTTATCGCGTAATTAAAATTGTTTTATCCCGACCTTTCGACAGGATTGCATATTATCGTGGTCGCATAGAGAAGTATGCGTTCGATATTTTTTGATAATCTATGACGGACAGAACATGTGAATAAAGGCAACGTAAGTAAAGCGAATATCCGTAATAGAAAATAGCCGTGGGGTGCCGGCAGAAGAATGTTACCCCTCCTCTCGTGCTCGTGCCTGCAGTAAGAGCCTGCTAAGAGATACCTCCGGAAGATGGACAGCAGCGTCTTTCCGTGTATCAACATCTCATACTGCGCTCGCCTACCCGCCTGCCAAGCGTGGTGTGTATGGCAACAACCCCTCATGGAGATCTATGAGGGAGGCTTGAGTTCAGTAGTGGATGTTTTACGGCTGACATGATGATGATGATGATGAAGTAAAGCGAAAAGAAAAATTCTAACTAAATAAGTAGAATTGTTTGTTTTTCGAGGGGTTCCGGCAGTAGAATATTGCCTCTCCTCACTTGCCCGCGGATGCAGTCAAAATCTGAAAAGACGCTGTCCATCTTCCGGAGTATACAAGGGATACCACACAGGACCAGTATTGTTAATTTACTTTGTGAATGTAATGTGAAGATGAGAATAAATAAATAGATACCACCGGAAGATGCACAGCAGCGTCTTTACGTGTATCAACATCCCGTAATGCACTTGCCAACCCGCCTGCTAAGCGTGGCGCGTACGGCTACAACCCCCACGTGATTTTGGAGATCCATGTGTGTTGACGGCTGCGATGATGACGTAGAATATTGAGCAATAATGTCATAAATATTATAAAGCTGAAGAATTTGTTTGATTTTAAAATATGGGATTATCGGGTATTTATCGCGTAATTACCTTTATTTTATACTTAGCCGTGTTGGCCGAGTGGTATGTACCCCCGACTTTCAATCCGAAGGTCATGGGTTCGATACCGGCCGTGCACCAATGGATTTTTCTTTCTTGAAAAATGTATGTGCACACTTAACACGAGCTTTAACGGTGAAGGAAACATCGTGAGGAAACCCGCGGCTTAGTTAGCTTCAGACGTATTGACCTGTTCTTTCCTCTGAATAATAGCTGACTAAGCTGAGAGGATGGTATAGGTGCTGGGCAAGCCTAATCCATCTTACAATGTCCCAGGCACTGCAGCGTCCCGTACAGCATGATTACCAGTTGCTGACGCTGTATAAATCATCTATAATAGATGCAAAGGCCTTACTTACTTACCTTTATTTTATTCCCGAGGTTTCGATCGGATTGCACCTGGTCGTGGTCGCGGGGAGACTGGCGTGCTGAAGTTAACCGCAGCAAAGCGAAGGCATCTTTTCAGACTACCCTCACTTGGTCTTCATAATTAGAAATTTGAGATTTAAGGCCGGTTCACACTGGGACAGCACACTACACTCACTGTATCAGCACAGTGTATACAGTGTTCCGACTTCATACAAACGGACGAAGCGCGAGCTATACCTACGCGCCTCGATCTCGGTCTCCGCTCGGTACCTAAACAGTCGCGACTGTGCCGCAGTGACGAACGGAGGTGTGTTGTTTTTTTAACAATAACCGCGCGATTTTTTCACAAAAAATAAGTTCAAGTACCTACCTACGTATTTAATATGTCGAGTAGGATATATTGTGGCGTTTTTGGTTGCATGAAATCTTCAAGAACGCATCCAGAGATAACTTTTTTTAGATTACTTTTGGAAACTCTGAAAGCTAAGACTATAAAATAATTTTACTTACTACCCAGTATGTAGGTACATAATGTGTGTCTTTTTAATGGACAAGTATTTCCTTTTATCTCCCGAAAAAAAGATGTCTGGATTCTTAAATAAAGTGAATAGAGTAATGGAAAGTGATTGACACGAGTGAAATAGGTAGTTATATGCGGTTCATGATACGGTAGGTACGCTTGTGTAAAAACCTCGGGGCATGTGTGTTTCGTTTTGTTAGTTTGTATAATTCAAAGTAAAGACGTGGTATTTTATTTATTATTAACTAGCTTCTGCCCGCGACTTCGTCCGCGTGGAATAGTTTCTTTGGGCTAACGCTAACTCTTACCCACGACTTCGTTTACGTAGAAGGTGAAAATACAATATTTTTAAATAATACCTACGTTAAGCGTAATTTTAGGTAGGTAGGTACCTACATCACGCTTTCATCAGTAAGATTGGAACTTTAAAACGTTAGGTAAAAGTACTGGGTCTTTAAATCTTATATCATTTAGATTGTAGGTTATTCTAATAAACAAAACTATGTTATTTTATAGTACTTCTGCGTACACTATATTTTCAATTATCTATTCAATTCACAAAGTATTATATTTGTTTACATAAAAAAAGTATATTTACAATCGCAAAACTAAATGGAAACACAAAGTAGGCAAATTTAATATAAATGCTGGAGGCGGGCAGCCCTATCGCATGTTTACGTACCGCGCGGCTGTAGGTATTTATTTCAAAAATACGGCCGAGTCAAACTACTGTATACATTACTATTCTGTGGTATCAGCACACTTTGGTTTATGTACACGCCGAGTACACTGTACAATTTGTTTGTTTGTTTGTTTGAACGTGCTCAGGAATTTTTGGTTGGAATTAAAAAAAAAACAGTTTTGTATAGACCAAATATCGAGGAAGGCTATAGGCTATATATTAGGTCTTTACCTATGAAATTGCCGTTTTGTATGGAATAAATGAAAGTACTTATTTTTCCAAACTTTTTTATTTCTGTCACTCAAAGTAATCACCCATGCAATCGACGCATCTTTGCCAACGCATTGGCAGTTTATTGATGCCCTTCTTGTAAAAATCAGCTGCACGGGAGGCAAAAAACTCTTCAAAGGCATTTTGTACTGCCTCTCGGGAATTGAATTTTTTACCCACTAAAAAGTTGTCTAAATTTTTAAAAACGTAATAGTCGGTAGGTGCAAGGTCTGGTGAGTATGGCGGATGAGGGAGAGCTTCCAACCCCAGCTCTTGCAGCTTAGAAACTGTCTCTTGTGCAGTATGGGGTCGCGCGTTGTCGTGAAGGAGCAGTGGGGACGACCGATTGACCAAAGCTGGTTGCAGATGTGCAAGCTTCTCCATCATTGTCTCCAGTTCTTCACAGTACACATCTGCAGTAATGCTCATGCCGTTTTGTAAAAATCTGTCGTGAACCACACCCGCACTAGACCACCAAACAGTGACCATCACCTTTTTAGGGGTCATTTTTGGTTTAGGGCATTGCTTTGGTGCTGAACCAGAATCTAACTAACTTGCTGAGCGCTTTCGATTGTCGAACAGAATCCATTTTTCATCGCACGTAACAATTCGGTTCAAAATTCCTTCATTTCTTTGTCTGTTGAGCAGCGCGAGACAGGTCTCAACGCGTACGTTGCGCTGGCGATCGTTAAGTTCGTGGGGTACCCATCTATCAAGCTTTTTTACCTTGCCAATTTGTCGCAAATGGATCAATATTGTTTTGATGCTAACATCAAAATCTGCTGCTATCTCAGCTGTAGATTGAGTTTCGTCAGCTTCCACAATCGCCTTTAATTCATCATTGTTGACAATAGTCTTCGGATGGCCACGAGCTTAATTTTTCAAGTCAAAATTTCCAGAACGGTACCGGGAAAACCAATAACGAGTTGTGCGTTCGTTTGTACAGTTCTCTCCGTAAACGTTTTTGATGTTACGTGCCGTTTGTGTCGCGTTGGTGCCACGACGGAACTCATAACACGAATTTTTAAGGTTTCCATTATGACGAAAAATTTTCAAATATAATGAAAATACAACGCTAATCAATAAACAAAAGACTGAGTTTGTAAAAAGAATGTCATGTTTTTAAAACAAAATTAATTTGAATTTAGAATACAAAGCCATGCCAAACTTTTTTTTATTTGAAATTACCAGTACTAAAGAACGGTAATTTCATAGGTAAAGACCTATTATAACATCACGCTATTACTAATAGGAATGGAGCATCATTGAAAAATGTTTAATACGTGGAAAATTTATTCCTTTTGAGAGCTTCCGTTTCGCATATAAAGTTATACAGTTTATACTATATATACATATGTTAGATTTAAGATATATATCTATGGGCCGTAGATTAAGTTATTTAAGATCTGTGTACTTTTCTATTTCAATTCAATTCAATACGTTTATTTCAGCTTAGAAATTCATACACAGGTACACAACACAGATACATATTTCAGCCATAAATTAAATAATTAAACTATTGTTGCCTGAGAATTAAGATATTATTTTTAAAGATGCGCAGGGATGATGCCGGTCGTCTACACTTCCTCTGCTTCTTGAGAAGTGCGGGTAAGAGTCCATCCTACGATCTTTACTCTAGCTTCAACTTCGGAAGCGTCTACTTCCGGGTCCAGGTGTGTAGCGCCGTTTATTGGCATTTATTTTCTTCAATCCAAAAAGCCGTGTTGGCCGAGTGGTATGGACCCCCGACTTTCGATCCGAAGGTCGCGGGTTCGATACCGGCCGTGCACCAATGGATTTTTCTTTCTTGAAAATTTTATGTGCACACTTAACACGAGCTTTAACGGTGAAGGAAACATCGTGAGAAAACCCACGGCTTAGTTAGCTTCAGACGTATTGACCTGTTCTTTCCTCTGACTAATAGCTTACTAAGCTGAGAGGATGGTATAGGTGCTGGGCAAGCCTAATCCATCTAACAATGTCCCAGGCACTGCAGCGTCCCGTACAGCATGATTACCAGTTGCTGACGCTGTATAAATCATCTATAATAGATGCAAAGGCCTTACTTTTTTTTCTTCAATCCGATGCCATACGAGGAGTTGGATGAGCCTAGGATGCACGGGGTCGAACGATGTTCATAACTAAGTTCGGTCATATGACATAACAGCTAGTTATGTCATACGGGCGATCCGAAGATAGGGCTTCTACGTGAAGTCAGGGGCGGCTGTTGCACGTTAGCTTGACGAAGTTTTAAAGTGACTTCGAAGTTACTATTTTAGAAAACGATAGGTTCCTGGTTAGTTGAAAGGGTAACTTTACCCTCTTATTAATGAGCTACTAGTTAAATCAGTAACTTTGCCTTCCATCCATAAACTAGGTAAATGACTTCTTGGATTCAAAATAGATGCATAGACTAAGGTGCCGTAGAGGGCCGGCAGTAGAATGTTGCCTCTAATCTTAATTTTTTTCTTATATATAATGTAAATCCGTTATTGGTCGTAGGATATATATGTATGTAATTTAGAATAATGTAGATTAAGGACTGTAGATTTTGTTTAAATAAATAAATAAATCTCTTGCTTATGGATGGAGTAAGAATCTACTGAGGGATACCTTGAAAAGACGGGCAGCAGCGTCTTTCCGAGTATCAACATCCCGTAATGTGCTCGCCAACTCGCCTGCCAAGCGTGGTGAGTATGGGAACCATCGGACGTGGACAGCGGTCTTAATGCTGAAATGATGATAATGATAACTGCAGCGTCTCATTCTGCATAAATCTATACTAATATTATAAATTAAAGCTGAAGAGTTTGTATGGTTGAACTTTGGGTTGAACGCGCTAATAAACAACTAATTGGTATGGCAACTACCTCTCATAGACATCCATGAGAGAGGATGGTGTTCGTAGTGGACGTTTTTACGGCTGAAATGATGAAAATGATGATCAACATCATCATCATTTCAGCCATAAAACGTCCATTTATGAACACAGGCCTTCTTCATGGATCTCCATGAGGGGTAGTTGCCATTCTCACCACGCTTGGCAGGCGGGTTGGTGAGCGCAGTATGGGATGTTGATACACGGATAGACGCTGCTGCCCATCTTCCGGAGGTGTCCCTTAGCAGGCTCTTACTGCATCCACGGGTAGGAGAGAGGGGTAACATTCTACTGCCGGCACCCCACGGCAATTGATGCACGGAATATGATGATGCACCGCCTGTAATTATTTTGTCGCGCGAGTTTTAATTTCGCTATAACCCGTAAGATATTGATCTAAATTTTATGTTTTAACAAGCAAATATTATAATATAATATAAAAATATTTGCCTGAAGTACGCAAGATGTTAAATAAATTTATTTGGATATAATATTCACACCACGTTTGTTTAAACGCCTTCGCAAATAATGCACATATTTTTATTAAAATTTTAATTAGAAAGATAGTTACTATGAGTTAACCATAAATGAAGAAGAAACTTTTTGTAGACCTTATTAAGAGGAACTATTTTTATAAATATCACTTACATTTAACATTAAATTCAACTTTGTTTACGCGGCACACGCCAAAGCAACATAGTATGTTTAATAGGAAAGTGCGAACAGATAATTTTCAGTTTAAACGCTTGATATTAAACTCCGCAAACAGCAATAGTTAAAAATAAATTGAACTCTATCACATAATCGAATAAGTTCTAAATGCAAGATATTAGAATTGAAATGTTATATGCATCCATTTCCGACATTACGACGTGGCAATCATCGAGTCCAAACAACTTCTTCCAAATCCTATTTTCAACTTTACGACTCGATTTTAAAGTATAATATGAGTTAGAGCCAACGTATTACGGAGAGATGAAATAATCACAAAACCAGGGACGACATTAAGGTCTTAGGTTAAAAACAAGTGTTAATTCGATCAATAAGGTATTTTCAAGAGAAAATGTATTTGAAACTGAAGCGCATAGATGAAGCTAGCGAGCGGAGGACAAGTTAGTTATCTAAGCCGCTCCGGCTAAAATTCAAAGTCAAAGACAAAGTCATTAAGTGTGTATTCAATAGAGCAAAACGCTACATAGAATACTTAGTTTACAACATAAAAACAAAACACATTTAAATTGAATAAAGCGCATGATTGAATTCGTTCGCTTGAGAAAACTTTTTTCCAAGTGATAGATATAGATACCGTTGTGATATTTTTCTGATACAAAATTGATAATGAGATGAACATTATAGATTGCATGTTTTACTTTTTATGAACACATTACATTACAAAATTCACGGGTGACAACTTTAAAAGATGTATGTACAGATAATAATTTTATTATAATCCTATAATATTACCTATCTAATAAACAAACTAGTATCATACAGATCGTACCTAATGACAAATAATCTTGACATACACAAACACTGATAAACTGATAAAATTGCGTTTACGAAAAACGCATTCCCTAACAACGCCCCTGCCAGTAACATAATATATATATATAAATAATACACATTTAGTTCGCTCATTCCCTTTAAAAGCTTCCATTGCGTGCGCTGCGTAAACGGTTAACGAAACCTAACCAATAATGAATCACGGAATTGTTTATCTTAAACAGTTATAAAAAGAATATGCCTATCTTTTATACCTTTTCTATTCCGATAGGTATCACTCTCTCTAGCCCTCTCTCTCTCACTCTCTCTTACGTGACGCAGATAAAATGATACAGTTGAATTCTCTCAAAACTCTCACTAGATCCATTATTTGTTGCTGTTCTAAAAACTGGATCTATAGAGAGAGATTCAATTGCGGAATAGCGCGGGACAGCTAGTAATTGATAAAAATCGTGTTCACATAAAACGTATTCCCTTACAACGCCCCTGCCCCAGTAACATAATAGAAATGTTACACATTTAATTCGCGTGACACGATTTGTGTATGACACACAAATTGAGTCAGCAAACTAATTTGGGAGTTCTGGCCGAATGTGGAGGCATCGGCTTCCCATATAAAGTTGGGCTGCGATGCGTTCACTGGATGGGGTAATATGTCGCGTAAATTTTGGGTCTTTATGGGCTGTTAAATAATTATGGTGATACTAATTTACGTGTGTGACTTTGTTTGGGGTAATAGACTGCTTGTAATTAGCGCGGAATTGTTAAGGTCATGAATTAACGCTTAATGCGTAGGTACTCGGGTATGGTCCACTTTTTTGTTCATTACGTTTATTTTATGGAGTATGAACTCGAAAGCAGTCAAAATTGATATGAACAAAGCTCGGCATTAGGCTACATGACAAAAATTGTATATTTAGTCTGTCATGTAGATTTTATCTGTTCTTTTTTAACGTATACCAAAAACAATGACGATACATTATGTCGAAATGTAGTATAATGTCACGCGCCAACATGTTTCGGTAAGGTTAATGAATAAGTCGTTGTAATGATGACGACGTCACGAGCCCCTTAACACCTAAACTTCAATGCACTTTTTCTAGATATAATTTGAAAAAGCAAAAATACATGCTTATTCTTTTTGTATCTGACGGACTAAATGAGAATTAGATTTTCATATACAAGTAGCCTATTGTTCATAGTCTTGCACATTGATACAGATAATATCGTAGATACGTTGTTTTGTATTTATACGATAGATACGTTTATTTTGTCACACACACATTACAGTGAAACAATCTAAACTAATACGTTATAAGGTTCTAAAAAATGCGCCAAAAATAATAATTACCTACTGAGCATAATTTATACTGTGGAAGAACGGGTCGTACCACAGCTCTGGTCTTCCGTAGTAACCAAAGTGTGTGGTTGGTGGGTACCGCGATACTCAAATGCAATACGCCAATTAAAATATAACAATGAAGTACCTGTAAATATAAAAATTCATGAATGACATAACTTTACAACAACATTGCTAGATTGATTGTAACTTTTCTAAACAATGCAAAAATATTTTAATCAATGCTAGCAATGTCATAATGATCCCGCACTGTAAATGCAGTACAGCATGCTTCAGATTCCAATATGAATTCGACATTTGCCACATCTTCACGGCTAAAATAGGAAGAACACTAATACTTTATTCTATGTTAGGCCTATCACATCTATTATAGACGATTTTTACAGCGTCAGCCAACTGGTATTCACGGAGCAGGGGAAGCCGCAGTGCCTGGGACATTACAAGATATGTAAGGCTTGTGTACCATGTACCATCCAGCAGAGACTGTTTTTAGTCAGAGTAAAGAACATGGTTGTAAAAATGTAGTAAAAGTGTGTAAAAGGGTTTTGTTGTGGACTCTACTCTAACTACTGCTTTTTTTTTCAAATATATTCAAGTGTGGTATCAAATGAAAGGGCATGAGGTATAAATTGCAAAACTGAGGAGACAGGTTACAAAATAAATTTAGGTAAACTCCGAGACTAGATTAAGTGTCGGGGGTAACATAAAACTTTTAATTATATAAACTTGTTTAATAAACAAAATAGACTAAATGTCTGAAGGTTATATGTTTGTCAATACGTCTGAAACTGAGAAAGACGCGGGCTTCCTCGAGATGTTTTCCTTCACCGTCAAAACACGTATTAAAAGTGCACACACCTTTTTCAAGAAAGACAAATCATTTGGTGTACGGCCGGTAACGAATCCTTCGGATTGAAAATCGGCACATACCACCCGGCCACAATGTCATGAACAAGGGGTAAAATAATTAAACATAGACCTTGCCACTTCCATAAAAACCTTACGCGCTCTCAATGTTAATACTCGTGTAGGAGTCTTGTCAGGGGGCAAAGAGAATATCTTGTGACAGTCGGATAAATGAGAAAATGTTTCGCTTTGTACCCGCTAGTGCCACAGGATTCTCGCCTTTGCTTTTGTCGGAATAAACTTTAAATTAGCTCGGTAATTTAAGTACGATTTAAATACGATTCTAGAGATTCTGAAAGATGCGATTCTACTAGGCTTCGCGTCATGCGGAATGAAATGAAGCCGTTGGATTAAACCATCGTCTTTGGACGTCCACTGCTGGACACAGGCCTTCCAGATAAAATGTACAATTTATTTAAAGACAAATTAATGAATATATCAAAATGTTACATAATTCACAAATATAACAAAAAGTTTATAGGTTTATTTAGTTACATGATGGCTTGTGAGTGTAATGGGTGTACAGTACCCGCACTAAGCATAAGATACTTGTGTTGCAGCTATTGCATTCCCCTACACTGCAGTCCCTATTGACACACGGAAAAACGTTGCTGCCCGTCTTCCGAAGCATTCCCTTAGCAGACTCTTTCAGCATCTACGGGGAAGAGAGGAGAGGCCACATTCTACTGCTGGCACACCACACATATTAGGCATTGCAATTATTACTATAGTGGTTTATCGGGTATTTTTCGCCTTTATTGTTCAGACATCGAGATGTCTGCCCGCGACCACGTCTGAATAACCCGATACTCCAAGATAGACTTGCAATATCTGCATTTATTTTCTGAACCTTATCTCTTCAGAAAAGAACTGACTTCACCTTCTCACTGAGGGCGCTAAATAGTAGCTTATTTTCAAGAGTTCATCCGAGAAGGACTACCACCATACCTGCCGCTAAGCAGTCATGTCTGCATTGCTATGTTCCGGTTTGAAGGGTAAGGGGGCCGGGGAAATTACGGGCACATGAGACCTTACAACTCTGTCTCAGGGTGACGGGCGCAACGCAATGCAGCGTTGGTCACATCATCACATGCTTCGTGACCGTGACCACCGCGGTATTGCAGTTGTAATAGGTAAAGAGGACCGCTTAACCTCTAGGCCTTCGGCTTGTCTCGTCATTACATAAGTCGTATAAAAAAAACCCTTATCTCTTTCTCCTCATAAAAGGACTTCACCTCACTGAGGCGCAACCAAGCCGATCTGATTTCAACTTTACCCGGGAACTACTTGACAAAGAAGTTTCAAAGTCCTGTTCACGGGTCATCGAAACTAGTTGAACGACTCTGCGATGAGTAACATTACCCCGTGGTCTCCGGGAGACAAAAAAAGCATTAGGCATTTGCACGTGTAACGACTATGGCGATTTTACTGATCTTTCACATCTTTACATAATTATAAAATAAAGTCGTCCGCTGCGTCTGTGTGTCAGTCTGTTTGCGCAAAACTCAGAAACTACTAAACGGATTTTCATGCAGTTTTCACTAATCGCTAGATTGATTCAGGACGAAGATTTAGGTTAAAATTTATTAAGATTTAGTGCACGTTTACTGAACTATGATGGAGATAGTTGAACAGACTACTATCAGAGATGAGTTACTATACAAAGACCTTCAAACTCTTATGTTCTAGGCGAGATCGTTGAATAGTTTTTTTAATGATCACTTAGATGTTTACGTGTATACCTAAGTAAATGTTTTTTTATAGTAAACTTATGCGACCGAAATTCATTAAAAATATTTAGTAATACCTAATTAACAAAAATAACTCACCTGGCATTTTAATTAATCAGAAATTTCAACTACATTTTTGATGGCTGATTTTATAAATTCAATTAATTAATTAACTTATCAAAGGCAGTATAAACAGTAAAATACTTAATTAATTTTCCATTGTTTTAGCTGCACGTATTGTTTATCGTCTCTCGGTGGCTCAATCAATGTAATATATTGCTACCCGCAGTTTTGACCGCTCTATTAATAATAATATACGTTTATTTCAGGCAACATTAGTAACATACAATATGATATTTAAAACTAAAGCCCATATAAAATATATAAGTACTTTACAGTCTAACATATTGACATTACCTACATTACTACTTTGTACGGTACTTTGTATTGTTATTTATTTATAAATAAATGTTTTCTTTTAGTTTTATAATTTAGTAAGTAGGAACATAAGCATTTGACAAGGCATGAACAGCCGCAATGTCATTGTACGTAACCAAGTGTTCATTATGTTCCTAAGGTGAAAATAAAAAAATAATCTGAATATATAAAAAAATAAAAATAAACTTCGTTTAAGGCACACGTGTCGCCTACGTGTCGCGGCGCGGGGGGGGGGGGGGGGGACTTTGACAGCCAACCCTTGCACCGCCGGAGCTTCTCGACCCTCAATAAAGGGCTTCACACACGGCAGCTATAATGTAAAGATGTATATTATAGCACGATACATCTCATTACATCTTTCCATAGAAATCGTCAGGAGACCACACACGGCAGCTAGAATGTAAAGATGTATATTATAGCACGATACATCTCATTACATCTTTCCATAGAAATCGTCAGGAGACCACACACGGCAGCTAGAATGTAAAGATTTATATTATAGCACGATACATCTCATTACATCTTTCCATAGAAATCGTCAGGAGAACACACACGTCAGCTATGATGTATAGTTGTAAATGTATGGGAAGGAAGGAATGTAAATGTACATTAATATACATTATAGCTGCCGTGTGTGAAGCGCTTAACGCTCCAGTCATTTTCCTGAGGGAATCCACCACCTCTGTTATGAGGGATGAAACAAGAAAGGTGAAGTGGAATCATCTTATCATCAAGGAAGTTTGCAGTTGTCAGGGGTACAGAAAAGGACAATGTTACCTGTGTATCCGAGAATAATAGCTAGAAAGAACGGAAGAAGAAAAAACTAGAACTAATAATAACTAATAATGTAAAGAATAAAATGTATATAAGATGTATATTATAGCACGATACATCTCATTACATCTTTCCATAGAAATCGTCAGGAGACCACACACGGCAACTATAATGTTTAAATGTATGGGAAGGAAGGAATGTAAATGTACATTAATATACATTATAGCTGCCGTTTGTGAAGCCCTTAACGCTCCAGTCATTTTCCTGAGGTAATCCACCAACTCTGCGGTCTTCACATCGAAGTGCACGCGGGACACGTAGACCTGCGTAGTGGGTACCTCCGCTCGGAAGTGCTGCTCGCAGGATCGACCAGTACAACACTGGTTCTGCCTAGAGTTCTAGTATTTTTTTCTTCCGTCCTTTATACCTATTATTCGGATACACAGGTTACGTGTCCTTTTCTGTACCCCTGACAACTGCAAACTTGCTTGATGATAGATGATTCCAGTTCACCTTTCTTGTTTCATCCCTCATAACATGCCCATTATCATAGGCCAATATAAGTTCACTGCTGGACATATTCTTCTCCAAATCTGCGTGATTTCACCCTAAATCATACTCAACTTGCTGCATCTAGCGTCTGCCAGTCATCATTTTAGCCATAAAACGTCCACTGATGAACACAGGCCTCCCTAATGGATCTCCATGAGGGGTAGTTGCCATACTCACCACGCTTGGCAGGCGGGTTGGTGAGCGCAGTATGGGATGTTGATACACGGAACGCTGCTGCCCATCTTCCGGAAGTATCCCTTAGCAGACTCTTACTGAATCCATGGGCATGAGAGGAGTCTGCCAGTAATTGTTCGAAAATCGTCCCTCCAGCTAGTTGGTGGACGTCCTACACTAAGTTTGCCAAGCCGCGGTCGCCTTCCAACAGCTGGCTGTTTACGTATCTCGCGAGTTCGCGACAGGTTTGCAACAGGCGTAAATCTCGCGATCGTCGCTGTCAAACGTCCTTGCTGCAACCGAGCAACACTCGGCCTAGGTTCAATATCATTCAAATAATCATTTATTCATGGAGTAATAAGCTTTTACTATAATACTTTGTTTTATAAAAAGCTTATTACTTCATAGGTTTACTTATGAATCGATTGTTCGGACGCCTCAGATGGAAGCTTATTATAGAAGCTATATTATACAGGGTGTATTAAAACATGTGTACTAACCCAAAAGGGGGGTTTCAGCCCATGAAAACCAGTCGTTTTAGCAGAAAAAAAATCTGGATTTTGTATTTTTTCCATATTTTTTTTGTTTGAAATATTTTTATTTGTAATTTTACTAGAAAGTGTGATGTGAAAATGATCCTGAGGTCATAATAGGTTTTTTATTTTTACTTTTTAATAAATAAAAACACATTTGTGGTTATAGGTATTTTTATTTGTACCTGTACAGCTCTTCGCGGAGGTCAATGACCCTGTCCAGAATAAGCTGGCTTTTAGTTTGTTATTATCGTATAATCAGCTGTTGAAGTTAAAACTTTCGTGGTATTTTCTTGAATGAAAATCTTGAAAGGTCGTAGAACAAAAGTTGTTCCTTGGGATGGTCCGAATTACCCCCTTTCGGCTCAGTACACAGGTTACAATACTCCTTGTATAGGTGTTTGTATATTAAATTATTATGACACACACAAGGACAGAAAAGTATATAGGTACTTGTATGTACGAGTAAGTAGGTGAGCTCCGCTAAAACACTTTGCTCCGAACACTCATTGAAAGTAATGTTATTTTTCTTAGATAAATGGCAAATGAAAAGCGTAAATTCGCTTTGATATATTGTTGTACATTTGTAGGGGAGATTACTAACTATAATTTTAATGGTTATAAGCGACCCGTCGTGGGTTCGATACCGGCCGTACACCAATGGATTTTTACTCATGTTATGAAACTGTTGTGCATATTTTTCACGGTGAAGGAACCCGCCCGCGGCTTAGTCCGTTTTAGATGTATGAAATTATTCTTTTTACCGACTAATAGCAGACTAAGCTGGGCTGGTGTAGGTGCTGGGCAAGCCTAATCCATCCAACTTTGTCTGTGTTTCTCTTTGTGTAATTTATGTTTTATGGTGAATGTACAATAAAAGATAAACGCCATTTATCGAGTTCGTAACAAAACTGAGCATTTATTAAAGTACCCACACATAATAGAAAATCAACATATAAATCAACTGTCAAATACACAACATACCTTTCTTCCTTAAATGATTAGTAATAACAAAAAGATTTTTATAAAATAAACAAAATTCTAAATCTAACATTAATCAAGAGTACAATTTAACTATCATTGTTAGGTATACCAATTATGTCAGGCCACCTTTCTGGTGGTGGTATTTCAATAGGTGGCGCCTCATTCAACTGAGGTTCCAAATCTGTATTGGCCCTGTTATCATTTTCAGCCAACCGGGCTTCCGTTCTAATTGTTCTTGCCAGTATCTGATCTGCATGTCGATGGTGTAGGTCTCCATCTTCCGTTCTCACCCTGTATGAGCTAGGTCCTTCCACCATCTCCACAGTGGCTTTCCGCCACTTCTCTCCAGCTCCATACATGTGTATTAGCACGGGTTGATCTACTGTGAATGTCCTGGCGGGCGCGCGCTGCGCCGCCGCCTCTAGCTGCTCCTCGCCCCGGCTCGGCATACAATCAGGGTGTAGAGAAGAGAGCGCCGTTCTGTACCTCCGACCATTGAGCATCTCAGCTGGGGACTTGTTTGTGGTACTATTTGGTACTGTACGCATATGAAAAAGCACTTTGCTTAGCATTTCACTCCATGGCATATTTGATGATTCCAGTTTCTTTATTTTATTTTTAAATGACTGTATTGCTCTCTCTATTTGTCCATTTGTCGCAGGGTGGTATGGCGGGGAATGCAGGTGTCTGATTTGATTCTTTTGCAAAAACTTGCTAAACTCTTCAGAAGTAAATGCTCTCCCATTATCAGACACCACCACCTCTGGCATGCCTTGTGATGCAAAAATTCTTCTCATTACCGTTATGACAGCCCCACTACTCATAGTGTTTACTATTTCTGCTTCCATCCATTTACTGTAACTGTCAATCAACACAAAGAATGTTTTCCCCAGAAATGGTCCTGCAAAGTCTATGTGTACCCTCTGCCATGGCTTCTCCGACATCACCCATCTCTGTGGATCTCTTGGAGGACTGTGTCTCACCAATTGGCATGGTTCGCAGCTGGCTACCATCAGTTCAATTTGACTATCCATCTGTGGCCACCACACATAGCCTCTTGCATATGCCTTTGTTTGGACTATACCTGCATGAGGGGCATGTAATATTTTTAGTACCTTCTCCTGTAACTTTGATGGTACTATGACTCTGTTACTCCACAGTAAACAGTCTTTACTGTGTGAAAGAGCCTCCCTTCTTATCCAATATGGCTGCAATTCAGGATCAGTATTCTTATTTGGCCAACCGTGTAGTACATGAAATAAAACTCTCTGGAGCAATGTGTTTTTTCTGGTTTCAACAGCAATCATTTCAGCGCTTACATTCCAGCCACTAGGTTGTTCTTCCAGCAACAATACTTCTTTCAGCTCCTCTTCAGCCATAGATCCAGTTGTTGGTGCTGTCCACCTACTTAAAGCATCTGCATTGCCAATCGATTTCCCTGGTCTGTGCTTGATGGCATACTCATAGCAAGCTAGTTTTAATGACCAACGTAGCATCCTGGGTGAAATCTGATCGGGGATTGGTTTTGCTGGATTAAATAAGCCCACTAACGGCTTGTGATCTGTCACTATACAAAACTTGCGACCCAGCAAAAATTCATGGAACTTCAATAATCCAAACATAATGGCCAGGGCTTCTTTGTCAATCTGTCCATATTTTCTCTCATGGGACTGCAATGTACGTGACGCCATCATAATTGGTCTTTCCGAGCCATCATCCATCACATGTGCCATGATAGCCCCCACTCCATACTCTGATGAGTCACATATAAGCAACAATTCTTTATTAAGGTCATATCCCACCAAAGTAAGATCTGATGACAGCAGCAGCTTAGCTTTTTCGAACGCTGCCTGCTCACTTTCACCCCACCTCCAAGGTGTTTTAGATTCTAGCAAGTGATACAAAGGTTGCAGTAATGTAGCTCGGTCAGGTAAAAATTTCTGATAAAAGTTGTATAGTCCCAGAAAAGCTCTCAAAGTTTCTTTATTTGTAGGCGCCGGTTTCTCTTGAATCTCTTTAATTTTAGCTGGTGCTGGGTGAAGTCCTTCACCATCAATCATATGACCTAAGAATGTGATGCTGTTCGCCGCAAATACACACTTATTGCTGTTAAGTCGAAATCCCAGCTCATTAAGTTTCTCCATCACCTTATGAAGCCTCTGGTTATGCTGGTTTAGCGTCGCGCCAGCCACCGCCACGTCATCCAGCAGACAAGCCACGCCATCCATGCCCGCCAGGGCAGAAGACATCACCCGCTGGAAAATACATGGCGCCGCACTTACCCCAAAAGCCAGACGATTTACCTTCATTAGCCCAATGGGCGTATTTAACGTCAATAACTGGGCTGTTTCATCATCAACCTTCATTTGTGTGTAGGCATGCTTCAAGTCAAGTTTACTAAAAAATTGGCCTCCACTTAGCTTCTCAAACGCCTCCACTGAAGTAGGAAGCGGGTACCTGTCCACTTGTATAGATGCGTTTACAGTAGATCGGTAATCTCCACAAATTCGCAACGATCCATCATCTTTCTTGACTATCCTTAATGGAGTCGCCCACTCTGAGTACCTTACTGGGGTCAGTACTCTTGTTTCTACCATTCGATTTAATTCTTCTTCTACTTGCTTTTTCATAGGAAATGGTACTGGGCGGGCTTTCAGGAAACGTGGTGTTGCATCTGGACGTAGGGGAAGTGAAACTTCTGGACCTTTGTATGTGCCTAATTCTTCTTTAAACAACTCAGGAAATTCACTCTTAAAAGGCACCAAATCCTCTTCTGCCCAGTGCAATCCAGTCACATGAAGGCCTAACGACTGGAACCAGTTGCGGCCCAATAAGCAAGGTCCATTGCCAGAGACAACAACAAGTTCGCACTGAGCTTGCTTGTCGCCCAAGACAACACATACATTTGCCACTCCTATTACTTTCAAAATGTCCCGGGTCCATGTGACTAACTTTACTTTAGTACTCAGAAGTGCAGGTGGTGTTGACCATAGTTTCTTAAAAGTATTCTCTGACATGATGCTGCGAGATGCACCTGAGTCTACTTCCATCATCAAACTAGCACCATCAATGACCACTATTGCCTTTATAGGAGGTTGATAGCTGTCCGCAACCACATAGACACCCATCATGTCTTCAGATTCTGATGAAGATTTCTCATTTTCTTCCACCTTATGTACTTTTGACTTCTTGTCACATGCTCTAGCTATGTGCCCATACTTATTGCATTTGAAACACTTTGCCTTTGCAAAAGAACACTTCTCCCCCGATTTGTGTATTCGGGTACAATGTTTACATTCATTGGACTTAATTTTGCCAATCTCCATCGGCTCGGCTGACTGCAGTTGAGTAGTTTCTGCACTTTGGCCAGGATACATGTCCTCAAAGGTCGCCTGATGATTGAGGCACATCTGAATCGCTGTCTTGCAAGATAGTCCTTTGGTTTTCAACAACTCCCGACGCAGACGCTCGTCCCGTACTCCCAGCACGAGCCTGTCTCGCACTTGGCGCTCCAAGTCTGTAAAGTTGCATTTAGCCGCCAATGCACTGATGGCAGCCACGAAGTCCTGCACGCTTTCCTTTTGTAACTGTGCACGTTTATGGAACTTTCCCGCTTGTAAAATTTCATTCACTTCCGGTTCATAGAACTTGTCCAATAGTCCCAAAATGTCACAAAACTTCACTTCACAAGGGCGCAACGGTACTAACAATGATGCAATTAGCGCGTATGTGTCCTTCCCGCACTGAGACAAAAACAAAGAACGAGATTTATCTTCGTCTTTTGGCAAGTTCCGAGACAGTCCTGCCGCATCCAATGCACAAAGTAACTGGTCTTTGTAATCACGCCACACATCAGTCTTTGCATTAAACGGCCCCGGCAACACAATATTCGTCATATTGAATGCCATTTTAGCACAATTACGCTTTATTTTCCGTAGTCGCCACTAAAAGATAAACGCCATTTATCGAGTTCGTAACAAAACTGAGCATTTATTAAAGTACCCACACATAATAGAAAATCAACATATAAATCAACTGTCAAATACACAACATACAATAAAGAGTTTATCTATTTATCTATGTCCCTTGTACTGCAGCGTCCCTTACGACATGAATATCAAGTGCCAACGCTGTATAGACCATATTTCATCATTTCAGCCATAAAACGTCCACAGGCCTCCCTCATGGATCTCCATGAGGGGTAGTTGCCATACTCACCACGCTTGGCAGGCGGGTTGGTGAGCGCAGTATGGGATGTTGATACACGGATAGACGCTGCTGCCCATCTTCCGGAGGTATCCCTTAGCAGGCTCTTACTGCATCCATGGGCATGAGAGGAGGGGTATCATTCTACTGCCGGCACCCCACGGCGGAGACCATATTTATAAGATGTGAAAGGCCTTGCTGTATTGTAAAAAAACGTAAGCATAAAAGTAAAGCTGGATAATCAGTGGGTAACCATAACCTTCGTTGGATCGTAAGCTGGCCTATCCGCTCATTTGGTTTCGCGAAAATAATATTTCGACCGTCATTTGGTTTGCGTTTTGGCGCGAAAAACGGCGGGCGCTCCGCGTCGGCGCTAAGTGGATACTGGCTCGGTTTTTACAATGGAGCGTATTGTGGTATTTACGCTCTATGGAAAGGGTTTGAATGAAGCTTGTCAGTACAATCATTCATAATTTAGTCTGTGTTCGGGATATACAGCGTAAACATCAAAATTTATAATTAATTATAATAAGATTAAAGATTATAATAAATTATGAATTCGTCTTCGTCTAGTGGAGACGCTTGTCTAAATTTTAAAGGTAATGTATGCAGCAAAACTATCCCGTGGAAACTTATTTCCATAAAAAGCTCATTGAATTAATCTCCTTACTAATTACTTCTTGTATTCCTTTACAAAGTATGAAATAGAGAAAACCTTCTATTAAAACAGACGGAGATATTCTTTGGGCTATGCAGCCCAAAGAATATCTCCGTACATCAGGTACATGCGTACCTGAGACTAAAGTATGATTCGCTGGAATTTGCTAAATAGGGTAAACCAATCTATTTTGTAAATCAATTCAGAATAGCTGACCAAGTTAATCAGATTATCTTCACTCAAATTTCAGGGCTCATCAGGTATAGATGCTGGGCAAGCCTAATCCATCTAACAATATACCAGGAACTGCAGCGTCCCATACAGCATGAATACCAGTTGCTGTATAAATCAACTTCAATAGGTGCAAAGGCCGTACTTTTTATTTCCAAAGTTTGTAATTACAAAACGTCGGGTATCGAATGCGCTATTATTTGTGTTGCTTTCTGCATGTGGTCCTTTATGCCAGAGATGTTACTAAATTTATTTAATGTTTAAGTCTAAACAAGTGTTGTTGACAGAGATGAATATAATACTAATACTTTACTAATACTACAAGTAGACAACATGGAATCTGAAAGAAAGGAATCTTTACAGTATGTTAACTCTAGAAGTTCGCGAGAGATATGCTATTGACAACTAAGAACATAAGAATACCTGGGCCTTGTGAACCCCTCTTCTCCTCTGAAAATTTGACTGCAGAATTTGACCCAGAAACTCTTTTACTTAGCTCGCGAAATCGCTAAGACAAATAGTTTAAAATTTTGCTGGGTCTCCAATGGTAAGATCTTTCTTAGAAAACGAGAAAATGAACCACTTCTACGAGTCGGACAAAGATCTGACCTAACTCTTTCCCGTGAAATGTGACTACTGACTCATTTGCTCTAGTGAAGTTTTTTGTTAGATTTTTCATTTGTAATGTCTTGTAACTTTGCATTAAGATCATATTTTTTCAATTGATTGTGATTTTATGCACGCATACATATTTTATACCATGTCTAAAACACCCACTTTGCACACTTTACACGCCTTTTTCCTCATCAGTATATTAGATCTAAATAGCCTAACTAGCCACATTCCCTAGTCCCTTGACCACGCGTTAAATTTTCGGTTTTATAATGTATAACACTATAATCATTACAAAAGAAATTGAATAGTAGATTGTTATACAAGGAGCTAAAATGACCCATTATATACGATGTAGTTTTACTCCTGAGCTTTAGCGAGGATGTAAAAAGAAACCGAGTTTTAATGGGTTTTTAAGGTTTTTAGCGCCGTGTGTTACACTTTACTTTTCACTACGATTGCGAGAAAATAAAATAATCCAATACAATATGAAATAGTTATTTTTTTTTAAATTAAATGTACAATTTTTTTATGAAACAGTAATAAATCGAGTCTTTATTCATGATTGTTCTACTTATGACTAAAGACTTTTTTGTTTTTGTAGACTCATTGTCATTGGACAGACAAAAATTTAAAATAAAAACCTTTTTCCCCAGAGGAAGAAATGCTTTTTTTTCTTCGATCTGGTACGCAACAATGACGGTATTTTTGTGTTCTCCTCTCAGTACGTCAAGGTATCAAACTTACTAAATATTTTCCACACTAACATTTGCAGCATAAACTTAAATTTCAACTCGCTTCTTGTACTGCGTCAAAGTATAAACCTCAGAATTTATATAATTGTGCTCTCTGAGTGCTGGCTGAGCAAATGTCCCAATATTCGTTCAGAATCCGGCTACAATACCTATGCTTCTAACCATAATAACCAAAATGATGGTGTGGTTTGTTATGTGAGGACTACTCTGGTTTGTTCAGCCGTCACAGTCCAATAGCTGAGTGTAATTCTTAATTCTTAAATATAGATACTAAAATAGCAGTGATAGTGACATATCGTTCTTCTTCTATCGCAAATATTGATTTTTTTTAACAGGTCTTGACTCTAAGCTCTGTGTTCTTAAAAAAATATCTACCGTTTCTTCCTCTCATGCCCATTGGTGCAATAAGAATCTGCAAAGGGGTACTCCCAGAAGTGTGAAGTACTTGGAGATCCGTAAGGGAGACCTATGCCCAGCAGTGGACGTCCTGCGGCTGGGATGATGACGTTGGTGATAGTGATTATACATCTGGTACACATGACTCAAATTCCGCTTACTTTGGTGCTCTTTAATAATGTCATTTCCAGCATTATTTATATTAATTGACGACCTCTGTGGCGCAGTGAACAAAGGTCCGCCTGCGAAGCAAAATGCTGCGGGTTCAAATTCCCGCCTCGGTACAAATGTCTGTACGATCGGCAGAGATTTGTTCAGGGTGTTCTGGATGTTTTTCTATATATAATAAAAAAATCTATCTGTGTAGTATAATTTATTTATTTATTTTTTGTTAAGGAAGAGCGACAGCTTATATCTAACATAATATTAAGATAAGATAAGATAAAGATAAGATAAAAATCATTTATTTAGACATGTTACAAATGCACTTAAATTCTAATGAAACGATGACACTACCGAAGCTTTACAACTGTGTGGCAGTGTCAACGCCCAACTCCTAGACATACATGGATTCTAAATATTTAAAATAAAGAAATGAATTATTATAAACTAAATGGTATGTGTGTGAGTGTGTTGTGTGTGTGTGTGTGTGTGTGTTTTGTATAGGTGTCTCTGTGTGTGTGTGTGTGTGTGTGTGTGTGTGTACGTGTGTGCGTGTCTGTTTGTGTGAGCGAGTGATCCCCTGAGGCACCCGTCTCTTAAGAGTCTGGGCAACAGGAGATTTCAGTGTTGAATATGTGGAATTGTAGAGATACATATATTAAATCGAAAAGTAGGAGACGCATTATTTTACTTTAACTAAGAGCTGTTCGGTTTCCTCATAAGAAAGAGATAGCAGCCAGGTAGAGCACTTGATTTTGCATTTGTACAGAAGGAGTGGGTATATATTTAGAATTTTATTTATACGATTATATAGGTATGGACTTGAGAAGTGGAATTGGCGACCTGCTGCATCTACCCGGCTTGGCTCATTTTTGCAGACAATATCTGAGCGTCGTTTGGAATATTGTAGGGATGGGTCATATTGAAGGTCTGAGTGTTTACGCAATAGTGTAGCTAGAACAAACAGTTGCCGAACAGTAAGCACTTCACTTAGTGAGTAGAGTTGATCAGTTGGAAATCTTCTAGGCTTTGAAAACATCACTTTTAAAATGGCTCTTTGGGCTCGTTCTACTCTTAGCAATTGTGTTTTTCTTGCTCCGCCCCAAGCAGTGATGCAGTAGGACAGAACAGACTGCGTAAGAGCAAAATAAATAGTTTTCAGGCATTTCGCGTCTGCAACATTCCTTAATCTTTTAAATATAAATATAAGTTTACGCACTCTTGAGACTGTAGAGTCAGTATGTTGGGTCCATGATAAAGAACTGTCTAAGTGAACTCCAAGATATTTAATAGAAGGTGTGCGATCTAGAGACTGGCATTTACAGGTATTCGGGTCGCAACAGTTATGTGCAAGAAGACTGAAAGAAGAAGGCTGAGTTCTAATGGAAGGTAACATTAGGTACTCTTATAATAGATAAAATGAAAAGCCAATTTTTTTTTAAATTGGTCCTCACGACTAATTACAATTTAAGGGGTTGAGATGAAAATAAAATGTTAAAAATATCATAAATAAAAATAGAAAACACAAAGAAATCTAAATAAGCCAATAGTTGCTTTGTTTAAATATTACCTACTCATATAATTATTAATGATTAATGTACTAGCTTATTCCCGCCAGCTATTCGCATGCGTTGTACCCGGATAAAATGTAGCCTATGTGTTAAGCCTGGTCAACATCTATACGTTTGCAAAATTTCAGCTGAATCCGTAGGCTAGTTTTTGCGTGAAAGAGTAACAAACATCCATACATTCTCAAAAACTTTCGCGTTTAAGATGTTTTTAAAATTTAGTATATCAGTCATCTAGAACCCATAAAACAAGATCTGCTTGGGGCTTAATGATGCTGTGTAAATTGTGCAGCATTATTATTAATATGCAAAAATTGCCGTGGGGTGCCGGCAGTAGAACGGAACCCCTCCTCTCATGCCCAGGGATACAAGTAAGAGCCTGCTAAGGGATACCTCCGGAACATGGGCAGCAGCGTCTTTCCATGTATCAACATCCCGTACTGCGGTGGCCAACCCGCCTGCCAAGCGTGGTGAGTATGGCAACAACCCCTCATGATCAGTACTTGGATCTCTTAGTCCACGCGGGAGGGCTATGTCCAGCAGTGGATGTCTTACTTACCGTCTTCTGTAGTGATGATGCAGAAATTCGTATCTCTCGTTTAAATCTATGTCGAAACTAGCAGATAGCACAATTTTTTCAGTGCACAAATTAGTACGGATGCTGGACGCTGCACGGAATACGTTATAGTAGAAGACACAAGGGACACTTGCAAAACTACTTTTGTGCCTCTGTGATATTATGGCATTTTCACAGAAAACAGGTTATATTAGATGCTGGACTGGAAAGGTATTTGCATAAATATAAACGGCAACCACATCTCGCGACGGATAGGTCTCGGCATGAATTTAGATAAAACCAAAATCATGATCAATGAACACATTGATCTGGAACCTATCTGTGTGAATGGCCTTCTACTCGAAGTTGTTTCAGAATACACTTACCTTGGGCAGATTTTGCAATTAGAAAGGAACAATTTTAAGAAGGAGGCCAAGCGGAGGATTCAGCTCGGCTGGGCAGCATTTGGGAAACTACGTAGGGTTTTCTCATCACATATACCACAACACTTAAAAACTAAAGTTTTTAATGAGTGCGTCCTATCCGTCATGCATGACCTACGGTGCCGAAACGTGGACACTTACGGTACGGCTGGTCCACCAGTTTAAAGTCGCTCAGCGAGCTATGGAGCGTGCTATGCTCGGAGTCTCTCTGAAGGATTAAATCCGCAACGAGGTTATCCGACAGCGAACCAAGGTCGTCGACATAGCACATAGGATTAGTTGAAGTGTCAGTGGGTTGGCCATATCTGCCGAAGATCAGATAACCGTTGGGGTAAACGATTTCTTGAGTGGAGACCGCGGCTTAGTAAGCGTAGTGTAGGACGACCACTAGCTAGATGGAGTGATGACTTGCGGACGGTCGCTGGTAGACGCTGGATGCGGCATGCTGAAGACAGGGTGAAATGGCGCAGATTTGGGGAGGCCTATGTCCAGCAGTGGACTAATATAGGCTGATGATGATGATGATGAAAATAATATTTAATGAACTCCCATACAACAAACGGCATTAAAATCAATGCCGTTTTTAGCTCTATATTAATAACAGCAATAGTAGAAGCTTGAAATATTCACAGATTAATGGTACGGAACCCTTCGTGCGCGAGTCCAACTCGTACTTAGCCGATTTTTATTACAGATAAGCAAGTTGCGCCAACTTTGAATCATTATAAACTTAGGTGCTAATGAAAATACATGCAGAATTCGTGGTTTTGTCATGTACATACTTAGCACGTTTGATGAAGGCGACCGCAGTTATTGTAGAATGTAAAAACATTCCTAGTTCCCTCAGCTAGCCGGCTTCAAACGCAAAAGCGGTCTGTGTGCATTAACCAAAATCTCACAGAGTGGAAGGCAGCAGTTTCTAATTTTGATATCGTGAAACTATGCAACTGAGGCATGTGCAGACTGGCGATTGCCTTCCGGCAGACTGAGATTTTCATAATATTATTTTTAATGTGCTTTAGTATTAATTTGGGCCGTAAAGTAGCGTAGTCTGCTAAGTAATACCTCCGGAAGGTGAGCAGCAGCGTCTTTCCGTGTATCAACATCCCATACTGCGCTCACCAACTCACCTGACAAGCGTGGTGAGTATGGCAACTACCCTTCATGGAGAACCATGAGGGAGGACTGTGTTCATCAGTGGACGTTTTACGGCTGAAATGATGATCCATACAAATATTCAGCCGAAACAGTTGTAACTAAGAATCTTAGTTGCCACTAAGAACCCCGTTCGCTCTGTTCGAAACGATGTAAAAACATTTTTTAAGTAAACTGGAACTAGTTTTATAGAGTGTACCACTTCAATTTAAGTTAGTTAAGTGCTCTGTACTTAACTAAAGCTATTGTAGACATCGGCGCCGAGAAAATCCGGTCAAGTAATGTTGCCATTAATGCCACTCGCTAAACTTGTTGCCAATTAGTAAGTTAGCGATTAACTAAGGTCTTAGCTGTTCTTGGGTTGTTTTGTCCTTACTTATCGATCGTTTGTGGTATATTAAGGCTTTACATTGATTAAAGTAGATTAATACACCTGCTTTTATTAAGGTACCAGGCACTGCAGCGTCCCATACAGCATGATTACCACAGTTGTTGATGGACCTATGTTGGAACCCGTTCAAAAAAACGCACTTTGATGCAAAGGTACTTTATTGCAAATCTCAGTGACTAACGTAACGAGCTCCTGTCCATCTCAAAAATCACAAAATCACTACGAGACTATATCTGCTGCCGTGCGTTTTCGATAGCGCGATCTAGCGGTTGAACATTTTTAAGGGCGACATCTAGTTTCAGATTTGGAACTAAACGCGGTACCGAGAAACGCACTTACAGGGTAAAACTTAACTGAACATATCGCCCGCCATGAACATATGTTTATGTTCATCATAAGAGAACTAGCAATGGGGTGATCTCTATAAGTTACACAAAACAAAGCTGAAAGTGACTCGTTACGTTTCTATGAATTTAAGCACAATGTGGACTGTATAACATCCAAAAAAAAACAAATCTTAAATCAATAAAACAACTTCCAATGTTATTACCTAATATGTATATAACCAAAATCTTACCAATAAAATAACTAACAACATGACTTCTCATTAAGAACACAAAAAAAACTTTTTTACCTAATCTGTAACAGGTAAAACACATAACTTTGACAAAGGACGTTTACATATTGACCCATTACACTTGAGGGTTACCACTCGTGTGACCCCGTCCGAACCAGGGTGCTTTTCTACTATTCTGCCTAAGAACCAGCGTGCAGGAGGCAAGTGGTCTTCCTTCACCAAAACAACATCACCAATGTTTGGTTCCGGAACCCGTTTATTCCACTTGTATCGCTGCCCCAGGTGTACCAAATATTCTTCGGACCATCGCCGCCAGAAATCCTGCATCATTCGCTGAGCTAACTGCCAACGTTTAAGGCTACTAATATTGCTCTCCAAATAGTTCCGGTCGGGCACCGTTATCAAAGGTTTGCCTATGAGAAAATGACCAGGTGTTAAAGGAGTTGGATCGTCATGGGTATCAGGCATTATCGACAACGGCCGGGAGTTCAAGCATGCTTCGACTTGGATTAGCAATGTGGACATCTCTAGCTGAAACTACCCAATACTTAGTACGCAAATGGTTCAGAACCAATGTGGGTCCTCCGTGAAACGTCTTTCTGTGGGATTCTGCAATGACAAGAAGTGTGAAGTGATTGTCCCGAGGTAGAATGATGGGATTGATTGTATCTTGGTCTAACCTTGCGTTCTGGATCCGACTACTAACGCGTAAGATCCCATCACTATCTATCACAGGGCAAAGCGACTTCAGCCTGCTTCTTGCTTTAACTCTTCCAGTTTTTCGTAAATCTTCTATTTCTTCGATGAATCCCTGTTTCTGAGCATGTCTTATACAGACTTTTGTTGCCTCCGATTTTTCTTCATGCGTCAAATAGTTCTTCATAACGTCTATTTCTATCTTGTAGCTTTCTCCATTTCAGAATTCTTCGACAATATGCTATTACTCTCACTAACCTCTGCAGTGTTGAATATTTGTCCAAACAGGATCATCTGGTGTGGTCTCAGTTGCAATATGAGCCTTGACAGATTTTTGCTCTATATTGGTTGATATAGCCTTTGGTCTCGTGTATTCAATTATTTCGTCACGTAACCAAGGCGCACCCTGAGACCACAAGACACTACATGAAAGTTCTTGTGGAGTCAAACCTCGTGAAGCAATATCTGCTGGGTTCTGACAAGTCTGGACATGAGCCCAGTGCGAATTGTCAAACAGAGATAGAATAGTTGACACTCTATTTGCCACAAAAGTGTTCCAGCGGCTAGGATGACTACTAAGCCATGCCAGAACGACTGAGGAATCCGTCCATGCGTGTACATGGATTGACGGAATCCTCATAACAACCGATACTTCCGATAACAATTCTGCAAGCAGTACAGCACCCATCAACTCAAGTCGAGGAATCGACTGCTGTTTAACAGGAGAAACCTTCGTTCGGGCTGTCACTAAGCTTGCAGTTATTGACATATCGGCACCGATAACTCTGACATAAACAACTGCCGCATATGCCGCCACAGAAGCATCAGAGAACCCATGCAACTCGACACGGGCATTATTATCTGATGTTTTCAACCATCTTGGGATGCTAAACTTACACGTGTCAGCAAGATGGTTTCGGTAAGTTTGCCACTCCATTAACAATTCTTGTGGCAGCTCTTCATCCCAGCCTATACCCGAAAGCCACAGCTTTTGAATGAATATCTGTGATGTGACAACACAAGGTGCTGCCCATCCCAACGGGTCGAATAGGCGGGAGATATCTGATATTACTCGCCGCTTCGTGACAGGATGCTCCTGTGCGGAGAGTTTGACCGAATATCGAAACTCATCGTAATCCTTGGTCCATGAAATTCCTAATATTTTCGTGATTTCATCCATTTTTATATCCTTTTCTGTCGTTCCTCGATCCCTTCCTGTCTCCAGATCTTTATCCCTTTCCGAAAATTGCTTGTTTAGCTCTTCGCAGCTGCTGACCCACTTCTGCAATTGAAAACCACCTTCGGTAAGTACTTCTGTCATTTCTCTTTTCAACCTTAATCCTTCATTCACTGTTTGACATCCTGTCATAAGATCATCTACATAGAACTCATTTTTTATTTTGTCAGCAACATCAGGACCGCATGACGACGATTCATCAACCGCGACCTGCTGGAGTGTCTTCACAGCGAGATAAGGAGCCGACGAAGTACCGAAGGTAACTCTCAACATACGAAAGTCTTGAATTTCTTCTGAAGGATCTTCGCGCCATACTACTCTTTGGAAATCTGCGTGTTCAGGTGAAACCTTAACTTGTCTATACATTTTGACGACATCCGCACAAATGCTTATGGGATGCATTCTCCATTTGATAATGATGTGACGCAGTGGCGGCTGTATTGTTGGGCCAATCAACAACTCATCATTCAGAGAAACACCGTAAATCCCTTTCATGGAAGCATCGAACACGATCCGTATCTTGGACGTCATCTTGTCCTCACGTACAACGGCATGGTGTGGTAAGTATACTGCTGTAGATCGTTTAGGATCATCACCATTTACACGTTCCATGTGACCTAGATCGAGATATTCGTGGAAGACTTCAGAATATCTGCGCTTTATTTCCGGATGCTTCTTAAACTTGGACTCAAGAAGCTGAAATCGTTTAACAGCTTGGTCTCTCGTTCTGCCGTACTGACACTGAGGATTGTCACTTCGAAATGGAAGCTGAACCACATACCTTCCATCTTCATCTCTTGAAGTGGTTTGCGAATAGAGTTCTTCGCAACGCTGCTCATCTTCAGACAGGATTTTTGGAGATCCAGGAATTGTGGACTCGATCTCCCAAAACTGCTTCAGGAGATCGCTGTCATCAACTTCATCAGCCTTACTAATAGTGGCATGATGACAATTAGCTTTCGAGGCTGTGCTCGATGGGATTCGACCAAACAAGATCCATCCAAATGCTGTGTTTTGTGCAGCAGGATAACCTAAGGGACCTTGAGTCAATCCTTCTCTCAAAACTTGGCCGTATACTTCAGCGCCCAGCAGCAGGTCAACCTTGTTTGGAGTATGATATTCCGGGTCTGCTAAAGTGAGCTGTAGTTCAGGCCAGTCAAATTCAACAAATTTCTCTGAGGGTAAAACCGACGTAATATTAGCTAATACGTATGCTTCTACTTCGACACTGAACCTGGGGTCGATGCGCGAGTGAATAGTCGTTGTGACCGTAAACCTCGAAGCAAAGCTGCTCTCCTCGCCACCTACACCTGAAATGACTGTCTTGGCTGATTTCTTCTTCAGTCCAAGCAGTTGAACCGCCGACTCCGTTATGAACGAAGCCTGAGATCCCTGATCCAATAACACCCTTAGAAGCTGTGCTGACCCTCGCCTTGTCTGTGCTTCGACAATAGCTGTAGCCAACAAAACCTGTGACGGTAATGACCTTTGAGAAAAGTGTGAAGCTACTTTTGGCGAAAATGTATCGCCCTCTGATAATGCTGCCTTGACGTCAGACACTGCTGATTTGATTTCGGCCGTGGTGGACACTGCCACGGCTGAACTGGAGCTAGAATTATCGGGATGTAACAACGTGTGATGCTTACGCTTACATATGCGACAACAGGAATTCTGGCGACAGTGTCTCACGACGTGATTAGCACCAAAACAATTAAAACACAAGCGCTTGGTTTGGACGAAGTCATGACGAGCCTTGTAATCGTCCTTTACAAAATTCTTACAATTTCCAAGCTTATGGTTTTCCTCACAGAATGGGCACGACCTGTTCCCATTCGAATGGTTGTCGGCGGAGGCAGCAGCAGCGTGGTGAACCTTAGCTTTATTTACGTTTGCTTTAGATTTACATTTAGGATCCAAGAATTCTAATGCCCGAGACCTGGCTTCTAAAAAGTCTTTAAATTCGTCTAACGCGGGTAGTTGATCATGTGAACTTATTTTTGTTTCCCATAGTTTCCGAGATTCAATGTCAAGTTTTGAACTAACGATGTAAATTACTATCAAATCCCAAGACTGAACATCAACACCGAGATTTTTAAGACCGTTTAGACATTCCATAGTCGTGTCTAATAGACCCTTTATGGCACTAGAATGTTCCGCTACATTATTCTGTGACATTAAGCGCTTTAATAAACAATTTGATGTAAATCTTTTGTTATCAAACCTACTACACAACGCTTTCCAGCATTCCGCATAATTCGCGGATGTAATGGAAAGGTTTCGCACCAACTGTTCTGCCTCACCCGTCAACAAACCCTTTAAATAATGCATTTTTTGCACATCTTGTAAATTGTCGCTATTGTGAATAACAGATATGAACAAATCTTTAAATGTCGGCCATTGAGTGAATTCTCCCGAAAAAGTGGGAATTGAAATTTTAGGCAACTTAAAATAATCGCACTTATTGCTAGCGTTAACACTTTTATCTGCACTTTCTTTGGTACGAAATGCGTTCAAAATTTCATTTAATTCATTTTTATAATCTACGTATGTTTCTTCTGTATTCTCAAATATTTCATCCGAAAAGTATTTATCTTCTGCATTTGATTCAGTTACCTTTTGTACAATAGCCTCATGATTTCTATTAAAACTTTTCCAAGTGGATTCTAAACAATCAAGTCTTACCTCAACGTATGATAACGTGATACGAGTTTTAGGCGATTTCTTTAAGTTACTTCTGGCCTTTTCAATACGTGACTTTACGTCATACTGAAGTTTGTATAAGGATTCCATTGTAGCTAAGGTTAAATATAAACAAAATATTTTTTATCAAATTTTTCTAAGTGTTTGAGAATTTAAAATAAATATCGAAATTTGGGCGTGGATTCCCCGTCTCAACAGAGTTTCGTGCCTTAATACTAGCATGCACACAAAAATTATAAGTCCTAAAACTTAACGTTAAAAAGTCAATGTTCAATTCTTGCCAATAACTGCTTTGTTCAATTCTTGCATCAATCCAACTGCATCTTCCTTTCCCGAAGGAAATTTCCACAATAACAAACAATTCAAAAGTACTCACGATTACACTTCACAAACCGCAAACTTCAATAGTTGCACTGTAGTGGCGCCCTCTGGCGGCTCCGATCGCAGGCTGCGGGCAGCGATGGCCCGGCAACTCCGCTGCAGTGGCGCACCTCCAAGCGCCCGGCTGCAGTGGCACACCTCCAAGCGCCCGGCTGCAGTGCTGGCTCAGCTGCGCAGTTGAGCGCGCTTGGCACAGCACAGTGGCGCCCTCTAGCGGCTCCCGATCGCAGGCTACGGGCAGCGATGGCCCGGCAACTCCTGCTGCAGTGGCGCACTCCCAAGCGCCCGGCTGCAGTGCTGGCTCAGCTGCGCAGTTAAGCGCGCTAGCCCAACACAGTGGCGCCCTCTCGCACCACCTTCTCCGGTACACGCGTGCTGACCTCACACGCTGGCAAACAATCCAGCGGCCGCGACGACGTGTTTCCCCCTCCCCGTCGGTGGACTCCTCCGACTATCCAAGGGCTAGGGTATCCGGCCGTAGGACCAAATGATGGACCTATGTTGGAACCCGTTCAAAACAACGCACTTTGATGCAAAGGTACTTTATTGCAAATCTCAGTGACTAACGTAACGAGCTCCTGTCCATCTCAAAAATCACAAAATCACTACGAGACTATATCTGCTGCCGTGCGTTTTCGATAGCGCGATCTAGCGGTTGAACATTTTTAAGGGCGACATCTAGTTTCAGATTTGGAACTAAACGCGGTACCGAGAAACGCACTTACAGGGTAAAACTTAACTGAACAGTTGTTGACCCTATTATAAACATCTTTAATATAGCTGCAGCAACTGATATTCATGCTGTGCGGCCCCGGTACTTGTTAATTACTTGTAAGTAATAATAAGTACGCCGCGCCGTGGGGTGCCGGCAGTAGAATGATCCTCTCCTCTCCTGCCCGTGGATGCAGTAAAAATCTGCTAAGGGATATCTCCGGAAGATGGGCAGCAGCGTTTTTCCGTGTATCAACATCCTATACTGCGCTCACCAACCCGCCTGCCAAGCGTGGTGAGTATGGCAACAACCCCTCATGCACTTGGATCTCTAAGTAAATGAGGGAGGCCTATGTCCGGCAGTGGATATCTTACGGCTGTAATGATGATGATGATGAATATAATAAGTAATAAGGTAAAAATCAAGCGAATTACTAGGTTCCTATGGGCACCTTCCAGCTCCATCATCAGACCCTGGTTACCATCTAGCACCAAAGTACTAGTCAAGACAAATCAACCGAGTCTAAACTCGATGGGGTTGTGTCGTTTAACTACCGAGTTCCCATGGCTCTTTCGGTTCTATTATCAGATCAGCTCCATGTATTTTGCACTGTCATCCGATTTACAGAAGATGGGCAGCAGCGTCTATCCGTGTATCAACATCCCACCACCCGCCTGCCAAGCGTGGTGAGTATGGCAACTACCCCTCATGGAGATCCATGAGGGAGGCCTGTGTTCATCAGTGGACGTTTTATGGGTGAAATGATGAATGATGATCCGATTTACATACGCATGCAAAATTTCTGCTCAATCGGTAACCGGGTAGTGGATCAAATTTTACTTGGAAAATTTGGTTACAAACAGACATCGGGACAAGTGAAACTAAATAAAAGCTTGAAAAAATTGCTTTTACATCTATTGGAAAGAGTAATCGAAAGGAACAAGGTTCTTAGTGGCAACTAGGCGTTTCGGCTGAACGTTTGTTTGTAGTGTCCGCAATATTTGTCAGACACTTGAACGAATGATCGGATTTTAATAATTATTTGATGAAACGCAGGATGATGTAGTTTTTATTCCCGCTAGAAATAAAGTTAAAATGCAATGGTACTACATTGAAACAAGTCACTCACTCGTTCTAAGTTCGTGGCTAACAACTAGTATATAAAATATTATGTTAATACAGAAAGTAGAACATAACTAAAATCAACTAAAAATACAGAAATAAAAAATGGGCGGTCTTGTCGCTTGAAAAAGACTTCCTCCAGACCATCTTTTTGTGGAAAGGATAGATGACGTTTATAGATGATTTATGAATGTGTAAGATACTGGTATTCAGGCTGTATGGGACAAAAAAATATTTAAAAGGCTACTATTGTTTAGATATCAGGTGAATTCAGGGAATTCGGCTTTGGAACATACTAAATACAATAGCCATTTATAGTCATTTATTCATAATTTGTTAAATAACACGCCAAACATTTCCAAATACAATAAAATAAAATTGTATAAATTTATGATTATGTCTATATATGTATATTGACAAAATTAAATGAAAATAAATATAATTATAGATACATGTCAAGAATTTCATAATGTCAATAAATTATCAGAATAAGAAACAAATATTTTAACATAAAAAGCTTAATAAATAAAACTAATAATAACTGAATTCAAATTGCAATCAATATTTTAAAAACAACAAATATAGTAAAGTTTAGTAATGTAGGTATTTAATTATATGCTACGAATTCCTCGTAGGCATAAAAAGTTCTGTCGATAAGCCAGCGTCTAAGTCTAGTTTTGAATAATATTATATTTGAAGCTTTCACAACATGGTCGGGCAGCTTGTTGTAGATCGTTTTACCCATTATGTGAGTCAACTTAGATGACTCAGTAAGTATAATTGATGGAATCAATTTTCAAATTTTCGTTCCAGCGGTCGACTAGTCAACACCTCAGCGTCTCACCTGATGATGCCTCGCGGAGAGGCGAAACACGTGTCGTCGTATAGTTTGGGTATGCATGCTGCACTGACAAGCTAGTTCTCCCTGCATGTGCATAAATAGCGGGCGGGAGGGCGGTGCTCCTGCATCTCAGCATAAGCGGAATTAAAACTAAATATTTTTATTTTTATTGCATTTTAGACTCAGTAAGTGTACGCGACAACGGCTCTATTTTGTTACGGTTGCGGGTGTTGTACTCGTGCGCCTGGCCGCGCAGCACGTACGAGTCTAGGTTGGTCCTTACGTATATAGCCACTTGATAAATAAGAATACAGTGTAAGGATACCTAGACTTCTGAAGTACGGCCTTACTGATTCATCGCTACGTATCCTCACGATGTATCAGCAGGAGAAATCTCACCGCAACATTCTGCTCTCAGCCGAAGGACGTTTACTGCTGGACAAAGGCGTCCCGCATGATAGTATAATAGTGTATATACATAGATCTCCAAGTTCTGATCTTGATGGTTCGTTGCCATACTAACTACGCTTGGCGAGCGGGAAGGCGCGCGATATTGATAATAGAGAGAAGCTGCGGCCCTCTTCCGGAGGCTGGCTGATTTTAATGCATCCACGGGCGTGAGAGGATGGGGTGACATTCTACTGCCGGCCCCCGATGGCATCATCTATAATAGATGCAAAGGCCTCATGTAGTTGCTAACCCATGGCATTACTAAATACTTAAAGTTGCTAGTCTGCCACAGTTCAGACAAATGCCCCGTCCGTTCCGCCCACAAACGGCTACATACAATGCGTCAGCAGGAGAAATCTCACCGCAACATTCTGCTCGAATTAAGGAGATTAATGCTATTCCCCTTGTCCAGTTAGAAATTAAACTAATAGGCTATAATTTGTCGTTTTTGTTAAAAGCCGGAATGGTCGCAATTAACACGGTTTTAGGTGTTAAGGTATTTGTATTCTCCAGCTGAGAGGGTGGACAATTGGGCATGCTTAGCGAAACGGTCTCATTCTGTTCATATTTTTTTTTTCACCAATAAAACGTCCACTACTGAACAGAGGCCTCGCTCATGGATCTCCATGAGGGGTAGTTGCCATACTCACTACACTTGGCAGGCGGGTTGGCGAGCGCAGTACAGGATGTTGATGTACACGGAATGACGCTGCTGCCCATCTTCCGGAGGTATCCCTTAGCAGGCTCATACTGCATCCATGGGTATGAGAGGAGGGGTAAGATTCTACTGCCGGCACCCCACGGCATTCTCTTACATAATATAACATAAAGATTATTATTCCATAATAAGATGGGTTAATTCATTTTCTAAAATATTAATAGCCTACGTAAGTTCTTAAAAAGGCCCGTCATAATCAGTCCAGCCGTTTCGGAGATTCGGTTGAGAAAACAGACAGACAGACAGACAGAAAAAAAACTGTATGGAGATCTTGTAGATCAAATAAATCTACAAGGTCATACCGTAAGCTAGTTTTTGTGTGAAAGAGTAACAAACAACCATACACACTCACAAAATACAAATCTTTTCTTATTATAATACTAGTAAAGATATAGATAAAGATAAAATATATCGACTCAAATAGAAACGAGAGCTCAGATTGCAATGGCGCCTGACGTTTCAGCATTGCTAATTGGACACACTTTGCGCCTTAATTTACGTTGACATGACGCGGAATATTATTCCGCTATGGTCATATTTGGGATAGTGGTTGCTAAATTAATTAGTGAATATTTTATGCCTTTCCTATTTAGGCGTAGACTGATTATTTGAAGTGCGGTTAAGGGGTATTTACACCGACACTAATACTCCTTTGCCGTCGAATGTTGCCCCTCCACTCTTGCCCGTGGATGCAGATATGATCTAAATAAATAAATAAATAATGCTGGACAAATCACACAGCATCATCTATCCCCAAGCTAAGCAGAGCTTGTGTTATGGGTACTAGATGACTGATATACTTAATACAATATACTACATAGAAATATCAGCCGTGGGGCGCCGGCAGTAGAATGTTGCCCCTCCTCTCATGCCCGTGGATGCAGTAAGAGCCTGCTAAGGGATACCTCCGAAAGATGGGCAGCAGCGTCTTTCCATATATTAACATCCCATACTGCGCTCGCCAACCCGCCTGCCAAGCGTGTTGAGTACGGCAACTACCCCTCATGGAGATCCATGAGGGAGGCCTTTGTTCGTTAGTGAACGTTTTATGGCTGAAATGATGACATAGAAATATATTTTTATTATAATATAGAAAAACACCCAGAACACCCTGAACAATCTGCAGATCAGGCAAGGGATATATCCCGATATGGACAGAAGCATCTTTCCGTGTATCAAAATCACGTACTGCGCTAGCCAACCCGCCTGCCAAGCGTGGCGAATATGGCAACAGACCTTATAATCACTGGGAGATCCATGAGGGACACGTAGATGTCCAGTGTGGACAGACTACGGCTGAGATAATGATGCTGATGATGATGAAGTTTTATAATAGTACCACTGATTTGAAAACATTCCGGGTCCAATCGTGTTTTCGAACCATTCCGGAACCTATTAAAATATACACACAACAATATTTCATCCAAATTGGTGCAGTCGTTTAGGAGAAGTTAGGTCGCAGACACCGGTACAGAATAATTATATACGGGGTGTATTATAATATGTGCCGAAAGGGGATGATTCTGACCACCCAAAGGAACAACTTTAGTTCTACGACTTTTCGGGATTCCATGATTTTAATTCAACAAAACACTAAAGTTTTAACTTCAGCAGCTGATTATACGATAGTATCAACCTTAACGCCATCTTATTCTTGAAAAGGCGTTTCCCCTTCGAAAAAGTTGCCACACAGAGGTATTATCAGTTAAAACAAATAAAAGAAAACCGATCTCATTACTTCACACGAACTAGTAAAATTATAAATGAAAATATATAAACACAATGCAGAAAAAAACATGTATTCCCTTCCATAATTACCTACTTGTTTTTTTGGCTGAAAGGTACAGGACGCTGCAGTGTCTGGTACATTGTTAGATAAATAAATAAAAAATAAATAATGATAAATAATAGATGGATTAGGCTTGCCCAGCACCGAACTTTAGTACACATATTATAATACACCCAGTATAATAAGATAACCAAGTTAGCAAAGCTATGAGTAGTAAGTATAGAAGTATCTATTCCGCAATGCCCAGGGTTGAAGAAGGCTGAAGTGCTTGAAGCGGCCTAGTTGGTGCAAACCTCGTTACCTGCAGCCAAATCGCTAACGTCAAATTATCTGAAGTGCACGTACTCTCCACATACCACGAGAATTTTGGCATGAATTTGTTTAGCGACCTCCGTGGCAGCGGCAGTGGCAGTTAAATAGCCGGCTCAGACACAGTAGGTTGCGGGTTCGATTCATGGACAATTTAAAAATGACAGTTTAGTTTACAAACATGACGCACACGGCATACAATAAAAGAAGAAGAAGAGATTGTGTCGAACATTTTGATGTCAGATTTACCATAAACAAATTTTACGTTTAGTTGGTAGTTGGTTGGTTTGTGTTTCAAATCTAAATAGTCTCTTAGCTTACTCACAATATGACCATAAAATAAATGTTTGTTTTATACATGGAACAAAAACATCAATGAAGTTCACGCCAAAGATGGCCAAATATAGTTAAATCGAAGACTTAGTTATTTTAATACAGTCGTGTAAGGAGTTCGGGTAGCATAAAGCGCAGTCATTCGATACTTCTCAATAAAAACCCACGGTAAATAATATTTTAGCTATATTGCAGCGGTATTGCAGTTGTAATAGGTAGAGGTTACCGCTTAAAACCAGGTGGGCCTTGGGCTTGTCTCGACATTTAGTCGAATAAAGAAAAAATGACCCGCACCAACAGAAGACCTTGTAAAAAGTACGCCCATTTAGCGTCAAAATAAGCTTTCTTCACTTAACTATACAGTAGCCTTCGACCGTAATTGAATTAGGCATTAATGACGTAGGCAAGTTGAAGAGCCGTCGGCTGGACCCTCACGCTTGGCCGACCCGATAGGTACGCCGGATGTGTTACTGGCAAACGGGGAAATTGTGTTTTGATGAAACTTCCGGTGCTGATAGTTTCTCAGTATCGGCTCGCTTTAAGGGCTTTTTTAAACTTTCGCGATCACGACACATTATTAACACATATTTAACCGGGTATTTATCGCGTTATTTACCTTTATTATTGCCTGACGTTTCGACAGGATTGCACCTATCGTGGTCCCGGGAAGATTGACATGTTAGAGGTAACCGCAGCAAAGCGAAGGCGTCTTTTCAGACTACCCTCACTTGGTCTTCATAAATATAGTAACTTGAGATTAAGGCTGTTTCACACTGGGGCAGCACACTACACTAACTGTTTCAGCACACTTAGGTTGATTCATACGTCAAGTACACTTGGTTATCACTGGATTCCATGAGGCAGAGAGTCTGAAGCCGTCTTCACGATTGAAATTAGGATACTTAGGTACTTCTTAATTTCAATTGCTTCCCGAACCGTTATCTTGTAATAGTGCCTCTCGTTGGCTATAACTTTGGGATTGTGAAGTTCAATCCGGTGATTGGGTTCTGAGTCCACTACGTGCTCAGCTATAGCAGACCTGGTCACTTGTCGATTTTTCACCGCTGCTATGTGTTCCTTTACACGTTCAGCGACTGTGCGCTTCGTTTGGCCTATGTAGGAACGTCCACAGCTGCAATCGATTTTGTAAACACCAGGAACTTGCAAGGGTACTACATCCTTAGGTGTACGTAGACGCTTAGCCACTTTAGTGTGTGGGGTGTAAACTGACTTTATTGAAAACTTCTTAAGTAAGTTTCCATTTTTTTCACTTTATGGGCTTTTAAAAATATAATAGTAAATACATGAATAATGGTGGTAACTACACACAGCACCGTTGGTGCCGTGAGGTGCCGGCAGAAGAATGTTGCCCCTTCTCTCTTACCCGTGGATGCAGTAAGAATCTGTCAAGTGATATCTCTGGAAGATAGGCAGCAGCGTCTTTGCATGTATTAACATCGTACTGTGGACGTTCTACGACTGAGATGATGACACACTACCACCTAGTCCAAACCTAAGTAAAGCTTGTACTATGGAAACCAGATGATTGATAGTATACTTAAATACCTTTTTTTGTAAATATATACGTAGCATACATACTGAGAACTATCAACCAGAGAAAGGCATCATCATATTTGGGACAAAAAGTTTCTGTAAAATTTATTAGCTGAAGCAAATTTATATGTAAAATTAATAATAGGTCCATAATAGGTCTTCTATTTTTTACACATGAAACTGTCCAAATCAAAAAGGTTTAATAAAATCTATGCCATCTATGCCATATATTATGACACGAGCGCTACAAACTGCTCCAGCTGATCATGACGGGCAAAATACCCGGTAAAACAGGGTTTGGAAGACGAAGAACATCATGGCTTCGTAATACAAGAGATTAGACAGAAGTGCAGAAAGCAGAAGATCTGTTTAGGCTAGCACTAGACAAGAAAAAAGTTAGCAAGATGTCTCCCCAGTAATAAAGAGTCATAAGAAGAAGATACCCAGACACGAGACAAATATCTACAGAACAATTACAAACATTTGTACCGTGGCAGGAATCGAGCCGCTACCTCCTACGTATCAGTCGGCTATTAGACCAACTGAGTCATGGAGGCAGTCACGGAGAATACTTATTTTATTTATAGAACTTGCTTCAATACATAGTTTAAAACAAAGTCGCTTCCCGCTGTACGTCTGTCCATATATGTGCTTAGATCTTTAAAAGCACGCAATGGATTTAGATGAGGTTTTATTAAATCAATAGATAGAGTGATTCAAGAGGAAGGTTTAAAGATAAAGATAAAGATATATTTATTTGCTTGAACACAATGTTATAAAGGTCTTAAAATTAATATAGTTCTAATTATGTTCTACCTTAATTAGCATGCAAATTTATTAATAAAATTTAAAGGAAATAAAAATGTCAATAGGTATATTAAATTCATATAAAATATTAACTCATAATTCCAACTTGTCATCTAAAAATTCATGAATATCATAATAACATTTGCTTAATAATAATTGCTTCAATTTAGATTTAAATATATTGTCATTTTTGTTTTTATATGACTTTGGTACTTTATTATAAATATTTGGTGCCATACAGACTACACTTTTTCGTAAAAGTGCTGTTTTGCGGTTGGGATTACGAAGCCTATTATTGTCTCGTCTGTTACGTACAACAACATCCGTCATACGTTGAAAAAGCTGAGGGTTTTTTCTCACAAACAATGCGATTTCAAGGATGTAAAGAGACGGAAGTGTAAGAATTTTATGCTCAATAAACCAAGTCTTACAACTATCAGTCATAGGAATGCCAAACATGGATCTGATGCAACGTTTTTGTGCCTTAAATATGATATCTCTATCTGTAGAATTACCCCAGAATATTACCCCAAATCTAAGCAGGGATTCCACTATTCCGTAATAAGCTGTGAGTAAAGATTCTGTATTGACAGTTAACGATAATTTATACAAAGCATAGGCTGAACTACTAATTCGCCTGCTAAGTGTGTCAATGTGGCTTTTCCAGTTAAGTTTTTTATCAATTTGAATACCTAAAAATCGTGTAGAGTCAACCTGATTCACAATATGACCTTGAAATTCTAGATTTATGTCAATTGAATTTGGTGCTCTTTGACTAAAGTGCATAATGTTTGTTTTATTAAGATTGATTTTTAAATTATTATTGTCAAGCCATGAAATTATTGATTTTAAAGAATTGTTTATGTCATATTTATAGGTATTAATGTCATTACATCTAATCGTCACAGTGCTATCATCAGCAAATAATGTCATTGGTTGATTTATTATATTTGGCAGGTCATTTACATAAATAATGAAAAGTAAGGGTCCTAGTACGCTCCCCTGGGGTACTCCAAAATTGACTTCTCTTACTGATGACTTGTAGGTGATTTCACATTTTGTACTGAGTTTCAGTCTTGTTATTTCTGTAATTTGTCGTCGATCTTTGAGATATGACGATAGCAAGTCTGAAATATTACCTCTGATCCCATAAGTTTCAAGTTTATTGATCAAAATATCATGGTCAACGTAATCAAATGCCTGGGTCATATCGCAGAAGACAGCGCAGACGGGATTTCGGTTGTCAACTTGGCACATTATGTATTTCAAAAATTCATATATCGCTAAATTAATAGATTTGTTTTGACGGAAACCTTTTTGTTCATCACATAAGATGTTATTCTTCTCTAAGTAGGTATTCAGTTCCCCATAAATGTATTTTTCGAAGATTTTTGAGAATATTGACAGTAGTGCTATAGGCCTGTAGCTATCAGTTTGCATTCTACTGCCTTTTTTAAATAGAGGCTTTACGATTGCCAGTTTAAGCGCTTGTGGAAACGATCCAGATAAAATACTGAGATTTAATAGGTAGCTAAGATGAGGACTAATAAATTCATTAACCGCTTTTACAATTTTTGTTGTAACACCGTCAAACCCAGTACTGCTAGAGTTTTTCAAGTTTTTTATTATTTTGTGTATATCCTGAGGTAAACACGGTGCCATAAACATAGATTTTGCTCTTTGGCATATGTTTGCCGTCACATTTTTACCATAATTAGGAATAGGTTTAACTTTGTCAATAAAATAGTCATTAAATAATTCTGCGATGTCAGTAGGGTTTGACTTATAGTCATTGTCATTATTATCAGATTTAATTTTTAATATTGATTCCTTAGGAATGTTAAAGCGTGTTCTATTTATTATTTCCCATGTCGTTTTTGATTTATTAGTAGATGTCATTATAGTGTAGTTATTTTGGGCTCTTTTGGTTTTGGATATGATTTTTTTAAGTCTTTTTGCAAAATTCTTGTACGTAATTTTATTGTATAAAGTTGGTTTTGATCTAAATTTCCAAAGTAGGTCTCGTTTCTTATTGCTACACAACTTTATACCTCGTGAGATCCACTTTGGTTTACTTGTAGTTTTGATTATAATTTGTCTCATAGGGAAGCAGAGCTCGTAGAACAGTTTAAAATGTTCCATGAAGTGATGATAAGACAAGTTAAGGTCTTCTGTATTATACATTTCTGAAAATGAAAGACTTTTCATGCACATTTTGAACTTTTCAACATTCTCGTTGCTGTAGTCACGTATTTCTTTTCGCCAAGATTTCAGTTTAACATTCCTTTTGACTGGTAATTTTATGACCTGAGCCGCGTGGTCTGAAAGTGCAAGTTCAAACACTTCAGTCTTACAGTTTTTTTTTAAATCATGGGCAATATTATCAATACAAGTGTTTGATATTAAACGTGTCGGTTCTTTTAACGTTAATTTTAAGTTATAATTTAAAAGTGAACATTCAAAATCACGTGTTATATTATTTGTTTTTAACATGTCAATATTGAAATCCCCGACCAAAACAGTGTTATTAACATTTAATTTTCGAGTATATGTCAAAATTTTATCAAGTCTATTAAAAAATATATTAAAATATTCACATGTCGTTTATAATGTATAATACATGCATAATATATTAGAGGAACACTGATAATTTTGTAATGTGAGGTCGTAAATAAACACATTTTTTGCGCTCACATTGCAAATACTGGCTGAACCCTACGAGATAGATCAAAATAATGTACTACACTATTGAACACCTTAAAAAGGTCTACAAAAAAGTCTGCGATGGTATATTCTGTAGTATATTTAGTATCAGCATTGCACCCATGCGAAGCCGGGGCGAGTCGCTATTAGCTTATAAAACGTATGGACAATATACGTACATGCTCTGATGTCAAAGTCAAGTCATCTATTTACCTAACTCTTACATTACCAGACTGAGAAATAGCCTTAAAATACGAAGCAATTTTTTTTAAATTTTGTAAAAAAAAATGCTACCTATTTTTTATCGTATTTGCCTAAATAATACATAGTTGTCTAGTATTTTATTCAATTGCTCAGAACATTTTTAAGGTTCCGTACACAAAGGGTAAAAACGGGACCCTTTTACTAAGACTCCGCTGTCCGTCTGTCTGTCTATGTGTCACCAGGTTGTATCTCTGAACCGTCTACCTCGTGTGTTCATAAGTCTTGAGACACAGTAAAACTAAAATATTTTTGGAGCTAAGTTGAGTATTCATTTATTGGATATTAAAATTAAAACTACTGACATCTAGATCTGTATTTAAAAATAAATCATTCAAAATGGCCGCCTTTGCATTCAATGCAGGCCTTCAAACGCGTGCGCCATTCATCTATGGCGGCACGAATCTTTTCAATGGGAATCCGTTTCGATTCTTTAATAAGGGCTCGCTTGAGAGAATCCAGGTTTGGGTGAGACTTTCTGCATGCCCTCAGCTCCAATTCCGTCCATAAAGAATAATCCAAAGGATTCAAGTCAGGGCTTGACGAGGGCCAATCTTCGCTCCGAATGAAGCCTGGCAAATTGGCCTCCAGCCAACGTTGGGTAGTCTTAGCTTTATGGGAGGGAGCAGAGTCCTGTTGGAAAACCCAGTATTTTCCAGCGAATAGCGTATCATTTAATGGTTTAACCACCGCTTCCAATATGTCGGTTTGGTAATTTTGTGCCCTCACCTTGACGCCTTGCTGGCAAAAATGAAGCGAAGTGACCCCCTCGTAGGAAACACCCCACCAAACCATCACACTTGCTGGATGATGAGTGCGCTGTACATTGCGTACAGATGGCTGGACGTCCTTTGAACTTCTGGCGTAAACCTTATTGTTCTGCCGGTTAAACTTTTCTTCCACCGTGAAGATCTTTTCATCGGTAAACAGGATATTTTTTGGATCGTGTCTCTTCAATAGGTTCCGACATCGTTCCAGTCGCAATTTACGAAGACGCTCGTTTAAATAATGCACTTTCCTTCGACTGTAGGCCTTTAGTTTAAGATCTTATTTAAGTATCCTGTTCACCGATATTCGCGAAATGTTGGTCTGCAGAGCTAATTTCTTTTGAGTCCGGCAAGGGTTGCGACGAATTCGCTCTCTGATTACTTTGATGTTGGCGGGCGTCCTTACAGACCGCGGGCGGCCACATCTTCCACGGTCTTCTAAAGAGCCGGTCTCCTTGTACCTCTTTATGGTATAATACACAAAGTTCCGACTACATCCCAAACTTTGGATTTCACTAAAAACTTGCATTGGTTTTTTTCCTGCTTGAAACAGTGAAATTACAGTCGCACGCAAATCTTTTGTTGGCGCCATTTTCACGGAGAATGAAACATATATTCAAATGTATATTTTTTCTGATTCAAAACATTCGAAATTTAAATTTTAAAAGTTTAAAAAAGGTTGCATGAATTACTTTCTTTTTAAATTAATTAAATAAGTTCGTCTCAAAACTTATGAACACACGAGGTATAATAGAATAGCTAGACAGTTGAAATACGACGTATTTATGTTGCTATAACAAAAAATACTAAAAACAAAATAATATTAATATTTATATTATATACCCATACAACAAACGTGATTTAATATTATTTTTTGCTCGATATTAATAACGACCGTTGCCGTGGGGTGCCGGCAGTAGAATGTTACCCCTCCTCTCCTACCCGTGGATGCAGTAAGAGCCTGCTAAGGGACACCCCCGGAAGATGGGCAGCAGCGTCTTTCCGTATATCAACATCCCGTACTGCGCTCACCAACCCGCCTGCCAAGCGTGGTGAGTATGGCAACTACCCCTCATGGAGTTCCATGAGTGAGGCCTTAGTTCAGTAGTGGACGTTTTACGGCTGAAATGATGGTGATGATGATGATTAATAACGATTTTGCTAAATAATGGTACTTCGTGCGTCAGTCGCACTTGACCGATTTTTTTAATTTGTCTTCTGTGATGCGCGACATCGCTTTTGACGTTTTCTTCACTTCAGTAATGTCGGCAAAACGCTTTCCTTTCATGTCTCTTTACAATTGAGGAAATAATAAAAGTCGCAGGAGGCAAGGTCGTGTGAGAGAGGATGGGGCACAGAGGGCCTGCCAAGTAAGTACGAATAAGTTCCTATCAACCATCTACCATCTATCAACCATCAACAATCAAAGTATTCTATCAACCATCTGGTACCTATAACTAGCTCTGCGTACCTTTAGCGAGTGTAATATCTAGCATTATTTAATTATAATGGATCACTCTCACTAGATCAAGTCAACAGATCCATCCTGGATCTGGTGAGAGTTTTCATTTTAGAAAACTCTCACTAGATCCAGTATTTAAAGTTTATTCGAATACTGGATCTAGTGAGAGTTTTTTATTTGTTTGTACTCTCAGTAGATCCAGTTTCAAAATTTATCGGGTTTCTTTCGGAGACAGTGTTCCTCTCTTCGTCAGCACAGTTGGTAGACCTTCAGGAAGATATGAATTTAACCAGCAGAATGTTTAACTATTTCTTTAACTTCCACGGTAACTTAAAAGGTCCCGATAGATTTGAGAAGGAGGTACATTTTATAGTCAGGTAACCAAGTTTCATGATGTTTGATACTACGAGGTATCTGGAAACGTTAAATACAAGGGCTCCTCAGGGAAGCACATTAGGCCCTCTATCATTTCTCATATATATAAATGGTCTATGTGACGTTACCCTGTCTGGATAGGACCTACTTATGTTTGCAGATGATATTGTGCTTAGTGCTCCATGAAAAGACATAGCCTAAAGTCTAAACATGTTAGCTGAAAACTCTTTTGCGTTGATAAACACATTGGCTGGAAAATAACGTTCCTTCATTATTAAAAACTGGCCGTGAGGTGGCCGGCAGTAGAATGCTACCCCTTCTCTCACGCCCGTGGATGCAGAAAGAGCCTGCTAACGGATACCCCTGGAAGATGGGCAGCAGCGTCTTTCCGTGTATCAACATCCCGTACTGCGTTCGCCAACCTGCTTGACAAGCATTGTGAGAATGGCAACTACCCCTCGTGGAGATCCATGAGGGAGGCCTGTGTACAGTAGTGGACGTTTTAGGACTGAAATTGTAATGAATGATTTTTAAAAATGTGTAATGAATGATTTTTAAAAATGAAAAACTGACTCCGGTAAATAATACGAATTACTTGGAGCTACATAAAGAAGCTAATCCTAACTGGAAGATGCATATCCTCTTCGCTTTAATAAGGAAAAGAAATATTATATTAATCTTTATGACATTGAGAAATGAAGACAAATCAAAAATGGTTCTACAAACCTTTGCAAATGTTTAATTAGTTATTGAATTTGAGCATGGGGCACTGCCGCAAAAACTAACATCATAATAGCGAAACGTGCACAAGGTAGAGTAAAAGTACTTACAAAGTTACCCTTTAGGCACCCTACATCATTGGCAGGTGAATTGGCGAGCGCAGTAAAGGATATTTGTACATAGGAAGACGCTGCTGCCCAATTCTGGCACCCTACGGCAGAATCCATTATAAATTTAAAAACTCGTACACTCCGCAATATCCAACCCCACCGCAAAACACGGCAACAAGGAAAAGTGTCAGATTCTAACCTCAAACACGTCCAAAATGCCGCTTCATGGCCACCCTAATTAACCCTTTCACAGTGACTAAACTCACGTAAGACTGGACTGTATAATTAATCACATGGACCAAGTATTGACAGAGGTTTGACCACGCGCGTGGCGCCCTCTAGCCAAATTATGGTAATGTTTCTTCAAAGGCGTAGCGGCACGTTGGTGAATCAAATTATATTACGAAAAAAAAATTAGGCGATTATAAATAATTATTATTTATAATCGCTTAATTTTGATGCTGGACTAATAATACTAATAATGATGCTGGACCCTACAAACAGCGCAAGCTAACAAATAAAAAGTTATGCGTATACAATACAAAATAGACGCGTTGACTTGAGAACTTCCTCTACTTTTTCGTTGGTTAAAAACTACAAAAAAAAAAAATACAGACAATTGTCCCGAGGCGGGAAACGAGCACGCAACCTCTTGCCATAAATGTTTATTAATATTTATTTATTCATTTATTTTATTATATTTCTCAGGTACTACCTACGTTATTAAAGTCAAAAAAAAGTCTTCTCATCATCTCAGCCGTAGGACGACCACTGTTGGAGATAGGCCTCCCTCATGAATCTGCAGTAACTGATCATAAGGCAGTTGCCATACTCGCCATACTAAGCAGGCGGGTAGGCTAGCGCAGTACGGGATGTTGATACACGAAAAGACGTTGGGCAGCAGCGTGTCCCTTAGGTATCCCTTGGCAGATTCTTACCACGTCCACGGGCAAGAGAAGAGGGGCAACATTCCACTGCCGGCACTACGAGGGAGTTCGATGTGTGTGAATCAAAAAAATGTTTATTGTCTTTTATTATCTTTTATGTCACCTATTTGTAACGTGTGTCGCACCGCCACCTCACACACTCTAGGCTCTAGGTGTCGCAGAAAATCAGCGCACGTAGAGCGCCATCGCTACAATCTGTGCACATGCACATCAATCTTCACGTTTTTAATTGTTGTATGATTTAAATTTAAAGGATAATGCTGTTTATTTATTATTATCTTTTTATTTGCACTAATCTATGTTACAGATTTGGTCTTAAAATAAAAACCATTGTCTATTATTATATTCTACCTTAATTAAGCATGCAAATATTATATTTTGGCTTATGAGTAACACTGTACAAATTTAATTTTACAGATTTTGTACAAAAAATAAATAAGTAATTAATTGATAATTAATTGGTATAATAAATAAAAACAACGACAATGAATTTATTCGAAATTATCTATGGCCCTGTAAATAAAATATCGATTTATAGAATAATAGCATTTGCTAAGAAGCCATTTTTAGCTGAAAATTTGTAATGTCTGAAACGAAATACAGGTTTTATCTTTATCTTTATTCGAATCCCATTCCATTCCTTACGTTATTATAGTCAAAAACTGTTCTCAGTAAGTTGAAACGATCGCTTTCAGATTACCCATGCTCAAACAAAGTGTTGGTCATTACCCAAACCCGCGGCCCGAGATCCCTGAATAAATCAAAAATCGTTCATTAACGTTCTACGTTACAGAATATCCCGAAAAAGGCCCATTGATTTTTTACGTCCCGGTCCCAAGAGCGCATTTACACTGAAACATCTTTAATTTTGACGCATATCATCACATACTGTCTATTTTTTTACACCTCTCCATTTAAATAAATAAATAAATAATGCTGGACAAATCACACAGCATCATCTAGCCCCAAGCTAAGCTTAGAGCTTGTGTTATGGGTACTAGATGACTGATATATTTAATACTTTATACTAGAGGTACATATGTACATATATATTTTTATTATATAGAAAAACACCCAGAACACCCTGAACAAATATATGTGTTTCTAAAGACGGTTTCACTTCTTAGACGAGATTTATTTCGTCTAAGTTTCATGTATTTTCTTAGATTATGATTTGTATCTATTTGATAGATATTTAGATAAAATTTGTAACACTCATAATACCAAACTTAACAAATAATATTCATTCGGCGGTCGGCTGTTCCCTCAACCGCACGCTCACAATAAGTACTCCGTATTTGTCGCCACACAAAGACGACTAGTGATGGCAAAGGTACTATCGATAATTTATCGATAGTTCCTACCACATCACCGCTCCAGTCACCTAACTCACCATGGAGAAATTACTTACGCGGTCAGCGTCCCCCTTTGGAAAGAGGCCGAGAGAAGATACTACGTCACCAGACCAGTGGAAGCAACCAAAGAAGTTCATTACTAACCTTAAAAAACTACCAAGGACAAGACAACCCCTACGAGTAATCGTTTTGGTGGACTCCCAGTAGATGACATCCCCACGGTACCCTACCAAACGGTCAACCATAAACAAACATAAACATGCACAAAAAAAGAAGACAACTAATAATATCCCACCCACAGTCATTGAGCTTCAAAGTGAGTGGATCTTAGAAAATACTAGAAGCACTTTAAAAAAGTACCTTAGTAAAGAAGATTTTCACATGCAATACAGGGGGCGATAGATACTGCGAATTCAATGCTACTCGGCAAAGAACCATCAGTTGGTAAAAATTGGCCTCATAAAACATAATCAAACTTTCCATACCTTCACCAGACGAGATGAAAAGCTCCCAAAAGGCTTACTCAATCAAAGGCTTACCGAAGTTTACACACATTCCTGAAGAACTAGCCTCAATTGGATTCCCAGGAGCTATTAGTATCCGAGCTATAGTTATAGAGCTATAGCTGCCGTGGGGCGCCGGCAGTAGGATGTTGGTCACTCATGCCCGTGGATGCAGTAAGAACCTGCTAAAGGAGCTTAAATGATAGTATCCGAACTAAAAACAATCCATACTACCGAATGCCCGGCCATGCTTGTTCAATTACCAAGTGGGACCAACATGGCCAAATTCAAACATATAAAGTACCTGTCTAGCTGCGTCGTTGACATTTAACGATACAGGCCAAGTAAGAAGCCAGGCACACAGTTTTTCCGATGCCAGGGGTTTGGCCAAGAAACTACAATAGACAGGCACGTTGCGTGAAATGTAATCAGCCTCACCCGACATGTCCTAAAAAAACCGGAGACGAACCAGCACTGTACTGTAAAATCAAAAAGAACATCCCGTAAACTACACCCAATGCAATGAACGACTAATGTATTTAGATCGTATCGAGTCTAAGCGTGACTCGCTTCGTAAATCCATGATTTTGGATAGAGCTCGGATGTTGAATGACCAGAAAACCTGGACCCAAATCACCACCTCCAAAGTTAAAACCACCAAATCCCTAATCCTGCGCCACGAATCAAACTCAAGCATACTTACCGGAGAATTGCAGGTCCAAGAGCCAAACTCGAGGTTCCTTACCAGGCAACCGCAGGTTAACAATCCTGCCATTTCTTTAACTCCAACTGATAAGAACCCTATGGATCCTGAAACTAAAGAAATGAAATCAAGCACGATTTCAAGCAATGCAAAACTCTTATGTAAAAAGTTAATCTAATAATGACACATCTAGATCATTATAATTAGTTGCGATGAACTAAGCCTATTTACCACATCACTATTTTTACTTATTATTTTATTTATTCCTGTTGTTATCTGCGTTTAGCGTTAGCCGTGTTGGCCGAGTGGTATGTACCCCCGACTTTCAATCCGAAGGTCGTGGGTTCGATACCGGCCGTGCACCAATGGATTTTTCTTTCTTGAAAAATGTATATGCACACTCAACACGAGCTTTAACGGTGAAGGAAACATCGTTAGGAAACCCGCGGCTTAGTTTGCTTCAGATGTATTGACCTGCTCTTTCCTCTGCATAATAGCTGACTAAGCTGAGAGGATGGTATAGGTGCTGGGCAAGCCTAATCATTCTAACAATGTCCCAGGCACTGCAGCGTCCCGTACTGCATGATTACCTGACGATTTGCTGACGCTGTATAAATCATCTATAATAGATGCAAAGGCCTTACTTTTTTATCAGCGTTTGCCGAGCGCTCGCGGTTGCACTGTATTTTATATTCGACCCGCATCTAGTTCGTTGAAATTAAATATCCGCTAGTTATCTTTATCAGCCAAATTATGCCCCAAGCTAAAACTGACTCAAAAAAAGTAACATGTGAGCGTTTGGTGGACCAGTGCCGGTGTCGTCCACTATAGCTTTCTTAAATCTGGCCAGACGATTACGGCAGATGTCTATTGTCAGCAACTGCAAACCATGATGGAAAAGCTAGCTGCTGAACAACCGAGTCTGGTCAATCGCTCTAGGCCACAGCTGCTTCAGGACAACGCTAGACCACACACTGCTCAGCAGACGGCTATCAAATTAGAGGAGCTTTAATTGGAATGTCTAAGACATCCACCGTACTCTCCGGACCTTGCTCCAACAGATTACCATTTTTTTCGAAATTTGGATGACTTCTTGCAAGGGAAAAAATTCAACTCCGATGAGGCAGTCCAAACCGCCTATAAAGAGTTTATTGATTACCGTCCGAATGGTTTTATAGTAAAGGGATCAATGAACTACCTATGAGATGGCAAAAGTGCATAGATAGGAATGGTACATACTTCGATTAATTACATATTTTTTATAAAAAAATCAACTTTAGGTGCCTCTCATACAAAACGCGAATTCCATATGTAACGACCACAGCAGCAAATTAAATTTTTTAATGATTTTTGTATGTCTATGTCAGACATTTTTAACCCTCGATGCAAAAAGTGTGTGTGTGTGTGTGTCTGTGGCATCTTAGCTCTTAAACGATTGAACAGTCATAAAGATGAGGTTATTTTATTTTAAATCAGGTTTTCTAGCGGTGGTTCTCAGACATGTTTTATCAAAATAGATTTAACAGTTTGAAAATTATTGACGGCTAGGTGTTGAAATTGTATATTAAATTTTTTACTACAGTTTTGCTATGATATGCAAAACCTATAGGATGAATGTTGAAAATCAAGTTGCCCTAAATACCAGTATGGTAATTATAGAAAAATCTCATTTTATAAATAGAAAGATCTCATTAATTACAGTAATAAAGAAGACGGCGGGAATCTAGGGAGGAATGGGTAGATTAGAAGCCTCTTTGAGATCACTGGATCGGAAGAGGTTAGTAGGTAAAAACCCATTTATCGCATAAAATTCCCTTTATTATTTTACTCGGTTTCGACTGGATTGTACAAATCCGGGAAACTGCTATGTTATAGTCTTCCCGGGACTACGGCACCCATATTACCAGTTTCCTGTCTAAATTCAGCAGCACAAGGAAACAATCGGTGTAAGTTATCTGCCAGGAATTCGTATTTCATTTTACAGGGTCCATTGTTGGGCCTTGATAAAGGACGGGCCCTTAAGCTTTCACCCTGGAATACCAACGCTTACCTGCGTCCAACGATGAGGCAAGTACAGAGGTGCCTAGCTCGTGAAGGCGATTTTCTTTAAAAGGTTTTATGCCAACTCCGTAAAACAAAGACTCAGCCTTCCTACTTACTTACAATGTCGCCGGTCAGTTCTACTGTCACGCCTATGTAGGGCTTTTATACCCAAGTTTGGTGAAGCGAGCCGTTTGCAAGACAACAGAGAGAAAAATAAAGGTAATTTTGTCATCTTTATTTAGGGTAAGTAGTAAAACTTTTTGTGAAGAGTTCATCCGGGGAAGTAAGCAAGGCCTTTGCATCTATTATAGATGATTTATACAGCGTCAGCAACTGGTAATCATGCTGTACGGGACGCTGCAGTGCCTGGGACATTGTTACATGGATTAGGCTTGCCCGGCACCTATACCATCTTCTCAGTTTCATCATATCAGCCGTAAAACGTCCACTACTGAACTAAGGCCTCTCTCATGGATCTCCATGAGGGGTAGTTGCCATACTTACCATGCTTGGCAGGCGGGTTGGTGAGCGCAGTACGGGATGTTGATATACGGAAAGACGCTGCTGCCCATCTTCCGGAGGTGTCCCTTAGCAGGCTCTTACTGCATCCACGGGTAGGAGAGGAGGGGTAACATTCTATTGCCGGAACCCCACGGAAATCTTCTCAGCTTAGTCAGCTATTATTCAGAGGAAAGAACAGGTCAATACGTCTGAAGCTAACTAAGCCGCGGGTTTCCTCACGATGTTTCCTTCACCGTTGAAAGCACGGGGAAGTAGTACCAGCGTATTTATTCCTGCCGCCATACAGTAATATCTGTATTGCTGTGTTCCGGTTCGAAGGTAAGAGGCCGGGAAATTACAAGCACATGAGACCTTACAATTCTGTCTCAGGGTGACGGGCGCTATACAATGCAGCGTCAGTCGCATGCTTAGTGAACATGATCACCGCGGTATTGCAATTGTAATATGCAGGGGTTACAACTTTACATTAGGTGGGCCTTCGGTTCATCATATAGTCGTTTATAAAAAAATCTCAGCCGTAGGACTCTTGTCCATGTCCACCGCTGGACATAGGCCTCCCTCATGAATCTCCATGAGCGGGTAGTTGCCATACTCACCTCGCTTGGCAGGCAGGATGGCGAGCGCAGTTAGGGATGTTGATACATGGAAGGACGCTGCTGCCCATCTTCCGGAGGTGTCCCTTGGGAGGCTCTTACTGCATCCACGGGCATGAGAGGAGAGGTAACATTCTACTGCCGGCACCCCACGGCTAACCCGTAAAACCCGTCGTGTTAATTTGGGTTGATTTTAGATTTTTTGTTTTGTTTATTCCCATACGGTAGTCATTAGTTACTATTTGAAAGTTTATCAGTGGCACTGTAACGCCTCATAATTTATCAATGTGTCCTTTCTGTTCCTGAATTCTTTGACAAATCTTTGAAAATAATGCTCACCTAAAAGATAACTCCGCTTTACATGAAACAAAATTAAAATTCATAAATCTGTAATGCACGGATATGATATTTTTATGTATGAGACACGAGTAAGGGCCGTTGCCGTGGGGTGCCGGCAGTAGAATGTTGCCTCTCCTCTGATGCCTGTTGATGCAGTAAAAATCTGCCAATGGATGCCTCCGGAAGATGGGCAGCAGTGTCTTTCCGTGTATCAACATCCTGTACTGCGCTTGTCAACCCGCCTGCCAAGCGTGGTGAGTATGGCAACCCCTCATGGAGATCCATGAGGGAGGCCTGTGTTCAGTAGTGGACGTTTTACGGCTGAAATGATGATGTTGATAAAATCGAACTCAAATTTGCAGCGTCAAAAATAACTAGTAGGTCACAAATCATTACAATCTCACCAGGGAATTGCCTTCAGTGTGACAAACCCCGTGTTCCCCAAGAACACAGGCTAAGCCAACTGTAAGGATCCCAGTTATTTTGCAGAGCATGCATATTATGAGATTAAGCTACTATGAATTTTGTAGAATATTTTAGCAAAGCAAACTGGAGCAGACAGGATTGTTAGCACTACGAAACCATGTCTTTTCCAAGTATCAAAGCATAACATCTTTGTGATGTATGATCTCAATTTTGACATTTACTGTCATTTTTGAAGTTATTACTGGATGTTATGTAAGGAATAAGAAGAATAATTTTGTTTAATCTAGGTACTCGTGTACCAGTTGTAAAATTAATTTTTAGTTCGAACATTGTTAAATTGGTTCCTTTTTTATGGTTCCGGACCAAAATGGTAAAAAGTAAACACATATGGTGCGACATTGTCTGTCTGTCTGTCACAAATTAATAGCTTGAGTACTACTCTGATGCTATTGACTTAAATTTTGTAATGGTATAAAATAACGCTTTTAATTAATATTATAAAATATATAAAACTTTTGAATAATATTCTTATTATTATTGCAACGGGCAAGAAAAGGAGTCAAAAAATGTTAAGCGCAGTTCATGTGGGGTATCATTGTAAAAGGACTTCATTTACACATTAATAAACAGTTTCAATTTTTCTTGAAGCCGTATAATTATCGACTTAATTACAAAAATGTTTAAAAAAATTGGTTCCCCCCTCCGTCCCCATCTCCGAAGTATGCGGAGATTAACCCCTGAAACTTCTATAGCTAATAGAAGTGTATGTAAAGATTACAGGAAAATTATAGTAAACTGTCTAATTTGCATAGTTTTTAGAAATGGGGGGCGGAAAGGGGGTTTAAAAAATATTTGTGAAGCTACTAGGTCATGTGGGGTATGATATGAAAGGCTCCATTTGCATATTAGTAACCGTTTTTGTTTTTTTAAGCCGTATAGTTTTTGAATTATTTACATAAATGTTGAAAAAAAATACCCCCCTCCCCCACCCCTTATATCTGAAGTCTGCGGAGGTAAACAACTGAAACTTTAACACGGAGCGGACACTTGCAACAAATTACTTAGCGGGTGACTAAAAAGCTAAAGGCAAACACGTGAGAAAAAACGATAAAATTGACCCTTTTATAATGTTACTTGACACTAGCAGAATTGTGTAAATCCAAACACAAAAACCATAAAAGAAGAAACCTTAAATATGACGTAAGGGTCCGTCATATTTAAAGTTATCCTTCTTCTTTTATTTTTCCCAAGAACACACACTTTGGTAAATTCAAAATTGTAAAATTTAGAACTGTTTCCTTTTTTTGTTTTATCCATAATTTGAACTTTCTAAAGATTACGAACTTGGCACGGGCAGAATTGTGTAAATCCAAACACAAAAGCCATACCAGAAGAAGAAGAAGAATACACACTAAGCCAGTAAGGATCCTAGTTATTTTGCAGAGCTCGGATTGCATAATAAATGATTAAGCTGCTATGAATTCCGGAATATTCTAGCAAAGACTGGAACAGACAGGGGTCGTGATGTGATTACGGGGTGGTGGTGTAAGGTTGCGTCACGATTTAGATAGAACTGCAAGTGTAGATAAATATAAGTTATGCTGGACATTTCACACAGCGCTATCATGCTTTGAAATGAATAATGCTTGCAATAGGCCAGATAACTGATTATAAATGTATAAAGTAATTACAGTAAGTACATGGATACAGTTAGGATCTACCAAGGGACAAATAATAAATCATCATCATCATTTCAGCCATAAAACGTCCACTGATGAACAGGCCTCCCTCATAGATCTCCATGAGGGGTAGTTGCCATACTCACCACGATTGGCAGGCGGGTTGTCGAGTGCAGTACGGGATGTTGATACACGGAAAGACGCTGCTGCCCATCTTCCGGAGGTATCCCTTAGCAGGCTCTTACTGCATCCACGGGTATGAGAGGAGGGGTAACATTCTACTGCCGGCACCCCACGGCAAATAAATAATAAATAATGCTGGCCAATTTACACAGTATCATTTGTCCAGCATTATTTATTTATTTATTTATTTATTATTTACAACATTAGTATAATTTGTACCCGCATTTGTACCACGCTATGCCGTGGGGTGCCGGCAGTAGAATGTTGCCCCTCCTCTCTTGCCCGTGGATGCAGTAAGAGCCTGCTAAGATCTACCTCCGGAAGATGGGCAGCAGCGTCATTCCGTGTATCAACAACCTATAGTGCGCTCGCCAACCCGCCTGCTAAGCGTGGTGAGTATGGCAACTGCCCCTTATGGAGATCTATGAGGGAGGCCTGTGTTCAGTAGAGACGTTTTACGGCTGAAATGATGATGAATGATATTTTGTACATACTATAATGAGGAGCAGAAGTATAAGTATCAAACATACCAGAATACTTTAAACCGAAAACTGTATCAATTCAATCAATAAGACGCTACTGCCCATTTTCCGGAGATATTTTTAGCGAATTCTTATTGCATCCACGGGTAAAAGAGGAGAGGCAACATACTATTGCTGGCACCCCACGGAGGCAGTCCTAGTCCAACAAAAAGGCAATAATACAGCCAAAATAGCAGAACCCACAAACATTTTGCAAGTAGAACTATCCTGCGTAAAAGACGTTTATAATATCAAATACGTGACAACAAAGCTGTGCGCGCCGCAACTTTTCAGCTGACACGCCGCGGGCGCTGCCGCAGTGACAACGCTTCTTCGGCTTTCAGGATTTAGCAAAAAACTGCTGCGATTTTTGTTAAGTTATTAAAATCTTGAGGAGTATATTAGGGGGGAATTTTCCTTACAGAATACGGGGATTACTATACAAATTATACTATTACTATACTGTTTCTTTTTTTTGTGTTATTTTTGGTATTGTCTATGCCCCCGTATGTGTCCCCACACTACGCTGGACAGGAAGTGTCCCATCTCTACGAATCAAGCAAGAAAGTGCAGACGCACGCACTTCTTGCGCGCCGCCATATTTTTTACGCTCTGTTCCTACACACACCGCAGCCTGAGAGGACATATCTCTCGGCTCCCAATTTATTACTAATTAATTACCGCGCGCGCGACCACAACAGTGAAAGGAGGCCTCCTACAGACTTATATGTGCGAGTGGAATCCATCCTGAACATCCGGAGACTGCAACCCGCCAGCTGGAGCTAGCATCGTGGCAGCAGACCAACAATACGGGGTAATTGTACATGCCAAATCAGCACAAAATTGATTCCATCTCCCCAGGCCTCTTGATTTTGAAACTCCCATTTGCGTATTTCCATGAAAACCTATATGAACTATCATAACCAGCCCAACCGCCGGATGAGAATATATTTTTAAAGAATTATTCCATCCATATACTATAACAAAGCCGTGCGCGCCGCAACTTTTCAGCTAACACGTTTAGCAAAAACGTTATCTGCTGGGGTAACATTTTTTAAGATAATAGTTGTTTTTTTTCAACCTCTTGAGTAGTTTATATAGTACATTAGGCTTCTGCCTTGAATCTTGCGAGCAGCGAAGCGACGGCGGCGGCCGAGCGGGAGCGGCAGGATCTTATGCGTAAAATCTAATGGACCGGCCTTCGAAAACCAGCGGCGCGGGGGCATGAAAACTCCGGCCACTCCCGCGCCGCCGCCGCCCTCGCCCCGCTGCCCGCAAGATTCGAGGCCGAGGCTTTATACGCACTTTAAACCAAAGGTTTAGAGTGGATAAAGTGGTTTAAAGTGGAAACCAAAGGTTTAAATCGTTAGAGTCGTAGGCGTAGAAATTAGTGTAACGCTTCAAGCAAAGTGTTAGCCAGACGTACATAGTTTGTGTTATTTTTTTGCGAATGTTTGTTTTATGTAGTAAATACATGAACATTATTGTTCATGTATGTACCATATTTTGGTTTTGGCAAAACCAGTGTGCGTCGTCATTACTGTTAACACACAACGTCAACACATACGCGTATGAAAATTTCGGATGAAAATTGTAAAAAGTAGATTTTTTTGGAGCGAATTTTCAGCGTGCACCATCAGTTCTGTCACTTGCACACTGAGAATACAAGTAAATAAATTCTTATGTAGATTATCCCAAAAGCACCGCAAATCATATGGCCCGTGCAAGCGGTTAGCGCATAAGAGGTAAGTAGAACGAAGTAGCATTCGAGCCTTTGCATATCAATGTGCAAGTTTCGACAGGCGACAGTAAACACGCCTTTGTCAGAAAACTTTAAATCGCTCTATTTGGAATCTGTAGGCAACTTCGAGGTACAATGTGTTGGGTTCGAATCGTGCTTAAAACTCCGAACTTACCTAATTTTTTAAACTTTCGCGTTCAGGACTATAAGGCACATGCATCGGCAGGCTGATTATGTATCTCGCGACAGGTTCGCAACAGGCGTATATCTCGTGATCATCGCAGCAACAGGCTTAAAACTTGCCTTCATCGCTGTCAATTGTCAATTTTGAAGTATATAATAGCAACACGCCTGTTGCTTAACTGTCGCTAGATACGCAGTCAGCCTGCCGGTTATTTAATATGCATAACTTATGGACGTCTGATTAGACCGAGAAGGTATGATGGAAGATGGTCTTAAGCCGTTAGTGCTGATGCAACAGAAAAGGCGCGGCCAAGAGGCAGAGCCCCTACCCGATGGTCCAATAACATTGATAGAGAGCCGATGGATACAAATCGTAAGGAAACGGAAAGAAGGGCCCATTAAATGCGAGTACCTTTACCCAGCATCTCATTAGCTACGAAGCTTCTCCCGGAGGCAATCCCTTGGCAGATTTTTACTGAAAGGGAGGAAAAGTAAGATTCTTCTGCTGGCACCCCACAGCTTTAACTGCTCTTAACACTTTTACACTTTTTTTTAACACTTTTCGAAAACTTTGTATCCTATTTTTTGGGTGAATGTGTGGGAAGTGAATTCTCACACCCATGAAGATAAAGATTCATCGAAATCATCAATTCAGCCGTAACACGTCCACTACTGAACACAGGCCTCCCCCATGGATCTCCATGAGGGGTAGTTGCCATACTCATCACGTTTGGCAGGTGAGTTGGCGAGCACAGTACCTAAGGGAGGTTAATACACGGAAAGACGCTGCTGCTTGTCTTCCGGAGGTATCCCTTAGCAGGCTCTTACTGCATCAATATTCTACTGCTGGCAACCCACGGCCGCCGCGGTTACTAAAGTACTGAAGTATTTAGTAGTAGTCGTATTTCTTAAGAAGTTAAGTGTGGTATCTTCTTAAGTATTTCGACTCACCCCGTTAGGGTTTAAGGGAAATAATTTACATGATGATAACATAAAATTGTTTGATCAGACTACTACTGTCTCCAATATCTCGCCGTTACTCAACATTTCGCCGACGGGTGCCCGCAGTAAAATGTCGCCTCTCCTCTGTTACCAAAGGGATACCCCTGGAAGATGGGTAGCAGTGTCTTTCCGTGTATCAACATCCCTTACTGCGCTCGCCAACCCACCAGCCAAGCGTGGTGAGGGAGGTCTTCGTCGAGCAGTGGATTTGGACAGCAGTCTTACGGATGAGATGATGACTCACCAAATAGATTTTATTCCGGGATCTTATGTTTATAATGTTTCGTGTATTCCCACATTGTAACGACCAATACTATAATTTGTGCTGGCCGTTCACTGCCCTATGTGATGGCTTATTGAGACGATGGATTCGGCTGAGATGAATTAAGAGTGATGAATTTTCTGGAACCGTTCCACACTTTTAAATCTTGAATTTCCTTAGAATTTAATAACTTTCGAAGGTACTTGTTAATACTTGGGTAAGGTCGTGCGTCTCAGCCGTCTATTATACCAGCTGAGCTACGGAGTTCAAAAAAAACTTGAATTTCTCTACAACTCAATAACTTTTGAAGGAATTAAATACTAAGGCTACCGTAACGAAGTCAGCGGCGCGGGCATAGGCGTGGGGAGCGGTGCGGCAACGCATATCCTGTCTCGAAGTCTGTGGGCAGATCGCGCGGCGCTAGAGCGTCGTAATGTTGTGCTTATGAGAAACTAGCTTATACCCGCCGCATCGTATGCACTGTACCCGGATATAATAAAGCCTATGGATTAATCCTGGTCAACATCTATACATGTACAAAGTTTCAGCTCAATCCGTTAGCTGGTTTTAGCGTGAAAGAGTAACAAACATCCGGACATTCATACATACTCACAAACTTTTATAACATTAGTAGGATAGTACGATTCATGTTTTTGTTCGTGAACAAAATGTCTAAATATTTTGAAAAATTACGGCTTCGGTCAAAAAAGCTAGAACAACGCAACACTACGTCAGTTCGCTCATCGCTCTTACACCGCTCCCCGCACCGCTGCCGTCGAGACCACTTCCATATGAAATGTATGTGTTACTGGTATGCTAGAAGATGGAGTAAACCTAGATTTACCCGAGTAAACTTAGAATCACCCAAGGAGTTTGGGTAAAGTCCGAATTATAATTAGTTGTTTTAGCCGGGTACAACTCGGTCGGTCGATAGGCGACTTAGGATGCAAGAGCGAGCTAAGGGCACCCCGAGGTTGGGTTTGGTTAAAACTAGGTGTAGCCGGCTGCACCTAGATGTACCTTGCTAAAACTAGGTGTAGGCACACTTCGGCTATTAGCCGTAACATAAAATCCCGAATTAAAATTTAATTTAATTATTATTCGGACTTTACCCAAACTCCTTGGGTGATTCTAAGTTTACCCGGATAAACATAAGTTTACTCAATCTTCTAGCATTACAGTAACATATGCATTAACAACGGTCTGCTCCCGTGCCGCCGCCGCTATGCTCTCCGCGCCGCTCCCCTGCCGCCGCCGCCGCTATGCTCCACGCGCCGCTGACTTTGTGACCGCAGCCTTAGGGAAGGTATCGTAGATTTAAATACAGTTGTAAACTTCAGTCGGGTATCCAGTGACCAATTACTGACTCGGCGAGTTGTACTGGGCAAGTATTTCGAAAACGCTTTTCAGACGGAATATTTTATTTGGGTAAACAGAGTTAAGGATCTTTTGGCCTGGAACGGACTTGAGATTTGAAATATTGATCGGACTCTTTAGGAACTTTAAGTGGAACTACAACTAGCGAAGGATAAAAAAACGCTTTTAGATTTTAGCCACATATTTTGACTTAGTTAAGAAGCTTGGCTCTAGATAAGATCTGATAACTCTTTGATCCCATATGGTCACGTCTTTGCAAAGTTTTACATAAAAACTTTTTGATGACAAAAATCACGTTTGTTGTATGGGAGCCCCCGTTAAATATTTATTTTATTGTGTTTTTATTTGTTGTTATAGCGGCAACAGAAATACATCATCTGTGAAAATGTTAAATGTCTAGCTATCACGGTTCATGAGGTACAGCCTGGTGACAGACGGATGGACAGACGGACAGTGGAATCTTTGTCGCCCCCGACGCCTGCGACGTGGGCGTTACCCGCTGTCAGCTAGCTTGGGACTTGCAGGGCATCCCACCCCGCGCTTGGCCGCGTCACTGACGACACAGTGCAGCGCATGAGATAGACCAGATAAATAAACCAAACAGTTATACGTGCATTCTATGAGGCTACAGATGGAGGGATGTTTCAAGCTCTTGAACCAAGCCTGAACGGTACAGCAAGGGCTTGGTAACGGTACCAACTTTAGCGGTGTTATTAGAGGTAATACCGGTATTTTCCTTTCGATATATTTGAGTATTGATACACGTTGTGGTAGGTACCGGTACTTTAAGGTTCTCGCGACGTTGCCAGCACTCCGGTTGTGTACTGGCCGGGGCGAGCGCGCGTGCTTGCCAACTTGTGCATATTTCGCGCGCGGAACATTTACAGAACATAGGTACCTACTCATTTGAAGTTGTGTTGTAAGTTGCAGCGCAACGACTGCGTTACCTCTCAAGTGCGTGTGATCCAGCGTTCGAACACTGGATGATAGTGTACTTGATCAGATCTGACGTGGAGTAACACTTAACGTGTTCAAGTAATTGATCATACATAGCGTGACTTAAGTGTCGCGCTTCTGATAACAACATCTTCGGCACCGTTGACTTCTTGGAGTGGATCCGGTACTGATACGGTCAATAACATGATCACTTACACAAACGTGCGAAAAACCCTGGTATCGTTCTGATAGATCGGTTGGAGAGTAAGGCAATACTCGTTCATGTCACCATTCAACATGATGCCAATCTCGTGAAAACCAAGAACGATAAGATAAGCAAATCTCTTGGTTTAGCCAACCAGTTAGCCACTATGCGGGATGTTGGCTCAGCGACTATTTTTCTGTAAATCGTTTACGTTAACGGACACATAGCGAATTTTGATCAACATTTCCAGAGACTATCTCTAGGCAGTTGGATCAAAAGGTCTGGTCTCAGCACGTATAGTGACGAGACGAGGCGGCGAGAGGCGAGCGAGGGAAAAGAGATGCACCTATAAACGTCAGAGCAGAGACGATATACGGCGATATTGCACTAAATTTAAAGCGGGATAAATCGTGTGCAATTCTAGCCGGCTAGAGATAAAATACTTGCAAGAACTTGAAATATCTTGGCAACATCGCCGGGCTACACAACAAGTATTTCACTGTATTGAGCGATATAATCAGCAACTTGGCGGCTATACAATTGTAGCAAGAAACTTTGCAGTCACAAACTCACAAATCACAAACTTTACCTCTTTATAATAATTATTAAGTAGTATAGATTTCTTTACATAAAAAAATTCAATGCATTATTAATAAAAATAGCTTTCGACGAGTATATATGTAATTATGCGATAAATACCCGATAATCCAATATATAATGTGTTGAGATCGCGAAAGTTTAATAACGACTATATCCGTTATTTCCTTCCGTTAAGTCCTAGCGCTAAATCCTTCCGTTATGTTTTTCCGTTATTTCCTTCCGTTAATTTCTAGCGTTAAATCCTTACGCTAAGTGCTTGCATTAAATCCTTCCGCTAGGTCTTTCGTTACGTTATTTTTATTGATTTTTATTCAAACCATTTATTTAAGATTCTAGCAAAGCATTAGCCTTGGTAAGTTTAGGACTAAATGTTATTCCCTGAAATTTCTAACAAAAAGTATTTTTTCAACTTCACTTAATCTGATCAGTATTCTAGATCCCTGTTACAATGTAATCTTATCCTAAAACTTGTTCTTTGATCTCACACTACTATCTAATGATGGATTTCTAAGCCTTCAAAGTTTTTGTTGAGGGTTTTTCCAATGAGGGTCGATCTTTTAGGCACGAGTGACTTGTGGCCTACTTGTCAAAGTGTATAAAATAAATGGCTGCAACGCTAATAAATAAAATAAAAATAAATAATGCTGTACATTTTACACAGCACTGTCTAGCCCCAAAGTAAGAAAAGCTTGTGTTTTGTACCAGATAATTGATAGATCACTTAAATGTTTTTTTTGTTATAACATACTTGTTCCACAGAATAATACCCATACCAGGGGCAAATATCAGGGTATAAACCACAATTATTTTCAAAATGTATTACATAATGATGAATTATTTAATTATTATAATTATTTGGACAAGGATTGATACGTCTTCTTCTTCTTATTCTTCTCTGCCCGAAATCACCCACTGCTGGGTTCATATGCCGATAGTAGATATATGAATAGAATAGAATATACATTTATTTGATTTACAAAAATAACAGCACAGACAGAAAGCCACATACACATTTTGGAACATTCAGAAATCAAAAGAAGAAGAGAAAAAAAAGTTAGGTACAATTACAGGAAAACACAATAAAAAATTAACAGCCAAACAACATTTAAAACTTACCCACGATTATGTGCTACCAGTACCACTGTCTGCTCTGCTGCGAGCCAAAAAGGATCAGTCTCAGCTTTGATGTTGCTATATGACTCTATAAGTTTTTGCCAGCCCTGCCCTGTGCCTTTCGCATCCAGGTGTGCCCAGTGACTGTGATAATGCGAATTTTGATACGATGTTAATACAAAAAAACTTCGCAATAAATGTATTATTTCAGAAAAAAAATATTAACATTATCATCATCATCTCAGCTGTTGGACTGTCCACGTCCACTGCTGGACATAGGCCTCCCTCATGGATCCAAAGATAATGAGGGGCTGTTGCCATACTCACCACGCTTGGCAAGCGGGTTTGCAAGCGCAGTAAAGGATATTGATACACGGAAAGACGCTGCTGCCCATCTTCCGGAGGTATTCCTTAGCAGATTCTTAAAGCATCTACGCGCATGAGAGGTAGTGTAACATTCTACTGCCGGCACCTCACGGCTTCTTATTACCATAAAACAGTTATTGTGGGTCAACCTTAAAAGATAGACATAGGCTTTTGCTGACTTTTTTCAATGTAACAGTTCAGCCATGCATGATTGCGTATATGCCTATAACCGTTCACGCATCGCACGTAACGGAAGCTCTCAAATGAAATGAATGTTCGCCGCTTATGATTTTAGCTCGATGCGCCTTTGCAACATTTTGCAATAATGCTCCGCACCTATCAGTCATAGCGTGATGCCTATAGCTTTCCTCGAAATTTGGGCCATCCAACGCTGAAATAATTTAACGGGCGTGCGCTCAAGCGGGCGTGTGGCAGCCTACTGCCGGCGTAACACCGACGTTATCCTAAGCGGTAGACATTAACGCGTGGCCTTGAGCGACTGACGGACGTCTGGTAATAGTGTGATGCCTCTAGCCTTCCTCGATAGTTGGGATACCCAACGCTGAAATATTTTTTCAATTCGGTTCCTGAGATTAGCGTGCATTCAACCAAACAAACAAACTTTTCACCTTTGTAAAATTAGAATAGATCTATATTTGATGGCCTTTACACCAACGCCATAGGGAGCCGGCAGTAGAATGTTACCCCTCCTCTCATGCCCGTGGATGCAGTAAGAGCCTGCTAAGGGATACCTTCAGAAGATGGGCAGCATAGTCTTTCCGTGATCAACACCCGTAAGAAGCGTCCGCCACTCGCTCAAGGCTTTGTTAAATACGCTTTGCGTAACACCGGTGTTGCAAGGCAGTAGGCTGCCAAACGCCCGCTTGAGCGCACGCACGTTAAATGCTTTCATTTAGATGTCGTAAGCGCGTAACTATTGTGCAGTGGATGGATTTTAAAGTCTAAGATCTAATGAAAAAAATTTTTTTTTTCGTTGACAAGAGAAAAAAAATGGTAAAGTAAAAGATATTTTAAATCTTGAGTTCTTAGAATTATTTTTCCCTTTCCTCTTCTTCTTCATATTTTAAGCCATAAAACGTTCACTGATGAACACAGGCCTTCCTCATGGATCTCCATTAGGGATAGTTGCCATACTCACCACGCTTAGCAGGCGGGTTGGTGAGCGTAGTATGGGATGTTAATACACGGAAAGACGCTGCTGCCCATCTTCCGGAGGTATCCCTTAGCAGGCTCTGCATCCATGGCATGAGAGGAGGTAACATTCTTCTGCCGGCACCCCACGACGTCTAACTATATTATGAAACTTGGCGCATGATTTGCAAATAAATACGTTGAACTCAGAAAAGTCAATAGACACCCCACGGCGTCTAACTATATTATATTTAACTATATCCAAGAACAAAGCAAACGAAACATGGCGCATGAATTGCAAATAAATACGTAGAACTCAGAAAAGCCAATAGAAATCAGAGTTAAATCCCATAATTTCCATATCTAACCTAATATTTCAGCATGAATAAACCATCGGGTGATGCCTAGAGAGGGGTCCTACCTTCAACTTATAGTTAGCGAGCGCCGACGCCGACGCGACGACGACGCCCCGATTCGGCCAGAGAAAGAGGCAACGAGTGTTATTATAACATTTTTGTCACCGCAATGTTATTTATTTATTTAGGTTAAAAAGTAACGCCGATAGTTTAGTAAATAAACACATTTAACAATAAAATGACAAGGATCAGTTCTTGTATATTATTATATGTTTTTATATATGTATATTATGTTTTATGTTGCTGGTGGCATTAGCATCAGCTAATGAATTAAAGTAAAGCTCCCTCGTGTCTATTTAACAAGTTTATAACTTAGAGCGAGGAGTTCAAACTTATATCTAAGCAGGTCTGCAAAATTACCTCTAGGTAATTGTCGACCTATTATATTCCTGTGTATATTGCCAGGTTGAAGCCTTTTTCCTGAATAAAAGCTTTTTTAATCTTTTCAATTTGTCCTTGGCATAGCGAGACATGGCTTGATTTAGGCAAAGTGTTTTTATATTTTTCTGAATCCTGTTTTTGTAACTGCCTTGAGATGCCGACATTAGACTGTTGCCTCCCCTCTCCGCCGTGAATGCAGTAAGAATCTGCTAAGGGATACCTCCGGAAGACGGTACGGCAGAAATGAATACTTGTTCGTGTTAAAATTGCGATAACCTGCTACCTCACGTGCATGTTACTGCATGTATATTTTTTAACTCTAATTATATTGATAAAGTTGTGGTTCGGATTTAGGGTAGACCTACGCCGTGTAGCGACTCTTGCAGAAGAATTAGATTAGACAGTGATTAAATAGTGCAAAAATTAATTAGTAAAACTTAAATATAATTATGAGAATATGTCATCATACAGGAAGGCAGTAGAAATAAAGACTTTTTATTAAGTTTATTTCATATTGATTTAAAGTTGGTGGTAGCACCCTATTCTAATTCCCTATTGCAACTCGACTAAATTGAAAATGCATAACCCTGTATATCCTGAATATCTAACTGCAGATGCAGCCAGTTTGGTCGTATAACACAGTGTGTATTACTCCGATTGGTATGCGCGAGTGAGCTTTATTTCATGTAATGCTTAAATCTCTCTCCCTCTTTGGAAATAGACAGAATATCGAAATAAAAATTATATTCGATCCGTCAGTTAGATAATAATAAAATAATACACACATGTGTTTTTTGCTTCTTTATATCAATGAAGTGTTTGACGACCTCTGTGGCGCAGCGGGCGAAGGTCCGCCTGCTACGCAAGAGGTTGCGGGTTCGAATCCCGCCTCGGAACAAATGTCTGTATGACCTGCAGATATTTGTTCAGGGTGTTCTGGATGTTTACTATATATAATAATAAAAAAAAATATCTATCTATGTAGTATATTGTATTAAGTATATCAGTCATCTAGTACCCATAACACAAGCTCTGCTTATCTTGGGGCTAGGTGATGCTGTGTGAATTGTCCAGCATTATTTATTTATTTATTTATTTTTTATTTAAGATAAAGCGCACTAAAGTTTAGGAGTGGGGGTCTTGTGATTTCATAATGTCATAAATTGGGACCCAATTCTCGTGAATCGTTATTTTGCGTGTTACTCTCGTTTAATCTTACTTCTCATTATCACATCACCCTAAAAGACTACTTTTATCAATAGCCGCTCTTTAACAGAATATTCATCACGATCAGTGTGCAATAGACTTTGTCTATCGTGAGATTACGAGAATGCAGAAAGTTCTTTTTATAGAGATTTTGACGACTTTTGTGAAGTTTATCGATTTGGAGCGCTTATCACATCACGATGCACGAGAATTGCCCCCCTAAAATATCCTGGGAACTTAGTTGGTGCAATCCAGTCGAAAAGTCGGGAAATAGTGTAGATAATTTACGTGGGAAACAACCGGTTTATCATCATCATCATCATGTAAACTGTTTGATAGACTTCTTCCTTAACATGCCAACTTAAACGGTGCTAGCCTCATCCCCTCATGACGACGTCAGCTTAACGTCTGCCCATCTGGCAGGTGGTCTTTCTCGCGTGAAAATTCCTGGTTAATCATCATCATACTGAACACAGGGATCCCTCATGGATCTCCATGAGGCGTAATTGCCGTACTCACCACGCTTCGCAGGCGGGTTGGCGAGAGCAGTACGGGCTATTGATACACGGAAAGACGTACTTTACCAGGCTCTTACTGTATCCGTGGGTATGAGTGGATAGGTTACATTCTACTGCCGGCACCGCACGGCGAATTCCTGGTTATTATTGTCCTAATAATGTCTCAATAAGTTTTTTGAAAAAGTTAGCGTACGTCGTGGGGTGCCGGCAGTAGAATGATACCCCTCCTCTCATGCCCATGGATGCAGTAAGAGCCTGCTAAGGGATACCTCCGGAAGATGGGCAGCAGCGTCTCAACATCCCATACTGCGCTCACCAACCCGCCTGCCAAGCGTGGTGAGAATGGCAACTACCCCTCATGGAGATCCATGAGCGAGGCCTGTGTTCAGTAGTGGACGTTTTACGGCTGAAAGGAACTCCGTCCTACGCCAAGGGTGGAGCAACATCAAAGCTGAGACTTCCTTATTAGTTCGCAGTAAAGCAGAATAGTAGTACTGGTAAGCACTTATATCTAACAGTATTAAGAGGTAGGTGTCTTCAAGATACACACATTAATAACCACATAAAACATATAGGTAAGGCAGAGAGTCCCCTGACGAACGCTTTAAATGTTGTTAACTTTCACTAAGTATTGTGTTTTCTCCTGCAAATGTACTTACCATTATTTTCTTCATATGGTTATTAATTTGTGTATCGTTTTCTGTCTGTTCTGTTTTGTAATTTAATAAATATGCAGTAGTTTCCGCTTCTGTCTTCGAGTGACAAGGGCTAAGTAGCAGTACAACAGAATCTGTGTAAAACTGCGAGATTCTAATGAAACTCGCTCTTTGAATGTTAGGAATTAGTTCCTGAATTCGGGATGATTTATTGGTACAGCTTTTCCGAGTCTTTCAAATTGAGTTATTTCACAGGGCCTGCTTTGAAACACGAAAACTATTTAGATGGGATAAATGGGTTTGTGTGGGTACCTTTTGACGTGGCAGCGTCATTGGAAATACATAATGAAATTACATGTTAAACTATTTACCCTTTTTCATTGAAATGACAAATAAACCATAGTGTGCCGGGATTTACCGGAATTAGAATGTTTAGTATCAGTGTTCTGTGAAGAAGTGTTCTAGTGTGAATCTGCTGGGAGATTATTATTGGTGTGATTTCCGATATAAAGAGTTAATTTTGTTCTAATTGGACTACGTTGTTTAATTCCGAACCCCAGCTTCCTATGTTCTTAGTGGAAAATATGGTGAGAATTTATAAAACTAGGGATCCATTTCATCATCATTATCATCATTTCAACCGTAGGGATCCTTTTATAACCGATTTAAACAACTAGTTACGCGAATAATTATCTGAAACAACCGACTTCAATGATAAAATATATATATAAATAGTGCTGAAAATATGACTTTGGCATCCATCCACTTCACAGTTACGCACTTTCTGCATCTAAAGGAACACATTAACGTGCGTGCGCTCAAGCGGGCGTGTCACCGACCGATCGAGGCAGCCTACTGCCGGCGTAACACCAACGTATTACTAGCCGTCAGCAACCCGCCTGCCATGCGTGGTGAGTATGGCAACTGCCCCTCATGGAGATCCATGAGGGAGGCCTTAGTTCAGTAGTGGACATTTTACGGCTGAAATGTTGATGATGATGATGAGACATTACAACTCTGTCTCAGGGTGACGGGCGCAATGCAATGCAGCGTTGTTGGTCACGTACATAATCAACGCGATTACCGCGGTATTGCGTTGTAGAGGTTACCGCTTAACATCAGGTGGGCCTTGGATTTGTCTCGTCATTTAGTCGTATAAATGTTTTCTTTTATCTAAAGCAAGTTCTAGTGCCTAAAATAACATGTATATCCGAGGCGCGTCCTGTCTGCTTTCGAAATGATTCTTACTATTTATTTTATCTGTTTTCTCTCAGCCTGCGATGTGTCGAGCAATCAATCTCCTTTTTTAACAAACACTGAATAAAGCCAAGGGTTCCGCCGTTCTTTGTGGGAAATTAATGAAACGAAACGCAATTTAGCGCTTTGACATTTATTATGAATATTCCTTTTAATATAAGTATTCGGATGCATTGATGTTTCTTTGTAGATGAAAAGGTCTTTTGGATTGCTGAGAATTTTTTCATTTGAAAGGGTACTTTTATAGGAGGGAGAGAACGGGTAAATAAAAACAGGTACATACTTAATTTATATATATGTATGTATATATACGAGTATTACTAGCCGACTCGGCTTTGTGCCGTAACGCACCCGTAGCGCCACCTACCGGATCGAAAAATATAGCCCGCGGCACGCTCTGATAATGTAAATTTCTATTAGTGTTATCATTTTTAAAATCAATTCAGTAGGTAGTTTTGAGTAGAGATACAAGATAAAGATGAAAATTTGTTTTGTTAATATTCATCATTCCAGCCGTCTTACGTCCACTACTTAACACAGGCCTCCTTCATGGATCTCATGACTAGTTGCCATACTCACCACGCTTGGCTGGCGGGTTGGTGAGCGCAGTACGAGATGTTAATACACGGAAAGACGGTGCTGCCCATCTTCCGGAGGTATCCCTTAGCAGGCTCTTACTGCATCCACGGGCATGAGAGGAGGGCTAACATTCTTCTGCCGGCAAAAGAATGTTCCTATAAAACTTAATTGACGAGTTTTAAACAAAGGTTTTTTATTTAAATTTGGTCAATAAACCTTTCAAAAATAAATGTATTTCTTCTTTTATTCCTCAACTAAGCTTCTTACTTAGACAGTGTATTATATTATCTGTGCTTAGACATGAAGGAGCGTTTCAATTTATTCCCCTGCTATGGGCTTTATTCCACGGAATCTGTAGAATAAGTCCATAACAGGAGAATAAATTTAAATGATATTAGCTGTCTTTTGAAAAAATTCTGAATTACGCTACCTATATTAACATGAGTCCATCACTGAAGTCAGAAAGACGCGGCGCTGCTATCATAGAGCTAAATACAGACAAAATACTGTATTGTAAATTTTCATCATCATCATTTCAGCCGTAAAACGTCCACCTCTGAACACAGGCCTCCCTCGTGGATCTCTTTGCGGGGTAGTTGCCATACTCACCATGCATACTCACCATCGGGTTGGCGAGCGTAATACGGTATGCTATACACGGAAAGACGCTGCTGCCTATCTTCCGGAGGTATCCCTTAGCAAGCTGCATCCACAGGCATGAGAGGAGGGGTAACATTCTACAGCCGGCACCCCACGACAGTGAAAGTTTAGTTCCCGCTTTTTCCGAAAGAGTTCAGTGACTCCGACAATGCTATCTGAGGATGGAAAAATCAGCTCATTGTTGTCTAATATTTCGTTATGGTCGCTCTCTTTCTAACAATTAAAGCATTATAACTGGGTGTTATACTTATAATACACCTTGAGTCAAGAGGTGACTGAAAATGCTTCCCAAAATCTCATTCTTCTCCCGAAACCGTTAGTTCTTGTTTGCCCCCTCTTCACGTTTTCTCACAATTTCAAAATAAGCTTAAATAGCTTTTCAAATTGTACTTCCAATAAGTGGTTATTGAAGACAAGATCCAATCCGTACATAAGCGTTCGAAAACTTCGCAGCATCGAACGAAACTTCGAGCGAAGTGCTGTTTGGAATTGAACGTTGTTTCGAATAGACCGTGATTCGATTCCGACGTTTTGCCGTTATTATATAGCAAGTTATCTATACATTTAAAATTCTATTTGGTAAGCTAGAGCAGCAGATAACCGATTGAGTCTTGCTGAGTTTTATACGGCCCGGGCGGCGGTGAAGCGAACGTGCTAGGCTCCTACAAAGATTGGCAACAGAGAGTACAAAGTAGAGTTTTCAAACGCTGCCCATCCGAATTGAATTCGACGATTGACCTCTTTCTCGAAGTTGGACCTATTTACACTGTTTGTCCTAGTTATACGCACGCGTCAACAAGCGAGAGCCGAGTACTCTTGAAGTTGTTGACGCGTACGACCATTAAAATAAATCATATAAAATAGATGTATGTACGATCTGCAGATATTTGTTCAGGGTGTTCTGGATGTTTTTATATATAATAAAAAATATCTATCTATGTAGTTTAAGGATAGTTTAGGGATAGGGAGGCCTTTGCCCTGCAGTGGGACGAAAATGGCTAGTAATAATAATTATTAATAATAATGTAGTTTAATATTTACTCTGTTTGAAACTGATGAAGAATAGCAAAGTATAGCAGACTTACTGATTGTTGAATCTAATTATGAAGAAGAAGTGTAGCAGACTGATTGATGATACTACCTCTAATTATCAAGAAAAAGTATAGCAGACTGATTATGATTGAAAAAAAAGAACTAGGTATCACCGCCTTTTTTGTGTCATTACATTCTTAAAATGAAAATAATAGCATTAAGTAGATACAGCATTTTATTTTAATAAACTAATTTCATGAAAATTAGATACAGCAAAATGTCCATGCTTTGTACAGTACACTTATGAGATACAGCAGATCCGTAGCATGAAAACTTGTTTCTCTTTCAAGTAGTTATATTTACCTTAGAGACAGCATTTCCGCTGCTCGATTATGCAACATCAATTGCTGTAATTAGTCAAAAATCAATGAAGTAGTAACTTTAGGTCATTCTCATGAACTGTATCAAATAACGATTGGGTTGATACATGAGTTATGATTTTTCGAAATAGTTTTTTGGCTCTGGTGTAAAATTGGATATTTTAGGATACGACAAAATCGCTTCCTTCCGTAGATGAAGAAAGAGTCTGCTAAGGGATACCTTCGGAAGATGGTCAGCAGCGTCTTTCCGTAATCAACATCCTGTGCTGCGCTCACCAACCCACTTGCCAAGCGTGGCGAGTATGGCAACACCACCATGTAGTATGCAGTGATGCATGAGGAAGGCCTTTGTTCAATAGCGGCCGTCCTACGGCTGACATGTACATATATGTGTGTAGTGAGATGTGTAGTATGTATGATTTATAAAATACACAGTTTTCACTAAAGGCTGGACTCAACACGCGATAGCGTCCCAAACTATGTAAAGTAAATATAAAAACCAGATTAATAAAAGATTCAATAAGAAACGAAACCAGATTAAATAAAAATTGACTTAATTACAAAATGTTATCACAAAATTATTTAGTAAGGACCTTATTTATAATGAAACTGCTCTTAAAAACGATGAGTTTAACTCAGAAACAATTGCATACGGATCAGAACGTTAATTCAACGACAACAAAGCCATGCCATCTCCAACGTTACTTCAGTAATGTCCTATAGTGATGTGCTTTGCTTGTGATTTGTCCGCTCAACTACCATACTTGATAGTAGTTGTCTGACGTTAATAAGCGACACATATTAGATCAATGCTCAAAGCTATTGGAGACGAAAGAAAAAATGGCTGCCAACAAGTAAAAATAACGCAAGACAAAAACTGCTAAACTTATCATAATCATAATCATTTATTTCGTAGAATACAAGATTTACACGTCATATAATTAATAAATGAAGTCAAAGTTAATTAAGGAAAGTCACATGCATGGAATTTCAAATAAAATCTAATAAATTGACTTAAATAACATCTATCAATTAAACAGAACATATTAAATTACAGTAACTCAAACAAATAAAATTTATTAAAAATAACACATGATACTAAAGGGAAAATAACATAACGTTAGACTAGGCGGTATAGTTTTAAACTATAGTTTGCTCTGAAAGGAGCGAAAAAATTAACAACAAACAACTCAAAGCTATTGTGACTCTGTCAAAGGGAAGACGTAGGTGGTCGACTTAGTAGTTACCCACTCGAAGAGCTGTGACGTCATAAGACATAGAATCGCAGTTAAGAAGGCGCATCTATTTGTAAAAGAAAAAAGAAAGAAGACAATTCATTTATTTACTTCTCATAGTAAGGCCGCTCACATCTATTTTAGATGATTTATACAGCGTCAGCAACTGGTTTTCATGCTGTGTGGGACGCTACAGTGCCTGGGAAACTGTGGATACCTTAGTGTGGGTTAACAGTTGATAGTTTAGCCGTGGGGTGCCGGCAGTAGGATGTTACCCCTCCTCTCCTACCCGTGGATGCAGTAAGAGCCTGCTAAGGGATACCTCCGGAAGATGGGCAGCAGCGTCTTTCCGTGTATCAACATCCCGTACTGCGCGCCAACCCGTTTGCCAAGCGTAGTTCGTATGGCAACTACCCCTCATGGAGTTCCATGAGGGAGGCCTGTGTTCAGTAGTGGACGTTTTACGGCTAAAATGATGAAAAAATGATTAAATAACAGATGAGGGTAGATATTTTTTAAGCGGATCTTAGTCCAGAAGCACATCACTAGATGCCTGAAGTCATTAATCATTCCCGCGCAGGATCATTTCTCAGTGCCCTAGAAAAACTCTGTAAATACGCCGGCAAGATGGCGATTTGATTTCTATAAAAAACAGCGGCGACGTCTCTGGGATTTCAGGGTTACTTTATAGCTGTAGGGTGTTACGGTGCCGGCAGTAGAATGTGGCGTCTCCTCTCTTGCCCGCGGATGCAGTGACAAACTGCCAAGGGATACCTCCGGAAGATGCGCGGATGTTTCCGTGTTTCAACATCCTGTACTGCGCTCGCCAACCCGCCTGTCGAGCGTGGCGAGTTTGGCAACAATCCACTCATGGTCTTGCAGATCTATGGCCTATTAGCTGATATGATAATTATAGCTGTGCTAAGACGCTGTTACCTATCTTCCAGAGGCATCCCTTAGCAGATTCTTACTACATCCACGGGCAGGAGAAAATAAGCAACATTCTACTGCCTACACCCCACAGCATTACTATGTATTGTTTGTTCATTAATTCATTTTATTTAGAGCCTGTTAAAATACAAATACATACATTATTTGCCAAAAAATGCCGTCGGGAGGCGGCAGTAGACTACTGCGTCTCTTCTCTGGATGCAGTAAGAATCTGCAAAGGGATACCTCCTGAGGATGGTCAGCGTCTTTACGTGTAGGATCATTGGCAGATTCTTACTGCTACCACGGGCAAGAGAGGAGAGGCAACATTCTATAGCCGCCTAACCACGGCATTTTTTGGTAAATGATGTATTTGAACAAGCTTCTAATGCCGGGAACCGATTTTAACTTCATTGACTTTATGCGACTGCAGTGTTATCGCTACATTGACACTACAGGGAAGCGAACAGATTAATTAATGTGCCTTATTTTCTGTAAAAGTATGGCCTTTGCATCTATTATAGATGATTTATACAGCGTCAGCAACTGGTAATCATGTTGTACGGGACGCTGCGGTGCCTGGGACATTGTTAGATGGATTAGGCTTGCCCAGCACCTAGAGGTATACCATCCTCTCAGCTTAGTCAGTTATTATTCAGAGGTAAGAACAGGTCAATACGTCTGAAGCTAACTAAGCCGCGGGTTTCCTCACGATGTTTCCTTCACCGTTAAAGCTCGTGTTAAGTCACTTAACACGAGCTTTAACGGTGAAGGAAACATACATTTTTCAAGACAGACAAATCCATTGGTACACGGCCGCTATCGAACCCACGACCTTCGGATTGAAAGTCGGGGGTACATACCACTCGGCCAACACGGCTTCTATTGTTTTATTTCCTGTAAACATAAGATTAAATGTGTTTTTATTTTTGTAAGTTGACGTGTCTGTTTTATAATTGCAAACTATGGCAATAAATGAATGAATTTCTGAATTGTCCGATATGTTAGCAATACCGTAATGGAGAGCTGTTAATACCACTATTATAGTATATAAAATAGGCATGTCATCATCAGTTCAGCCGTTAAACGTCCATAACTGGACACAGGCCTCCCTCATGGATCTCCATGAGGGGTGATTGCCATACTCGCTAGGCTCGGCAGGCGGGTTGGCGAGCGCAGTGATGTTGATACACGGAAAGACCTTGCTGCCCATCTTCCGCAGGTATCCCTTAGCAGGCTCTTACTGCATTCACGGGCATGAGAGGAGGAGTAACATTCTACTCACCCCACGGCACCAAAAAACCATTATATTTGCGTAAATGGTTAAAGAATACCTCTGGGACGTCCCATCCACCACCGAATATATTCGGGCGCGCTACAAACATTATTAATACGAAAACCTGGCAATCTCATGTAAATTATAGGAGAGGGCAAAATATTTTATTAAAATGCCACGTTTTTACGTTTCCATGAATTTTTAGATGAACAGAATTTTGTTTAATAACTGTACGATTGAGCTGTGTTATGTGGAGTCATCGTTTTTATAAAGGCTGTCATATATTTTAAAGCACTGACAAGTAATATGCTTTTATTAAATTGGTCCTTGACATCCGTGGATTGCCGGAATGTTACCCCTCCTCTCATGCCCGTAGCAATAGCTTGCTTGCTAAGGGATACCTTCGGAAGATGGACAGCAGCGTCTTTCCGTGTGTTAACATATTGCGTTCGCCAACCCTGCCAAGCATGGTGAGTATGGCAACTACCCCTCATGGAGATCCATGAGGGAGGCCTGTGTTCATCAGTGGACGTTTTATGGCTGAAATGATGAATGATGAAATGATGAATCAAAATTTTGTCTCCGACGGGACTCGAACCCGTAGCGTTCAGACGAACACCTTTAACGCAGGCTGCCTTTACCGTTCGGCTACGGAGCAAATAACCGTCAGGTCGAAAATCTTGACTGCTTTTATCGGTTTCGTACCGGAATCGGAATAATTATTATTCCCTCCATTTATCATCATAACTGGGTTTAAAAGCCGGAAACATTATTAAGTGAAACAAAAATACCCAGCGCATGTTTAAATTTAGGGTATAACATTATACCTTGAGGGACACACTATTGCATTATTTCATTCCAAAGACTGATTAATGTTAAAGATGACGATGGTATGTAGGTAACTTATGGTGATTTTTTGTTATTTTTATATTCATTTCAGCCATAAAACCTCCACTAATGAACACAGGCCTCCCTCATGGATCTCCATGAGGGGTAATTGCCATACTCACCACGCTTGGCTGGCGGGTTGGTGAGCGCTGTATGGGATGTTGATACACGGATAGACGCTGCTGCCCATCTTCCGGAGGTATCCCTTAGCAGGCTCTTACTGCATCAATGGGCATGAGAGGAGGGGTATCATTCTACTGCCGGCACCCCACGGCAAACACAATACTAAAGCATAATTAAATAACGTGAAGCTTTCAAAGTAATAGCGTTAGTACGCCACAGTCAAAGAGCAAAAATAAAATTTAATCAATTTACACAATTTGGCACAAGACACGGAGCGTAAAGTTCGTTCCGTTACAGAAATGAGTTAAAAAAGTCAGCGAAGCGCGAGTTGGCTAAACGCTGGAGGGCTCAGTACATTTACGATAATAATTCGGATAAAACTATTTACGTATTTCTCTACAGGTTTTCAACAGGCGTAAATCTCGCGATCACGGATGTCAAAAGCCAAACCTGTCGCGAGATACGTAATCAATCTGCCGGACACTACTCACAGCGCCATCAAGCCCCAAATTAATCAAAGTTTGTACTTATTATACTAATAATAATAAATAATGAATAAGGCTGGAAAAATCACATAGCATCATCTAGCCTCAATCTAAGCAGAGCTTGTGTTATGGGTACGAGATGACTGATATACTTAATACATTATACTACATAGATACATATTTTTATTATATATAGAAAAACACCCAGAACACCCTGAACAAATATCTGCAGATCGTACAGACAGCCAATTAGTCTCGAGGCGGGAATCGAACCCGCAACCCCTTGCGTCGCAGGCGAACCTTCGCCCGCTGCGCCACAGAGCTCGTCAACTTACTCGTATCGTATTTTAGATACACTATATTTTGTATAAACATATTTTCTTTATTTTTGATAAATATTTAGATAATATAAACGGAATGATTTTTTTATCAACCATCTAGTACTTTAGGTCTAGATGGTGCTGAGTGAAATGCCCGGTATGACATTTTCTTAATTTGTATTCATAGTAAAGCGAGTGTCGTAGTGTGCCGGCAGTAAGTAGAACGTTGCACCCCACGGCACTATCACAATACCAAAGCATAATTCAATAACGTGAACCTTTTGAGGTAAAACCGGCACGCCACAGTCAAAGAGCAAAAATAAAATTAAATGAATTTACACAATTTGGCACGAAGTACGTTCCGTTACAGAAATGTAATAAAAACTCCGGCGAAGCGCAAGTTGGATAAACTATGCAGGGTTCAGTACATATCAGGTGATTTTGTGTGCACAATTGCAAAACGGGCAAGAGATGTTTATTTTCGTTTTTTAGGTCGTTTATGAAGAAGAAATCATTTATTGATCCACACGTCCGGTATAAATTTAGATCTCACAAAACAAGTAAAATTTGTGGACCAAAAGGTCCTCAAACCTTTTTGTACAACCAAAAGTACTTTTAGTTTTGAAATCATCTCATACCAAACTTATCAGATGTTTTTGGCAATCGTATATATATTAAAAGATTGAACAAATACAAAGAGATGGCGCGATGAGCTAGACACCCATCTAAGATTTTGGCCTGTAACTGTGTAAAATCGCGAACAGTGGAAGAAGGGAAGGAGGCCTTTGCCCTGCAGTGGAACACAATTATTATTATTATTATCATTAAGAGCCTGTACTGTCTCACTGCAGGGCAAAGGCCTCCCTTCCTTCCTTCCACCTGGGCTATTGGTCTATGAAAGATCTAATGAAAGGCGATCTGCCACTGACACTCAAAAGAAAACTCATGGACATGTGCATTTTGCCAATCCTCACCTATGGCGCACAGACCTGGTCATTGACCGCTTTGCAAAAGAGCAGACTTGGGGTTTGCCAGCGAGCGATGGAGCGCAGTATCCTAGGAGTCAAATTGTCAGACCGGATAAAAAATAGTGAACTGCGCTCCAAAACACAGATCGCATACGTCGCCCAAAAATCGGGCCAATTGAAGTGGGATTGGGCGGGTCACGTCTGCCGCAGTGGAACACAAATGGCTGAAAAATAAATAAAAATAATATTCTACGGTGTCCAGAAATGGTCATTAATGGAATTACGAAGAGTAAACTCAACATTTGTCAATAGAACGCGGCATGCTCGAGCTTAAACACCTAATCAAACTATCACAATATGCACTCAAGCATAACGTCAGCACACCACATTCTTCGTTTTCTTCATTATTTATTAAAATAAAGAGAAAGATAATGATAAAAAACGTTTATTTTGTTTCACACGTGACAAATAATACAACAAAATTAAAAATATACAGACATGGAAACAAAAAAGGAAGTCTCTCAGCATGTGCACAGTAGCGATGGCGCTACGTGCGCTGGTTTACTGCGACACCTAGTGTGTGTGACGTAGCGGTGCGACACACGTTACAAATGACATACGAGTACAAAAGAAAATGATGTTTTATTCAAGAATGCTGGGTTATGTTAATAATAAATTTAGGAAGCAATAACTACAACACAATCAGAAAATATAACAAGTTAAAGAAAGTAAATAAAATATTGAAAATATAACACAAAAGCTAAAATATAATAAAACTAATAAAATATTTAAGAAAAATTATTAATATTAATACGGATCGGCTCAGAACGTCTGCTTGTTGTTGGTAATTTATGTGATATTAAAAGATATATCTTATTTTTTCCCGTGCTTTAACGGTGAAGGAAACATTGTGAGGAAACCCGCGGCTTAGTTAGCTTCAGACGTACTGACCTGTTCTTTCCTCTGAATAATAGCTGACTAAGCTGAGAGGATGGTATAGGTGCTGGGCATCCATAATCCATCTATCAATGCCCCAGGCACTGCAGCGTCCCGTACAGCATGATTACCAGTTGCTGACGCTGTATAAATCATCTTAATAGATGCAAAGGCCTTACTTTTTTTTTCTTCAGAGATTTTTTAAAGGTATAAATTGACTTTTATATTAAATGATGATCTCTCCCTCCTGGCTTAAATGATTCAATTACCTGCATTAGACTTAACCCACACACGGAAGTTCCGTGTGGAAAGGTTCCGTGACGGAACCCTAAACTGCCGTGTTCATTATCGCGAATTCCTTTTTTCATCTTGATGCTTTTAATTAATTAAGAACGGTCATCCGAATGATAAGGGTGTCCTGGGCCCGTGCAAAAATTAAAAAAAAGTTACAAAAATAATTCACTGACTGAAAGGGCGTTGGAACTTTGCCCTATCTCTGTCAAAGAGATAAAGTTGACGGGCAAGATTACCTGTGTTTTGCGGCCAGTAGAATGTTGCTCCTTCTCTCTTGCCCGTAGATGCAGTAAGAATCCGGTAAGGAATGTCTCAGGAAGATGGGCAGCTGCGTCTTTCCGTGTATCAAACATCCCGTGCTGCACTCTTCAGCCCGCCTGCCAAGTGTGGAAAGACTGGCAACAACCTCTCAAGGGTGTTCATGTCCACTGCTGGACAAAGGTCTTCCTCATATATATATCTCTAAGATCAGAACTATGACAGCAGTGGACGTGAACAGCAGTCCTATGGCTGAGATAGATGAAGTACTTAATTTTCCCAAACATTATGTATGTATACGGATGATGTGATGACATTTTTTGGTACTACAAATATAAATAATAAATAAATAAATAAATAAATAATTCTGGACAAATCACACAGCATCATCTAGCCCCAAGCTAAGCAGAGCTTGTGTTATGGGTACTAGATGACTGATATACTTAATACATTATACTACATAGATAGATATTTTATTATATATAGAAAAACACCCAGAACACCCTGAACAAATATTTGCAGATCGTACAGACATTTGTCCCGAGGCGGGAATCGAACCCGCAACCCCTTGCGTCGCAGGCGGACCTTCGCCCGCTGCGCCACAGAGCTCGTCTATAAAGATTCGTTCAGAAGGTTTATATTGAGATTAAACTTAAACTGAAGATTTTAATATTTTTTGGTAGTAGTAGGTATATTGGTAGTAGAGTAGTTTATTTATTTATTTTAGGACATCCAACAAAAAAATCACATAAAAACTTAAAATAAGATAGTCTAAATTGTCTTAAAGGCTGTGTGTTTTTTTAATTACAGGACGCCACAGCTTGCACAAATTAAATTCAACTAAACTAAAACTTAGTCTAGAGTTGAGATCAAAATTAACTATGTTAAAGATTATACCAATTAAAATTATCAATTAAATTAAACTCAAAAGATAGGTAGGTTTTTAAATGTAGAAGTAAATACTTGACTATGTATACAAATTAAAATTAAAAAATATAGGTAGCTATTGTGCTGAATAACATTTGTCTGTGTAAAGTTATATATAATTTTAATATTATTATGAAAAAGCTCTAAGAGTAGTAAAGTTATAAAGAATAGAGGGGAAAGAAGGTGAAGACGGAAGAAAATAGATTACATAATAGATGTTTTATCATCAAACAGAATTAATTTAAGATTTTCGAATTTGTTGAGAGGGTCACTTATATCAAGTGCTTTATTTTTAACCTCGGTATATTTTATTTTTAGATAAGAAATTATAATTATTGCAGACCCTTGAAAGTAGGGCGTTTTTTCCTAGGTTAGTTCGGTTCTAAGGGATTGAGAACATATTATAATATGCTTTAATTCCCGGTAACCTAAAAGGTGCATTTATCATCAGTTTGTTGTTAAGGTATTGTACAATCAATTTCGCCATCAAAAAGTTTGAATAAAAAGAGTAAATCAGTTCTTTTTCGTCGTAGTGTCAATGTGGTCATTTTGTAGTGTAGACGTTTATCATAACTGTTTATTTTCTTTGCCAAGTGGTCACCATAAGAGAGGTGGTATAAAGAGCGTTTTTGAATATTTTCCAGGCGTAGTTGTTGAGTAGTTGCAACTACTTAACAACTACTCTACTGTATAGCTGTAGTAGATAGATAGATAGATAACACTTTATTGATCACCACATGTAACAAAAAATATACCGAGGTATAAAAACAAGCAAAAATATAATAAAACAATTTTGGGCAATTCAACGGGCGGCCTTATCGCTGGAAGCAATCTCTTCCAGGCAACCAATTGATTCAGAGAGCATAGTGCAAGAAGAAGGCGGTGGGTTACAATCCCTTTAGGAAAATAGGTAACTTAGTGTTACAACTACTTAAACATACATTATTAACTTAACTATAACTAATAAAAACAAACTAATACATAATATTAATACTATAAACACCATTATAAAACATCATACAAACTAATAGTAAACTAATAATAAACTGTAGTAGCTGTAGAGTAGTTTTAGAGTAGTTGTAGAGTAGTTTTGAGTAGTAGTAAAGTAGTTGTAGAGCAGTTGTAGAGTAGTTTTAGAGTAGTTGTAGAGTGGTTGTACGGTAGTTGTAGTAGTAGTAAAGTAGTAGTTGTAGAAGTAGATTAGTAAACTTGTTTTATACTGTATTATTTATTATTAAAGTATTGTATTTTGACGACCTCTGTGGCGCAGCGGGCGAAGTTCCCCTGCGACGCAAAAGGTTGTGGGTTCGATTCCTGCCTCGGGACAAATGTCTGTACAATCTGCAAATATTTGTTTAGGGTGTTCTGGATGTTTATATAAAATAAAAAATTACTATCTATGTACTATGAATAAAAAAATTGCTTACTACTTAAAAGTATGAGGAAGCTGAGGAGATTTTGAAATTCGTTAAGTTAGTAGGTAGCAAGTCATTCTTGACGTAACTTGGTGAAGACCGCAGGTGGACGGTGGGTGCAGGCCGCTTCCAACCGCAGTACCTGGAAATCTATGCAGGAGGCCTATGTCCAGCAGTGGGCGTCCTATGGTTAAAATAACGATGATGACAAACAGTAAAAAAATTACATATGCCTTGAGAAACTCCTACTTTTTTTGATGTCGTTTAAAAAGCGGCCACCAAGAAAGGCTTTGAACAGCTAATTTTACCTTCCTTTTTTTATTTATTTAAATTCAGTTAAATCAACCTCCATCTTTTTTTTAAGTCGGCTAAAAGGCGGCTAACGAGAAACCCTTTCCAAAGCTAATTTAATTTTATCTTCCTTTTATTTTATTTAACTGCAAACTTGAGTTAAATTAAGAACGTATTAATTATCTTGCTAACTTCACATTAATATAGTTAACAAAACTGAAGCAGACTCTGAGATATCTTGCAATCAACTTTGACCCTTAATACCAACAAATTAAGAACAGTAGTCCAATGGATAATCTTTTGGAAACTCAGTTAAAAGCGCTTTAAAACGGTTGAATTTGCACTGTAGCGAAATTAAAATAATCTTACTAATTATAATAATAAAGGGTGCCGGCAGTAGAATGTTACCTTCTGTAGAAATTAGAAAACATTTTTATTTTGCTTGCTTTTAAGAATATAATATAACCCTATTATCTAGAGGTAGTATGTACATTAACGATGACGTCTTCCTCTCTTCTATATTTATTGTTGTGCCCAACACGTCGGGTCACAACAGGGTCTATAATGCTACCTAACACCATTGTCAACACCATTGTACCTACATTATAGAACACAATAAAGTATTGAGTATTGAATCTTTTACCCTTTTACCTACAAATGCAGAAAAGGGATACCTCCGAAAGATGGGCAGCAGTCTTTCCGTGTATCAACATCCCGTACTGCGCTCGCGGACCCGCCACGCTTGGCAGACGTGGCGAGTATGGCAAAACGACCCCCTCATGATCTTGGAGGCCCATGAGGGAGCCCTATTTCCAGCAGTGGACATGGACAGGAGTCTTACGGCTGAGACAATGAATATTATAAAACCGAAAGTTTGTTTGCATTGATGTATGTATGTATGTTTGTTACCTCTTCACGCAAGATCTACCCAACGGATAGCCCAAACTTATACGCGTAGGCTGGGATTTACACATAGGCTTTTTTTTAATCGGGTACAAGGCGTGCGAAGCTGCGGGTGAAGCTAGTTTCTCATAAATATGTAAGGAATTTACATCTTGATATTTAAATATCTTATTTTGTCCCACTGCTAGGCAAAAGCATCCTCCAAACCCTTCCAATCGTACCTGATTTTTGCATGATCCCACCAGATAATAAAGATACATCTAATAAAGATGAAATATGCAGCGTCAGCAACTTGTATTCATAAGACGCTGCAGTGCCTCGGACGTTGTTAGATGGATTAGGCTTGCCTAGCACCTATACCATCCTCCCAGCTTAACTATTATTCAGAGGAAAGGACAGGTCAATAACTCTGAAGCTGACTAAGCCGCAAGTATTTTCACGATGTTTTCCTTCACCGTTGAAGCACGTGTTAAATTTGCACATAAGAAAAATCCATTGGGGCCGGTATCAAACCCACGACCTTCAGATTGAAAAAAGGGGGACTTACTACTTCTTATTATTTGTTCAAAGTGTTCTGGATGTTTTTCTATTATTAATATTGATATTGATAAGCCCATCTGATCCCACTGCTGGGCAAAGGCCTCCCCCGATTCCCTCCATGCATCTCGATCCTGAGCCACTTCTCTCCAGTCAACTCGGTATTGATCGAGTTCATCCCGCCATCTAAGTCTTGGTCTGCCGCGTCACCTTTTATATATAATAAAAATACCTATCTATGTTGTACAATGTATTAACTATATCAGTCATCTACCCATAACACAAGCTCTCCTTAGCTTGGGCCTAGATGATGCTGTGTGAAATGTCCAGCAATAGATAGATAGATAGAAAGAAAATTCTTTATTGCACAAACTTAAAAGTACTGTACATAGGCGAACTTAATGCTAAGTAGCATTCTCTTCCAGCTAACCTGTGTGTAATGTGGATTATTATTGTAGCATTATTTATTTATTTATTTTATTCTTGACTGTAATAAATCGATAATTTGCAACTAGGATTTTCATAAAGTAGTTTAAGCACTACTAACTTACTAAAATTATTATTTTCCATTTGTGAGTTAAAGTAAATTAATTATTTTAGTAAGTAGTAGTTTCGGTAAGTTGTAGTGCTTAAACTAGGTTACTTAAAGCTTTTAGTGGAGCAACATAAAACTCATAAAGACGTATTTTAATCTTAAATATCTGGGGGTGCTTGCAGTAAAATTTTGCCCTTCTCGTGGATGCAATAAGAATCTGCCAACTGATACTATGGTGTCTACTACTTAGTTGTAGAAGATATCGGACTAGGTATTCAATTATACACTAGCTTATTTCCTTGAATGGTGCGCAGGCGACACGTCAGCTCGCCTCATCGATCGGCCAAAGAGGATCCCAAGGGGGTTAGCCTCATCATCATCATTTCAGCCATAAAACGTCCACTGATGAACACAGGCCTCCCTCATGGATCTCTATAAGGGGTAGTTGCCATACTCACCACGCTTGGCAGGCGGGTTGGTGAGCGCAGTATGGGATGTTGATACACGGATAGACGCTGCTGCCCATATTCTGGAGGTATCCCTAAGCAGGCTCTTACTGCATCCATGGGCATGAGAGGAGGGATATCATTCTACTGCCGGCACCCCACGGCGGAGGGGGTTAGCCTGCCACCAATTAGTTATTTTACTAGCACACACAAATACCTCTGGAAGATGAGCAGCAGCGTCTTTCCGTGTATCCCGTACTGCGTTCGCCAACCCAGCTGTCAAGCCTACTGTGCATATGGCAACAAACCCCAATGATGGTAATGACGCAAAATATAAATTATGCCTGAAAAGGCCAATGCGCTCTCGAAAGGTACGAATCCAATGATTCGTATCTCTCGGTGTGAGCATGGTCAACTGTAATGGCTTGTTAAATCTGTTAGACGCCTTATGGTTGGAGGAGCTACAATTTATGCAGTGGTTAACTTTATTCCCATGCGTCAGACAGGACTTTCGACTAAACAGTGGCAAAGCAAAGTCACAGTACCTATTTACGAAATAGATTATAGTTGTGTGTGGCGCCCTCTGTGGTACAGCGGGCGTTGATCCACCTACGAAGGAAACGGTTGCGGGTCCGATTCCCGCCTCGAGACAGATGTCTGTACAATCTACAGATATTTGTTCAGGGTGTTCTGGATCATCATTTCAGCCATAAAACGTCCACTGATGAACACAGGCCTCCCTCATGGATCTCCATGAGGGGTAGTTGCCATACTCACCACGCTTGGCAGGCGGGTTGGTGAGCGCTGTATGGGATGTTGATACACGGATAGACGCTGCTGCCCATCTTCCGGAGGTATCCCTTAGCAGGCTCTTACTGCATCCATGGGCATGAGAGGAGGGGTATCATTCTACTGCCGGCACCCCACGACGGATATTTTCCTACATTTATTAAAAAATGTCTAGCTATGTACTATATTGTATTAAGTATATTAGTCATCTAGGACCCATAATACAAGCTCTGCTTAGCTTGGGTCTAAATGATGCTGTGTCAATTGTCTAGCATTATTTATCTATGTAAAAAAAAGATTTATTTTAAAAGAAGTGGACCTGTTCTTTCCTCTGACTAACGGCTATGTAAGCTGGGAGGATAGTAAAGGTGCAAGCCTAAATATATACATATATATCTACTAGCGGAGCTGCATGGTACAAATCTCTTTACCATTTTACAAGGTATCATCATTCTTGTAATTCTTTATTGCACACAAATAAACATTTACAAAAAGGGTAAAGAAACAAACATGTACAAAGGCATCATCAGCATCATTTCAGTCACAAAACGTCTACAAATGAACACGGCCTCCCTCATGGCTCTCAATGAGGAGTAGTTTCCATACTCGCCACGCTTGGCAGGCGGGTTGGCGAGCGCAGTACGGGATGTTGATACACAGAAAATCGCTGCCGCCCATCTTCCTTAGCAGGCTCTTACTGCATCCACGGGCATGAGAGGGGTAACATTCTACTACCGGCACCCCACGGCACTACTGCCAGCACCCCGTCAAGATATCGTCCAGGAGGAAATCGGTCATCAAAATGTGTTTCTGGCTATAAGTTCTTAAAGTACGAGTATTTTCTGCGTACCAAAACTCTGTACTCCCAATTAAGTCACGTACGCAAAATAGTAGCATACATAGGTAACATTTTAGATGTTAGATTTATCACAACAATAGCTCACTAACGAATTGCTCATGTCACATACATCAGTCCGCTTTCACCATAAAACGCCACGCTACAATATTTGAGTGGAAAGAACTTGATGGCATGCGGTATTTTATAGAGCTGTAGTTTGGTGACAGTTTTGCCGAATTTTCGGCACAAATTGATGCCTTTTAAGGGTTCCGTACCTCAAAAGAAAAAACGGAACCTTTATAGGATCACTTTGTTGTCCATCTGTCTGTCTGTCAAGAGCCTTGTTCTCAGGAACGCGTGGAGGTATCAAGCTGTAATTTAAATAAAATACTCAAGTCTGCTGTTTCTTGAAGCTGTGAAACAATCAAACTTTTAAGCCAACGCGATCAAAAGATACAGCCATTTATGCCGCAAATTTCCTCAAATTTTCGACACTCGCAAGAGAATCAAAACCTACAGGGTACTTCCCGTGAACTCAGAATCTTGAAATTTGGTACGAAGTAACGTCTTATAGCACAGATAAAGGAAAATTACCGTAATAAACCGTAATTTTTTAGTTACATCATATTATAAAAATATTTTTAATAATTTTAAACTTACTACCCCTTTCCTCATGAACGCGTAGAAGTATTAATAAGAAATTCATATCAAATACTCAGGTCTTATATACCTACAGGTTTGTACGAAACCCTCGGCGCGCGATTCCGACTCGCACTTGGCTGATTTTTATTTTGAATACCAGTAGCATTATAGATCACGATAGCAGCACTGTTTTAGTCATAGTTTTTCATGTAAACTGCTCATTACAACAGCCTCTGCTGTTTCTTAAAATATTCTAATGATTTAGTTCTTTAATCACAGTCTTTGTCCGGCATCCATTTTTAATTTATCATCATCATTTCAGCCGTAAAACGTCCACTACTGAACACAGGCCTCCCTCATGGCTCTCCATGAGAAGTAATTTCCATACTCACCACGCTTGGCAGGCGGGTTGGCGGGGATGTTAATAAACGAAAAGGCTGCTGCCTATCTTCCGGAGGTATCTCTTAGCAGGCTCTTACTGCATCCACGGGCGTTAGAGGAGGGTAACAGTCTACTGCCGGCACCCCACGGCATCGGATAATAATAGATAAATACTTGGTTTTAAATATGTGTTGATAATGTGATCGTGAAGTTTAAAAAAACATAAAAACTACCAGTTTTGAAGGCATTCTCCAATAACAACCTATTTCCTACATCCCGTCTAAAATATTTGGAATGCGAGTATTCGGCCAGAGTTTCGGCCTCATTATTCCTGCCCCAGCAATTTCATAGTTGAAATCTGACACAAGTGGCGAGCGTGTGCTAATTGGAGAGGAGCGGAGTATCATGCAGACTCGGGAATGTACCTATTAGGCGGATTTTGACAACCCATCCGTATGCAAACTTGCCTCTTAGTACTTGAAAGTCGTGGAAGTATTAGATATGGTCAGTTCAGCATATAATACCCCTGATAGCAAAAAGGGCATTATTATTAACACATATTTAACCGGGTATTTATCGCGTTATTTACCTCTATTATTTACGCGATATATGAAATGAAATGAAAATGCGTTTATTGGTACATCACACCTTAAACATAAGTAATAATCTAAGTTATGAAGGTTATAGTTTTTAATAAAAGTGTGGTGTGCCAAAAGATTCTGTCTTAGCAATAGTTGCACCTAAGATAAAAGATGCAACGCTGGTATTCTGACAGAACCTTTTGATTACCGCAACAGAACACATAAAAAAAATATGAATAAACAGAAAGGTCAATGCAGGCATCACTTGAAAAATTATTTTACGTAGCCCAAGGAGACCAGCGGGAGCCATGGTTCGGACTATTGGTCGGAAACTAGCAGCTTCTGATAAACCTAAAATTCATTAATTTAGCCAAGGCAACTTATTTTGCCAAAATTCAAATGTTATGCAACCCAGCTGCCACTGACACAAAAAACCATTATAGAAGAAGAAGAAAAAGAGCTGTCACTGTCATGGCTGCTTATTTCGTAAATACAATGGAAAAATTCAAGAAATGTTAATTAGTTACTCAATAATTCACGTTATTAAACCTCTGCGTTACCCAGTGAGAGGGCGTGAGGACTAAATATGTACTGGGATAGCCATACTTACTCAGAGTACTGCGTGCATACAAAATATACACGTCGGTCGCATAAAATTAAACAACGCCATAAATACCCGGTTAAATATGTGTTAATAATGTGTAGTGGGCCGCGAGTTGGCGGTAGTAGAATGTAACCCGTCCTCTTATCCCCTTGGATGCCTAGTAAGAGCCTGCTAAGAAATACCTCCGGAAGATGGGCAGCAGCGTCTTTCCGTGTGTCAACATCTCGCACTACGCTCGCCAACCCGCCTACCAAGCGTGGTGAGTATAGCAACTACCCCTCGTGGAAATACATGAGGGAGGTCTGTGTTCAGTAGTAGACGTTTTACGTGAAAAATGGTGAAAATCCCATTTCGCGAATTTCGACAACCGATTCGTATGGAAACTTGCCCCATGGGTTTTTAAAGTCGTAAAATTGGAATGAGCAGATAGATGCTGTTTAAGAAACGCTCGTGACGTAATCATCGGAACTCTGGAAATGTTCGTTCAATTTTCGAAATATCCTGTTTTTAAATTGCTCGACAATCGACACGATTCTTGGAGACCACTTGTTTAAATGGAAAATTGTGGCAAGAAAACATACAAAAGATCTCGATAACATACGAGCGATTCATTCATAAATAAAAAAAAGCTTTATTTTTCCAAATTACTATTAAAATTACATTTTTTTAAAGTAAACAATTTGGTACAAAAAAATACACTTAAAGTTATTTTATGTTGATAGTGTTTGGACCGACTGCGATGGTAGAAGCCTCCTCAATTTTTTTCTTTCTCTTGTTTTTTTCGATCAGTGCTTTCCAGCCACATTTTTAAAGTCGTCTTCTCATCTCTTTTTTGGTCGTCCACGTTTTATTCTTTCGGTTTAATTCATATTCATTTATGTATATTTTGTTAATTCATAATTTAAGACTGGAGAAAGAGAGCGTTGCGGGATGATTTTGAGGGTGGGGTGGGTGAGTCTGCGAAGGATCGAGATGGTTGGAGGACATTGCCCAGCTGTGGGACGATATAGGTTAGAATAAAAGGACTTGTTTATGACCCGTGATTTTATCGAGATAAAAATCCTATAAGGTTGATTTTGGCAACCCGATTATGGAAACTGTAAAATAAAATATGATTCACATGTCAAGGCCAGACTTTTTGATGGAGAAAAAGATCCTTTATCCAAGGTGGATTTTTATAATCCATCCGCTATAAAAACTTGCCTGTTTGTACCTGAATGGGGCCTATTAGCCTACGATTGAATCTCACTGCACCACAAGTGCTGGCTTAGTGCTTAGTTGTACGTACAGTGATCGTCACAATTTGTACGACGCATTGGTCGGGTACCGGCATTAGAATGTTGCCTCTGTTCAACCTGCCAAAGGGATACTTCCGGGAGATGTGCAGCAGCGCCTTTCCGTGTGTCAACATCCCGTACTGCGCTCTCCAACCCGTATAACTGTTCGTTTCAGCCGTAAAACACAGGCCTCGCTTATGGATCTCCATGAGGGGTAGTTGCCATACTCACCACGCTTGGCAGGCGGTTTGGCGAGCGCAGTACGGGATGTTGGTACACGGAAAGACGGAGGTATCCCTTAGCAGGCTCTTACTGCATCCATGGGTATGAGAGGAGGGGTAACATTCTACTGCCGGCACCCCACGGTGCCGGTACAACTGTAAATACATTGTAATTTGTACAAATACATTCAAATAATTATTTATCAATGCGTCGCCTTTCTTCCAGCCGTGCCCACTGTAGGGATTTGAACCTGGGTGTCTTGTGCGAGGGTGATACTTATCTCTGATGCTGTCTGTACCTAGATCTACACACTACACTGGTACATCAGCGTTCCGCCTCTAATAGGAATTAGGTAGGCCAGTCTGACTCTCTAATTGGACCACAGAGCATCCATAGGTAACCTGAGTGATGAAAACACACTTCTAAGGTACGTTTTACATACAACGTTTATAACGTGTCCTAACCCGAAAACGGGGGTTTCAGCCCATGAAAACAAGTAGTTTTAGAATGAAAAGAATTTGGATATTTGTTTTTTTTTAAATCTTTTTTTAATACTTTTTTTATAATTTTACAAGATTGTGTGATATATATATATATCCTGTCAAGAACCAGCTGGATTTTAGGTTGTTATTATCGTATAATCAGCTGTTGAAGAAAACTTTCGTGGTCTTTTCTTGAATGAAAATCAATGAATCCTGAAAAGTCGTAAAACAAAAGTTGTTCCTTGGGATGGTCAGAATCACCCCCTTTCGGCTTAGTACACATGTTACAATACACGTTGTATATCAAATATGTAGGCTCAGATAGATTGCTTTTTTAATGTCATACAAGCAACATGACAATCTACCTTGACGACCTCTGTGGCGCAGCGGGCGAAGGTCCGCCTGCGACGCAAGAGGTTGCGGGTTCGATACCCGCCTCGGAATAAATGTCTGTACGATCTGCTGATATTTTGGGGTGTTCTAGATATTTTTCTATATTGATGGAAAACGTTCTTCGGGATCTGTAGTTACAATGGGTGTACCGCAGGGAACAATTCTTGGGCCTTTTCTATTTTTAATTTACATTAATGATCTACCTCATCTTGTCAAAAACAATCATGAGATTGTATTGTTTGCCGATGACACTTCACTTTTGTTCAAAATGAAACGACGTACCACCGATTATGACGAGGTGAATAATGCAATCTCAGAAGTTGTTAATTGGTTTAATGTCAATAACCTATTACTTAATGAAAATAAAACAAAATGCATTAGATTTACTCTCCCTAATGTAAAACAGGCTGATGCCAAGATTAAATTCGAAGGTGAAAGTTTAAACCTTGTAGAAAAAACTGTATTTTTAGGCATAACTTTAGACAATAAGCTTCAATGGGGCCCACACATAGAACAACTATCGGGTAGGCTTAGTTCTGCAGCATATGCAGTCAAAAAAATCCGCCTTCTTACAGACGTTGATACCGCTAGACTTGTTTACTTCAGCTATTTTCACAGCATTATGTCTTATGGCTTACTACTGTGGGGATGTGCTGCAGATATAGACACCGTATTTGTGCTGCAGAAGAGGGCTATTCGTTCTTTCTACAATATGGGTCCCAGAGAATCACTTCGCACTAAATTTAAAGAAATAAATATAATGACAGTAGCTTGTCAATATATTTATGAGAACCTGTTGTACACCCATAAAAATATTGCTTCGTTTAAGAAAAACAGCGACAATCACAATGTAAATACAAGAAATAAGAATAAACTCGCTGTGCCCACTACTAGGCTCCATAAGGTAAAAATATCTTTTAAAGGGCAATGTATACGCTTCTACAACACACTCCCAAGTGTGTTGCAGAAGTTATCATTGAATAAATTCAAGAACATTAATAAACGCAATCTGTGCAATAAAGCTTATTATAAAATATCAGATTACCTAGAGGACAAAACCACTTGGGACGGAATCTGCTCCTACTCCGTCAAACGTAACATAAGACAAAATAAAATTGTTAAATGATGACTATAACGACCGAGCTAGGTTCTTCTGTTCACTTCTTTTCCTAACTCGCGTGTCATCTGAAGTGAACAGATTCAATTATGTGCTTTATTCTATTTATTTGTGTTGTTTTATTTTGTAATTTGTGACGCGTCAATAAGGTCCATCCGGCCGCACTGAATAAAGTGTTTTTTGATTCTTGATTAAAAAATAACTATCTTTGTAGCATAATGTAGGCATTAAGTGTATACTAGTCATATAGTATCCTTAACACAAGATGACTACTTCTTTACGCAAAAAGTACGTCACGGATTGAGCTGAAACTTTGCACACGTATATGTAGGTCTGGATTAACATATAGAGGTAGGCTACTTTTTACGGGTCCAACGCGTGCGAAGCGGCGGGCAGAACCTAGTATAACGCTCCAAAACACAGATCACAGTCGTCGTGGTCACGTCTGCCGCAGGTCAGATAAGTCATGGGCTATATCCACTACCGAATGGATCCCACAAGACAGGAAACGACGTCGCGGCAGACCGAGACGTCGATGGAGAGACGAACTCGACGCATGCTTGGAAGACTGGACCACAGTAGGCTCAAGACAGAAAAAGGTGGAAGGAATGAAGGGAGACCTTTGCCCTGCAGTAGGATAGTCATCATCATCATCATCATTTCAGCCGTAATACGTCCACTACTGAACACAGGCCTCCCTCATGGATCTCCATGAGAGGTAGTTGCCATACTCACCACGCTTGGCAGGCGGGTTGGCGAGCGCAGTACGGTACGTCGATACACGGAAAGACGCTGCTGCCTATCTTCCAGAGGTATACCTTAGCAGGCTCTTACTGCATCCACGGGTATGAGAGGAGGGGTAACATTCTACTGCCGGCACCCCACGGCAGTGGGATGGTACAGGCTTTTAATAATAGTAATCTATATATATATAAAATTCAAAGTACTAACTGACTCCCTGACTGACTGACTGACTGATATATCAACGCACAGCCTAAACCACTGGACCTAAATACTTGAAATTTGGCACACCTTGAGTATCCTAGAGGTGCATTAAGAAGGGATTTTTCAATATTCCCACGGGATAGGGAATATATGACATTTATATTTTCGAATCAAAGTGGCTCTGCGTGAAAAAGGGGATTTTACGTTTTATGACTTCCACGCGAACGAAGTCGCGGGCAAAAGCTAGTAATAACATATACGACGTCCTTGATGGCTCAGTTGGTCTAATATCCGGCTATTTTTTTATTGGTTAATTTCACAACTACAGACAAATTAACGTCCGTACCCTTATTTGCTTAATTTTATAAACTTTAAATATAACATTTATCCTACGCTTAGCTTCCTACTTGAGGAGTACTCATGCTAATTTACATTTTTTTATTTTTCTAAGTGTATTAGATTAGACGGTTTACATAAAACGTTATTTTTATGCTATTGTTGTCTTACAACTATCTATAGAATACATTCCATTCATAAATAATGTACTTTAGGTATATAATGTGTTCCATACCTTATTTATATGATTAATATTATATTTCTATTGTAATTTTTTATTTTATCTTATTACATAGGTTTCTAATACCCCGCTGTGACGCAAGTTGAAGATCAATGTCTCGCGACTGGGTATTTTTTTATGTATTTATAATATAAAAATCGTAAAACATAGTGTAGCAAAATATGTAACCTTACTTTATAGTTTGTTCAAAAGGGAGGATTTTATCGCAAACCTTTTTCATTATATCCCCGATAGAAAAAGTTAAAATTATCCAAACCCTAAAAAGTATAAACTACTAGGAAAGTATAAACAGACAAAAGGTATAACTAACGGCCCAAGATCCGAAGGATGCTGATGATAATGAACCATAAATATATAGCTCTGAGCTCAAAGTGCAATGAGCTATGGAGAGGGCTATGCTCGGGGTTTCTCTACGGGATCTAATCAGAAATGACGAAATACGTAGAAGAACTCGGGCCACAGACATCGCCAAACGGATTAGCACGTTGAAATGGCAATGGGTAGGCCATGTAGCTCGAATAACAGATGACCGATGGGGCTGAAAAATGCTCGAATGGAGGCCACGGATCTAAACAAATTGTAAATCAATCGATACCACCTTTTCAAGAATTTCAGAGGTACCCGACATGGGTTCCGTAGCATAGTGGTTACAGCACTTCCGGCTTTAGGAAGCGTAAAGGATCGATTTGACGGACGTGGGTTCGAACCCCATCGGAACTGTACATTTTTGGTATGGTTATTCATTCCCTTGAAATGTTCTGCCTAACAGTGGTTAAGCACTATACAAATTACAAAATACGTGTCACTAGTTCATACATGCTAGTAGGTACATAGGTACTAGGTAGTATTATGTACTAAGCTGTGCCGTCCTGCATCAGACCAACATAGTGAATTAAGCTCTGCAAGCCGTGGCGACGTCAAGTTAATTTTCTTATGTATTTTGGTCTGTTGAAGCTCTACAATAAATAAATAAATAAATAATGCTGGACAAATCACACAGCATCATCTAGCCCCAAGCTAAGCAGTGCTTGTGTTATGGGTACTAGATGACTGATATACTTAATACATTATACTACATAGATAGATATTTTTATTATATATAGAAAAACACCCAGAACACCCTGAACAAATATCTGCAGATCGTACAGACATTTGTCCCGAGGCGGGAATCGAACCCGCAACCCCTTGCGTCGCAGGCGGACCTTCGCCCGCTGCGCCACAGAGCTTGTCAAATGTATTAATTGTAACAATGTATTACTTTTAATCACAATTTATATTTGCTTGTCATCCATAGCATGCCAACAATATAATCCTACTAATGTTTACCACGTGGTCCTCGTTGTTGGGAGCTTTTAGAAACTAGCCTACGGATTGAGCTTAAATTTTGCACACGTATGGATAGATGTACATATATACCAGGATGTGTATACCAGGATTAAAACATATGCTACATGTTATCCGGATACAAAGCATGCGAAACGGCGGGCATACTCTAGTGAATAATAATAATACTCTACCAATCAACGGTCCTGTATTTTACTACTTGCTTGCCTGGCGCAAAAATAATGTTTATAGCTTGCATAGTATAAAAAGATTCTATAGTGATAACCTAGATATAGGTTTTTCGTATTAAGTGTTTAGTTTTATTTAGTTCTTTTTATATAAGTTAGGCTAAGTAAGTCTGTAAACCTCTTTTGAATAAATAAAAATAAATAAATAAATAGTAATACGAGCAATATAGGTGTATTTGTTGGCATGCTTACACTTTTAAACAATTTCTTAGCATACGTACCCTTATCAATTAGTTATTTATTTTAATATAGATCATATTTAACGTTTCATTAATTTTTTGGCTTATTTTCAGTGGTCCATTGATTTATTGTTTTTTTTCCAAAAAAAAAGTAAGGCCTTTGCATCAATTATAGATGATTTATGCAGCGTCAGCAACTGGTAATCATGCTGTACGGGACGCTGCAGTGCCTGGGACATTGTTTGATGGATTAGGATTGCCCAGCACCTATACCATCCTCTCAGCTTAGTCAGCTGTTATTCAGGGGAAAGAACAGGTCAATACGCCTGAAGCTACTAAACCGCGGGTTTCCTCGCGATGTTTCCTTCACCGTTAAGCACGTGTTAAATGTGAACTTACACTTTTATTTAAAATCCATTGGTTCACGGCCGATATCGAACCCACGACCTCCAGATTGAAAGTCGGGCGTACATACCATTCGGCCAACACGGCTTTAATTCCTAATTCCATGAAATTGGTATGATTTTATATTTTGGCACTTTGATAGATTTTGTTTCTCTTAAGTTTTGCATGTGTTAACTTAGTGCTTATATCAGTATTTATGACTCGTTTTGATTCTAGATAGTAAGCATTTTTTGACTGTTGAGCTATTATCAAACTGAATAAATAAATCCCTCCCTCCCTTTTACCATCGCACTGTTCGCAATCGGCAGGGGATTCATCCTCACACCTTTGAGCTAATGTTGTCTCGCAAGGTTGTGAAATGAGCTGCCTGTCGCGGTTTTTCTCAGAGACCCCAAGTATGGGATTCTTCAAAAAGGGCGTTTTGAAATTTTTAAAGGGTCGGCAGTGCGATTGTGACTCCTCTAGCGTCGCAATCTGTACGAAACCCTGCAGTGCCTGGGACATTGTTAGATATATTAGGCCTTCCCAGTACCTTCCTTCCTACCTTAAACGGCAATCATGTAACATGTAACTAAAAACGTGTGACTTGTTCATACATGAGTACTTTAATTCCTTTGCAGTTTATCTTACATAACATTATACCATCAAGTTGTACTAAGCTTTGTAGTGTGCTTTTCAAGCCGTGGCGACGCGACGTCAAGTTAATTTGCAATCTGCCATGTGGAGCTTGTACGAAGATGTATTACTGTAACTCTGTAAACGCAAAACTGGTTTAAAGGGGCACATACATTGGCAACAAAAATTGCTTATTCATGAGCAATGATAGTCAATTGCGACGTGACAAAATATCGAGCAATTTATGGCAATGACAACAAGCATCAATTTGGCAAAATGCTTTGCAAAGGCAACATGGAGCGATAAGGAGCAAGAATTGCAGCGTATTGCTCCATTAATTACTCCTGATTGATCCATTCGTGTTGCTGAATAGTTATTGTTCCCGTGTTATCATTTCAGCCATAAAACATCCACTACTGATAACAGGCCTCCCTTGTGAATTTCCATGAGAGGTAGTTGCCATACCCACCACGCTTGGAAGGCGGGTTGGTGAGCAGTATGGGATGTTGATAAACGGAAAGACGCTGCTGCCCATCTTCCGGAGGTATCCCTTAGCAGGCTCTTACTGCATCCACGGGCACGGGTAACATTCTACTGCCGGCACCCCACAGTTTTCGTGTAAGCACACCATAATATACCTTTGTGGGTGGATTAAAAAGTTTAAGTGAAATATAAAAGACAAGCATCTTCAGAAGCCAACGCTTCTTATAGGTCAATAATAGTTCTATAAAAAATTAGAATTATTATCTTGGTACAACTACCAAGATAATAATTCAAATTTTTTTAAAACTATTATATAAAAAAAACCGTCTTCAAGTAGTCTTTGTAAGTTGTGAGTAGTGGTTGTAGTAGGTGCGGTACGAAGTGCGCCGGGACACCTAGTAGTAAATAAAAACAAGTTAAAGATCCAGAGTACGTTAAATCCTAGGACTATAATAACATAACATTTTTAATATTTTGTCTGCCTAAAAAATTAGAAAAGAATGCAATGGCGCATTTGATTTTTTACATAAATTGCATAGAAATATTTAATAACAGTAACATAAAAAAGGTAAGAACGTGTAAGTTTTAGTACAACAATAACACTTTTTAACAGAATAAAAATATAGGATTAACTAACTTGAAATCAGATGATGACGCTTTTAACTATAAACAAAGTGTTGAAATAATTATTCACAGAATTAGTCAAAGCGCAAAAATAAAATGAATTACTATTTTTGCAAGCAACTAGATGTTTAGTAGTTCGCCTAGTAAGATTCGAAAATCGAACCAACTGGAAAAAAAGTTCACGTACTCCGATTGATCGAACCATGCAGTCGAATCACGTGGCCAGTAGCATCTAAACGCAATTTATTGCTTGACCTTGAGTATGTCAAAATCTTGATTAATTATATTTACCTACAATGTTTGAACGATTCCCTAGATTCCTCATGGGTCCTAACATCGGATTCTCCCACTCGCCTACTCTCCCACTCTCCCACTCGCCCACTCGCCCACTCTCCCACTCTCCCACTCTCCCACTCTCCCACTCTCCCACTCTCCCACTCTCCCACTCTCCCACTCTCCCCACTCTCCCACTCTCCCACTCGCCCACTCGCCCACTCTCCCACTCGCCCACTCGCCCACTCTCCCACTCTCCCACTCGCCCACTCTCCCACTCGCCCACTCGCCCACTCGCCCACTCACTCTCTCTCTCTCTCACTCTCTCACTCTCCCACTCACCCGCAGTGTGTGTGAGAGAGAGAGTGAGTACTCTCTCTCTCTCACTCTCTCACTCACTCACTGAAATGTTCTCACCCACTCTCCCACTCGCCCACTCGCCCACTCGCCCACTCTCCCACTCTCCCACTATCCCACTATCCCACTCTCCCACTCTCCCACTCGCCCACTCGCCCACTCGCCCACTCTCCCACTCTCCCACTCTCCCACTCTCCCACTCGCCCACTCTCCCACTCTCCCACTCTCCCACTCGCCTACTCTCCCACTCACTCACTCTCCCACTCGCCCACTCTCCCACTCGCCCATACTGATATTATAATGCTGTAAGGGATGTGCATTGCCTGGGTCATTATGAGATGAATTACACTTGTACCTCTACTAGCTCAGCTAAGTCAGCTATTAGTCAGAAAAAAGTAGATTTTTGAATCACTTCATCTCATTGAATCGATTCAGACACTTATAATAATTTCTATAATTTAGGTTACACTGACTGTACTTTGGATAAAAATATTCAACTGATACTTTTTCCCGCACTAAAACGAAATCGGGATCCTCCACGACGGGGGCGTCACACACCGGGGGCCTAACCCACGAACCCTTTTATTTCATGAAACACGTGACATGTCATTAAGACATGCTTTAACGTCGAAGGAAAACATCGTGGGGAAACCCGCAGCTTAGTTGGCTTCAAAAGCATTGACCTGATTTTGTAAAAGTAATTGTTTTATTAATACAAATAAGCGTCATTAACCTCTTTTTGGCTCATCTTTCCGATTTTTGAACCATTTAAAATGTAATCAGGAAGCCATTATCGCTGGATTTATTTATCGAAACGTAAAACGATAGTGTCGGATACACAAAGGCGTATTAATTTGCAAATACACCACACTGCGCGCCATTATTGACTGAATTTATATCATGATTCAGGTATTCATGAATTGGATAATTAATTATATAAAATAACTAGCCAATTTCGAAAAATCCCTTCTTAGTGCAACTCTAGGATACTCAAGGTACATACATATATGTATGTGTGCAAAATTTCAAGTCTCTAGGTCCAGTGGTTTAGGCTGTGCGTTGTCTGTCAGTCACTCAGTCAAGAGTTATAATATATTATTTTAATATGCCGTGGGGTGCCGGCAGTAGAATGTTACCCCTCCTCTCCTACCCGTGGATGCAGTAAGAGCCTGCTAAAGGACACCTCCGGAAGATGGGCAGCAGCGTCTATCCGTGTATCAACATCCCATACTGCGCTCACCAACCCGCCTGCCAAGCGTGGTGAGAATGGCAACTACCCCTCATGGAGATCCATGAGGGAGGCTTGTGTTCATCAGTGGACGTTTTATGGCTGAAATGATGATTTTAATATTGATTACTAGTTCGATGTTTTAGAAGTGTGTTTTTTAGTTTTTTAAGCTAATATAATTTTTTATTTTTTAGTTTAATTTAATGTGAAAATAAATTAGGCTAGGTGCGTGTCGGACCGCGCGCTATGTAGGGTTTCGTATTAACCGTAGACCTGTTGTTAGAAGTTGGTGTATGCTTTTTTATGGTTACCAAATCATATTAACAGGAATTAATTAAGTTTTCGGTTTAAAGTATTCCGGTACGTCTAAACGGAAAACGCATCACTTATTTGAACGATTGTTTCTCCAAAACTAAAATGGCTAGCTTAACTGTTATAGTTTCCCTAGAAAGTTCATGGTTAAAGCTATATTTAAGATTTTTCAGATTATCGAATCTATCAGTTTAGATTTTAGAGGGGGGACGCTCGAAATAAAGGTTAAAACTTTAATATTTCGCAAACGGAATCCTAATCGAAAAATTGTCACCGCAACCCCTAAATGATTTTAAAATACCTATTTAACGTTTCGTGTGGGGTATCCCACACGAAGGCAAAATCGATTAAAAAAATGTTCATCCCCTTACGTGTATACAGGTGGTACACCAAATTATTATTTTTTTTGTAGCGTTATCTCGTAGTTGTTATTTTATAGGTCCATGCAAATTATCAGCTATCTAGTACTGATAATATAAATAATATAATTATAGAATTTCAGCGGGTCCCGACATGGGCTCTGTAGCTTAGCGGTCAAAGCACTTCCGGTTTAAGGAAGCGTAAAGTATCGATTTGACGGACGTGGGTTCGAATCCCACCGGAACCGTAAAATTTTTGATAAGGTAATTCATTTCTTTGAAAATGTTCTACCTAAGTGTGGTACACTGTAAAAATAACAAACTTAAAGTCTCCTCGCAAAGCCGGACGGACAGACAGACAGACAAAGCGAAACTATAAAGGTTTCAGTTTCAGTTAACAGAATAACCAACTAACCGATTCTCTTGAAATTGTTTTCGTTTGTATTAATTCTTAAGTTTTATTAACATGGATGTCTTCCTGTGGTCGGTGTTGCACCCTGTGGGGCAATATGGCGCCACTGAAAATCAGTGCCGTGTTCTCACGGCGTGTGCTGAGTTGGCGACCAATTTATGTTTCATAAGATTTTTATTTTGTTTAATGTTTATTTCTAATTCTCCTATGTACCTATGAGTCGTAAATAAATTATTTCTATTTCTATTTTCTGTTTCTATAAGTTTTGCAATAGTTTTACAGTACAAGGAAAAAGCTACGATGCTACGAAAGTTCAACGAGATTGCTACGCGAAGCTACGAATCCACTATGTACTCGAAAGTGTTGTCACTGTTGCTACATTCTACTTTTAAAATAAAACCTGAAAAGGTTTGTTTCAGCAGAAGTTAAATTCTGAACTTAAGTTCAGTACTTTAAAGTAACTGGATGTAAACAAAGTGGTCCCTTCATAATCGAAGACTGGCACAAAATACTTTTCAGAGCTTACATTATGTAATCGATTTCCGGGACAGGATTAGGATTTTTTTTTTTATTATATTTAGTAAACTCATTTATTGTAGTCGATCCACAATATTTTAAAGATCGCGACCGTGTTGAGTATAATTTTCTAACCATAAATTCCATTCTTACATAATTTGCGATTTTCAATATTTCAGCAAAATAAACAGTTTCGAAGCCACAAAATGTTAAATACATAAACACGCCATTTACATACAACATCAAACATAATTTCTACCCTCAAATATAAAACATCAATAATAAACAAAAATCAAGTCGTTCGCATCAACATTAATTCCCGAGCCAACACCGCGTTCCACAAACAAACCTTTTAATTATTCAGAGTGAAATAAAGCACTGCATAGAAAACAGCTTACCGTGCAAGCAAAGCAAACGCCGGCTGTATGGCGACCGAATTGAATAGGCCAAATTGCGAGGCGGACACGACGGCAAATGGCTAAGGCGGGACACGGGATAAGGTATAAGAAGATAGCGGATTCAAAATATACATAAATAACATAAGTAATTGCGGCTGGGCGCCTTCTGCGCTCGCCATAGTCCGGTAACGTTGTCATGGCCATCTGCGGTCAACAACATATATCGTCATTTCAAAAAAAAAAACATAAATACAGAAACCTTTTTTTTCTTTTCTCTTAATTAATCTTTACAATATGTGGTGTGAGACTCTTCTATATAATACCTGTGCTAGAGAGTTTCGCTCTACACCACGACTCATAATAATAATAAATTGTATCTTATATTTTAAACAAAGTTCTACCTATGGTTTAACAAGTAATGTAAAGTTGTATAGTTTAAAGTGATAATATTAATACTAACAGTAATTCATGGGGACAGATAAAACATTAAGGCGGTGAATAAAGTTCGAACTGTCCCCACATCGGTAACAGGGGGACAGATAAAACTTTTTTATCCGTTCTGTCACCCCATGGAGACAAAGCACGGTGACAGATCGGAATAATTCAATTATATAACGTATAGTGTAAACATTTATGATAAATAGATAAAATAGTAATAAATACTCCGGAAGATAGGTACCAGCTCAGTCAGCGTCTCATGATCTTGGAGTTCCATGAGCTGCTGTTAAGCTGTGTTTTGCATGGACATATGAAAAAACAATGCCGAGACAATACTACAAAAAAAAAAACTAAAAAATAATAAACTTTGGGTACCCTATACACATAAGGTGGGGATGAACTTTTTTTCTTGATTTTTTTATCATGATGATTGTGGGGTATTGTTGAATAGGTATTAAAAAGTAATTTTAGGGGTTAAGTAGACAATTTGTCTAATTAGGGTTCCGTTTGCGAAATATTAAATTTTAAACGTTTTTTTAGCGTCCCGCCCCCTTTTAAATCTAAACTGCTAGCTTTACAAATCTGAAAAAATCATGAATGAAGTTTAAGCCGTGAACTTGCTAGAAAAACTATAAGAAATAAGCTAGTTTTTTAGTTTTGGAGAAAAAGTTGCTCAAATAAGTGATTCGGTTAAACCGAAAACTCGCTATTTCGAAGGGGGGAGGGACGCTCGAAAAAAGTTAAGTCTAAGTAAAATTTTATAATTCGCTAACGGAACCCTACTTAGAAGCATTGTCCTTGCAACCCCTACATGGTTTTAAAATACCAATCCTTATTAAACAATTTAGATTCTGGTGATTTGAACTCACATCGGTCAAATCGACCTATGAAAAGCCGAAAATGTTTTTACCAACCAAGCTACGGAACCCTTGACATGCCTCAGTTGAAATTCTACATAGGGGCTATGTATGTTCATACTACCCGCTACAGCCTCTCCCTTACGCTCCGCACTTAGCCGCACACAGGAAGACTGGAAGCCTTAGAGGTACTGCAGGAAATTACGGGAGGGGGTGCAAATCAACCTCACGTACTGTTTATTGTTACTCTCCGGCAAACAGTTTACAAGAAAAAATGGCGTCAGCCGCCATGTTTTCCTTGAATTGGCTGTCAAAATATATGGCATCGGTCTCTGTACGGTTATGTGTAGTTAAATCATACGCAGTTTCCTACTCGGTGGATGGAAACGGCAAATCGATACGTGCCAGATTGTTATGCTGCTATTTTTTGTTACTTTTCGAAGTTACAACAGAATAGAGAGAACTTAAAATTTCAGCGAAATAGGTTTGAGGACCTGTTACGTTGAAATTGGAAATACCATGTACTTATTGCTCTTAAGATAAAGCTGTTCGTAATTGAGCTTGTTAGAAAGAACTTCTCAGAAACCGCTTAAAGTTGTTATTCAATAGAATAGTATAGACTGGGAAAAGGAAATATGCATGATTTTTTGTGTTCCCTATTCATTGAATCACCTGGCTTACCGAGGCACAGGCTTTGCTAAGTTTGGGACTGTGTGTAGTTAGTAATACTTTTCACTTTCGATGTATCGTGAATGTTTGTAAACAAACTGTCAAAACTAAAATTGAATTGTTTCTTAAGGTTGGTTTAATGACCTAAAAAATAGTAATTTATATTGAAGATAGTGGTCACAAATCGCGCATAACTGAGATACATATGTACGAGTAGATATAATAACCAATAGAAAGAAAGTTATTTTTATGGTAAGTATTAAACATTCTACATTAAACGTGGCTAGAGTATTTCGATTAGTGCCAGTTACAAATGCAAGCGAGACTTGCGCCCCAAGTATTCCGAAATTAGAAGTCGCATATCTAGTACAAAAGTCTCACATGCCATCATGTTGAATATTGAAGTAGAAACTTTGGTTTGTTTTTATTTAATGTCTCAAGTACATTTAAAATAGTAGGTTATTTCAAATAAAAAAAAAGTAAGGCCTTTGCATCTATTATAGATGATTTATACAGCGTCAGCAACTGGTAATCATGCTAAACGGGACGCTGCAGTGCCTGGGACATTGTAAGATGGATTAGGCTTGCCCAGCACCTATACCATCCTCTCAGCGTAGTCAGCTATTATTCAGAGGAAAGAACAGGTCAATACGTCTGAAGCTAACTAAGCCGCGGGTTTCCTCACGATGTTTCCTTCACCGTTAAAGCTCGTGTTAAGTGTGCACATACATTTTTCAAGAAAGAAAAATCCATTGGTGCACGGCCAGTATCGAACCCATGACCTTCGGATTGAAAGTCGGAGGTACATACCACTCGGCCAACACGGCAACTAATAATTTCAAATAACACCGCATATTAATGGCAAATAGGTACTTGTTATGCAACACTTACATATAAAAATTAATCTTTAAACGTATTCGTAATGTATTTGCGCTAGATGGCGCTACCAATTTTATTATAAAGTTTATTAAAAATGGTTGTTTTTACCATTTTTATTTAATTTAAGAATAAACAAAACTTTTATATACATACATATATTTTTACCTAAAATATACAAATAAATCTTAAATTAATCAAGGCGATTTCAAACATCTTTTTATCAAACTTTAATACGAAAAAGAACGAAATTCCTGAATTTCAGATTTTTCCTTTATTTGTACTAAAAGTTTCGCGATCACAACACATTATTTAGATACATATAACCGGGTATTTATACGTCGGGAAATAATAAAGGTAATTTACGCGATAAATACCCGGTTATATGTATCTAAATAATTGTACTAAAAGCTTCTTAGCCATCCACATTTCTGAGTCGTGGGACTTCTGAAAGTGCCCAAAAAAAATTTCATTTATGCCATTTTCATATAAAAATTTTAGACATGTTGCTATAACTTATGCTTAGGCCCTAGGGTGGAACCTTGTATTGTGAAGAGCATCATCTGCCCCAAGACCTTGATAAAAGGTCCTGACAGACATACAGACATACTAGTGATCCTATAAGGTTTCCGGTTTTTCCTCATGAAGTTAAGAATCGTAAAAAGTGTAAAAATACTTACTTTAAAGTAGAATACACATTTTTTTTCAACCGTCTAATAGCCCAACTTTGAAAGTTGGAAGAAAAAGCCGGGTATGAACTTAAAATTAATTTTCTCTAGAACAAGTTGAAAATGGCTATGAAACTAATCTACGGGAGACAATGGGCTTTCTTTGTGAATATTCTCTTTAATAAAACAGAAACTTGGTCTCGGCGTTTATTGAGAGAGGAATTCCACATTGTATATGACGTTTGCCGCGGGGTGCCGGCAGTAGAATATTGCTCCTGCTCTTTAGTCCGTGGATGCAGTACGAATCTGCCAAGGGATACCTCCGAAAGATGGACAGCAGGGTCGTTCCGCGTATCAACATCCCGTACTGCGCTCGCCAACCCGGCCTAGGAGTATGGCAAAAATCCCTTCATAGTATGAGATCCATGACGGAGGCCTATTTCGACGTGGACCGCAGTCCTACGGGAGAGATAATGATGATGATATACCGTTTGCAGTTTGCTTCAAGGCTCTGTGAAATGTAAATAAATGAATACTGCTGGACAGTATATTTCGTCAGGTTTTCAACCGAGTAAACCGAGCATAAACTTGCCGTTGGATGCCGGCAGTAGATCGTTGCCTCGCCTCTCCTGTCCGCGGATGCAGTAGTCTGCCTAGCGATGCCTACGGAAGATAGGCAACAGCGACTTTCCATATACTGCCACAAACCTCATGCCCATTACTTGGAGATCCATGAAGGAGGCCTATGTATGTCCAACAGAGGTCGTCCTATTGTTGAGAGAAAAACTAAAATTAGTGCTTGTTACATAGAACAAAAATCTCATTACGGCACAGTCCGCCAAACCTTTTCTTATTCCGCAGATCTGCTATTCCACTTCAAACAGTGCCTATATATAACAAGTTTGTTATTCCGTCCTAAACTCAGGGAACTTTGTCAAAATTAACAAATAAATCTTAGTAGCAACTTCGCGACAAACCGTGAAGTGTTTTTATGTATTGAAATGGAAAAGTTTCACTCCAGAGTTCCTTAAAGGTGAGTCTATGATGGGGTGCTGTGGCAGAACAATACCTTTACAATCGACTTTTTTATTTATTTAGGTACAAAAACAGTTAACAAATCAACAAATATTTAAACAATTTGATCTTCTTATAGAATACAGTATTTAATTTGCAAGCCAAAAAATTTTTCACGGCATTTTTGTAGAAAACAATATTAATACCATCAAAAAAAAAACACAATTAGGTTCTAAGGAGAAATATTACATTTTGTTGAAGTATAATTTTGTTAAGCATTCTTAAAGCTAGTAATGCTGTGATGATATATATCAAATTCACTCGATGATTTATCATGTAACTGACACACGCGGTGTAGTGGGATGTTGTGGGAAACATTATTAGAAAGTGGCATAGGAAAGGTTACAAGGATTTCGCTGACCACTCTTGGAAGTGGCCAAATGACACTTTAATTAAGAACTCCTTATATGAAAGACGTAAAGTAGGATTTATCAACACCAATCATGGAACCTGTCCTGTAAAAAAAACCGTGTTGGTAGTGTTGTCCTGGAAGTTTTTCTATATATAATATATGTATTATGTATTTCAGCTATCTAGTATGTCGTGGGGTGCCGGCAGTAGAATGCCACCCCTCCTCTCCTCCCCGTGGATGCAGTAACAATCTGCTAAGGGATATCTCCGCAAGATGGGCAGCAGCGTCTTTCCGTGTAAGAACATCCCGAACTGTGCTCACCAACCCGCCTGCCAAGCGTGGTGAGTATGGCAACAACCCCTCATGCACTTGGATCTCTAAGTCAATGAGGGAGGCCTATGTCCAGCAGTGGATATCTTACGACTGTTATGATGATGATGATGAATATACCCGTACCACAAGCTCTGCTTAGCTTGGGGCTAGATGATGCTGTGTGAATTGTCCAGCATGATGTGTTGTTTTAGTATATAGGGTCAGCACAAGCTTATCGAAATTAATCGGCCAGCCAATAGTTTGAGTAAAATAAACACAATAAAGTAAAAAAAATAACAAAAAAAGTCGAGAAAATCGACAAAGTTAAAGTGCCCAGTTTGTCGAAAAAAGTATTTAACACTGTTGCATATGACATCCCTACACCTGACATCCTAGGTTGTAGGCACCTTTATACGCTTAGTTTTGAGTTTATATCAATCCAAACCATTGGCCGGCCGATTATTTCCAGTAAGCTTGTGCTCATCTTATATACAACGACCCTAGGCATATCCAATCACTAATCAAAGCCTGTATCGTAAGGATATAAAAAAGTTTCAGCAAACGTCCCCAACGAGCAGTCCCCACAAGTTCTGCACCCAGGAATGCTGTGGGGATTGTTAATGGCTTATTCCGAGTTGATTTTGCGAAGCGTGCTTAGAATCGTAAGCCAAAACCGTTCACAGGCTATTTCGCAGGCTTTAATCTGCCATTGCACTGTAACTTTGGTAATAAGCGGGGTTAGGTGTGATACTGCGAAATAGCCTTTGTTTTAGTTTATTAATGCTGTAAATAAAAGAAGAAGTAGTCGTAAGGTATTGAAGATTGTAGGAAATCGCGCTTTCTATTTCTCGGGATGCTGCACTGAAACAAATAAAGTATTGAACAGTTTTGGCTTTTTATATACTTATTATATGCTTATTATAGCGTGGGGTGCTGGCTGTAGAATGTTAAACCATCTCTCATGCGCGTGGATGCAGTAAGAGCCTGCTAAGGGATACCTCCGGAAGATGGGCAGCAGCGTATTTCCGTGTATCAACATCACGTACTGCGCTCGTCAACCCGCCTGCCAAGTGTGGTAAGTATGCCAACTACCCTACTAAGATCTGTGTTCAGTAGTGGACGTTCTGCGGCTGAAATGATGATGATGATATACTTATAAGTTAAAAACTATAGGCATAGATATCGAGGATCTGCTAAGGGATACCTCGGAAGCAGCATCTTGGAAGTATGGTAACAACCTCATGATCTTGAAGATAAATAAATAAATAAATAATGCTGGACAAATCACACAGCATCATCTAGCCACAAGCTAAGCAGAGCTTGTGTTATGGGTACTAGATGACTGATATACTTAATACATTATACTACATGGATAGATATTTTTATTATAAATAGAAAAACACCCAGGAACACCCTGAACAAATATCTGCAGATCGTACAGACATTTGTCCCGAGGCGGGAATCGAACCCGCAACCTCTTGCGTCGCAGGCGGACCTTCGCCCGCTGCGCCACAGAGCTCGTCCATCTATGAGAGAGGGCTATGTCCAGCAGCGAACGTATACAGTAGGTTGAGATGATGAAAGTGTCCTATCATGTTAACAGTAGTAGTAAAAAGTGGTAAGCGAGGCGATGAAATTACGTGCACATCAGACCTTTCAACTCTATGTCTTAGGGTGACGGGCGCAACGCAGCGTTGGTCACGTGCTTGTTGAACGTGATCACCGCGGTGTTGTATTAGGTAGAGGTTACTGCCCAATATGAGGAGGGCCTTCGGCTTATCTCGTTATTAAATATGTTTTAAATTGTTCGCTATGTGTGCGCTGTGGCAACAAAGCTTTAAAACGAGTGGGCTGCGTTGAATACAGATTTTAGGATTCCGTGTTTTATTTACAGGCATAACTTTGAGGGGTGGTTCTTAAACATGTTTTATTAAAACCGGCTCAGATGTTTACTGGTCCATTTCCTAATATACCCAAGTTTTGTGTTAAATAAAAGGAAATGCTGTGTTGAATGCAAAACTGAAACTTATATAATCGCCATTTACAAGATATGGAGGGTGAGCAATCGATGCGGTTGGTATGGTTGCAGTTTTTAGGGTCCCGTATCTCAAAAGGAAAAAAACGGAACCCTTATAAGATCACTTCGTTGTCCGTCTGCCTGTCGGTCTGTCAAGATTCTTAATATCAAGAACGTGTAAAGGTATCGAGTTGAAATTAAAACCATATATATACCTACTAATATCTACAGCCTCTTTAAGCTGTAAAAAAACAAAATTCTAAGTTAACCTCAAAAAAGTTACGACCATTTATGCCGCAAAAAAACGCAATTTTCGACATTCTCAAAGGAATCAAAATTCGTAGGGTACTTCCCATAGACCTAGAACTATGAAATTTGGCAAAATATCGTCTTATACTGTAGAGACAGGAAAAATCCAAAAACTAGGTTTCTTGTCGTTTCTTTCCCTCAAAAAAAGTTATCCGAAGCGAACGAATTCAATTAAGAGCTTTATTCAAATCAAATGTGTCTTGTTTTTATTTTGTAAACTGACTAATAGTTAGTTTCTGCAATCTGTGCTATTAGTAGGCAGTAGGTTTTGTAACTGACTAAGTATCGTTTTGCTCTATTGAATAAACACTTATTGACTTTGTCTTTGACTATACATTTGGAGTGGAATCATAAAAAAATCGTCCTTAAAAAATGTATGAAATCAATCATCGAGGTTAAGCAACCCTACGCGCGGTCATAAGTTGGATGGGTGACCGAATCTTTTTGTTTTTGGTTTTAGACCAAAACTTTTTCTAAATCAGATCCGCTTATTCATAATGCTTGTTAGTTTCTACCTCTACATACCTACGGAACCCTCGGTGGGCGAGTTCAGCTCGTACTTGTCCGGTTTTATTTTTAATAGAAAGTAGAGTTTTTCAGAGTACAAGAGTTTCTACCTCTAATTTAGTGCTAGGGGTTACTTTTTTTTATTTTTACAAAATTGTATTAAGTAGTTTTGCACGCCAGTGAATTTTAGTTGAGAATCCCTTAGAGAAGATCACGTTATGACCATATTCCTGGCAATAAATCAATATAAATTAATCTCTTCCGTTACTGACCGAGTGACTGAGTGACTGACAGACAACGCACAGCCTAAACCACTGGACCTAGAGACTTGAAATTCGGCACACATATATCTTGAGTATCCTAGAGGTGCACTAAGAAGGGATTTTTTGAAATTCCCACGGGAACGGGAACTACGCGGGTGAAACTGCGGGGTGCGGCTATTAGACTTCATAAGGGACTTGATTTGATAATTTCATCTAATACATTTAACCCGGAAACATTCGCCTGACTGTCACAACTGCTTGCAGGCCAGCTTACCGCCGTCACCTAAACAGGCAATGAAACAATAAAAAAACAGTCTTGGCTCGGCCTGCGACGTCTTGGCAACACAGCTGAGTGATTAAAATCTCCAGAGCGTGTACACAGATAATCTGGCATCAAACCAAATTCTGCTTTGCGTCTTAAAGGGGCTTGGACACTGGGGTTATGGATTTTTAACGCCAACTACGCAAAGATAGACCCAAGCCCTCCTACATTACGCTGGTCAGCTCTACTGTCACTCCTGCTGTAGAGTTTTTAAAACCAAGTTTGGTCTGGCCAGCCATATTAGAGATCATTACAGATAGTAAAGTAAAGGTCGCCGTCATCGAAATCGATGAGGACGATTTTTGTATGGTCTTCATAAAGTAAATCGTTTACCGTGACAAGTTCATGAAATAAAAACTTTAGGTAACCCCTAAAATGACACGTTACCAAATCTCAGATTTGCAATATGCCCTTTCATTTGATACCACACTTTGGTATATTTGAAAATATTCGATTGTTTCAATCAATATTGACATAACATTCAAATCGTTCCAATCGTGCGGTGCCACAGACACACACATAGCGGTCAAACTAATAACACCGCCTTTTTGTCGTAGGTTAAAAAGGTTTCAATGGAATATCAGTGCTGGTTACGTCAAACAGAATTATGCTGAGTTGGATGTCCTTTTTGTTACCTTTATTTCTACAAAATAAAATAACGTATAAATTCTATCTATAATTCTATCTATCCAACGCGTTGATTATGGTTTCCGGCACTATATATTATTTACTTCCATAGTCTATAACAAGCTTTACAAGCACTACATCTCCGTAATGCCGAATTGGTAAATAAGAAAAGTCAAACGGCTGCAAACGGAAACATCGAACAGAACTCCTGAATTATGTCTATTGAAAATTTAAAGGAACAATACGTTCTGCGATGTCGGAGCAAAGTATTCGTTTGGATACTTACGATAATGTACGATTTGGGGGTATTCGCTGTTTTGCTACACACATTGCACAATTGTATAGAACTAGCCGCACTCAGCAGTTTCACCCGCATAGTTCCCGATCCCGTCTGAATATGGAGATAAAATATAACCTATAACCTCAGGGATAATGTAGCATTCTAATGGTGAAAAAATTTTGAAAATCGGCTCAGTAGTTGTGAGTTTATCCGTTGCAAACATACAAAATATTATTCTTTCCTCTTTATAACATTGACGATGATGATGTTGATTATATTAAATTAACTCTTCACACCATAAACATAAACATACAGCCAGACCAAAAAAAATGACTAAGTGCGAGTCGGACCCGCGCACGAAGCGTTCCGTACAATTATTTGGCAAAAAAACTTGTTTTGTGGTAGCACCACTTACTTTTGGTTGTGATTTTCAGTTATCTACTCACTTTGCTGACAGACAGATGGACAGAGAAGTCTTAGTAAAAGGTCCCTTTGGGTACAAACGGGCCTAAAAATAACATACTATGGGCGGCCTTATCGCTAAAAGAGATCTATTCCAGATATAAGTTAATATACTTTTATGTGTTTGTTATAATTGTATACTTACCCGAAACGGCATAAGCCGGGAGGGGTTTCTGCCCATGAAAACAAGTAGTTTTGGCGAGGAAAAATCGGAAAATCGTATTATTTTTTAGTTATTTTTATTTACAATTTTACTAGTTGATTAGATGTTTAGAAGATTTTTTTACAAGGTTTAATCAAAACTACTTGTTTTCATGGGCACGACCCCCCCCCCCTTTTAGGTTAATACACATGTACACACTACACTCTCTAGATAACTTCATCTTTACAGCCATAAAACATCCACTACTGAACACAAGCCTCCCTCATGTATCTCCATAAGGGGCAGTTGCCATACTCACCACGCTTGGCAGGCGGGTTGGCGAGCGCAGTATGGGATGTTGATAAAGGGAATGACGCTGCTGCTCATCTTCCGGAGGTATCTCTTAGCAGATTCTTACTGCATCTACGGGCAAGAGAGGAGGGGCAACATTCTATTTCAGCCCCCCACGGCGAAGCGGCCCTTAATTAAATGGAAATAACGATATATAAATAACGAAAGGTCTTACGAAATTTTCATAAAGAGATCACCGTAAAAACCCTACCACCATTCTACAAAATATCTAGACCTGCTATAAATAAAGTAAACTTTCGCAAAGCAAAACAGAATAGTTCTAACAAGGCGCGCATTCGATTCCGGAAACAATTATCTGATAACAGCGTTGGTAGCAGGCTATCGAGCTAATTTATAGTGCACCGCCCTCTACCTTACTTTGCATTGCGGCGACCCAGTTGGGACCTACCCCCTTGAAAACCCCTGTTGTTCAGTTGGTCTATTTGACTGATACGCAGGAGAGGGTGCGATTCCCGCCACGGGACAAATGTTGTAATTGTTGCAGAACAATTGCAACATTGACTTATTCGTCATCTCGCGGATCTGAAACTCGCGGGAATCCGCGAGTTGGCACCTTCTGATTTTGACAATTTTTATTGTCGTCAACTCGCGGGCCCATATAAAGTACAGTCATAACAAAAATGGATTTAAACCAGAGTAAGTACCAACTATCTAAAGACCTTGTCCCGAACTAAAAATACCCAGACACGTGACGTCTGCAGAGACATTTGTCACGTGTATGGGCATTTTTAAACAACTTCAAAGAAAGGAGGAGGTTCTGAAGTAGTCTTTATTTTTTACATCTTTATTACCTCAGAACTGCGTCGTTTATGAACTGATTTGCATTTTTTTAAGTTTGATTAGATACACTTTAAATTATGTCTATTTTTTCAAAACTTAGTTCTGATGATAAGAGTCATGAGGAGTCGAGAGAACTTCTCACGTGTTGTAGGGAAACATACAAATTTTGGAATAGTTAGCTCACGTCATTTTCATTCAGACAATATGATTTGGCGAAGTGAAACTGATGAAGAAGAGACCACAGATATAACTTTTGAAATTATTATGGTTAATAATATTGCATTTATAATTGTGTTGGCCGAGTGGTATGTACCCCCGACTTTCAATCCGAAGGTCGTGGGTTCGATACAGGCCGTACACCAATGGTTTTTTCTTTCTTGAAAAATGTATGTGCACACTTAAAACGTGCTTTAACGGTGAAGGAAACATCGTGAGGAAACCCGCGGCTTAGTTAGCGTCAGACGTATTGACCTGTTCTTTCCTCTGAATAATAGCTGACTAAGCTGAGAGGATGGTATAGGTGCTGGGCAAGCCTAATCCATCTAACAATGTCCCAGGCACTGCAGCGTCCTGTAGAGCATAATTACCAGTTGCTGACGCTGTATAAATCATCTATAATAGATGCAAAGGCCTTATTTTTTTTTATAATGAAATGCAATATTTACGGGATATTTAGAAGACCACAGATGGTTATCAAAACTCTTCAATGTTACAAAATTCACGGATGACGATATCGAAAGATACCTAAGATAATATTACCCTATCTACTAATCATAGATAGATAGATAGACACTTTATTGATAACCACATGAAACATAAAATATACCGAGGTATAACAACAAATACAAACACATTTAGACAATTTTGGGCAATTCAATAGGCGGTCTTATTGTTTAAAGCAATATCTTCCAATCGATTTCAACAGAGCATAGGTCAAAGAAGGCGGTGGGCTTAAATCCCTTACAGGAAAATAGTTAACTTAGTGTTAACAACTACTTAAACTAAACATCGAACATTATTAACTAAACCATAACTAATAAAACAAACTAATATATAACGCTAATACATAATATTTCACCTAAAAATAAATATTGTTACCATTTATTGCGCAAAATAATAAGTACCTGTACGGCCTGTTTTGACGAGCTTGGTGGCGCAGCGGGCGAAGGTCCGCCTGCGACGCAAGGGTTTGCGGGTTCGATTCCCGCCTCGGGACAAATGTCTGTACGATCTGCAGATATTTGTTCAGGGTGTTCTGGGTGTTTTTCTATATATAATAAAAATATCTATCTATGTAGTATAATGTATTAAGTATATCAGTCATCTAGTACCCATAACACAAGCTCTGCTTAGCTTGGGGCTAGATGATGCTGTGTGATTTGTCCAGCATTATTTATTTATTATTTATATTTATTTAACTCATTGAGGAGGTCTATTGACTTCCTCAATGAGTTGTGTCCTTGGCCTGTCAAGGATAAGCTGGTGCTTTGTTGTCATTATCGTTTTTGAAGGTAAAAATTTCGTGGACCTTTCTTGAATGAATGTATCACTCAATCCTCAAATCAAATAATTTACTTATTTAAAGCTTTACAACAAATTACATATTTACCTCAACCATCAAGACCTGTCCCGTGCAAAGAAAAATCTCGTGCAAATCCTGAAAAGTCGTATAACAAAAGTTGTTCCTTGGAATAGTAAGAATCACCCCTTTTGGTTTAGTACACATATTATATTGTATATAAAAGCAGTGTTGGCCGAGTGGTATGTACCCCCGACTTTCAATCCGAAGGTCGTGGGTTCGATACCGTGTGGTTCGACAATTCTAGACTATTCTTATTAGTTTAGGTACAAATATATGTACCTACGCTTTAATTTGAGCTCTTTGCAATTAATGTAAAACAGTTCTCAACATTTCTCAAAGAAATTAATACCAAGTCTTTTGCCATGCTGTTTAACAAGACATTAGTAAACTGCGCTTCGTCTTAAGAATCTTTTGAGTTGAGACTAATGTGATTTCCTGCGGCTATGGTTGCAAAAGCTTATTAATTCGTTCTTAAGAAATTAATCATCATTTTGTATTCCTATTTGCCGTGGGGTGCCTGCAGGAGAATGTTGCCTCTCCTCTCATGCCCGTGGATGCAGTAACAGTCTGCTAAGGGATAATACCTCCAGAATCTTCCGGGCATCCCGAACTGCACTCGCCAACCCGCCTGCCAAGCGTGGTGAGTATGGGAACTACCCCATACGGAGACCCATGAGAGATGCCTTTTTCATTAGTGGAAGTTTTATGGCTGAAATGAAGACAAAACATTCGTACAAACGAATTTATAATAATATATAACAATAGCAGAAACAGATCCAGAATCGGCTAACGGCTTTGTAATTAATACTGATTGTTGCTTAATTGAATTTGAGTTACTAGAATCCTACTTCAGCGCAAGTTTGACGCGGAAGAGTAAGCGTCTTATGATAATCGAAATGGCTACTATGGGCTTATTTATTTATTTATTTTGAGATTTAAGGAAAACTTACAGCTAGTGAAGTTAATAGTATAAAACAAATTATTGCACGGAAATGCATAATGACGGCCAATAATTAAGTTTCCACTTATAAAAACATCATATTATAACACCATCATTTCAGCCGTAAAACATATACTACTGAATACAAGCCTTGGACCTCCATGAGGGAAAGATGCCATACTCACCACGCTTGGCAGGCGGGTTGGCGAGAGCAGCACAGGATGATAATACTCCAAAATACTGCTACCCATCTTCCGGAGGTATCCCTTAGCTCTTACTGTATCCACGGGCATGAGAGGAGGGGCAACATTCTACTACCGGCACCCCACGGTAATAATCGGTGTGCCTCTTTCCATATACTTGGGTAGGTGCCTGTATCAATGGAGAGGTTTAAAAGGTAAGTGATAATAATGGAGAATTCCGTTAAGTTCAATTTCAATACCGTAGGTATGTTTTACCTTTTTTTAACACAATTATGTCCACTGCTGAGCAAAGGTTGCCCCCAAATCTCTCCGGTCATCCCTCTCCCTTGCAATTTTCCTATTTTCCGTCTAATGAGTCGAGGGCCGTGGGATGCTGGCAGTATAATGTGACCCCTCCTCTCATGCCTGTGAATGCAGTAAGAGCCTGCTAAGTGATACCTCCGGAAGAAGGGCAGCAGCGTCTTACCGTGTATCAACATTCTGTACTACGCTCGCCAACTCGCCTGCCAAGCATTTAGTATTAAACCTTAGCGGTTTCTAGTTGCTATTTTATATTAAGCATTTAATATTATTTGTAAACAAGAAAAAAATTAAAAAAAAAAAAGCGTGGTGACTATTGCCTCATGTAGATCCATGAGGAACACAGGCCGAGATCAGTAGTGGACGTTTTATAGCTGAAATGATGATGATGATGATGAGTTGAGGACGTCCCGCCATCGTTTCTCGGTTCCTTTAAATGCATAGAAAATTAAAAGCTTTTGAATTAGCTGCTCAAAGCGTAAACAAGCTTTGCTTAGATTGCGGTGTGAAGAGTCCAACATTATTTATTCAAATTTAACATGGTTAAAAGGTTTCCATATCCTTTTGTGCTAAGTCCTCGTTACCAGGTCTTGTCAAGTCACACGGCTGTCCCTAATCCTTCAAAGGTGCCCATCAAGCGAGAGGCTTATATGGGCGCATTTACATGGGAAACAGGTTCTGCGAAATAATTGATAAACATCAAAATTCTTGTGAAAGATTTGTTATGTCGAAAATACTCTGTAAGATACAGATGGCTCATTGTTCTGTTTTAGTAAAAAGTATGTATGGAAAGGTTACCCAGAGGTACCCAAACCCGGCGAGAACGCGATGCATCAAGCGGAAATGGCAGGGCTACTATTGACTGCAAATCGCGATCAATCAAAATCGTAATCAAGACAAACTAACTCTTATGGCCATTACGTAAAGATTGCAATTCTGACGATAGTTATTGTTATCGTTTTCTAGAGTAGGCACACTGGTCAGCTGGCTGGAAGAAGCAGATGTCTGGAGGCTTTTGCCCAGCAGTGCGATCAAAATGGCTTTAAAAGTGGGACAACTTTCCACGTCCACTACTAGACATAGGCCTCCCTCATGGAGCTCCAAGACCATGACGAGGTTTTTTCCATACTCGCTAAGCTTAGAAAGCGGGTACAGGATGCTGGTACTCAGAAAGACCTTGACAGATTCTTACTGCATCCACGGGCAAGAGAGGAGAAGTAGAATAAAAACCACTCACGGCAGGCTAGATGGCTTATACTCATTATGAGTATGAGCCATCTAGTATGAGTCATGATCATACTCATTTATTTCACCGTAGAAAAAAAAGATACACTAGGCTATGTCCGAGAATCTAAAATTAAATGTCACTTCTTATTATAATTAATAACATAATTTCTAGTATAATATTAAAATTCTATATAAAAAATACGTAAAAATAAACAAAATCCTAATTCGAAGTTCTACAGCTACCCATATACATATATATACCTCTATATATCTATGAAGTATTGACGTATTTATTTGCGACGGTGTTACGATCGCACAGACGGACGCAAACAGACACAATTAATATAAAATAATGTTTTTATATCTACCCCGGCACATGTTTGGCAGGCTAGATGGCTGTATACATATACAACTTTCTGTATGACTGCGTCCTTAAAGACTTGTGTCTGGAGATTTGCGAGACGTTTCGACCATTCGTCAGCTTACCTACCTCGATTAGTTGAGATCATTGTGAGCTGAACAAATAAACACGTCTGTATGCGTTCCGGTTGAGGAAAACCGCTTCACACATATTAGTATTGACATGCTGCAAAATGGCTTTAAAAATATGACTAATGTATACTCACTGCTATACATATGCCCACCCTCAAATCATAACTAAATACTGATAAGTTAATATTAAATATATGTACATCTTAAATCGCAATTTGGGCATAACGTTCCAACTCAGTTCCCCTCTATTCAAGAAAGCAACAGAGATCTCAATAAAAACTAGAATACCGCAAATAAATAAAATTCACAATGTCGAGACTTGGCTTGCAAAGAATTTGATTCAAAAGACATTCTCAGACGTTCGTTACTGCCAAATGCAATAATATTATTTCATTCAAGCCAGTGAGATCGGAAACGTAGTACTGTTTATTGTTTGGACCATCTTGTGGGACAGAGGTGTAGTGAGGATAGAATGTACTAGCTGTCTCGGCGAACTTCGAACCGCCTCAAACTCAACTATGTATTACCAGTATTACTACTGCTACTCTACAAACTACTCTTCAAGTACTATTGCGCTACAACTGCTCTACTACTACTGCTTTATAATAATTATACTACTACTGCTATCTAGATTAGTCAAAAACTATAATCACCTTGAGTTTAAGTTTAGTCACAAAATAAACTTTTTGAACGCACCTATAAAAATTTGACATCAAACTACATCATCCATGTAAAATGTACGAGAAAATGAATTAACGTTACAATAAAGTTTTCTTTAAACTTTTACGATTTTTTATAGTCCTTATGTTTAGTCTAAAATTGAGAAGGATTGAGCTGATAATTACAGATGAATTAGAGATGCCGGTTATAGAATGAACCCGCTTGCTATGAAATATGATGAAAACTATTGAAACTAAGATTGTGAATACTTTAATACTTTTATTTTACTTTAATTTATTATTTATTTATTTTCTTACTTTTACTGCAATATTAACGGGATATTTACCATGAATCGAGTCTTTTTGAGATTCAAGATATTACAGTTCAGATTATAAACAAACTCATCGCAGGCCAGTTCACATAATTTACCTAGGAGGACCTAGTTTAGACACATGCTTTTTGTATCACTTCACTGCATATTGTCTGAGAAATTAATGAATTTGATTTTGATTTTATTTGGCTTTATCCATGATCATGGCGTGTGAAACTGCGCCGACTCAAAAAACAGAAATGTTGGTAAATCTACCGTTAATATTATATTTAGTATCCTGGAAAACTATGGCCTAGAATAGCTAAAGATAGAAATGCACGGAGACACTTGGAGAAGACTTTCACCGCCACAGGCGGTCTATACGTACAATAGCATAGTAGTATTAATTTAGTTTAGCATTTTTTCATTAGTTTGTGAATTGAAAAATACAGCAAATTTTTTTTTTATTCTGAATGCGGACCTGCTTCGCAGAGATTACTCCGTAAGAGTTGGCTACGTTGTCTATGCAAGGTTAACTTGACTGGTTAAGTGGGCCGGTTGAAGTACCTAATAGTATTAAAAGTACAGTATAACTTCAGCGGTTTTTATGTTTATCTTTTAAACTATGATGTTGATGATGTTAACATGAAAAAATTACATTATTCTTGAAAAAAAGGTGCTTCTTTTGCTGATATACTTATTACTTTATACTACATAACTAGATATTTTAATTATATACAGAAAAAACATCTAGAACACCCTGAACAAATATCTGCAGATCGTACAGACATTTGTCCCGAGGCGGGAATCGTCGCAGGCGGACCTTCGCCCGCTGCGCCACAAGAATCAAGAATCAAAAAATACTTTATTCAGTGCGGCCGCATGGACCTTATTGACGCGTCACAAATTATTAAATAAAACAACACAAATAAATAGAATAAAGCACATAATTGAATCTGTTCACTTCAGATGACACGCGAGTTAGGAAAAGAAGTGAACAGAAGAACCTAACTCGGTCGTTATAGTCATCATTTAACAATTTTATTTTGTCTTATGTTACGTTTGACGGAGTCATTATGTTACATGTTCATGCAAAATTTCAGCCACTAAGACTAATGGTCTCCTCGTTAAGCCGCTGAGAGACGGACAGACAGACAAACCGAAACTATAAGGGTTCCTTGTTGAACTACGGAAACCTAAAAATAATAGCAAACATTTAAAAATACAAAAAAAAAACCGAGAGAAATGTCTGCAGAGAAATCAAAAACTTTTTCCCCGCGGAAATGAAACCCTCAACCTCCTGCGTTTTATCCAGGTATTTTTTTTATACGATTAAATAACGAGACAAGCCGAAGGCCCACCTGATGTTAAGTAGTAACCTCTACCTATTACAATTGCAATACCGCGGTGATCACGTTCACTAAGCACGTGACGAACACTGCATTGCATTGCGCCAGTGATATTTTTTTGTCGAGATGATTATATATTTTTTTGACCGCAGATGGCCATGACAACGTTACCGGACTATGGCGAGCGCAGGGGGCGCCCAGCCACAAAAGTTAGGTTGGGGCAACAAGCTCAAGGGCACCACTTAGGTTCGAACCACGGCTTGGACTGTTGCCAGATTTTTATCTGTAATGAGGGTTAACGTCCAGGTGCAAAACTGCACCTTAAGACGAAAGAGTGTATTCTTCGGCCTCGCCGGAGAGACCGGTTATTAAATGTGTCTCCGGGTTAGCGGCGGTGAGCTCGTCAACGGGCAAGCCGAGAACGTGTCTCGGTTGACGGAGGAAAGTGACGCCAGTCACCCTGAGACAGAGTTGTGAGGTCTCATGTGCCCGTAATTTTACCGGCCCCCTTACCCTTCAAACCGGAACACAGCAATGCAGACAACTGCTTGGTGTTAGAAATAGGTACGGTGATAGTACTTCCCTGGATGAACTCTTTACAAAAATTTCAACTACTACTTAAATTATTCTAATTTTTGTTTGTAAGCCTATATTGTCCCACTGTTGGGCAAAGACCTTCCACAAATCCCTCCACTCGTCCCTATCAAGAGCGATCTTCTCGGAAGGTATTAAGATCATCCCGCCAGCGTTTTCTTGGTCGGCCACGACTGCGACTTTCTTGTTGTTTTTGTGCATTCTGAAAATAAGTAAGTTTATTCATACATCCCTCTAAAAGTACACTGCCCGCGGGCGTGTTTTTTCTGAGATCACGAATTAATACTAAACAAGCAAAACTTTGCTGAATCTATTTTAATGGTAACCACAAAGGAACACTGCTCGTGTATGCGCGGGGGCACGAATGAACATAAAAATAACTTTCTTTTGTGTAGGCTTTTTTACGTCCCCTAAAAGAAATGGGACCAATTACCAAATATCATTACGTTTTGCTAAACTGGGTTGTTTCTTATTACAACGGGAACCCTTCCATCGGGTATACTAATGGCGCGTCCATGACTTGGCATGTGTTTTTTTCCAGAACAGTCTAAAAGTATGAGAAAAAATTACAGCGTTCATTTGTTTCTTGTTGTATTTGGCCGTGGGGGCCGGTAGTAAAATGATGCCTCTCCTCTCTTACGAGTGGGTGCATTAAGAATCTGAGGATGAGCTGTGGGTTATCTCCGGAAGATGGGCAGCGTGTTTACATCTATTATAGATGATTTATACAGCGTCTGCATCTCGTAATAATGCTGTACCTCTATAGGACGCTGCAGTGCCTGGGACATTGCTAGATTAATTAGGCTTGCCCAGAAATTAGTTTCGATTCTAAGAAATTGAATGACAAAGACATAGCTGGGAGGAGCAGCTATGTCTTTGTCATTCAATTTATTAGAATCTGTGGCGTCGACCACAGGTGCGTCGACCGCTTACTTGACCAAGGGTTCTTCCCTTTATTTTTGTTAGATGATTTTTTTTGTTTTTTCTTATATTTGTATATGTTCCTTGGGGTGGTCGCAAACACCCCCTTTTGGTTTACTACACATATTCTAATACAACCTGTACAAAGTAAAGCATATCAGAAAATATTCGGAGTGCGAAGTTCCAGTAATTAACAACTGATTAAAATAACAAATAGCTTCAAAACTTCCGAAGACTTCAAACTCATTAACCTGTAAAATAATCCACGAATATCTCAACGAAATTCATCACCTTTCACCTAAAAAAAGAAAGTCATCGGTCAAAAGCCCACCTCCATTCAGAGAATTGGCCTCATTGCGCCCTAATCAAAGAACTTCTAAAAAGAGTAAGGCAATTTACCGGAGCGGAGTTAACCAATTTGAATAACAAATTCGCTAATAGAAAATTTTGCTGTCGTTTGTTAAAGATTCAAAACTTGACAGGACGAGGCCGAGGTACGTGAACCTTACTTTGACCCACTAATGAGAGGAATATACATAATTCAACGTAAAATACAAATTTAAATTCAAAAAATACTTTATTCAGTGCGACCGCATGAAAGTTGTTTTCGCGTTATAAATAAAAGAATAGAACAACACAAACGAATGTAATAAAGCACATAATTAAACCTGTTTGCTTCAGATTACACCCTTACCCTTAACAAACACCTTTTCAACATCGGAGCAACAGACAGCCCTCTCTGCAGAGGATGTCTGAAGGAGGTCGAATCAGCTGCCCACGTAGTCCTGGAATGCGAGGGAGTAACAGCACAAAGACAATAAATCCTCAACCAACCGAGGTCACTCCGTGAAGCCTGTGAAGATCCCAGGAAGATTCTGCGCTTCTGGTCGGAGTTGGGCTGGCTATGCTAGCCAGACACCTCACGCATAATGGAGCAACTTTGAGTCTAAATGCGGAAACGGAGTCTCATACACATTAACATTTATTTTCAGATTACACGCGAGTTAGGAATCAGGTCCTCATCATCATCAACATCTCAGCCGTAGGACTGCTGGTCACGTCCACTGCTGGACATAAGCCTCAATCATGTATCTCCAAGATCACGAGGGGTTGTTGCCATACTTCTTGGTTGGCGAGCGCAGTGTAGGATGTCGATAAACAGAATCACTCTTGCCCATCTTCTGGAAGGATCCCTCGGCAGATTCAGACCTTTGTCTTTCAAAGGTCGATACGTGCTATTAACAAAATGTAATCTCGCGATTCACTTAGGGAACGATTTGAGGAAATTAACATTTTAACTGTTATATCGCAATATTTATGAAAACTTACGTATGAACACAAAAATAGAACTAATTTTATCAAGAGATGAGATTTGCAAAGCATCATCATCATCATATCTCTCCATAGATTTGAACGGTATTCAGTCTTGTGGCAGAGTTTTTCTCGGGTCAAGCGCGATAACAATAAATATTTTTTAAAGATTAATATCAACTTAAAACGTCTTTACACAATTTATGTAATAAAAAAGCTTGAAAGAGCTTAAAAGAGCTTGAAAATTACTGGGTGCTATCTAGCCTAATTAAAAGAGATTTTAAATAAAATATGTTTTTGCTCTGTCCACCATTGATCGCATATATTGAGGTAATGGCGGAATTTTACAAGATTCGAGGATAGGGGATAGGGAACATTCGTTTAACCAATAGCAGCACTGAATGTAATTAATATCATGTAATGCGCGTGCGCTGTAATCGGTCGTTTATTGTTTGAACTAGTGATGTAATGAAAAACTAGTGATGCGATCGCGAACACTATTCTATGTAGCTTTGTGCTCTATTGAATAAACACTTATTGAATTTGACTTTGACTAACTGCATGGAAAAGCATCATTCTACTGCCGGCACCATTCTGCCGCATTCACCACGAAAATTACGAACACAGTAATTATTGTACCATTAAGCTTTGTAAGGAAAATCAATTAACTTACCCACTCCTGAGGGAGTGTAGAGATTGATTACCTCCTGTGAGAATAACGTGAAGTTCGTCCCGAAAGTGAGGGTGTGGGGGGTGCCAAAACTATCCCATTAACTGATAAATAATTTAGTCACTGACGCAAGTTGGCATAGTTTTTAGGGTTCCGTACCCAAAGAGTAAAAACGGAACCATCTGTCTGTGTGTCCGTCTCTCTGTCTGTCTGTCACGAAGCTCTATCTCATGAACCGTGATAGCTAGACAGTTGAAATTAACAGATGTAGAATGTATGTTGCCGCTTAAAAAAGAAAATCTAAAAACTAGAACAAGGAAGCTAAGGTTTCCTCACGACATTTCCTTCACCGATGCTGCCGCTTCTATCTCTTGTCCGTGGAAACAGTAAGAATAAGAATATACCCAGGGATCTTTCTGGAAGCAGCAGCGTCTTTCCACGATCAACATTCCGTACTGCGCTCGCGAACACGCCTGCCAAGCGTGGTAGGTATGGCAAAAAACTCATGATCAGTTGTTAGTAAATATACATGAGATAGCCATATTTCCAGCAGTGGACGTCCTACGCCTGAATTGATGCAGGTACAGCACATTTTATATATAAATAAATAAAAGATTATTTCCATTTAGTCGTAAGCTCGGCAAAACTTTAAAAACTATGTATTATAATTGAAAAACATATTCCACACTGATACCGTCAATTCTATTCGGAATTCTATAGCATATGTTTACAGATATATTCCGGGTTTTACTGTTCCTGTCAATAATGATGTCGGACATTTCACAAGTAAAATCAAGCTCCAGGGGGCCGATTCTCGTAAATTGTGATCAAAGTGATAAACGCTCAAAATCGATAAAAAAACGGTCAAAATCACTATTATAACGAACTTTCTGCATTCTCATGATCTCACCATAAACAAAATATGTCTATTGCTAAGCTATCATGATGCATCGACTAAAAGAGCGAGATCGAGATGATAGTAGACTTTTAGAGTGATATGACAAGTTCGGAGTAGACACTGAGAAGTGAGATGAGACGAAGTATCACGTAAAATCACGATTTACGAGAATTGGTCCCCTGGAGGCTCCCACTGGAAGTCTTACGACTGAGATGATAATGATGACATGTACTTAAATTAAAGCTTTTCCAAAATCCCTGCAAATTGCGCGCATAAGCGTGTTGTTTGAATCTAATCTTCCAATTTTCGCAGGTTCTAGTCTCGGCATGAAGCGAACAAGATGCACTAAGCTTCAACTAACAATGCCAACGAGCTGATTGCCTCACATCTGGGCTTAGCATGGTGAAACCTAGCACATCATGTGTTATTAAAATATAAAACTTTGAAAATGCGGTGACCGTTCTTATACTGATATATTCTCGCCAAGCAAACCCAGAATTTGATGTGTTTTCTGTCGACTTCCGTCACATGTCAGGACGCCTTAGGCAGTGTGAGAGAAACGATGGCTAGAATTAATGTGTTTAGCTTTGTTATAATTCGAGTGTATGTAAATTCCTATAAATTCATGTCGTATGTAAATTTATACATCCACCGTTGCCAATTTTTAATGTAGCCTGTGAAGCAGCAAGTTGTCATTTATAAGTTTCTACTAATAATTGTTTTTTTTTACTACTATTACTGTCTATTAATAATTGTTTTGACGAGCTCTGTGGCGCAGCGGGCGAAGGTCCGCCTGCGACGCAAGAGGTTGCGAGTTCGATTCCCGCCTCGGGACAAATGTCTGTACGATCTGCAGATATTTGTTCAGAGTGTTCTGGGTGTTTTTCTATATATAATAAAAAAATATCTATCTATGTAGTATAATGTATTAAGTATATCAGTCATCTAGTACCCATAACACAAGCTCTGCTTAGCTTGGGGCTAGATGATACTGTGTGATTTGTCCAGCATTATTTATTTATTTTATTTATTTATTTTGTGAATTTTGTTTGATTTTATGCCTCTACGAATTGTTTCTGTGTACTTTTTGCTTGGTAACGAAATAATCTTGTTTTTGTCTGTTTGTTTTGTAGTGATAACTTCTTATGGGAGGGTAAACCGCTTCGTTACGTAACGCGTTACGGCGCCAGTCTGTCTGGCTTCCCTTCCTCTCACGCATACGGCAGCGGTAGGCAGGCTCCTCCTCTCTCACTCTAACCCGCAGCGCTATCCTAAGTTATCACTTCTGTCGTGCGTCCCGAGACGCACACGCTTTTTTCCGTTGCGATGTTTTCAGAGTGATTTTTAATTACTGATGTAGTGATAATGGTAATTAGCAGCCGCGGTAATTTATTTATTTAAATACGATACGAGAATAAATTTCATTAATTTAATGGAAAGTTATTACTAAAACAAATTTATAAATTTATCAATCAAAAATATAAGAGTACATTAGTCAATATGGATAATATTACAAAAAATCTTCTTCTAATCTAAAATTACAATCATCATCATCATTTCTGCAGTAAAACAAACACAGGCCTCCTTATGTATGATGACTCCATGAGGGGTAGTAAGTAATAGTAGCCATACTCGCCACGCTTGGCAGGCGGGTTGGCGAGCGCAATACGGGATATTGATATGCAAAGACGCTGCTGCCCATCTTCCGGAGGTATCCCTTAGCTTTACTGCATTCACAGACACGAGAGAAGGGGTAACATTCTACTGCCGGCACCCTACGGCAAACACACAATGTTTAATGTTAACTAACACAATGGTGCTGTGTGTAGTGTCCACTATTATTTATTCAATTATTGACATCAAATACGTTACGACTTTAAAAAAACTGAAACGAGTAGTTCTATAGTATTGATAGAACTACTCTTCATATCATTCTACAGAACCTTAACAGTACTTCAAAGTTCATAACTGTATTTTATTACAGCGGCAATCAATATCTGTGTTCATAATTTCCAAGCTTTAACCCTTTGGCTGCGCGACAAAAAGCGATAAATTGCCGTCGTTCGTTTTGCTGCAGCGTAATCATGCAACGCCCCTTGGAACTTGACTCTTTGCTATTCTGGTGGTATTCGATATGCAATAATGGTATTCGATATCCTTCCTTGCCAAAACGATTGTGCAAGTAGTGTGCAATAGTATCCTGAATGTATTGTCTAACATGTGGGATTGTCCGATCATTCAAAATTAGATGACCCTGCACGCAGGTGTCTGCAAGTATTTAAAATAAACTATGTGTTATGTTATTAATTTTAAGTTAACTAACGCCTTTCTGTTTTAGTTTATTACCTACAAAATAGATGTTATTTCTGATAAATAAATGATTTATTGAAGAAACCGATTTCAATGATAAAATCCTTACCATGAGTAGTTACCTCGATTTATCATGCATTCCATTATCAAAACTGGGTGTAAAAAGAAAACGTTGTTAAGTGAAACAAAAATCCTTCGCTCGCCTTCGAACTATGTTCCTATACTTGGACTGACATAAAGGTGTTTATATACAAACACTTCTACACTTCGATGCACCGATGGACAGTAGGGCATCGCTGGAGAGTCTTAAACACAGCCCGTAGGCTGAAAAAGCCTTCAAATGGGTTGATGCATATCTAGACCCAATCGAAGGCTTGTCCAAGTCCACAAGTGCGAGACATAGCGACAATTTTATACTCTTCGGTCTTTTGTATGACTTGCCGCAGCGTATGATTGTAATCTATATATACCTTTTCGGCACCTTGCTTGTTTGGGGGGCTGAAAGTCATTAAACCTGAAGTAATTAAATAATTTTATAGTAAAGAAAGGCATTTGCATAGGTGATGTATACACCGTCAACAACTATTAATCATGCTGTACGCGTCGCTGCAGTGCCTGGGACATTATAAGATGGATTAGGCATGCCCAGCACCTATACCATCCTCTCAGCTTCGTCATCTATTAGTCAGAGGAAAGAACATGCAATACATATGAATCTAACTAAGCCGCGGGTTCCCTCACGATATATCCTTCACCGTTAAAGCACGTGCTAAATAATTATAGAATGTAGTGTTACTCGAGATTCATTAATCTATTGTACCTTATTTATAACATGTCGCGTACTACAAAATATACCCCTATCCCATAGTAAAACTAGCAACTACCGCCAATTAAGTGTTGAAACTCAATTACATTTAGTCTGAAGAAAACCAGCTCTGTCGTGGGCGAAAAGTACCGTTTTAAGAAAAAACTACCAGGGCTTAAGTTAAAAACTATTTTTATTCTTAGTAGAAGAATATTTTCTTCTAGAACGAACTGGGCGTTGTCAGCTTTAGTTAGCTTGGAGTAGTGGTAGAATTACGTAAGCTATACAGGGTGTTTTGATAAATACTAGTACGACTTTTATTTATTATGTAAGTATGATTTATTAGTCCACAGCTGGACAAAGGCATATATGCCTCCATTGTATAATACTTTACTGAGTATACTCAGCACTGACTAACTAAAAAGTATAATCTAATAATTAAAAAGCCATTTAGACGGATACAATATTTATCCTGTTCAAGAAATTACTTGATTCATGTGTGACTTTGCGGAAATCTATAATATTATCTAAATTAACAAAATATTTATAATAACACAAGCCCAATGCTTGGGGATACGGGGGTAAGTACCAGAAAAGTGGGCGAAGGTTTCCAAAAAATGGAATTTTTGGACTTTTGGTGACCCTTTAAGGTCACAATAACTCCGGTCCCTGTGACCATAGGGTCACCAAAATCAATCAGTACCCTTCTCTCATTAAGACAGTGCTAACAAAAAAGTTTTCATGTAAATCAGTCAACGCGTTCGGTTGTAATCTTGTCATGCACAGACAGACAGACAGCGCTAGCCCCCTAAAATCAGCTTCGACACGTGTTTCTGTACGGCGGTCTAAGAGGCAATACGTCAGGGAGCGGTGATGCTGTTCGTTACTGGGCTACCTCTGCGTCTTCGTTGTGTCTATTGTACTCCATGACAAATGGGGGAGGGTCTTTATTTTCCTTAAAATGCCTTGTAGAGAGGCGAAACATTGTGTCCAATTCTTTTTGAGTATTTTCCAAGCACTTATTAGATGTAGGTAATTACGATAATTGCCTTATGCAATTTATGCACAATTTTAAATTTACATCTGCTGGGCGCAATTTTCTGATTATGTAAATGATGGACAGAATATAATTTTAGTATTCTCAACCGGACAACATGCCTATTCGAATAACTTCTATTCATATTTAAAGTCAATTTCAACCCTGCATAAGCACACTACATACTCCACAAAAATGCTCGTAAAAACTTTTAAACTAGAAGAATCTCTAAGTTGGGGGTCGTCGTACGAATTCAATTTGGAGCAGAAATTAGCTGGAGAAAGTTTCCGTGTAATCCCAGAACCGGATTACAGATTTTGATTTAGTTCCTCTCGATTTTGTCAGGGTTCCGCGGTGATTTTATATGCAAATGTGTATCCTCCCTATATTATAAACACAAGAGTTTGGATTAGCGATGCTTTGTCTATGTGTTTTGCCTGAGACCCGACAACGAAGTCGTGGCAAGTGAACTCATTGCGTTCCTCCATGATCGCTCAGATGATATGGACTTGAAGTTTTATGTTGTACAATACCATCACCGATCTGCGTACTGAAGTTGCGACGTTGCGGAACCATCACCGCTCTGCGTACCAACATTGTGAAACTCCGCATATTTGGGACAACTGGAGCGTCCAACGTCAACGCATGGCGAGTTGGACAGCTGAGAGCGGCCGCCTGCAGCTCGTCAGCATCGCCAACACCAGCTGAATCACCTCGAGCCATCCTGAGCACAACCGTCCAGGCGCCAGCGTCCCCCGCCCCACTCCTGGTTGCGTGCGAGACCTATCACTCGAAACAAGCTTATGAGAGTTTACAGTGTTTATTTTAAAAAAAACCTAAACGCAAGGTAAATTTAGGACATGAAACTATGTCTTTTGGGACTATACAGTAGACACTGGTGTCCCCTACAAAAAAAGGCCTATAATCCAGTAAGAAATGTTAGTACAATCAGCCGCTGTCGGCGAATAAATTGTATTTTTTTTTTTGGTAAATTAAAACTAATAATAAAAACCCCGATAACGCCGCCGCCTCAAGTCTTGATAAGCGTGGGCGACAATCTATCAAGGTGATGAAGTAAAAACGCCGCGATTCTAAGCGCTTTGCCTCCGAATCCGCTGCGACTAGTATGTTTTTATTCTCATAGAAAGGGAAAAACTTTAACCCCTATATGTGTTACCGCCGCCGTCGCTTCGAGTAGGCGAAAACCTACCAAGGGGATTAAGCATAAGCGCCGCGAGCCTAAGCGTATGTTTTGCCTTAGAATCCTGCATGGGCCCGCTGCGACAAATATGGTATTATTCTCATGGAAAGGAATAAGAGAAAAACCACTTGTTGTCGCACAGCTGTCGCGCCGAGGCTTGAAGAGTTTGCAGCAGTGGCACGAGACAGTTTAATTTAAAAAAAATGGGATACGGAACACTCGATTACAAATTTTGTCTATCCACATAGCCACCTTCTCTTAAGTTCAGCTCACTACACACAAGTCAAGAATTAATAATAATAATATAATTGTTTACTTAAATGATGATACGACTTGGCATTGTTTTCAAATGGCTTATAGATTATTTTTCATAAAATATGGGAGCGAGATTTTACTTGATACTTATAATGAAGTAAAGATACTTGCTTATTAAATATTATGGAGACATTATACTTGTTGAGTAGGTCTACCTTGAGTTTTCTCAATCTATACTCGATAGCGACTGTAATTAAAGTAAAACCTTCAAAGACCACTTCCAAAAGAGCGAGCCGGACCCGCGCACCTAGGTTTCCGTGCCTCATACAATATAAAATAATGATAAAGGCGGTTTATATACATATGTTGGAAAACCTTAACAGCGCCATCTCTATATGACAGCGGAACTTAGTATGTAGATTTTTTGCACTTACCATTTTGAATTTTGAGACCCCTTTCCGCCCCCTTGTCTTAAAAACTAGCACCCGAAAAAGTGCAGTATTAGCCCCGCGTTATAGTGATACCGTTAGTGTTGTGTGCCGTTACGAGTTGCGTTCGAAAGTGAAACCGATAGTAGGACCATCATTCGCAGTCAAAGACTAAGAAAGAGGGTAGATCGTTTTGTCTGCCAATGACTGCCCACTCGCAAAAGACTTCAGTTTATCCGTGATCATGACGTGTGAAACTGCGTCAAAATATCGGGACACTCAAAAATACTAAAATCACGGTAAATATCTCGTAAATATTGCATATTAAAAACATAGATTTTAAGTGAAAATCTATGTACCTATAAAGCAGTTAGCAGCAGTAAAACATTTTTTTAGGTGAACGAAATGATGTGTGCCTAATATGGTGGAGGGATTTACATTATTATTTATTACTTACGCGGCGCTAACGACTTTTCAATTCAAGCTAGCTTTTCGTGTCAGCTTGTAAGTAGGCGGCCCTACTCAAATAACTGTTTATCAATGTGTCGCGGCGTCTTAAATTAGTTATGGAACATATATTTTTTTTGTAGTTTATATACCTATACATTTATCTTAAAATATTGTCTGCAAAACTGTGCAACAGTTTGTCGGCAGCAGCTCTCGTGAGCATAACGAAATTATAAATGTACCTACATACCTACTTAATTTAACCAATTTATTTTATCTGATATTGATGGCGATTTGGTTGTTGCACCAACTAGAGGTAGCTAAAGCTAATCAAATTAAAGCGTAAAACGGACAAAAATTACATAAAACTATTCGGTTAGTGCTGTTCTGAAATTAAAACGAAACAGTTACACTCAATCTTACGCTGACAGCTCTAAATTTAAAAACGTCTTATGTCCAATTATAATCAGTTCTAGGAAGTAAAAAACAGAATCGACGCCATTGCTTATGCAATTTTTCTTAATACTATAATACTAATTAACCAAATATAGATTTATATAAATTTATATTTATACAAAACAAAACAAGAACTTTTCCAGATACCATGCTTATTGAATTGAAATTATCGTGGCTTGACATCATTTAATAAATATAATACGGCTTACACCACGTACATACATAACTTATTATCATCTTGCTGACGTTTCGTAGACCATTTAGAGGCCCTTCTTCATAAGCACCGTTCGTGGCCGACTCCGAGGGCCGCGAGACGAGAACTATACTATATACAGGGAGATTTTTTGAGACGGGACAGTAAGGGCAGGTACCTTAACCGTTATAGTTACAGGAAAACGTTATTACAAGACTATCCATATTTTTTTAAGATATTCTGAACTGCATTTACAGATTTTGGAAACAATGTACAGTCAGCAAGAAAATGGTCATTTTACACAAAAAAAATTTTTGATGCCAATCGATCCTCTTTCTTATTAGGATCAAAAGTCTCTACTGGACCGACTGAGGTTTAAGTACTAGAAATGTCAGAAGTTGCGAAAAACTTTTTCCATACATTTCGGTAAAAGAGTCAAACTTCTAAATTAGCCAAACTTTTTGTTATGGATAGATCCGCTGTAATCCGCTATTAAGAAGACTGGCTGAAGAAAGTAGGTACTTAAGTAAAAAAAAAATTAAATTTCAAACTTCGAATTCGATTCGAATTCTTGGGTTATTTCAGATCACTCTTATGTATGTGCTGAGAAAATTCTAGATTAGACTTCTTGTTAAAAAATGTCTTTAAATCGCAAACGTTTGTACTTAATTGAAGCGTATTTTGTAAATAATAGGAACACGGAATCTGCATTGGTGTGGTACACGAATTAGTACCCATTGCGACAAGTACCATCAAGAAAGGTAATTAAAAACCTTTTAAGTGAACTTATGTATTCGTGAAAACGGCGGTCATTTTGAGCCATTTATTTCGTAGATCATATTAATGTAAGTTATTTTTGTCTGTGTCTAAAATACACATTAAAATGATTTATCTTGTTATTACTTCTTTTAGTTCTAATACAGAGGATTATCGATGCACCTATGATGATTTTCTACTTAGGTAGGCGCTTTTGCTTCTAGGTACAGTAAGCCACGAGGTCAGCTTGACAAAAACTGTAATTATCTTATACCCCCTGTATTTCCGTACAAATGTTAGTATTGGAAAAGTTTTTCGCAATTTCTGACATTTCTAGTACTCAAACCTCAGTCGAACCAGTAGAGACTTTTGATCTTAATAAGAAAGAGGATCGATTGGCATCAAAAAAAGTTTCTGTGTAAAATGACCATTTTCTCGCTGACTGTACATTTTTTCCAAAACCTGTAAATGCAGTTCAGAATCTCTTAAAAATTTATGGATAGCCTTCTAATAACGTTTTCCTGTAACTATAACGGTTAAGGTACCTGCCCTTACTGTCCCGTCTCAAAAATTCACCCTGTATGGTCTACGAAACGTCAGCAAGATGATAATAAGTTAGGTACGTGGTGTAAGCCGTATTATATTTATTAAACCATGCTTAGTAATTATACAAATATAATGGAATTCATTGGCTACAGAAACCTTTTAATTATGTAAGGAATAAAAGAAAGAACCGAAAGCTAAACTTCACTCTTTACAGACCTTTAAAAGTGTTTACTTATATTATTATTATTATTATGAGCCATTTGGGTCCCACTGCTGGGCAAAGGCCTCCCCCAATTCCCTCCATACATCCCGATCCTGAGCTGCTTCCCTCCAGTCAACGATGTACTGATCGAGTTCGTCCTTATATTATTACTTATATTATTTTAAAATATAAATTTGTTTGGTATATAGTTTGTTTTGAAAGCATAGATTTCCAGAACCACTTTAGACAACGGCCAATGCGGGGCATCCGTCATAGTTATGTATTATTATTGTCCAATAAAAGACGGCAGTGTTTCGCATACAAAGTGCCTTGTTACGTAACACTACGGAAACTAAAACTAAGAAACTACTACTATGAGGGCAGCTAGATCACTACTCTACATTGTCACTTTGTTTTTCATTGTTTCTAGTTATTATTTTCAGTTCTAAGGTGTGCAACATAGTATTTTCTATCTATCTATATAAATAAATAAATAATGCTGGACAAATCACACAGCTTCATCTAGCCCCAAGCTAAGCAGAGCTTGTGTTATGGGTACTAGATGACTGATATACTTAATACATTATACTACATAGATAGATATTTTATTATAAATGAAGTTAGATTTTTGTATTTAGCTAGATTCAGTTTCCTCTTAATCGTATTAGGTTACTTTAAGTTACTACTATATATTGTTTGTTTTTTGTTTTAATTATTTACATTCAGAAGAATAACCTGAGACATGGAGACATTGACAACTTAGCGGCTGTTATACATTTTAGATTGCCGCGTTGGGTGGCTATACTTCCGGTAGAATAAGAATTATTTGGCGGCTAATTCATATTCTACGTCACTTACGGAGGCGGCTGTCTCTTTTTATTTTTACTTAATAAACTGCAAAAATTGTCACAATATTTGCGGTTGATTTACTATTTAATCCAAGAATATTATAAGAAGGCATCTTACATTCGATCAAGCTCAAACCAAGAAGTAATCTGAACCTTTGTGCACTGTAATCACAACACACTTAAATCTAAAGAAATAAATAAAAAAAAACTATTTGTAAACTATGATCACAGGCAGATCTTTGTGGTACAATTCAACATTTCAAGATTATATGCAGGCTCGAAATTATATATCCAATGGGCAGACGGAATTATATCTCTAGCAGCAATGGAAATCGACAAATTGAGTTCTTTCCAATAGTCCACCTACCTGAGACCACCTGTGTGAATCGTAGAAAGTTGTTTTCACAACGGCTCACCTTTGTTTACCTGGGTGAGCCTTAGAAATATTTAGTTACCACCGTCCACCTTGTTATTAAAGCTCTTCAGATTTGAAGTGCATAGAGATTATGATTATTTATCACCTATTTTAAATGTGACATGTTGTTATTATAACAATGATGATCTATTTTTCACTACAGGTATGGTGTGCTCTAACTTCAGAAAATATATTATGTAAATAATGCTGCCAATTTCACAGATAGCTCTGTTAGTAGGTATCTAAATTAAGCTGGAGTTGGTTTCCTAACCGGATTATGGCCATAAGCACGATCATAATTAACATTTAGTTGACACACACAGCCACACACACACACACACACACACTAACACGTACACACACATACACACACTCATACATGATAAAATATAAGAAGACAAACAAGGCAAATTACAGTAAATATGACATAAAAAAGTAAGCACGAACCTACATTAAATGTAGGTTCGTGCTTACTTTTTTTTAGTTTAATCATAAATTTATTGTATGTGTATACTATTATTGATCTACGATGTCACCCACACAGGTGCTATCTGAAAACCAGCGCTTCTTCTAAAGAAGCAGCATTAAGCTGAGGCAGCAGCTATTTGGCCACATGCGTGGCCTAGCGTGGTAGTGTTAGGTTACTGTATAGTCACTTACATACATTCTTTGATTATTTACTTAAAATATATAAGATTAACATGAACCATGGAGACATTCTTATGAGTTTGACATTGACAACTAAACAGCGGTCATATTATTAGATAGACAGATATTTGCCGCGGACGTACTCGTACATCCGGTAGAATAGCTCTTGTTTTATAGGTACTAATTACATACATAAATTTTATTTCAATAAACCTGTATGTCTAACTATATATAATAATACGTGTAATAACTTAGTACGTACATATATTATACACACTGAAAAAAATGTTAGGTTGTATTTAACAGATTTTGCGTAAATGTTACTAAAGTTTTAGGTTGATTTCGGTCCTATCACGAATTTTTGTTGATTTTACCAAACTTCTTAAGTTGGTGTTGTACCAAATTTATTTGGTAGATTACACCTATGTTTTGTTCATTTTTTACCAATGTAGTTTAGTAACATTTCTCACCAAAGTACTTTAGTATAATTTTTTACCAAAGTAACTTGGTAACATTTCTCACCAAAGTACTTTAGTATAATTTTTTACCAAAGTGACTTGGTAACATTTCTCACCAAAGTACTTTAGTATAATTTTTTACCAAAGTGACTTGATAACATTTCTCACCAAAGTACTTTAGTATAATTTTTTACCAAAGTGACTTGGTAACATTTCTCACCAAAGTACTTTAGTATAATTTTTTACCAAAGTAACTTGGTAAAATTTCTCACCAAAGTACTTTGGTATTATTTTTACCGAAATACTTTAGTAACCTTTTTATCAAAGTACCCTAGTAAAAAAGGACAATGTAGTTTGCCGCAATCTACCAAAGTGATATTGTATATTTTACCCAACATACTTGTCTTTTTTACCAAGTACATTTTGCATGTTCTACTGTTACTTTTCGTTGGTACAAAATACCGAAGGTACTTTAATAGAAAATGCAAAGGTATTTGGTAAAATATACAATAAAATTTGGTAGATAGCACTTATTATATGGTAGAATGTATTAAATCAGTTTGATAGAGAACACTAAACTTAACTCGTAAGTATAATCTATTTTATTTGGTAAACTCTAACAAACAACATTTTGCAGTATTTACTTATCACGTTTGGTCTATTTTATCAGCGTTAATTTGGTAATAATTACCAGATTTAATTTTAGTTACTACCAAAGGTCGTTTGGTAATATCTACCAGATGTGTAATGCAGTTCTTATCAAGGTTAGCTTAGTATAATCTATCAGATGTGTATCGTGCTTTTTATCAGAGATAATATTGTATTATCTACCAGAAGTGTATCGTAGATTTAAACAAATACAATTAAGTATTATCTATCATATGTGTTTCGTATTTTTTCCTAAAATTTGTTTGGTAATATCTACCAGATGTATATCGTGCTTTTTATCAGAGATAATATTGTATTAACTACCAGAAGTGTATCGTAGATTTTATCAAATACAATTTAGTATTGTCTATCATGTCTGTTTCGTATTTTTTCCTAACATTTGTTTGGTAATATCTACCAATATTTTATCAGTGCTTGTCTGATTGTACCGGTCTTAGTTTAGTAAAACATACCAAATAAATAGTGTAAATTTTACTGATGTTAGTTTGGTTAATTTATCAAACTAACACTAGTAAAATGTACAGGACTTTTTGGTATATATTATATTATTACCAAATAGAAACTTAGTACTTAGCTAATCTGCAATATTGCTACTAAGTTTCTAATTTTCAATGATAAAATGACCCTAAAAATAAAGTAGAAGAAAAAACCATACAAGAAATACAGGATCTGAAAAGAATAAAAAGTTTTAAGACCGTTTGACAAACACTTCAAAAATATACAGGCTTATTGGTAATTCAACATTTTTATTTTTAGGGATATATACAGTAAAGTTCACAATTTGCAGTTAAAAAGGTCATGTAGACTAGCCGAAAATCAGGAGTTTCTAAAATACGTCGAATTACCAGTCACCTTATTTAAGGGCTTAATAAAAACGGTGGTTTAAAGTAAAATAAACTCATTTTTAGTACATATCATAACATTTATTTTACCAATCAAAAATACAATTAAATAATCAGTAGATCACTCATCTTAAAATTATATCAGTATAGGATTCAAAACCTTTCTTATTTTAAAGGACACAAGGCTGCCAGGTTTCGGCCAGGATGCTAATAGGCCGTACCAGGCACCAGGTGCCCGCATTCGGCATTTGAGTTAAGGTAAGTATAGCCGCAAAACTAGCGCGCGCCACTTCGAAAATGTTCTTATATCTCCTAAATTAGATAAATTTTCAATAATTTCCGCCTGTTAGATACTAGGGAAACACCTATAATACGTATTAAATCACTGTATACAATTTGTCGTTCTGTAGTTGTCCCAAAAAACTTGCACTACAAAAAGCGGCCTGAGTTTTGTGCAAGTTTTTTGGGACAACTACAGAACGACATTTATTTATGAATAATTTATTGAAAATTGATCTAATTTAGGAGTTATCACCGTGATGTCGCCACCATAAGTCCACTTTATCTGTCAACGCCACGCCATCCAATGGGAGTGTTCCTGTTTGGAAAAGCACATTTCCTATTAGTTGGCGTTGAGAGCTGAAGTGGACATATGGTAGTACTATCGCATAGATCGGCTCACATGTAGAATGAGGGCCTAGGCATAAGTGAAATCAAAATACGAAAATAACTAAACCTAAGTATAGGTAATACAATAATCACTAGATCACTTATTTTTAAATTATGTCAGTAAGCATACATATGGATCAAAACTTTTTTTATTTTAATTTAATTTTAATAGTAAGTAATTCGTATTTTTTTTATTTTTATTTATTTTAATAGTAACTAAATCGATCAATATTTTAATAGTAACTAAAGCTCACTAACATTTAAGTATCATATTGATAAGATAGTTTCAAAGGCGTTTAAGTTACTTGGCTTCATTAAAAGAATCAGCAATAATTTTAGAAATATCAGCACCATTAAATGTTTATATAACGCATATATTCGCAGCAGTTTAGAATATGCCTCAGTTATTTGGAACCCTTACTATAAAGTGCATATAAAACGCATAGAAAAAATACAACACAAATTTACAAAATATCTAGCGTACAAAGACTATCGATGTCCTTACCGAGCGGACTACCCAACCCGATTAACTTATTTTAATATGAACACATTGGAATATCGTCGACAAAAATCAGAGGTTGTTTCTTTATATAAGACTGCAAATGGAATATATGATGCCCCGGAAATATTAGCCTTGCTGAAAATATCAGTACCCCGCACCTTGCCTCGTTTCAGAATAACAAATCCTTTTGACATTTATTCATTTAGAACTAACATAGGCAAATTTTCACCGGTCAATCGTTGTATACGATCTTACAGCAGTCTTGTAAAAGAGTCTCGTGACGTTGACATTGACATGTATTCGGTCTCACTGAGTGGTTTGAAACGCAAGTTTCTGACCACTTCTGGGACCGAATAAAATGTTTAATAAAATGTTTATTTTCGTAATTTTTCTTTTTTTCTTTTTATTGTATAATTTGTAGTTAGGTAATTTTGATTTTAATTTTAGTTTTGTAAGATTATGTATGAGCAATATTGTTTTTAGTTTTTTTTTATCGAGTGCTGTACACTCCTGTAAAGGTGTCTCACACGGGACCAGTATTGTTAATGTACTTTGTGAATGTAATGTGAAGATGTCGTAGGAGTGTCTTAATAAATAAATAAATAAATAAATAAATAAATAGACAATAAGATTCACCTGTGGCAATAATATGAACATTAGTGGGAGAAATAATTAAATGTTCTGGTTTCAACAGCTCCATGGAATCGTTTTCTCCTTCAATTGAATAAGCTTGAAAATGATCATTAAAACCAGAGCATTTTAATGATTTACATAGAAAATATAAACTCAAAGAGTATTTAGAACGAAAAAGTCTTTCTAATTTGTAAAAAAATATATCATTTTCATTAGTAGTAACTAATATCATTCCTGGGTTATACTTTGTGCCCCTAAAACGTATCCATTGAAAATCACAAGATAAATCAACATCATGATTAGAAGTATCGTTAATGTGAGAAATATCCACACGCGACTCCCGTACAGTAATTTTTCCTAATTCCACTCGAGGATCTAATCCCTTTTGTACAAAAAGTCTGTTTGCAAACGCTAACTGTTCTTTTATTAGCAACGTTAGACATATGTTTTTTCTAGAAGTTATGATTTGAGCTGTGTTTTTCAATGTTTTGTGTTTAGCTTCAAATCTCATGCACCATAATTGCTTTAAGGGACCCACCTGCTCAATAATATGCGGGTAATGTAACATCAAATGGTGTTTCGGTTTTAATGTATCATTAAAAAGGTTAATGTAATTTTCATGATGTTCAGTAATTAAAGATTCTAACAATTTTACAGTCGCAGCATCTACAACGCTGCATAATATAATCTGAATTATTTTTAGTAAGATTATTAAAAATTGCCAAACGGGATCGTCACTAGGAACTAAATCTCCAACTAGTAGAGGGAACAAATGTACAAACATCAACATTTCCGAAGCTGACATTTTAAACTTACTGCGAACTAAATGTTCTTGCTTGATGCAAACAGACTTATTGTTAAGCTCTGTAACTGAATAGTCAAACAATTTTAAGCGATTATTTAAAGTGGCCAGGTCAAAACAGTGTAATATTTGAGTATAATACAAAATAATATGAGCTAAGTCGTAATGACACACTCCTTCGAAAATATCGTGCATAATATCAACACAACAGTTATCCACTACGTGAAAACTAGGAATATTATTAAAACAACAATATTCACTTATTCCTGTTTCTGTAACATTGTTTTGCTCAAGGTCATTAGCATAATTATCCTGATCTCTTAATAGTGCATTATCTGCTTTGGTTTGTTTTTTCATTATAGATTTGTGACTTTTACATATTCTACAGTAGTAATTGCTGCTAAAAGATTTAGAAAATCCGAGAATAGTGTTAAGTCCTAGATTGTCCCCTAATATCATTCCAAGTATAAAATAGATTTTCACTTTACCATTTTCAGTATTTATATCTATACCTTCTTCCTCTAAATATTTTAATTCTTTAATGAGTTCGTAGAATGCCGAGTGATTACCGTATATCTTAAAATAGGAGTTGTACAACATTGCAACAAACACATTATCCAACAGTGAAAGATATTCGTGTGGCATAGTAGGAAATTGATAATAAACAGCTGATATTGAATGTACACCGGCGTGGCTACCCAAGGGATTATTACATTCGAAATCATCGAAATATATAAAAAAAGGACAACAGAGTTTGCCTTCTTTACTTGCAATTTTTTTTTGCCAAATTAAACTGTGAGCAAAATTTGGAAAATCAACTTCGTTAGATTTTAATGTATTTGAAACTAATTTGTAAAAATTGGGTAATTCAAAAATTTTCTTGAATACTGAGCGAAGCGGTAATTTGGCGCCAGTACAGGATTTAGGCGCAAGCATTACTAAAGTGTTGACTGTATTGTCAGCAACATTTTCATTAATAATGTACTTTTCAGGAGCAATGTAGCAATTGATATCTGTAAAGTATTTTATAATTTGATATTCTGTGCGTATATTACCAAAAGGATTTGAAATCAGTTTATGTATGTTATCTATTTCACTTTGACTGAACTCATTATAAATAGGCATCACATGTTTAAAAATATCACCAAGAACTTGGGTAATGTGAAGTTGAATATTTTCTAATATTTTAAGAGCAGTTTTTCGGTTAACCCCACCGTCACTGAATAATGAAAGCGCTAACGTAGCGGCAGATTGCTCTAACATACTATGGGCAGTATCCAAAGCATTCTCACGACAAACATTGTTTAGACGATGATATTCAGAGGATTCACAAGGATCTAACAAACTACACGTATCATGTATATTTTCACTTAAAGCGGAATCAATTGTAGACAGGTTTTGATTGAAAATTGTTTGTTTATTCAAATGTTGGGAAATTAAGTGGCGTCTAAAAGAACGTACATTTTGATATTCGCGATCACATTGATACTGTTTACAGCGATATGTTGCGTTTCCACTTAAGTTATGATGGTCTTTTAAATGTTCACAAAAATCTTTGTAATCTTCAACTGAAGCGAGACATTTGAAACAAACAAACATTTTGATTAAATCTATCAAATAAATCACTTATTCCAAGTCGGAGATAAAAGATGAGACTCCCGAAAGTATTTGCTCAGTCCTATATGGCTGGCTCTGACAAAATATATATAATAATATCAAATACACAATAATGCACAATGCTCTAAAAGGTAGCCAACTCCCTACAAGCAATTCTGCCATAAAAAAATTACTACAGAAAACTGCCGTCCTAATAAAATACGCAATAACTATGTATCAAGCTCACATTAATATATAGCTGTTGCGTTTTACCTTAGGGCGGCTGAAAACTGCCCTATTGCTCTATAGAAAGTGGCGCCTATATATCAAAATTTATACAAAAACGGTGAAATGAAAGAGCGTTTGAAACTAACAAATCACTTATTCCAAGTCGGAGATAAAAGATGAGACTCCCGAAAGCTTTTTGTCTGATTTTGTGTCAATGTTATAAAAATATTTTTGCAGAAATAGCCAAATGTGAACGGCTTCTGTGGGATATTCTGCATCCAGGCTGTGAAAAGTTTTGAAGCATACGTCCAGCGCTTTCAAGAACGTGTCTATTTTATAAAGGATGTCATCATACGCAACATAAAAGTCCTTTAGGGCATCGATGGTTGGTCCGACTGCAATAATGATGGGTTGGCACCGCAGACCCTTAGCAGTTTGGGCTTTTCGCCGATAGTCCAGCTGGGTGAGGATTTCGCTTTGGTTCTGGAAATAAGAATGAATTGTTTACGTTTATACGATTTTTTATAATTCCTAGTCAGTGTTGACACTGCGCATTTTTTATTCAATTCAAATAATTTATTTCGGATATAGAACCATAGATTGTTAGTAATAGTACATTACTGCAGAGGCCGCGAAATAGAGGATTGTAGGCAGAGTAGTTATGGATAGCAGAGTGTCAACGAGGCCATCTAGAGATACGAGGCCGACAATCCCTGTTCGCTCAGAGGCTTGTATAGTGCTTTTCTCAAATAAACCCAAGGAAATAATACGTTCTGTCATGTTCTGCCCTGAGGCTCTAGTGTAACTTAGCATCGCAACAAAACGTTTCGATCGCGCTTACGTTTCCCGTATAAATAACATTATCAAAAACGCTCCTCCTCCTCCCCCCCTTTGTAAAATTAGTACTTATACCTACCTATAAGCTAACGCACGTAAAAAGAGCCCTGTCAAACTCGTTGCACAATAGTCATTACTGCGCAACGAGTTTGACAGGGCTCTTTTTATTTGCGTTTACTGAAAAACCTATGAAATTCCTATACAGACCTCTTATTTTGAAATTGGAACAAATCTTCAATATGTGCTGTACAAAGACGTGCTTCGCGTTCTATAATCACGAAGTTAAGAACGACATTTCCTTGGATGTTTGAGAAAATACAATTAGGTATTATTGCTTAGGTATTGCAATTATATTTATTTAGAAGGGTTCGGAACGTAATTCACCGTAATTCAACGTGGTTAACGCTTAGGGGGTGGAAATCGTCGTTAGTATGGAAAAGTCGTCATCTCACAATAGTCTTAAAAGTGAAATTATACATACCTTTGCATGAAGAATGAAACTGTTCATAGCTTCTTGAATGCTTGGCTTTATGGTTTTTTTTTTGCCATCTGTATCTTTACACTGTATTCTCACAGTTGGAACTATTTTATATCCGATTGTCGCGCAATAACAGAAGTCTCTAACATCTGAAAAATAAAAATGGAATAAGTTAGAATAATTGGTTTAATAGTCTTGACTATTTAGCCAGATAACTGGTTATCGGAGATTTTTTTTGCTAAACCTCCAGAACTCTTTCTGTTATTAAAAAGCTATTTGCTAATACATTTTAAATATACTAAAAAAATATAAATGGTTTTATTATAAAAACTTTCACGAATTTCACAAAAAAAAAGAGTTCGGTTTTTGTATGAAGTTCGTGAAAGTTTTGATCGATACGAGTAGGTATACTTAATAACCAACCTTCACTTGGATTTTCCTCAATCAATTTAATGTAGACAGAAGCAGCTTTAATTGTTTTCAAATGAATGAGAGCTTTCTCTAAAAATATGGGCCATTTTTTGAATAGTCGGAGCTCTGATCCTATAAACTTGGATTCGAAATCCAGTTCAATCTGAAAAAAAAACCACAATAAGTTTATTTATACATAATATACATATTATTGCGAATGGGTTTGCTCTTGGGCAGTATCTAGCCCAAGGTATCTTGTTCATCATCACGTCAGCCGAGGTAAGGATTCCGTACCTTCTTGAATCTTTTGAGCGCCAAGCGGCAAAGAAATTCACCGTGCCACTGAGAGCAAAACGAAAAGAAATTGAATTGCTCCTAATATAACAGGGATGGAGAAACACATGTAGCAGTTTGAATTTTAATGTTTTTGATTGGACGTCAGTTGACGTCGTTGGCGTCAGTGGCACGAATTTCCGATGACGTGATCTGCCGTCTTTGGTGGTCAAAGGGTTAATATAACAATAGTAATTAGGTACCCCGCGGGAAGTGGTTCAAATATTGCTCACAAGATTTGAAACAAACCAATATACGGGGTCAAGCTAATAAAAAGATCGTAAAAACGGTCACAACTTACCAACTTATATCCGAAACTCAATTTATAAGCGGGCCAATCGTTCACGATGTCATGTATGTTTGCATATTTTTCAGATTGTAGTTCCTTAAGGCGCAATTTAGACGTTTTCGTCCAATTCTCGATTACTTCGGGCACTGGCTCCTTGTTGTATTTCAGCCAAACTTTTAACTCTTCATATTCTTCAATAGATACTGGTAAACAATAGATCAAATTTAGTCTAGCATCAGCCTTTATTTATAGCGTGATTTCTGCGTGTATTACAGATTTATTGTAATTCAAAATCCACCAGAACACTGCTCATTCGGTTACTAATTAGCAACACTGCAGATTAATACAAATAATTTAACTCTTTAGGAAGATCTGCTTGACCACAAAATAAAATATTTATTTTCGCTAACTAGCCCTCGGTAAACAAAGGGTTTTTCGTGGATCTTGTATAATATTTATTTATGTTCAAATTTATACCACTTTGATTTTCAACTGTGTCAGGCGAAACATCGTCGGTGCTCGTGTGGGCTCTCCTTTCGTTTGTTATTACCCCACTCTTCCGCAGCAACCGTTTGTGATTGTTATATTTGTCAGCAAGTTTTCCCCTTGCCGGAATGTATTTATTTTTTCCAAACTTTTGGCTCGGAATGTAGTATGTCTCCTATGGAAATCAAACATTTTGTACAAAAAACATGAAAATCAAGGAAATCGAAATAACAATGTGTATTTGTCATGAATATCAGCTTAACAACATGGAAATTATAGTATTTAGGGTTCCGTACCCAGAGGGTAAAACGGGACCCTATTACTAAGACTGCTGTCCGTGCGTCCGTCGGTCACCAGCCTGTACCTCATGAACCGTGATAGTGAATTTTTTTACCCCACCCTCTATCTCCGAAACTACTGGGCCTAAAATTTGGAAAATAATAAATAAATAATAATAATAATGCTGGACAAATCACACAGCATAAAAAAAGCACTACACTACATCATACATGCCTTACACTACAGGGAGTAAATTCTACAATCTGGGTCAGATCATAATTAACTAACTACTGTATGTAACTACATAGAGGTAGGTATCTCATTTCATTACAATTTAAAAACTCAATTCGTATTTCGATACCTTCACTTCAGTTGGGACTAATGAAACAATTTGGGCTGAAATATCCTGAAATTGTCCTTTTTTCATTTCGCCATATTTTTTCACATGGTATTCCACTACTGATTTAACCAAGTAGTTCCGTGCTGCAGTGTCTAATTTACCATTTTTTTTTAAAGAAGCTAGACACATTTCTCCTGTACTATTGCTTTTTAAAATAATCTCTAAATCATCATTCTAAACAAAAAGAAAATACCATACATTAAAATGGAAACAGAATATTTGCATACAGAATAATATTTTCTTCAGGACTTAAATAGACCGAGATGACACCGTCGGGTTAACTTGCTAGTCATGATTCCAAGGGCAGAGGATAAATATATTCACATCAGATTATCTTGTGTTAAACATAAAAGGCAAAACTTACAGAAGATGTCTCATTCGTGGTCAGCAACTCATCACTGCTTGTGCTGACCGTGGGACTGAGCACAGAAAAATCACTATCAATGCTAAGAGTATCATCAGATTCTGTCGCCTGTAACAAGCATTAGACACTCATTAAAAGTTGTAAATTTTCAACAAAAAAAAACGACTCAAAACATTTTCATATTCGGCCTCTCATATAGGTACCATAAACAATTGAACCTCAATATCTTGGTAAATATCAATGTGAGAATGAAAGTTTTAATAACAAAACATGCTTTTTTCAGTTTAACCCCTAACTCCTAACCGTTACGGAGTTGTACCTTCCATCATCAGCTCAGCAAAATGAGATGATGATTACCAGACGCAAATATTTGAATAACTTCAGAAAATGTATGAAAAACATTATGAGTGAAAAACTTACCTGAATAATGTTTCGGAGTTTCTTCAATCCTCGCTTAAACAATATTCTTTCTTTTAAACTCGGAATTAATTCTTTCAGTTCCGTTTCTTGTATATCGTCAAGCAATTTCAACGTAATGTGATTAACTAAAAAACAAGAGAAAACATTAAATCAGTCTTTTAGCTCATTATTTAAGGTTTAGTTCATCATTTCAGCCAAAAAACGTCCACTGATGAACACAGGCCTCCCTCATGGACCTCCATGAGGGGTAGTTGCCATTCTCACCACGCTTGGCAGGCGGGTTGGTGAGCGCAGTATGGGATGTTGATACCCTGATAGACACTGCTGCTTAACTTCCGGAGGTATCCCTTAGCAGGCTCTTACTGCATCCAGGGTAGGAGAGAAGGGGTAACATTCTACTGCCGGCACCCCACGGCAAAGGTTTACACACCGGCAAATATTCGGCTTAATTTTCTTTGGGGATAGAGTCTTAGGGCCAAAACACAATTAAAACTACACAATAGTTACGGCCACGGGCCATGACACGCCACGCTGCCACTAAGTACAATAAATGAACCTGCGCCGACACAGTTGTGCAGTGGAAATGTATGCCAACCAAACCAATCTGGTAAAATTTACTGAAGTTCGTTTTGTAAAACTATCAAGGTAAAATAGCTAATTAGGTAGGTACCTAACCGCTATTTCTAGGTCAATATCTAGGCATCCTAAATACTTATCGTCCCCTTCTATACTCTGACCCTTTTGTAGTGATAGCGATCTACAAAAAAACACGTGGGATATCGGGCCTTGACAAAAGAAGGGCTATCTCCGTTTCAAGTTGAATTCTTCATTCATTGACACGCATTATTAAAAATATAGGTATATAATATCGATCAAAATAGGCACTCACCTTCAAAGTTTGTTATGGTCTCGTCAGAAAATCCCCATTCCTTCAAATATTCGGTGACACCCACACTTAAGTCCTCTTCAAGGTCACTATCCATTATTACGTGAAACCAAGCACTGCGAGAAAACTTTAGCGAAGCGACTAGCTGGCGAGAGAGTTCGCGCAAAAAGAAAGAACGCACGCGGCGCGGCGCGGGCGACGCGCTGGCGCGTGGGGAAGTGGGGAGAGCGGCAGTGTGACCAGATTCAGTATTTTAATACTTTTTCAGTATGAAAAAGTATATTGATATTTTAACTCGGCCGTATTTTTAAATTAAATACCTACAGCCGCGCGGTATGTAAACGTGCGATAGAGCTGCCCGCCTCCAGCATTTTTATTAAATTTGCCTAATTTGTGTTTCCATTTAGTTTTGTGATTGTAAATATACTTTTTTATATAAACAAATATAATAGGTACTTTGTAAATTGAATAGATAAATTGAAAATATAGTGTACGCAGAAGTACTATAAAATAACATAGTTATGAATTATTAGAATAACCTACAATCTAAATGATTTAAAATAATAAGTAGGTACTTTTACTTTTATCTAACGTTTTAAAGTTCCACTCTTACTGATGAAAGCGTGATGTAGGTACCTACCTAAAATTACGCTTAACGTAGGTATTATTTAAAAATATTTTCACCTTCTACGTAAACGAAGTCGTGGGTAAAAGTTAGCGTTAGCCCAAAGAAACTATTCCACGCGGACGAAGTCGCGGGCAGAAGCTAGTTAATAATAAATAAAATACCATGTCTTTACTTTGAATTATACAAACTAACAAAACGAAACACACACGCCCCGAGGTTTTTACACAAGCGTACCTACCGTATCAATAAATAATTCATGAACCGCCTATAACTACCTATTTCACTCGTGTCAATCACTTTCCTTTACTCTATTCACTTTAATTAAGAATCCAGACTTCTCGATTTTTTTTCGGGAAATAAAAGGAAATACTTGTCCAATAAAAAGACACAAATTATGTACCTACCTACTAGGTAGTAAGTAAAATTATTTTAAGTCTTACCTTTCAGAGTTTCCAGGTAATCTAAAATAAGTTATCTCTGGATGCGTTCTTGAAGATTTCATGCAACCAAAAACAGCAGAATAGGTATGTATATCCTACTCGACATATTAAATACGTAAGTTAATATACATCATGGATAGGTAGGTACCTTTAAGGAAATCATTCCTCTTGTATTCATCGCCAATATTAAGAAAATAAATTACCTATCTTAATAAGCTATTAGAAAATTATGAGACTGGGATTAATCACGAATAATAAAAAAAAATGACGGTTATGGACGCTATTAGGAAATTATGATTCTGTTAATATTCGCGAATGATAAACAAAAGGATCGGATAAGTACCTAATTGAATAATTATGACACTGGCATTATTTATGAATGATAAAAAGGAGAATGGGTAAAAGTTCAAGTGGGGAAAAATGCGAATGGAAAGTTTGCTACGCGGAATTAACGATTTCGGGGAAGAGATCTAATTACTCAATTCCGCCCTGTTGATATCAAAACCATTTTTTATATGTCAGCAATTAATACATCATCATCATCATCATTTCAGCCATAAAACGTCCACTAATGAACACAGGCCTCCCTCATCTGGATACTGGATCTCCATGAGGGGTAGTTGCCATACTCACCACGCTTGGCAGGCGGGTTGGTGAGCGCAGTATGGGATGTTGATACACGGATAGACGCTGCTGCCCATCTTCCGGAGGTGTCTCTTAGCAGGCTCTTACTGCATCCACGAGTAGGAGAGAAGGGGTAACATTCTACTGCCGGCACCCCACGGTAATTAATACATACCTACCTATAATAATATTAATAAAACACATCATACATCAAACATTTTAAACGCGTTGAACGATATCCCATTCTTCATGCTTTTAATGATTCATTCATTTCCTTTTATTTTTAATTAAATTGAATTTTACCTTTCGTAAATATTTAAGGAATATTACGTATTACATTTATGTCATCTTTCCCGTTCCTGATAACATAAAATACTTGTCTTGATTCGTTTTCCCATAATATTTGCTAACGGCCTGGTAATGGTAACTCTGAAAGCCATATTTGTGTGCGTTTAAGGAACGTAGATGCATTCAGTTCACGCACACAAATAAAATGATGTGTCAACTTAAGTACCTAACTACATGCCTACTTCGTATATTAACAAATGCACAGACCTACTTACAACTGTTAACTTTTACCGACGAATGGATCTTCTTGAACGAGCGAGCGAAGTTCTCAGAGTCAAATTGGGCAATCTGGCGTTTGTAATTGTATCTATGTTTGTATGTATGTGGGTATGTATGAATGTTTGTCCGACAATAACTTGAGTACCGTTGAATAAAGGTGAAATTTGGTAGGTAGGTAAATGAGATAAAAATATTTTTAAAGTTCGAATATGAGCCAAATCGGACGAGGGGTTTCCAAGACATTAGCGAGTTCACAATTCGGGGCGAACTAGGTAGGTACTTACTAGTTAAAAAAAATCAACTTAGACCACCCATTGAAAGACAGATTACCTGCCTGCAATAAACATAGGTACCTTTTTAACTTCCAGACAGATTTTGCATTATACCTACCTAGTTAGTAGTTAAATACCAACCTACCTAAGTTAGTAACTATAGGTAGGTATTTTTATTGCAAGCCGTACGTATCAAGGTCGGTTTAATAACGCAAATTTACGTAGGTAGGTACCTACGTTTTACTGCTATACAATCTGAGATAAAATCACTGATCTCTTTAAGTATACCTACATGAAAATATGAAAGAAATAGGTTTGTATTTTGTTGATTATGTAAACGTACATATATTCTGTGAACGGCTAATCCGCAGTCTACCTACAACAATAAAGATTACGGGTTATTCAAGCGGCTCTCAACCCTTTGTCTAGAAAGAATTCGCGAATTCTTTGGGCACATTTTCGATCCAAACAGTACGGCCTCAAAAGAAAAATCTACTACTGCTATGTCTGAGGCTATCTTCTTTCTACTACTTGCATTTCATTGCTTAGAATCACTTCGTACTTTTGATTCCCAACTTCTAATGACTCAATATTTTTTAATAAAACTCTTATAAACTTGTTATTATAATCAACACAAACTAGCACGTAAACGGCGCTTAGTTCATTTTTAAACGGGTGGGTCCAATTTCGCCATCCTTCTTTTGTTGTTATGTTCAGTTTTAGCAGCTTTTGCTATGTGACTCATTAAATGAGGGTCTCATGATGATCAGCTACTTGTGTTGGGGGGTATTTTTAAATTTTAGATTTATAGTAATTTATTTGCTAATTTACACCATGAACTCTGGTAGGGACTATATTTTGACCTGAACCGTTTTCGTCTTGTAAGTTCAACCGCGAGGTCTGGTAATATTTATTATATTTTTATGATTACATCAACCAGACTAAATTGTTGTCATTTGTTTGGTAAAAAAATGTACAATATTCTTTGGTAATTTACACCATGAACTCTGGTAGGGACTATATTTTGACCTGAACCGTTTTAGTCTTGTAAGTTCAACCGCGAGGTCTGGTTATATCTATCATATTTTTATGATTACATCAACCAGACTAAATTGTCGACATTTGTTTGGTAAAATGTACAATATTCTTTGGTAATTTACACCATGAACTCTGGTAGGGACTATATTTTGACCTGAACCGTTTTAGTCTTGTAAGTTCAATCGCGAGGTCTGGTAATATTTATCATATTTTTATGATAACATCAACCAGACTAAATTGTCGACATTTGTTTGGTAAAATGTACAATATTCTTTGGTAATTTACACAATGAACTCTGGTAGGGACTATATTTTGACCTGAACCGTTTTAGTCTTGTAAGTTCAACCGCGAGGTCTGGTAATATCTATCATATTTTTATGATTACATCAACCAGACTAAATTGTCGACATTTGTTTGGTAAAATGTACAATATTCTTTGGTAATTTACACCATGAACTCAAGTAGGGACTATATTTTGACCTGAACCGTTTTAGTCTTGTAATTTCAACCGCGAGGTCTGGTAATATTTATCATATTTGTATGATAACATTAACCAGACTAAATTGTCTACATTTGTTTGGTAAAATGTACAATATTCTTTGGTAATTTACACCAGGAACTCTGGTAGGGACTATACTTAGACCTGAACCATTTTAGTCTTGTAAGTTCAACCGCGAGGTCTAGTATTATCAATCATATTTTTATGATAACATCAACCAGACTAAATTGTCGACATTTGTTTGGTAAAATGTACAATATTCTTTGGTAATTTACACCATGAACTCTGGTAGGGACTATATTTCGACCTATACTGTTTTAGTCTTGTAAGTTCAACCGCGAGGTCTGGTAATATTTATCATATTTTTATGATAACATCAACCAGACTAAATTGTCTACATTTGTTTGGTAAAATGTACAATATTCTTTGGTAATTTACACCATGAACTCTGGTAGGGACTATATTTTGACCTGAACCGTTTTAGTCTTGTAAGTTCAACCGCGAGGTCTGGTAATAATTATCATATTTGTATGATAACATTAACCAGACTAAATTGTCTACATTTGTTTGGTAAAATGTACAATATTCTTTGGTAATTTACACCAGGAACTCTGGTAGGGACTATACTTAGACCTGAACCATTTTAGTCTTGTAAGTTCAACCGCGAGGTCTAGTATTATCAATCATATTTTTATGATAACATCAACCAGACTAAATTGTCGACATTTGTTTGGTAAAATGTACAATATTCTTTGGTAATTTACACCATGAACTCTGGTAGGGACTATATTTCGACCTATACTGTTTTAGTCTTGTAAGTTCAACCGCGAGGTCTGGTAATAATTATCATATTTTTATGATAACAACAACCAGACTAAATTGTTGACAATTGTTTGGTAAAATGTACAATATTCTTTGTTGATTTACATCAAAACTCTGGTACCAAATTCAACCTTTTTTGTTTTGTAAGTTCAATAGCGAAATTTAGCGAGTTTTTGTTATATTTATCATAGTTTTCATGTAATTCAGCCAACCTTTACTAATTTGGTAACCATTTTTTTCAGTGCACATATCAACATATTAACATCTTATAGCACATGTAATATGCTCACATAATTTAAAAATACTGACGTAGACATAATAGCAATATAATGTAATTTATAATATGACAAGAATTTAAAAATAATACAATATATTATATATTCGTATAAACTTAATAATAGCATTCTTATGAATAATTGTTTTATGGGAAAAGTCTAGTTACTACTAAAAGTCTCTCTATCTTTATTGAGCGCTCGCCAATGGCGACTTTTTGTATAGATGCTGACGCGCGTTTGCCTTGATACAGTCGCGTAATTGCAAACGCGACTGACGCGCGATTGTAGCTTTGCCGCGAGCTTTGATCGATGTACAAAAAGTCGCCGTGGGCGAGCGCTCTTTGACTTCCGCCTGTGTCGTACCGCGCATCAAACCGGAACGTGGAAAGCGAACCACAAATTTTGACATTTTCATCTAACTGACATTATACATCCATCGTTTAAAAGTCAAAAGATGTGACTATAGAAAAAAATAGTTTATGAAACATATACAGACTGGTGAAACGTAACATGAAATGTATCATGCAATGAAATAATTCGCTGTACCTACACATTGCTGCAATGTATCATGAGAGGTAACACTTTTTAACAATTTCACATAGTTTAGACGTCTTGTGCGCGCGAAATGTGCATTTCACGCACACGCTACGAGCATTACAAGCCGCGCGCGGGGCGACCTGTGATTTGTCATTTTTTCGAAAGAACACAAAGGGCCGCGCAGTGTGCGCGGGGCAGCAGCGTGGACGGTCGCGCTTTGCGTCCACGCTTGCAGCAAACATGCAATGAAAGGTAGAATAATACATTTTATGTTCCGTTTCACCAGTCTAAACGCACCTTTACACGCTCTTAACCCATAATAAGCAGAACTTGTGTCGCAGGTGTCAACTAACAATGTCCCAGGAATCGCAGTATCCCGTACAGCATGAGTACCAGTTACTGACGCTGTTAAATCGATAATTATAAAAGATGTGGAGGACCAATTTATTCTAATGAATTCCTAAAATTTTCTAATCCTGATTGAATTCGTTTATTCAAAAAGATTTAAGAAATTAATATTAATTGGGAAAATATGAAACAAGTAATCGTATTATTCCGAAGGCGCTATTTCGATAATTCTTTGAAACTTTTAATTTTCCGTTTCGAGTCTCACTTAATTAAGACTGAGAACGAAAATAAATTTGGTTTGAGTATTTTGAACAAGCTTGTTTCCGTCCAAGCTTCTCCGTAACAGATTACATGCGTACTCTCAACCATATATAAAGAAAAATATATAGAATTTAAACAACCCTTATAAGTGGCGTTCGTGGACTGTTCGAAGGCTTTCGATAGCATTTCTCATAAATCACTATTCCAAGCTCTTACCAATCAAGGCGTCGAACCCACGTACGTCAAACTAATCAAAAACATTTATTTATAAAGTACAGCTGCCGTGAAGACATACACCTCTGGTCCTTCTTTTCCAATATCGAAAGGTTTCAGACAGGGAGACCCGCTGTCCCCTAAATTATTTACCGCAACCCTCGAAGAAATCTTCAAAAACTTGGCTGATAAGTGGACAGAAAAGGAAATGGTCGTTGGCACAAACAGACTTACCAAACTTCGTTTCGCCGACGACATTGTTCTATTTGCCACAACATCGCATCAATTACAGCAGATGCTGGCAGACCTGAGCAACGCAAGCCTTGAGATCGGGCTATCAATGAACCAGTCAAAGATTAAGGTTATCTAATAGCACCAATGATAAGATCTACGTACAGGGTGAGGAGATTACATACGTCAATGAGTATTATTTACTTTACAGGTGAGTCAAGAAAAAGAGATCATTCGTCGAACAGATAACGCCTGGAAAAGCTATTGGGCGATGAAGGAACTCATGAAGGGTAGCCTTCCTATTTGTCTCAAACGCAAACCTATGGACGTATGCATTCTTCCTCTCCTGACATAATGGTGCACAAACCTGGTCTGTGACATCTCTCCAGCGGTCAAAGCTCGGAGTCTGCCAAAGAGCGATGGAGCGCAGTATTTTAGGTGTTAAATTGACAGACCACATTAAAAACACTACGATGCGCTCCAAGACAAAAATCGTCGATGTTATTCACCAATCAGCCAAGCTGAAGTGGGACTGAGCTTGACATGTTTGCTGCATGACGTACAAAATGTGGGCAAAGATAGCCACTGAGTGGGTCCCACATACAGTAAAGCGGCAGCGCGGCCGGCCCAGGCGCAGATGGCGACATGAACTGGACGTTTCCTGTGCTGACTGGTCGACTAACGCCTTAGACTGAAAGTGTGGAAAGAGGGAAGGGAGGCCTTTGCCCAGCAGTGGGATCCAACGGGCTGATTAGATTAGATTGAGTATTTTGAGCTATTTTACGAAATGAAGATGACGTACATATAAGATAAGACCGCCGATTGTCACTTTATGTTTAGTGTTTCTCTTTTTTTGTTAATTTGTTTAGTTTAAGGTGTGCAATAAAGCATTTTCTATCTCTCTATCTATAATTTGTAATACCTGATATAAAATGGAAATGTCAAACATTTTGTATTTATAACTAAGGCGTAGGTTTTACGTGTACGAAAAACTATGGATTGTTTAATTTTTTAAATAATTTAACCCAGAAAGCTTAACATCATACCTTCTTTTCTACCACTGGCGCTACTTTTATATATCACTAATATAATAATATATAATAAAAATATATATATGTATTTCACAATCCTGTCTGTTCACCATCATAATATACAGCATCATAAATTCTGACTAACGCAAAAAAAATACAGACGACTTGAAAACCCCATCCTCTTTTTTAAAGTCGCTTAAAAATATAAAGACGCCTTGAGTGCCTTCTCCTTCATCAAATGAAAGGAAATGATGTGTGGAATGCCAAACTAAACATGAAGTAGAAATTGAAGTTGAGTTCACCTTTTTCAATATACCCAAGTTTGATATAAACTTAAAGGAAATTATGGGTAAGTTGTAAAACTGAAAGTTACATACAGAGCACTTTTTTTATTAGAAAGCAGGTTTTTTACCTCGACTTAAGGTAAGGGGTTATTTAAGATTATTAATTTTACAAACTGTCTATGAGCCGTGGGGCGCCGTCAGTAGAATGTTGCCCCCCTCTCATGCCCGTGGATGCAGTAAGAGCCTGCTAAGGTATACCTCCGAAAGATGGGCAGCAGCGTCTTTCCATATATCAACATCCCATACTGCGCTCGCCAACCCGCCTGCCAAGCGTGGTGAGTATGGCAACTACCCCTCATGGAGACCCATGAGGGAGGCCTTTGTTCATTAGTGGACGTTTTATGGCTGAAATGATGAAACTGTCTATAGTTCATCATCATTATCACTCAGTCGTAGGACTGGCAGGTGTCCACGTCCACTGCTGGACATAGGTCTTCCTCATGAAACTCCAAGATCATGAGGGGGTCGTTGCCATATCACGCTCGCATATAGTAAAGCTCGCGACCATCGCCCGCTCCCTCACGAAGTCTTCAAGGTTAACTCATGTGATGGGTCCGGCAGTGTATAACAATCTCCCAGACTCTGTCACATCTGATGGCAGTATATCTTGTTTTAAATTAAGAATGAAACGTTGGCTTGTCGAATTTCTATTCTGTTAACGAACTTTTACAACTGTAAACCTTATATTCCCATTTATGACTTTATTTTAATTTATTTGATTCCATGTGATTTATTTTATTAATTTGTGATTTCAATACTAGTATAAGATGATCAATAATAGTATAAGTAAAGTAGGTACTTATTCTCTTGAAAAATTTGACATGTAAATTGGTATTATCAATAAATTGTATTTCTGTATTTCACTACGCTTTCCAGGCGGGTTGGCGAGCTCAGTTGATATTGAGGAGAGGTAACATTCTACTGCCGGCACCCCACGGCAACCGTATCATACTTGAGATTAATTTGAGCCAAGTAAATTGACGGGAATGAAACTGCGAGCGGACTAAATGGCCGTACTAGCCTTTTTCAAAGGAGTCCTTTCACGGCAGCCATTTTGCCTCGAAACCGTTACATGAAAGAACCTAAAATTACAACCTACACTCTTTATAATCCTGCTCTGGAGAGGTTTAGGATGGGAAATGGGTTTTCGAGGCTTTGTTTATAATATATATATTGCTGTGAGTTTTCTTCGAGTTTAGGATATTTATAGTATTACTCGTTTGTCTGTCTGGCTGTTAGATAAATAAATAAATAATGCTGGACAATACAAAAAGCATGTTATGCTTGTGTTATGGGTACTAGATGACTGATATACTTAGTACAATATACTACATACATATATTTTTTTATTATATATCGAAAAATATCCAGAACACCCTGAACAAATATCTGCAGATCATAAAGACGAGGCGGGAATCGAACACTCAACCTCTTGCGCCGCAGGCGGACCTTCGCCCGCTGCGCCAAGTCCTCATCATCTCAGCCGTAAGACATCCACTGCTGAACATGGTCCTCCATCATGGACTTGGAAATCTAAGTACTGATCATGAGAGTTTCTTTCCATACTAACCACGATTGGTAGGGGGATTGGCGAGCGCAGTACGGTATGTTGATTGGTTGATACACGGAAACACGCTGCTGCTTATTTTCCGTAAGTACCCCTAGGCAGATTCTTACTGCATCCACGGGCAAAGGAGGTGTAAAAATAATAACAAGTAAATTGGCAGAAATAACCTGCTAGCGCACAAAATGGACGTACTAGCCGCTCTCAAAAGAGTCCTTTCACGGCAGCCATTTTGCCTCGGAACCGTTACATGAAAGAACCTAAAATTACAACCTACACTATAAAATCCTGCTCTGAAGAGGTTTAAGATGGGAAATGGGTTTTCGAGGCTATAGCTTGCTGTGAGTTTTCTTCGAGCTAGGAAAGCAATAATAAAGCAAGTTAGGGCGACTTGGCCTCGCGCATTAGAGTTCCGTATCGGCAGATACGCACGATCAAATAATAATGCTGGACAATATACACAGCAGCATCTTACTCTGAAGTAAGAAGAGCTTGTGTTATATCATTATCTGTGGTACCAGATGATAGTAAGTTTATTACTTATATCTTTTAAGTTATAATACATAATTATATATATATATAATACATAATATTTTTTATACATATATACAAACATGATAGAATATTGCTCTTGCCCGTTCGCACGGGCTGTAATAATCTGCCAAGGGATACCTCCTGAAGATGGGTAGGAGCGTCTCTCCGTGTATCAACATCCAGTATTGTGCTCGCTATACCCGCCTGCCGAGCAGGCGAGTATGGCCACAACCCACTCGTTGTCTTAGAGATTCATGAGGGAGGTCTGTGTTCAGATGAAATACAATCTTGTTTTCGTCAGTTTACAAACTCACGATGAAAATCCGACCTATTGTATTTTTTCTCAGTACTTTCTACGGAAGACCAGCGCTGTGGTACGACTCGTTCTGTCACAGCACATGCTGAGTAGTGACCTTTTTTGTCACTAGTTTTAAAACCGAATTGATGATTTTTTTTTATTTGATTGTAAAAATGTGACAATATAAACGTTTCTTTGTCTTTATCTTTATTATCTTATTTGATTGGTCGTTTGAGAGTTGATTAGGTTGGATTTTGAGTGACAGATCCGATACCGAGCACCCCAACTCCACGTGGTTTTGTGCGTGACGCGCCCATAGAGTGTATGTAATAAGCCGGATGCGCGAAGGGCCTCCTTGCAGCCTCCGCCTGCCGTAATAAGGACCAGACACCGACCGTGGCTGAGGCTGGCCAAAAAGCCGAAGTTGGGGAGGCGAGCTGTGGTGGCTTGTTACGCAATAGCGGACAGGCTGCACTACCCGCAGCGCCGGAGCCATCGCGATGCGAAGTGCATCCCAAGAAAAATAATTAAGAACTAACCCGACAAAAAGCAACCCGACATAAGTTGATTAGGTTCGCGGTACTCGCAAACGTACAATATGTCGCATTTTCATGGTGAGTTTATAATCTGACGAAAATGTATACGTTCAATTTGTAAACTTTTTCGCCCGTTGGCTCTTGCAATTCCTCGGAAGTATACAATCTGACTAGTTAGTTTATAAACGAACAGTTTGTACAAACTAACGGTGACACCATATAGATAACTCTTGGATCTGTAAACAGAATAATACATGTTGTGTTATTTGGAAAGATACCAAATCACTATGAACTTTTGTGTATTGTGTTTGCGCTATTGTTTAAACATATAATTTATTTACGAGCACGTGATTTGTATATTTGCAGTACTAGTTAACGGCCTCTCTGTGGATCGTATTATTTGTACACGATTGAATTTAGTTAGTTTCTGTAGGACGAGACTTTTTGTCGCGATTTTGAGCTTTCTATTCGAAAAATGTATGAGGAGTGATATTTTTCTTAAGAAAAATTTAAAAAGGCAGCGCCTAAGGACCATCACTCTTTTTAGTTTTCATTGATCATTTAAACCGCCTAGAAATAACCTTTATCCCACTAATATTATAAAGCCGGAAGTTTGTTTGGATGGACCTCTTCACGCAAAAACTAAGCTACGGATTGAGCTGAAACTTTGCACACATATTGATGTGGACCAGAATTAACACATAGGCTACTTTTTATTCGGGTACAACGCATGCGAAGCGGTGGGCAGAAGCTAGTTTTCTAATAAAACTTTGGAAAAACTAAAATTTTTAGTCGAAACAGAACTTGCACAGATCATCAATAATTGGTTAGAAAGTAATCTGCTGACCCTTAATACTTCCAAAACGAAGTATTCATGTTTTAGTAGAACAAAACACGGAAGCCCTAGTAAAACTTATAGTATAAACATCACATTATATCCATGTAATACTACATGTAACCGCTGACTCTCAATGCACTTGTCCCGTACCACAAAATTTCAAATCAACCAAATATCTTGGGAAAATAATTAATGAAAACGTGACATGTGTCCCTTATACAAAAGCAGTTGCAATAGAATTTGTAGCTTAATTTATGCTTTCAAATAGCTTCGCTTCGCACCTGATACACCTACTTATATACAAAGCCCTCTGCCAATGTATATTGAATTTTGGAATAAGTGTATGGGGTGGAGCATGCAAACCACCACCTGATCCAAGTAAAGCGACCTCAGCGAGCCCTTTTTAAGATGATGATGTTCCTTTCATTTAGGTATACAACAAGAGATATTTACCAAAAGGCCAAAGTTCTAAGAGTTCTCCAATTATTTATTTCACAATGTCTACGACGCGCGACGCTACCACAGGTATACTGTTCCTTCTCTTCCACATTGTATAATAATAAACACATTCATCGTAGCCCTCTGCCGCAAACTAAAATGTAATATAGCAATAGGCACTACAATTTCCTCGCTCCATTATCGTCATCGCTCGTTATTAACAACAAACTATTGACATCCAAAAAGGATATAAGGGCACTGTCTAATTTTCTATTTCAAAAGGAGATTGGGACTTGGATGAGGGATATGGACTACAGTGAGACAAAAAATCGAATATAAAAATAGTTGTTCGCCTTACAGCACATAACATTGCACCATAAACTATACGAAGAAACACTTAACATTCTACTACTTGAAATTTTTCGCTTAGCTGGTATTTTTTTGTCATGCAAATTATAATATGGTATTTCTGTGTAATCATTAATTTATTACTATAAACAACAAACACACGGGAATTTATCGCGTAATACCTTTGAACAAGCTTTGGTACGGGGGTGCCAGAAAAGGGGGCGAAGGCCTCAAAAGGTCACCAAAGGTCAAAAATGGCATTTTTGGGTTTTTAGACGTTATCGGCCATTTGAAGACTTTTATTTTTTTGGTGACCTTTTAGGCCACAATAACTCCGGTCCCTGTGACCCTAGGTCACCAAAAAAAAACCAGTACCCTTCTCTCATTAAGACGGTGCTAACAAAAAAGGTTTTATGTAAATCTGTCAACGCGTTCTGCTGTAATAGTCTCATGCACAGACAAATATACAGACAGACAGCGCTATGCATATTAGGGGGCTTCGCGTCAGATGTCTAAACTAGACTGAACTTAAACTATTTCATAGTATAATTCCTTTAATTTCACTCTATAAGATGGCCTGAATATCGCTTCTATATTACCTTGGCTCAGAAATGTATGGAAGTTTGTCCTTAAGCTTTAGTCGCCTCTGACAACTTTCAGTATACATTTTCTACTAATAGATAGTTCTGTTGCCGGCCGACTGCACGTCACATTACTGTTGAAGCATCGGTGACTTGCTCATCAGTTTCAGTTTGGTAAATACGGATAATTGAATGTGATAGAATAATTTCTAGTTTTGTTTGTTAGGTTAATAAATTTCTATGAAGTTTGTGGGTTACACTAGAATATCACGGCTCACAGATTTGTTATAAGCTTATTTTGAAATAAAATGAAATCATGATAGTTTGAAAGGTTTGGCGGTTGGGAACCGCTGCCCATCCGAGTTGGATTCGACGATTGACCTCTTTCTCGAAGTTAAACCTACCTTTTTATGAAGACTGAAGAAGAAAACATTTATAAGACACACACAAAACATAAAAACAACTATAGTGAAAGGTGGGACTAACGAGTATTTCTAAATAAAATCTAAGCGAACACAATTAAATAGTACAAAGAATGTACAAAAAATAACCTACTTATGGTTTGTTTATAGATATAATAAATATAAGTGCATAAAATAGTTCTTAAGGTGCCTACTGCAGTCCTTAACCATAGAGATATCGTGTCCTAGCCCTAGGATTATTGTTATTATTATTGTTATTATTATTTTAGAAAAATTTAGAGTTTTGATAATCCCAAAATGTCCCAGCAACCACATCAACATTTCTTCTGCCACTTTTAACTCCCTTTATTTTGATACCCTAGTTGAAAAGTTTGGTTAAAAAATGTTTAAAATACTTACAATTTCGAGTAAAAATTCGGGTATTTTTTCAATACATACCTATCTAAGGTCACTAAGGTTTTTGAGACGAAATTAACGATACCTTAATTGTCGAAATCCATCCACCCGTTTGGAAGATACGTGGGATTAAATAAATTTACAAACAAACACAACATACGCGTGAAAAACAATACCGTTCTTTGGATGTCATAAAAAAGAAGGCATGTCGCGTATTACCAGGACCAGGTATCGGGGTTGGCGTCTCCAGAAGATTGTTAGCATCCCTGATGATAAAGCATGTCCACTATTATCATATTTTATATTGAAAAAAATTACGATTTCTAGAAATAATAGGATATTCTCAACGCACTGAATATTCATTGCGACAAGCTACAGAGTCAGTTACTAATAACATGCTCAAGGATCTCTCGAGAGACTGCCCAAGAAATGATGCATGTAGGTAAGGTACTAGCTTATTTAGAACTTAACTTCAGCTGGTCTCGAGGGTGTCTGTTTTCAAGCTATAAGTACACAGGCGCTTAATGTTATTTGATAGCCGGTTGGAATAAGGTTAAATTCCGAGTAGCTTAACGCAGACCACTCAAAGTTGCTTCGGTCAAGTTACTCAAAAGCAGGAATATGGTTAAATCCAACAGTGAGTTGAGAATCTGAGGATGGAATATAGTAATTTAAATACAAAATAATGTGTCATGTCAGTCGTAATACGTCCACTACTGAACACACGCCTCCCTCATAGATCTCCATGAGGGGTAGTTGCCATACTCACCACGCTTGGCAGGCGGGTTGGCGCAGTATAGGATGTTGATACACGGAATGACGCTGCTGCCCATCTTCTGGAGGTATCCCTTAGCAGGCTCTTACTGCATCCATGGGCAAGAGAGGAGGGGCAACATTCTACTGCCGGCACCACACGGCATTGCCGGCACCCACGGCATTTTTATATATAAAGATTATTTTATTTACCATTAGTTTAACCGAAAGTACCTAGTATGAAATGATGTTTGTAAATGCAGAAAATAGATATTCAAATAAACGAGATACAACCGTACTTGTTATCTCACGCTAATTAATTAACGCGCCCTAATTTCTCAGCTGATTGTTGTAACATCCTGTGCACATTTCGAGCGTGTGATGCTGCATCTAGATAATCTAAACCCACCTCGTGTTTGCGAGTTCGAATTAATAATAATACTATTAATTCCAAAAAGATTCTGAATCCTTCGGTTACGAGTTAAAAATCTTTCATCATCTCAGGCTTAGGAAGTCCACATCTTAACAAAGAAACTTCAAAAAACTGACTAGCAGAGGATTTTTTCTATTTTATTTAAAGGTAAATCGCGCCGCTAGGATTTCCTGATTGTCTACTGAGCTAGTAGACAATCAGGAAATCCTAGCGGCGCGATATTCATACATTTAATGTTTTACTACTTTTAACGGGTTTGATGACTTCAAGCCTCCCGAATAAGCCGGGTTCCACAAAGGCTACAGTACCATATATCACATCCATACGCTACGGAAAGTCATGCAGAAGACCGAAGAGTATAACTTGCCACTATGTCTCGCATTTGTGGACTATGAGGAAGCCTTCGATTCAGTCGAGACATTGGCGGTGCTTACGGCTCTCCAGCGATGCCGTATTGACCATCGGCATATTGAAGTGTTGAAGTTTTTGCATAGAAACGCTACTATGTCAGTTCGAGTACAGGAACAGAGTTCGAAGGCGATTCCCTTAAAAAGAGGCGTAAGACAGCAAAACATAATCTGTCCAAAAGTGTTTACGACTGCTTTGGAAGATGCCTTCAAGCTCTTGAAATGGAGACTGGGCATCAATATTAACGAAGAATACATGACTCACCTTCGGAATGATTTTTGAATCCGAACGTTAAATGTGGACGAAGAGACGTAAGCTAGGGTACGGAGTGCCGTAAGCGCGGGAACGGCAAGTCGACCACGCACCTCACCGCGGTTCGTGAGCTTGTCCCGAGGCGAGACAATTACGTTATGATTCCGATTAGTGCGCGTTGCAGTAGGGAGTTTCATATAACTAATACTGAACAGCCCGAGTTGATACGTGTGCTACGACCTTTACTCGTACCTCAGTACCTGAAGACTTTCCTTCGCCGTCGTGTGAAAAGACGCATTAACTTAATTTTGGAATAGATACCACTTTATATAACATTTCTTAGAAACGGCACATATGCTTTTACAAATTGTTTGATTTTACTATATTTTTTAATAATCGTTACATCATTAACATTTGTACCTTTTTGGATAGCTAATGAAATAATTAAATAATTTAAACGATTTGAAAATAGATTTTCCGTGAATAGCGATCGTAGTTTTTGCACCATAACATATTTTTCTGGCAATCCTTACTAAATTTGTACATTAAATAAAATCATATTCAGTGAAACATTTACTATACTTATGGTTTGATTTTAAAATATGTAAATTTTAAGCTTAAAATCAGGGAATTTCCATAATAAATACAATAGTAGTAGTAGTTGAAAAATAATAATTTCCGACACTGTAATATAGGATGTTGCACCAGCTTACCGGAAATAAACCGCCGGCCAATAGTTTGGATTGAATTAAAACGTGTTATTTATAATGTGTTTATTTCAATCCAAACTATTGGCCGGCCGATTATTTCCGGTAAGCTTGTGCTTACTCTATATACAACAAAATCAACCAGAAATAAGCTTTTCTATAACCCCTATAAAGAATGCATCGAATTAAAAATCACCTTGTATTATAAAAAATAACTATCAATGCAGTATGATGTATTAATTATATCAGTCAAATGACTGTTATCAGGGCTGGTGTAATGTGTACTAAATACACACACAACACAAGCCCTGCTTATCTTGGGGCTAGATGATGCTGTATGAATTGACCAGCAATAATTATTTTTATTTTGCGATATCTTTATTATAATATATGTATACTTATAATTTTGGTAGTTAGCCTGTAGCAAGGTAGGCCGACGACATAGTTCACGTCGCGTCGCGGGGCGTCAGTGGATGTGACTATACTAGCTATAATAATACCCAGCAGTGAGTGGTCAGAGTGGATGATGATGATGAGTCTTTATGGGTCATAATCAAAGCAGATTAATTAGTCTTTGAAGGAACTATTATTAAAATAGATTTTATTTCATTTATCTTTAATTTTTGTCATTGTGTGATTGTAGTTATTAATTAATGTATTTTCTTTCTTTCTTTCAAGATAGAAATTCAGAAACATAATCATTTATTTCCTTACTTACCAAAGGCCATAGGGGCCAATATCTCTGCCGATGTTTAATCCGAACAAAACAGAAAACCATATAAATAACACTTTCATGAAATTTCCATTCATTTATTATTAAAAGCTTGTATTTATGTTATGACCGCTTACCTTAATGAACTTAATTATTGCTTGCTGCTTTTACCCTGATGAAATCAAATACTCGAGGTCGAAAAACTTATCGTAAAAATACGTATTTTCTTTAACTTGTAATAAAATCGCTCTTGCGTGATTTTCATTTGATAAACATCTTGGATGTATAATAAAAATGTCTGCGGTTGCGGGCAGCGTAAAAATAAAGAAAATTATATTGCCTTTTAATTTTATTATAAAATAATTTAACTATACCTACTTGACAGTGTATGAAAATCAAAATTATATTTACTCTTTAAGTTAGAATATGAATCATAAAAGACGCGTATATTTTGCTTTTTCAAATGAATTAATCAATATTTAGATACATATATCGCATTGAAGTTTATGAATAGGGGCCCGTGACGTCATAACATTGTCATAAACCGTACCGAATCACGTTGGTGCATCTACATTTCGACATATCGCCGTTACTTTTAGATTACGTAAAGGCCATGATATTCCAAATTAGCCATTTTTTCATTTAATTTTAAACGATCAAATACCCTGTGTTTTGATCGGAAAAACGTAATAGATATGTTTTATACCTAGTTGAATAAACGTTATTGAATTTTTAATGGATCAAAACACGATATTTTGCACTTCAGCTGATAATAAAAAATTACGAACGAAGGATAGTTTTTTCTCGTTTTTATGGTTCTTCTTCAAGTGTAACAATGTTATACTCAGAAAATAGGCAACGACGTTTAGAAGAATACTAAACGGTTACTTTTTCTGAAAACCTAATTAAAAATATTTAAAAAATATTTTTTATGGAATTCAAGTAGGCTGCGCCCGCGCCCACTCTCAGTAGCCCACCGCTGGAATAACTGGGCCTTTGAAGAAAAAGTACGTGTCTAATGGTTTTCTAAATCTACATGACAGATTAAAATTAAAATTGAGTCAAGTACGTATCGCTTCCGAGTGGTAAGGAGCATTATGCTGAGACGTCGCTGAGACGTCACCTTTTGGCTCACTCGTCATATAGGGCCTTACCCACATAATTGTAATAATGGTTTGCTTCTTCTTTTTTATGTTGTTTGTTAATTTTTTGATTTTGTTGTTTACCTGTTTGTCTTGTGTACCAATAAATATTTTTTCTTTCTTTCTTTCTTTCTTTCTTTCTTTCTTTCTTTCTTTCTTTCTTTCTTTCTTTCTTTCTTTATTTCTTTCTTTCTTAAGTAGCCTATATTATTAGTCATCATAATAATGTGCTTGTGTCTAAACCCAATAATGTTTAAACTTAGTCAGAGCAAGGTGTTAGGCAATAGTTATGGTGCATAACCTTCTAGCTTATAAGTAACATAATTAACTTTTACAATTTTCTTTGTACTTTACACACCAGTTTTTTGAATATGAATACGTGTGACATCACGGATTGTTACAGTTTCAGTTTTAATGGCACGTTAAGACATCACGAGCACTCCTAAACTTAAATGTGCTTTAGTAAGCATAACATTTTCATAATATTAACAGGTAATATAATATTATGCGGCTTAGTTATCTTCAGACGTATTGACCTGTTTTTTCCTCTGACTAACAGCTGACTAAGCTGAGAGGATGGTATAGGTGCTGGGCAAGCCTAATCCATCAAACAATGTCCCAGGCACTGCAGCGTCCCGTACAGCATGATTACCAGTTGCTGACGCTGCATAAATCATCTATAATAGTTGCAAAGGCCTTACTTTTTTATTATTAAAAAAATAAGTTACGCCCTACACTTCCTTTACTTTTCTCAGGGGCTACCTATATTTTTTTTGTAATTTTTGTACCCACAATTTTGCAATCTACACAATCATGACCTTTCACCTGATACCACACTTGGGTATATATGAAAACATTCGATTGTCCATCCCTACTTTCACCCCAAATACCTTGAATGGCTCAAAAAATGCTATACAACTTCTCGTTTTGCATTCTACACACCATTTCTTTTCACTTGTGTTTCGACGCCTCTCTTCTGGTGTCAAGGGTTAAAAATGTAAGTATTCTCAAATTTGAGGAATGACATTGCGGGCACGTTTGGTCCGCCCGCGACCTCAGACCTCATCTGTTTGCGTAGGCTTTCACATCACGTGTTTTAAAAAAGAATACGAGAATGAATAAAATGAGTAGAAATGAAAAATGCAATCAAAATTTTGTCTCCGACGGGACTCGAACCTGTAACGTTCAGACGAACACAAAAGTGTTCGTCTGAACGTTATAGGGTTTTTACCCGTCAGGGTAAAAACCCGTCGGAGACAAAATTTTGATTGTATTTTTCATTTCATTATATGATACCTTGGTGTGGGCTTACACTTTAAAAACAAAAATAGCTGAATAGTATTAAATGAATGTTTCTAAGACGGTTGAAGTACAACTTAATTATATACAACTTAAGCTTTCATCAGAAATACTAAACCATAAAATGGACTTGCAAAGAAAAAGCTTTGTGACCTTACTTGTCAAGTTATGAGCGTTTTTGCGTATTTAAAAATGTCATTTTATTTAGGATTAATTTCATAAAAGGTTTTCGTAAAGGAAGAAAAAAGTAGGTAAATAAATCAATTAAAATTTAGATATCTTGCTTTGTACTCGCATGCAAACGATTGTATGCTAAATATTATGACTACCAAACTATTTAACTTTATGTATATATTAAATACACAAAGAGGCGTTTTCATTAAAAAGTAAAAATTTCAAAAACAATTCCCTTCAATTTTATAGATGGCGTTAGTTTTCATTTACTGGAAGGAAACACAATTTGACAATGACAGCAATTGTAATCAATCACAAACTTGTTTTCTCCGCTTACCAGCTCCATCTGTTTCATCATTTCAGCCGTAAAACGTCCACTACTGAATACAGACCTCCCTCGATCATGGATCTCCATGAGTGGTAGTTGCCGTACTCACGCTTGGCAGGCGGGTTGGCGAGCGCAGTACGTGATGTTGATACGAGGAAAGACGCTGCTGCCCATCTTCCGGAGATATTCCTTAGCAGGATCTTACTGCATCCACGGGTATGAGAGGAGGGGTAACATTCTACTCCCCACGGAAATCCATCTATTTGGTTTAGTAGAATTTTTTTTTATTTTTTACTGAAAACGGCTCATTTAACAGTAAAATGATTCTCATCCCTAAATTAGGCTTTGGTAAGGGTTATGCCAATTTGCCTTTACCGCCTTCGAGTGTAAACTGCCTCATTTTTTGTACACCCGACCCAAAACAAACCAGCAAATCGGCAAAACAAATGAAAAGTCAAAAACAATGAACAGCTATAAATTAAATTCGATTTTTTTGGGATGACTTCCAAAGGGTTTGTATTTATGGCGCACACCGGTGCCCGGGGCATTGGCTAATTTATTTATTGACCCTGCCCTTAAGGTTTTTGCGCAATGTACACACTGTATGTTAAAACTTCAAGTATAGAAGTAGGTGAATTTTACTTTTGGAATCCGATGAGCGGAATCTTAATGTTTTGTACATGAAACTTTTAGGGTTGCATAACTATCATAGTTGTAGAAGCGACATATGAAAACAGGCCTAAAACTTTATGTAAGTTCAAAATTAAAATACGACAAAAGTATTAGAATCATCTTTCCTAAGGGCTTTGCACGACAGACTTGCCTAGTGGATCATATTTTCTTGATTTCTTCCTTCTTGCTTTGTATTTCCCGTTCTCGCTTTTTAACAGTAATAAATCACTTGCACACTGGCAGGACGGTAGCCCAAGACATTTATGTTCATATAAAAGTTCAAATTTTTTCATGCATTTTCTAATGTCCGTCGCCCTCATTGGGCTGATAAACAGGTGTCAGACCAGGCGTGTCAGGTTGGCGCGACTGGCTGACAAATAGGCATAATCCTTGTGTTGCTTGTCTGGCAGCTTTTTGAGCGTGACGGATTTTCTTTTCATTTTCTTTTTCTTTTTATAAATTTTATTATCTCTATTATTTTTTTTATAACGTTTTTTGTGTTTTTGTTTTGTTTGTATACGGTTTTATTGTTTGTTTGAGTTTGATGTTGTTTTGCCGTCCGTCTGTTTATTCTATTCCTTTCCTGTCTCTTTCTTCTTCGTTGTCGTGAAAACACCCAGTGCCCCAACTGAAAACCAGCGTAGCATCTGAGCCTGGCCAGGTGCTACACAATGCTGAGTTGGGGACCCATTTACCCGTGCCCCATCTTCGTCTTCCTGTCCGTATTTTAATGTTTATTAAGTTTTATTTGTGTTTTGTGTTCTTTATATTGTATTGTGCGTGTGGTAAATAAATGTTTTTATTCTTCTTCATCTTCTTCTTAGAAAATGTATACAAACCTGAAATTGGGTGTACAGATCCCCAAGTAACAACATTAGTTTTACGACTTTCCAGAATTTGATGGTTTTCATTCAAGAAAAGACCACGAAACTTAAAACTACTTGGTTTTATGGGCCCTTTCGGGTTTGTAAACATATTTTATTAATTTTGCGTATATTGGTCAACTCAATATCGTTGGGAAATTTTTAAAATAGTTGGGAACTAAGACATGACTTTAATAACAATAACAACCTATCAACATCTATCCATCTCCATCTATCTTATAATCTCTCTTTAACTTCTAAGTTTTAAAGTACTATATAAATTACAAGAAGGTAAGGTATACTCCATCACGCTGCTAGTAGGGCGTTTGCTTTTTGTGGCTTAATTGGTTATCAATTAACTATCTATATTTCTCTAAATTATTGACTACGCACATGCCTCATATAAATTCCTAGAATTTCCAACACGAAATCGAATTAAGGGCACATTAAAAATTATAAGTCTACAACAGTCTAAATTTGGTTTTTGTTAAGAATAGTACGATATATTTTTTCTGTGGCTAGTTTTCCTCGTCATATAACCTTAGATAGTTGCGTTAACTTTAAAAAAAAACTGGTCAGTAAAGTCGATACATTTTCTTACACCACAATGAGTTACAGTACCTATACGGGGTATAATAATAAATAAAGAAATAAATAAATAATGCTGGACAAATCATACAGCATCATCTAGCCCCAAGCTAAGCAGAGCTTGTGTTATGGGTACTAGATGACTGATATACTTAATACATTACACTACATTGATAGATATTTTTATTATATAATAGAAAAACACCCAGAACACCCTGAACAAATATCTGCAGATCGTACAGACATTTGTCCCGAGACGGGAATCGAACCCGAAACTCTTTGCGTCGCAGGCGGACCTTCGCCCGCTGCGCCACAGAGCTCGTCAAATAAATAATAATGTTTACTAAGCCAAAAGATGGTGGTTCTGATCACTTCAAGGAACAACTTTAGTTCTACGACATTTCAGGCTTCGGTGATTTTCATTCAACAAAAGACTACTAAAGTTTTAACTTCAGTTGGGCGCCTGCTATAGAACACGATTACGATATAATCGTCAGAATGGCAACGGAGAACTTCACGTAATGGCCTTAAGAGTAAGTTTGGCTCATTTTTAATTCACCGATATTTGCATTGTATGTCCCACAGGAAATACCTGTTCTCTTATCTGTGGTATGTCCCCTGATAACGGACAGGGTTATCGTCCTCCGCAAAGACAAATGAAATTATCTTTTACCGCACAGAGGTTTTATTTTCAAAAATATTTTAAAATCGTAAAAAAAATCGAAGATAACCTTAGGATCATATCACCACCAGTCCACTTTCGGGTTAGTAAGGCCTTTGCACCGATTATAGATGATTTATACAGCGTCAGCAACGTAAAGTAGTCATGCTGTAAGGGACACTGCAGTACTTGGAATATAGATGGATTAGTTTTGCCCAGCACCTATACCATCCTCTCAGCTAAGGCAGCTATTAGCCAGAGGAAAGAATGATTTTTCATCAAGCCGTTACGGTGACTCCTTCACTGTTGGCGCTACCAGGCTGTGGAATAGTCTTCCCCACTCCATTCGCAACATTCAAACTATAAGCACTTTTAAAAGGAAAGTAAAAGAGCACTCTGATTATATATATATGTTTCGTATTATACGTATATATACATATGTATTTATTTTATATACATATAATGTTCATCACTTCAGCCGTAAAACGTCCACTACTGAACACAGGCCTCGCTCATAGATCTCCATGAGGGGTAGTTGCCATACTCACCACGCTTGGCAGGCGGGTTGGCGAGCGCAGTGCGGGATGTTGGTACACGAAAAGACGCTGCTGCCCATCTTCCGGAGGTGTCCCTTAGCAGGCTCTTACTGCATCCATGGGTATGAGAGGAGGGGTAACATTCTACTGCCGGCACCCCACGGCGTACTGTCGGCACCCTACGGCACCCTGTATATTTATTATTATATGTAAGTATGAGTATATATAAGTAAATTTATTTGTTTTATTTGATTTACTTATTTAGTCTGTTTATTGTTTATCTTTATTTTCGTGGCAACGTGTATTTATATAATTATTACTTTTTGTTTTGTGTACACGTACCCACTTTAAAATCAGTTTTCCTATCCTCAAAGGTTTGTTGGAAGAAAACTCTTTGTAGGGTTAAGCTCGCCTTTGTACATGTCCTATATTAAGCTTTTGTCTATGTATTTACTTTGTGTACAATAAAGAATTAACAAAGAACAGGTCAATACGTCTAAAGCTAACTAAGCCGCTGCTTTAATGGTAAAGAAAACATCGTGAGGGTTAGAACACTTAAAATAATACACTTTGTAGAGAGCGTAGAACGTATCAACATCATTCATTGAACTTGAAACAATCTACGCATTCAATGTCATTCATCCACGTACTTATTGTCACGCTAGACAATGCTTTGTCTAGCGTGTTGTCTTACACCATTGTCTATGGTTTTCATTCTTGCTATACCAGTGTGTCTACCGTGAGTTGTCACTATTAAATCGCCTGCCGTTACTACAGTAATAATAGTCTCGATAAAATATACCCGTAGGTTCATCATCGTCTCCCCTCTGTTCTATTATGAAGTGTAATTTGATTAAATTTGTAATTGTCTGTTTGTTTAGTTTTTAAGTAAGTACCATTATAGCACGCCAACCACACTCTAAACTACAGGTTTAGCTGGTAGAGAATGCTTTAGCATTAAGCCCAACTTTTGTAATTGTGCAATAAAGTATTAAATAAATAAATAGTACATAATAGTAATAATAGAAGTACGTACTATGACATCTGTTAGATTTGTAACTCACGGTACTAAATTCTAAGCAAATGAAGCCGAAACTACAGTCGCTGTAGTATAGTTTACTGCGTATTTTAGTACTAAACTATCCGCTAGAGGCGCTGTATAAGTTTTCATACATTTTTAACTACAGTCGCTAGCGAGTGTAGATTGTGAAAACTCATGGCAGATCTACAGCTTGTTTGTAAAGATGAAACTGTTTGTCATGAGTTTTCATGATACGAGTATTTAGATAGATAATAATCATTTATTCGTGTTTTTAATCATGTTTACATTATTTCAGGCGTAAAACGTCTACTACTGAACACAGGCCTCTCATGGATCTCCATGAGAGGTGGTTGCCATACTCACCACGCTTGGCAGGCGGGTTGCAGAGCGCAGTACGGGATGTTGGTACACGGAAAGACGCTGCTGCCCATCTTCCAAAGGTATCCCTTAGCAGGCTCTTACTGCATCCACGGGGTATAAGAGGAGGGGTAACATTCTACTGCCGGCACCCCACGACTATTTTGGTATGCTTACTTTTAGAAAATTAAAAGCCATTTATGTAATAAATGTACCTACGGATTTCAGATTACTGGAAACCAGATGATATTCCAATTGAAGGCAGTGACATTTCTGAATCAAGTCCTTTTTTACAAACTTTTCAATGGAAGGATGTTGAAACATCTAAAGTAAGGCCTTTATTTATTTATTTATTTATTCTTTGCATCTATTATAGATGATATATAGCGTCAGCGGCTGGTAATCATGCTGTACGGGACGCTGCAGTGCCTGGGACATTGTTAGGTAGATTAGGCTTGCCCAGCACCTATACCATCCTCTTAGCTTAGTCAGCTCTTAATCAGAGGAAAGAACAGGACAGAACAATACGTCTGAAGCTAACTAAACTGCGGGTTTCCTCACGGTGTTTCCTTCACGTGTTAAGTATGCAAATACATTTTTCGAGAAAGAAAAATCCATTGGTGCACGGCCGGTATCGAAACCACGCGACTTTCGGAGTGAAAGTCGAGGGTACATACCATTCCGCCAACACGATTCCGTTTGAAACATCAAACATCATTAAATATGAATACGAGTATAATATGTATAGGAGGTTCATGGTCTGAGTATGTAAACCTACCAAATGGTGCCATCAATCAGCGAATTACGCGTGCCTTGTTAATTTTGGCCGACGCGCGGACGCAAAATTTTGACAAATAGCACATTGCAAACATGTTTGTTTGTTTGTACGCTGTTTTAGTACTTAAATAATACAATCAAAGATGTACCTCTACTTATAAACGCTAATTAAACAAACCAGCACTTATACAAGATGTCCCATAATTGGGGTACTAAGCCGAAAGGGGGGTTTTCTACCCCCCCTGACAAACAACGTTTGTTTTACGACTTTCTTGATTTTCAAGTTTTTCAGTGATAAGATAACATTCAAAGTTTATACCAATTTCATAAGAGTGATAACCCTGCTCTCAGCTGTTACGGGCAATGACCTATTGACCGCCGGGGATTCCCGCGGCGTGTTTATGTTTACGGACACACGTCTGTTATACATAAGGGTTGACAGCGACTTGGAAAATATTTAATTTTCTATGGAAACCTGAAAATAAGTTTTTTTGAAATCTTTCTTCGCCTTTGCATTCCTTTGGTGGGGGGTAATTTGCAGCTCCTGGCTTCATACACCAGTTACGGGACACCTTGTATAATTAGTACGTTTGTGCGTTCTTGCGAAGTAATCCGATTTATGGCTTGAGGATTTGTATTCTGCGTTTGTTTACCTACTTCACAAATGTCAAAACCGATCTGACATTTAGCGCCATTTGCAAAAGTTATAGCGTTTTCCAATAGGGTGATTACTTTTGCCCCACCTTGAATGTTTAAAAAATTCGCAAATGAAGTGATGGTTCGTAATATAAATGTAAAAAAAAACCTGGACAATTCACACGGTAATGCGAGTGTGAATTATTCAGGTTTTTTTGGGGCTAGCCTCTAATTAAGCAGCTTTATTGGTACCAAGGATGGTGGTGGGATTCGACAGTAGAATGTTACCCCTCCACTCATGCCCATGGATGCAGTAAGAGCCTGCTAAGGGAAACCTTCGGAAGATGGGCAGCTGCGTCTTTCCGTGTATCAACACCCAATACTGCTCTCACCAACCCGCCTACCAAGCGCGGTGAGTATGGCAACAACCTCTCATAAACAGTATTCGGCTTTTGTCCAGCAGTGGACGTCCTTCGGCTGAGATGATGATGATGATGATTTTTTAGGAATCGTACTTATATAGTAGGAATGGTATGGTAGGTAGATACATAGATGGTAGACCAGCAATCTGATATCACAGTTCAGAAGTTCAAAGTTCAAGCTATGTGCAGAGAGTATCCGTTCAAGGCGATGATTCTGCTGTTGCACGAACTAGCAAAGCTAATTAAATTGACGTAAAATGGACTAAAATTACGTAATGCTATTCGGTTAGTGCCGTTCTAAAATTAAAACACATAATTACTTAACTTTGTAGGCTTGTTACGTAAGAGACTCACAAGCATGCAGACAAACTGACACACGGTTTTTGCATGTTTTTTTTAGCTTATATACCTCTATATATGTTTATATTTGTAAGTTATAAATAAATAAAAAAAAACAGTTCTAAACTTTGAAAGTTAATATTTCTGTAATAAAAAAATCTATGATGTGTTAAACAGAATTGACACCTTACCTCAACTATGGCGTTTATAAATTAATAGCTGTCAACTTAAAATAATTCCGTTTAATATAAAGCGTTACCAAGCGAAGAAAAATGCCCCATTTTACGTCAATTTAATTAGCTTTAGCTAGTTAGTACAACAACAGAATTGGCACCAATGTTTTTTATTTTTGCTTTAAGCTCGATTTTGTTGAAAGGTTAACGATCTGTCAATGCTAATATGGTTTCAACTAAATGTAGGTACTACATTTTGTTGCTTGCCTACTTTACCTCCGAATGAGCTGATGATGTTCTACGCTGAATGTAGGACTGCTAATGCTGGACACAGGTCTTCCTCATGGATGAACTTCCAACCCCTTCATGATCCAAGATCATAATGGGAGTTGTATGGCTACTCGCCACGCTTGGGAGGCGGGTTGACGAGCGCAGTGCGGGATGTTGATACACGGAAAGACTCTGCTGCTCATCTTCCGGAGGCATCCATTGGCAGACTCTTACTGCTACGGGCAAGAGAGGAGAGGCAACATTCTACTGCCGGCACCCCACGGCAACCTTAAACCATACTTACGGCAATTTTTTACAACATCCTAACAAGGTGTTTTAAGTTAATTCAGTCCCGGAGGTGTCAAAGATTTGCACGAATGAATGTGCACGCGTTGACGTGCAGCACGCGGACATTGTTCTGGCACCTATGTAATATCTCTACAAAATGAAGCTCTGTTATAAAAATGAAAAAAGGAAATAATTTTTTTTTAAACATAACACAAAATATTTAAAAAATAAAGTTTTTTTTAATATTTTGTGTTGTGTTTAAAAAAATAATTTATCTCCAAATTTAAAAAAAAATAAAAAAGAAGATAAATTAATTTTTGAAACACAACACAAAATATTTAAAAAAACCGGCCATGTGCGAGTTGAGCTCGAGAACGAAGGGTTCCGTACCATTATTTTTAAAAACAACATTTTTTTTGAGCTACCACCACGCACTTTTGGTTGTGATTTGTACATTATACAATATCGAGCAAAAACAGGCATTAAAATCACGTTTGTTGTATGGGAGCCCCCATAAATATTTATTTTATTTTAATTGAATTATTTATTTTTAAATTGAATATATAACTAAATATTCCGTGAATATTTCAAGCGTCTACCTGTTGCTTTTATTAATATCAAGCAAAAAACGGCATTAAAATCACGATTGTTGTATGGGTGCCCGCCCTAAATAATCATCATCATCATTTCAGCCATAAAACGTCCACTGATGAACACAGGCCTCCCTCATGGATCTCCATGAGGGGTAGTTGCCATACTCACCACGCTTGGCAGGCGGGTTGGTGAGCGCAGTATGGGATGTTGATACACGGATAGACGCTGCTGCCCATCTTCCGGAGGTATCCCTTAGCAGGCTCTTACTGCATCCATTGGGCATGAGAGGAGGGGTATCATTCTACTGCCTTGTAAATATTATTATCATTGTAAATAATATTTAATAAAGTATTTTTTTAAGTAAATTTACTACTTAAATAATATCCTGTATATATTTGAAGCGTCTTCCTGTTGCCGTTATTAATATCAAGCAAAAAACGGTAAAAAAATTACGTTTATTGTATGGGAGCCCGCCCCCCTTAAATATTTTTTTATTCTGTATTTAGTATTTGACGTTAAAGCGGCAACAGAAATACATCACCTGAAAATTTTAATTGTCTAGCTATCATGGTTCATGAGATACAGCCTGGTGACAGACAGACAGACAGACAGACATACGGACAGACAGACGGACAGCGGAGTCTTAGTAGTAGGGTCCCGTCTTTACCCTTTAGGTACAGAACCCTAAAAAATGGACACTGCCTCAGTGCGTTCCGTAGCTTAAAGCATCGATTTGAAGCGTCAAGGATCGATTTGACGGGTGTAGGTTCGAATCCCACCGGAATCGTACATTTTTAATAAGGTTTATCATTTTCTTGAAAAAAGAATGTCGTCTGCTGTAGTGCCTTAGTGTTACCTTAGTGTATCCTAACCTTAGTGGTATCCTTTACTATGAGCGCGACTGTACTTTCAAAATAGAACCTATGAAATTTTCCATATTTAACAACAACATTCATAACATACGTCGGCAACGTCGGGAAAATAATAAAAAAGGTACGCGATAAAATCCTGTATTTTAAAACTAATACTTTTAAATGTACGTGAAAGCTGCAAGAGCAACATCCACCCACTGTACCATCGAGGGCGTATTTATTTGTGTTATTTGCGTAATGACTCGTCAGCCAGCGCCTTCAATATATATATTGAAGGCGCTGGCTGACGAGTTGCAGCCTGTGTATTTATCCAGCGGGATGAGGCCCAGAATGTTACGTGCCATCGTGAGAGAGAAAGCGATAGTAAAGCCTTTACATCTCATCATCTTCACTATAATAGAGCGCCACAAATTAAGTTTGAGTAAGTTACTTAATAATAACTATACAATAAGCTAATTGTTATTTATTATAATCATAGATTATCAAGTTTCTACCTACTAATAGTTTAAAGCGGGCCCGAATACGCTTAGGACAAGTCCAATAGGACTTTTTGAGTGTTTTAGGAACTATTGTATCTTGAAATAAATAAATAATGTAGTTAACATTAAGGGCTGAGATAGAGCCGTGTTGACCGAGTGGTATGTATATATACGGAAAATTGACAATGACATTCAGCGTGTAGTTAATTTTGTTACGGATCAAATGCCAAAAAAATATCAAGCCGGTCATCGACTCCCTGACGGAACGAAATTACGTTCGGCGTCCGGTGTATCAAAGGTAGAGTAAATAAATTAAAAAAGAATGTGGAATTTGGTTTAATTTAATTCAGAAGAATTTCAATCCTCTCTCGCCCGTGGGTGCAGTAAAAATCTGCCAAAGAATACCTCCGGAAGATGTACAGCAGCATCCTTCTGCCAAGCGAGGTGAGTGTGGCAATAACCCCTCATCATCAGTACTCGGCCATAAGGGAGGCCTTTGTCCAGCATTGAACGTCCTACGGCTTAGACGATTATGCTTATTATTATTATGAGCCATTTAGGTCCCACTGCTGGGCAAAGGCCTCCCCCAATTCCCTCCATACATCCCGATCCTGAGCTGCTTCCCTCCAGTCAACGATGTACTGATCGAGTTCGTCCCGCCATCTGCGCTTCGGTCTGCCGCGTCGCCTTCTCGCCGGGTCAGGCCGCCACTCCGTGACTATCTTTGCCCACAGCTCACTCGGCATGCGGCAGATGTGGCCAGCCCAGTCCCACTTCAGCTTAGCAGCTTTCAGAGCTATTATGCTTAATTTAATAAAAATTTCTTCAAAACATGTATGTACTGTGTATGTACATCACATTCGAAGAACATCCGCCTGGTATTGTGAACCCGTGCATCCGCATTAGTTGGCTAACAAAGCCGGTTGCGACCCTGTCACAGGGTAAATTATAACAGTTAACCAACATGTGCGTACATAAAAAAAACTTTATAAAACTTTTATTTGCTCTCACGGTTTAAAACTTATAGAATATAAAGGTGTATCTATTTGGCGACTATCGACCTATTTTGTGAGAGGCTGGTGCCTACGATAGGTTCGTGAGAACCTGTAGTATAGTAAATAGTAAATATTTTAGTGTAATGTATTTCTTTGCCGTGGGGGGCAGTAGAATGTTACCCCTCCACTCATGCCCGTGAATACAATAAGAGCCTGCTAAGGGATACCTCCGGAAAATGGGGAGCAGTGTCTTTCCGTGTATCAACATCCCGTTCTGCGCTCGCCAAACCACCTGCCAAGCGTAGTGAGTATGGCAACTACCCCTCATGGAGATCTGTGAGGGAGGCATGCGTTCAGTAGTGGACGTTTTACGGCTGAAGTGATGAACTCTTTTACTTCAAAACCCCGAGAGAACTATATTACCTACCCTACATAGGTAATTTCAATGTTTCCAACATACCCTACTGCTATTCAAATTTAACTATTCACTGTGACGTCAGGACACGCGAGTGAAAAAACACAACAGCTCCACCCCGCCGTGAACCGAAGACCTGCATCCCCGGCTGCTGATTTGAATTATGACTGGGAGTGTACAACGGAGTTAGTGGTACCATACTAGTTTGTAGGTGCAGTGTTCTTTTTATACCCTAGGGGGAGAAGCATTACTTTTCTACAAGCTTTATATAATTTTAAACTGATTAACGGGACTCTATCGCGTAATTACCTTATTTTTGTTATTTTCCGATGTTTCGAGTGCCCTGCTGCTCTTGTGGTCACGGTTGGATGCGTCTACGTCAAGACATAATAAAGTAAGGTAATTACGCGATGAATTCCCGTTTATAAGTTTACAATTATGTCTACTAAACTAGTAAAATGTATGTAAATATTACAGAAAATTATAAAGAACTCTTTTATTTGCATCATTTTCTTGAAATCATCGAAAGTGTTAAAAATCGACATAACTTCCGCTATCAGAATTGAGATAGGGCTGTCTAAGTTCACCAGCAAATATAAACCGCCTTTATCATATATCATAATATTTTATGATGGCACGGAACCCTAGGTGCGCGAGTCCCATTCGCTTATGGCCGGTTTTTTTTTATTGGCCTATTGTGTCCCTCTGCTGGGCAAAGGCCTCCCCTAAATTCTTTATAAGGTAACTGCGCTTTATATTATGTTATTTTTATTTCTTTGATAAAATGGATAAACAAGGCTGAACAGTTCACCATCTAGCCACAAGCTAAGCAGAGCTTGTGTTATGGGTACTAGACTGATTATACTTAATACATTATACTTCATTGATAGATATATTTTTTTGTCATATATAGAAAAACATCCAGAACACCCTGAACAAATATCTGCGGATCGTACAGATATTTGTCCCGAGGCGGAAAACGAACCCGGAACCTCTTGCGTCGCAGGCGGACCCTGGTCCGCTGCGCCACAGAGGTCGTCAAATAGATTCGTTCCTTAACTCGGCCGAAAATTCTCGAGTTAAGGTTTTGTAGAACTGACGTTTTTTCGTAAATATGTTATTGAAATAAATGATTGAAAATCACCCTATAAAATATAAAACCATTGTGAAACACGGGATTACTCACGTAGTGTTATAACGACGAAGCTTACCTCGACAAGCTCTGACACGTATTTTACAAAATGCACTTCTCACGTTAATTTTAAAAGTGAAATATTGACAGTTGCCATGGTTGACGGCAGCCAGGTTGGCGAGCGCAGAACTGGATGATGATACACGGAAAGACCCTTCTGCCCCCGGAGGTATCCGTTGGCAGACTCTTACTGCATCCACGGGCATGAAAGGAGGGGTAACATTTAACTCTCGGCACCTCATGTCAAAATAAGGATTAAACTATTATTACGATTATTTTCAAAATTTTACCAACACGCGGTCAGACCACGCCGGTAAAATCACCGGGAGACGCTTAATCGGATAATATATTTTTAGCTCGCAAAGCTAGATTTTAAAAGGAAGAAGAAAGGAAGGACCATTTCTCGAAATCTAGCTAGCTCTAGATACAAGCGACGGACGGACATCCGGCGGCCATCTTGGAGCCGGATGTTTCCTGATATAGCGGCGATACCCGGCCTCGCCTGTAATTATTGTTAGCGATGGTCGCTTTTCGTCTAGTCTATGTTGTAGACAATTAACGGGTGTTTACATTTACGATTATGCTGTGGGGTGCCGGCAGTAGATTGTTGCCCGTGGATGCGGTAAGAATCTTTCGAAGGCGTACCTCCAGAAGATGGGCAGCAGCGTCTTTCCGCCTATAAACATCACGTACTGCGATCGCCAATCCGCCTGCCAAGCGTTGTGAGTATGGCAACACCCCACTCATGACCTACTTGGCCATCCATGAGAGAGGTCATGTCCAGTTTTGAACGGCCTTCGCCAGAGATGATGACGATGAAATTAATTCCTTATAGGGTGTATACTAAGCCGAAAGGGGGTGATTATGACCATCTCAAGGAACAACTTTTGATCTACGACTTTTCGTGATTCAGTGATTTTCATTCAAGAAAAGACCATAAAAGAGGTAACTTCAACAGCTGATTATACGATTATGATTCTTGACAGGGTCTGTGACCTCCGAGAAGAGTTGCCGTACAGGTACAAATAAAAACTTATAACCACAAATGGGTTGTTTATTAAAAAAGCTTAAAAAAATTAAAAATCAGAATATGACTATGAATATATATTTTTTTATCAGTTGTATTTTATTTATTGTTATTATTATACATACAAATTATTATCTATATATATATATATATATATATATATATATATATATATATATATTTATATGTTATGTATTTAATTATGTATGTATAGTCGCTGAATATGGGTTCATACTTATATATTTATTAAGTACTTAAGTTTAAATATCTATGACGACACCGTGCCTTTTTCATTCTTGTCGATTTTATCCATCCTAAGGTTGCCTGGAAGAGATCGCTTATAGTGATAAGGCCGCCCATTGTACTTCTACTTTTAGTTTTGTAAGTTTCTTTCTATGTTAATTTTTATGTTAGTATTAAGTACAATAAAGAGTTATTTATCTATCTATGACTTCAGATTATTTTCACATCACACTATCCAGAAAAATTATATATAAAATTTTAAAAAAAGCGTGTGCGACTCGGGACGCACGACAGAAGTGATAACTGAGGCTAGCGCTGTGGGTTAGAGTGAAAGAGGAGGAACCTGCCTACAGCTGCCGTATGCGTGAGAGGAAGGGAAGCCAGACAGACTGGCGCCGTAACGCGTTACGTAACGAAGCGGTTTACCCTCCCTTATGAAGTTATAACTTCAAAAAATGACACAAAAACGAATACCCGATTTTTTTTCCTTTTTAAACTACTCGTTTTCATGGGCTGAAACGCCCCGTTTCGGGTTGGTACACATGTTATTATACACGCTGTATAGCACAGGTTATTCTTGACGCAAGGGGTTGCAGGTTCCAACCGGAGGACAATATATGTATATTATGTAAATATGTATGCTGTATCTCCAGATATTTGTATCGGATTAGGTTTTTTTTTTAATCTCGATTTATTTACAGGACTTTTACCTTTATTGGTATGTCAGTCCCATCATACCCTACCATAAAGATGTACCTAAGATGTAAGATGTACCTACGATAAAGATGTAAAGTTTCTTCCCTACACCTTTAGATGATATTGATGGAGAGATTATAATTGATAGAGATTAATTTGATTACTTGATTTATTGATAATTGATAATGCTATGAATACGCGGGACGGCGGTCGAACGCGCACTTCGATTCACTAGATTGTCGATGATGCTGGTGCTCACTGTTGCCGTCGGCGCCGGAGTCGTCGTGTAGTGAACACGAATGTTGGGGTGCTCGCTGCGGGGCGCCGGCGAGGGGGCAAGCGCGGGGGCGGGCGCGGGCGGGGGCGAGATTCGCGCAGAGCAGCGGAGTCGCCCTCGCCGCCAGGCGAATAGCGCGAGTGCTAGTAGGCCTGCTCCTACCAAGACATATAGGACCACGAACTGATGCACGTCGTGATATGATATGATATGAGATAGCTCTACGCTGGTTTCGGCAGATTTTAGAGTTTGTATCTGTGTGCCGATGTTTCGTAGATCTTTCTGATAGTTGGGATTCTCCAAATCATGTGACATAGTCGCACTAATAGGTATTGTTAAGTTTATAATGTTATTGATTGGAGGAATCTCTATACGCATGATATCTGGGTCGGCCAATTGAATACCTTCAAGGTTAGACCAAGTCGGTTTTCGGAATGTTATATTTGGCAAATTGTTGATCAAATTTTTCATAATTAGTACGTCAGTGCTGAATGTGTAATTGCTGTAAATTGATTTTGCTGTGATCGTGATTACACCCTTACAGTTGTTTTCTTTTGTCCCAATTCCAAAAATAACTCCCAGCTGGTGTACCACAGGGCGGCGTGCTATCTCCTCTTCTATTTGCTATTTTTATAAATTCTATCTCTCATCAACTCTCTTCTTCCTACCACCTTTATGCAGATGATTTACAAATCTACACACAAGCCCCAATAGAATGGTTAGCCGAAGCAATTGCTGAAGTCAACTCGGATATGGAAGGTATCAGTAGGTGGAGCCAATCATTTGGACTTCAAATTAATCCCTCGAAAACCCAGGTAATAGTATTAGGTAGCTCCAGAATGATTGCTCGGATAAACTGGTCTGATTTACCGCCAGTAATGTTTGACGGCGTAAACATTAAGATCCGTGAAACGGTTAAAAATTTGGGGATTCTCATGGATAGGAACATGACGTGGGAGCCGCAAATGGCAGCAGTCAGGCGGAAGACTTTTGCGGCGGGTGCTTCTTTAAAACGATTGCGCAACTTTCTTCCAACCTCCACCAAAATTGCGCTCGCACAATCTTTGCTGCATCCTATTTTCGACTACGCTGACGCCAGCTATCCCGATTTAACTGAAGACCAACTTGACAAGCTTGAGCGTCTTCAGAATTATTCAATTAGATTTATATTTGGCTTGCGTAAATTCGATCATATATCTGAATACCGTAGCTTACTCAAATGGTTACCTATCCGTCTTCGCCGGAATGCTCATATCCTTAACCTCCTTTACACTATCCTTTTCTCTCCCTCAACTCCGTTATATCTCAAAGAACGTTTTGAGTTTCTTCATGACTCCAATCCTCTTTCCCTTCGGTCCTCTTACACTCTCCAGCTTAAAACTCCTTTTCACACTTCTCAGTTCTATGGTGATTCATTCACCATACAGGCCATAAGGCTCTGGAACGCACTCCCTGTTTCCATCCGACACGCAAAGTCCCTTCCTATTTTTAAACACAAGGTTCATCAATTTTATTTGGATTCACCTTAGCTCATGTTATTTACGTATTATATTTATTTTATTCACTATAAGTATTCGTCAACTATATTTATATATTTTATTGTTTTTGGGTATTGAATAGTACATTTTATTTATTGTTACTTTATTTATTTTAATCTGTATCTTATTAGTACGCCACTGTCTTCTATAGTTCTCACAATCCTGTCCATCCAAAGGTTGCCTGGAAGAAATCGCTTTTAGCGATAAGGCCGCCCATTGTGCATTTAGTTAAGTATCTTATCTTCTACTGTTATTTATTTTATGGTGTACAATAAAGTTATAATCATTCATTCATTCATTCATTCAACTCCCTTGCAACGCTGTCGTGCTAACCCTAGGCGTTGTGCGGCGTTTTCTGTAATCAGCGACGTCTGTGACCCTTGATCTATTAGGGCACGCATTTTAATGATGGAACCATCTTCAGCCACTACCTGGATTAGTGCTGTTGCTAAAATTATCTCTGATATATTGTCTTGAGATACGTGCGTCACATTATTTTTTGTTGATGTGCTGGATTCGGGCTGCTTTACGTAGGCTTCATGCAAAAGCGTGTTATGGTTACCTTTGCACTGCTGACAACGTTTTTCCGAGAAACATGCCTTGCCCTTATGATCATACAGACAATTTTCACATAAATTGAGTTTCGTAACCGATTTAAGCCTGTCAGCCGGTTTTAGTTCACTGAATATTCTGCATTGGAATATACCGTGCTGACTGTTGCATTGTGGGCATTTTTGTTGCGAAACTTGGAATGATTTTTTATTAGAATGATAGTTATTTGATTTTATAAATGGTTTTTGATTTAAGTTTTGATTGGTAGGTTTTTTGTTAGAATCTTGCTGTTGATTCGATTGAGTTGATTGATTTGATTTTGATGTTTCTCCACGACCACGACGAGACGCTTCTAACGCAGTGAATTTAGAGTCCAAGAACTTTAAGAAATCTGATAAAACGGGAATGTCCTTGGGATCTTGAACATACTCGACATAATCATTATGGGTATCCGCGTCTAATTTTTGAGACAAAAGGTAGATGATAAGGGGATCCCAGTGTGAAATGTTGACGCCTAGATTTTTGATGGCATTAAGACACTCGTTTGTTGTATCGTGAAGTTTTTTGATTGATGATGATGATTGCTGCTGCATACTAGGTATTGATAAAAGAATGTTTAAATGAGAGTTGAGAATAAGCTTTTTGTTGTCATATCTCTGATTAAGAATCTCCCAACAAACTTCATAATTATCTTGGCTGATGTTAAGATGCTGTATGAGCTTTTCTGCTGCTCCTTTTATTTTGCTTTTAAGGTATTGCATCTTTTGCGAATTTGATAGTGATTTATTCGTGTGGATTGTTTCAGTAAACAGGTCTTTGAAAGACATCCACTGATGATAGTTGCCATTGAAGACGGGAATCTCCATGGCAGGTGTAGATTGCTCGCGATGCCGAGCCGACCACATGCCGCTGTTGATAGATTTTTTGATATTGTTGTACTTTAACTCATACTCATAATAAGTTTGCTCGTATTCAGGGTTGTCACACACTAGTTCGCTGTCTATCTCCCAGTGTAAAGAGTCAACAACGGACCAACGACCTTGAATAGTTTGAAGAGCGTCCTCAAACTCCCACTTCTCTGATAGTGAAGACACATTGATGTTGCTCTTCTGTTTTCTGAACATTTCGTCAAGTTTGGTAGAGTTACCTCTGTCAACCCTCCCTGAAGACTGTCCAGAAGTACCTTCCTGGTATAGATTGGTACTTGTTCCACGCTGCGGTGCCTGAGGAGTCACCGTTTCAGCGGTGGGCCAATCAAAGGAGCGTGCTAATCCCGGGCTCGCCGGCTTCAGTAATGGTTTGTCCTCTGCTACTAGGAAAGGTTGGATCTTACCTTGATATTCCTGGGCTAATTTCATAAATCCCTCATAGTAATTGTATACTTATAACTAACATGCTAGGTTAGAATAATTTTGTTATTGTTAAAATTATTCTAATATATAAGGAAAAAGAGTCACTAATGCATAAAGATTTAAAATAAGGAGATGTTTTTCTATGTATAATAAGTAAGTATTTACAAAAAAAACAAGTTAGTATGTTAGTTTTATATCAGAGCTTCTGTTCTGGGTGCCAGCCACAATATAGGCTCTAATTGCTTTGGAGCAAGATGGTACTGTGTAAAATATCCAGCATTTTTTATATACTTTCAGGCGTCACTGGCCCACCGCTGGGCAAAGGCCACTTTTCCTTCTTTCCTTCTTCGTGCCTAAATTTACACACACACTCTATTCAACTTTATTACAAAATTACAAAATACACGGAAACTTTTTTGTTTGTTTTTTTTAACTCCACATAACTCACACTCACACAGTAATCAGTGGCTATCTATACATATATTCTAGTTTTAAGTTGTTATATTTAGTACCTACTTTTAACAACTTTTGTTTACCCTTTATTATTTTGTATTTAAACTGATAATTTTTTCACCTGCTGTTACAATAATACACTTCGACACCTAAATACGAACCCTGGGATATACTGAAAACCAGCCCTGAGTATATTGTAGTTTACTCAGTCCAGTGCTGAGTCTACTCCATTTGCCTAAGAGGATCTTATTTAATTGTAATTTTATTTATTATTAACAGTGTTCTCTGTTTTTGGCAATAAATGTATTTGTATTGGTAAATTTGTATTTGCAATATAAAAAGGTTTAAAATATTTTATTTTTAATGATGGTACCATAACATAAGCCTTGATTACTTTGGGATTAGGTGGTGCTCTGACATACTTATTCTGGTTAAATCATTAATCACCTTTTCTGGCTTTGCCGTAGTCGGTTAAAAAGTAGCTGACACAGCAGACATTGGCAAACATAACGACCCGAAAACACCCAATAAAAGCATTAAATGGAACGAACAAGCAATTAACCCAATCAATGCCATCATTAACCCTCAAACAACACATGAGTCAAATTGGCCAGTCACGGCAAAAATCAATGCTACAAAAAAATATGACCCGTTAGATAATAGAGTGTGAAGTGAATAAGCAACATGGGGCACGCGTGAAAAATTACCTCGAAAGGCTTTGTCCATGCTTTCAATGGACCTTTTTGGGTTTACGAGCGAATTTTAGAGACTTGAATGACGGAATGTGTGGCGTTTCGTGATAGGCGGTGGTCATGTAGGGTTGAACGGTAGTGGACCTCGGAGTTTTGTTTTCTGTGTACTATGGATTTAGTAAGGCTTTCACAAATGGCATTACATCATTACAGCGTCAGCAAATAGTATTCGTGCTGTACGTAGTGCCTGAAACGTTATATTAATTCAATCTCATTAGGCTTTCCTAACACCTAAGTATACTATCCTGGGTGGACAGTTGGCCGGCTACTAGGCAGAGGCAAAAAATGGGTTGATACGTTTAAATGTGACTAAGCTTCGGGTTTCCTTACTTTAATTTCATTTAACAAAAGCACGACCGTGTTCATTGCGTGCATAGATTTTTCTAGAAATTAAATTCCATTTGTGCACGCAAACCTACGACTTCGAATATGGAAAGTCGCACATACCACTCGGCCACCACGGCTCTCTTTTGTTTTCATTTTGTATGCCGTTGCCGTTATTGTTATCGAGCAAAAAACGGCACAAAAAAACGCGTTTATAGTATTGGAGCCTTTCCTAAGCATTTTTTTTATTTTGTTGTTATAGCGGCAACAGAAATACATCATCTGTGAAAATTGCAACTATCTAGCTATCACGGTTCAAGAGATACAGACAGACAGACGTACAGACAGGCGGACAGCGGAGTCTTAGCAAAAGGGTCCCGTTTTTACCCTTTGTGTACGGAACCCTAAAAAAATATATTTAATTTTACTTTAACAGGAAATAAAGCACATGAATGAATCTGTTTTTCTGTTCCCTGGTGGTTTACTTCTCTCTGAGTTTGATTAAATTTCGTTTTTAGTTGTTTCGGAGTTGGATCAAACTTCATTCCGAGCATTTTCGTTTTGCAAATAATCAAATATATTGTAGTAAGCTTTAATATTAAAGCTTACATAAAATATTTGGTCACATTTTAATATATTTTTGAACTTGTTGGTAAACAGGTTGGTTGTTGATTTAGGATTTTTATTGTAGAAGCGTGTTGTATTCTGAAAGATACTTTAATGTAGCCTAATACTATGCGGGTCTACCTTCATTTCTAGGTACATTGTTTAAGTAGCTTTGAATGCATTACGTGAACAACTTAACACTCTTTGTTGTGTAAAAACCGAAAAAGTCATGATTCACATCCTCACAAATAGACAAATCGCAAAAATTCTTCTTATTTGCTCTATGTACTGTCTAAAATAAAATATTGTCTGCTGCCGCCTTAACTTTGTACATTCTGTGACGTCCTGTAATAACGGGATCACCAGACTATTAACATTTTTAGACCTAAGTAATATGTGCATAATGTGTAACCCCGTGTTGGATGTCCTTATCATTCATCATCATTTCAGCCGTAGGACGTCCACTTCTGAACATAGGTCTCTCTCATGGATTTCCAGTTATTGTTGGATGACCTATCTTAAATAAATATAGATATAACACAGCCGCAGCTGATAGCCGCCGCACGCGCGATCCAAGCACAGACCTCATAACAAGGTACGAGTACAGTGTATCTACCATGAGACGTCACTGTTAGATCGCCTGCCGTTACTACAGTAGTAATAGTACGTTACAAATCGTACAGATGTCATAACATCTGTCAGATTTGTAGCCCATGGTACCAAATTCTGAGCAAATGAAGCCCAAACTATAGTAGCTGTAGTATAGTTTACTGCGTATTTTAGTACCAAACTATCCGCTACAGGCGGTGTACAAGTTTTCATACATTTTTTTAACTATAGTCACTAGCGAGTATAGATTGTGAAAACTCATGGTAGACTTACAGCTCCGTGAGAACAGTTCCATCCTAGCCCACTATGGTAAAATCACTTCCAAGTATCCATACAAATTCATACAAACAAAACCTACGCATGGCCGACAACCCTGCAACCCGGTCATTCGATTCGTGGCAGGGGATTGTTTATGTGCCCTGTGAATAGAGTCGCGGAGCAACATTACTATTTTATTAGCCACCATCTTTTGTTCAGGATAATTTTGTCGCCGTCACTTTTATTTACAACAACGCTTTTTTATTACTTTAGCCCGTGTGCGCTTATTGGCTGTACCCGAATTTCGACTCTGGGGTTTAACTTCGGATTTTAGCAGATTTAGAGGTATTAATACATTGATACATATTAGTTTATTTGTTATAATTAAGAACTGTGGATTTTGTTAATAAATAAAATAAAATAAAATAAAAATAAAATTGAATCGTCTATAGGCTTAAAAACTCACTTTTATTTTTTGGCAAAGCAGCTGATTTTCTACATTTGTTTGCTCGATTTTAAAGGTTAGTTAATAAATCGACATTGCCAAGCGTGCCGAGTATGGCAACTAAATGGAGATCCATGTGGAAGGCCTGTGTTTAGTATGGAACTCGCATTAGTACAGAACCGATTGATCAATTGATTCAGAGAGATCATTTATTACTGCTCGAGAATCAGTTACCATTCACCATCTTCCTTATAGGTATATTTGCCGTGGGGTGCCGGCAGTAGAATGTTACACCTCGGATTAAGGCGGTTATCACACTGCCACGCTGCATGTTGCGTGTCGACGGATCTACGCGCGTACTTGCGGGAGTGCAGATCTGCATCATCGTGCGGGTTTTTCACGCACTCACGCGTTTTGTGGATTCACGGCGGCTCTGACTCATTTCATTCAAAGCTGTTAGCTAGACTGCGGGACTCGGTGTGCCAAACCTTGCGTCACGCCCCGCGCCTACGCGCGGCGATGCATGTTTCACCGCGCTTGAGTGCGTGATCTGCATGAACGCGCGTAGATGCATTTTCTGTGTGTTGGACTGTGCGCGTTTTCTATACAAACGGAGATACAAGCAACGTTAGAAGTCGCATTCACGCAACATGCAGCGCGATGTGTGGCAGTGTGTGAACCGCCTTAGATAATTCTTTGGGTGGAAAAAATCTTCCCTGAAGCAGTACAAAATGTGTACATTTGTGTACAAAACTGTGTGTACTACAGTTACTGTGTAGCGTTATTTATTTAAATGCAAGGTATTATGATAGAACCTTCATGTTCTTGATATTATTTCTGTTTCAGAGAACACTTTAAAGACAGCACTTGTAAACGATATTGAGCGTTATACCCTCAACATAATACTTGGAAACTGGGTGAAGAGTTTCTGGAATCCCGGAGTGGAGATATAAATCTTTGTTCCGCTATGAGATACTCTTTATATATAATATAATACAATTATCTTTTAGATATATTTCCAACGAACTAATTATGTTCTTGTAGCCATGCGGTGCCGGCAGTAGAAATTTGCCTCTTGCTCTCCACTCTTGCCCGTGGATGCTGTAAGAATCTGCCAAGAGATACCTCCGGAAGATGGGAAGGCCGTGTAATGTCTATAATATACAAGGTGTCCCAAGAAGTAGTGATATAATAAAGCTGGAAGGTAAAGGCCTCGTGGGCTATCCGAGTCACCCCCATGTATGTTCCGCGATATTTGTTTTTTATTGAGCAACAGGGCGACCTTTTTGAAAATTTCTTGTTTTTTAAATAATTAACACTTATATTGCCGTGGGGCGCCGGCAGTAGAATGTTGCCCCTCCTCTCATGCCCGTGAATGCAGTAATAGCCTGCTAAGGGATACCTCCGGAGGATGGGCAGCAGCGTCTTTCCGTGTATCAACATCCCGTACTGCGCTCGCCAACCCGCCTGCCAAGCGTCGTGAGTATGACAACTGCCCCTCATGGAGACCCATTAGGGAGTTCTTTGTTCATTAGTGGACGTTTTATGGCTGAAATGATGATAAACACTTATATAATTGTTTTCTAATTTGTTTTGCTTTGTTTTAATGAATTTTTACTTAAATTAAGTAGTTTAAATTTTGCTCTTACCATATATAGACTACAATTTTAAGGATGAAGCGTTATGAGTAGCGAAATTTATTTATGATAGCTACCTGATAAATAGAGAAAGTTTTTAAAAACCAAACCTTATTTTTTTATGATGTAATATTTTTTTTCAAAAGGTCCATAAAATTGTGAAAATACTTGGTCATTTTATTTTGTCATTGACATGGTTGTTCGACCATGTACATAGATGTAACAATGATAGTAAATGTTACCATGCCGTATTGGCTCATCTATCAGTTTAGCACAAGGAAAAAATCGAGTATTTATCAGAATGATTCACAATATAAATAAAAATCTCGTCGTACTCGGCGTTAGGTTAAAAAAAACAAAAAATATCATACCTCCGAAAATACGAAAAATCGCGAAACATACAGGGGATAATAATTTGGATACCCCTCGAGGTCCTCTCTATCAGCTTTATTATATCACTACTTCGTGGGACACCTTGTATATCTATCTATATAAATCTCGTAAAACAGCCCCTTTTGATCTTGGAGTTCCATTTTTTTATTATTTATTTAGTATAAGTTAACATGACCTACACTAAAATACATTACAATCTAGCCAAACCGGCTAATGAGTAATTTTATGCTAACCTAATTTTATAAAAATAAACTGTAAGATAGTGTTTATCAGCACTTTACTTATTGACTCTAATTTTATTAAGGGGAAGACACTTTGTTCTTGTGTTCTTTGTAAAGTTAAAAATATCACTTATTAACTACTTGCACTGACACAAATTGCACTATGCTAGCTCAAAAGGTTTTGTCCTCTTTAGCCTTCTTACTAGGTTCGTATGGTCGAGGAGCTGGATTGCCTCGACACTTACGTGATGATGAAGTCTGCGTTCATGACACTCTGCGTATTTCTTTATAACTTTGTCGACGACCTCTATATTGAGGTCCCGATGGAGGTCATCGTTTCTTATGTACCACGGCGTATTTACTATCGCTCTGAGTACTTTATTTTGAAATCTCTGTATGATATCGACATTGCTCTTTTTGGTACAACCCCAAAGTTGAATACCATAAGTCAAAATCTTGGAGATCCATGAGGGAGACTTAGGTCTAGCAGTAGACGTCCTACGGCTAAGGTGATGGTAATCACTTATCCTTATATTAACCATCATCACTCATTACTACTATTTGACATTGTATAATTTACTTTTGACATTACAAATTATTCATTTACAATGAGGCGTTTTCATTAAAAAGTAAAAACTTCAAAAATAGTTCCCTCGAAACTTATAGATGGCGTTAGTTTTATTTTACTGGTAGGAAACACAATTTGACAATGACGGCAATTGTGAATAACCACAAACTTGCTTTCTCCGCTTGCCAGCTCCATCTGTTAGGTTTAGTAGAAAATATATTTTTTCTTTTTTACTGAAAACGTCTCATTGCACTCTAAAATTAATTAACTATGTAATAGTATCGACTAGGTTATGAATTTGCATGCCCTATGGTAAAACATGTCTGGAGCCTATATAAACACTCAATATCTTTTTGACCCATGTTTGCAAATAAATGATTTGATTTGATTTACCAGGTTTACTGAAACACAAGATCCTTATCCACTTATTTTACCCATGACACGTTAAACTTAAAAATTAAGTAGATCTACAAATTACCCATGCGCTTGAAACACATGTTCCAACAAGGAAAATGTCTTGAATAAGCCCGTGACCCAGATACGCTCGAGGCATTTCCTCCAGAAACAGATTTTAACATGTAGCTGAAAGGTAGCAAAATCCACTAATCTTATTGGTTACCAGATGTTCTCCGCGATCGTACGCGTTTTGATACTCTCCTCGTACACTATTTAACGTAAAGTTATTTTATTACCGTGGGGTGCCAGCAGTATAATATTACCCCTTCCCTAACCCTCATTTCCGTGGATGCAGTAAGAGCCTCCTAAAATGGATGCCTCCGGAAGATGGGCAGAAGCGTTTTTCCGTGTATCAACATCCCGTACTGCGCTCGCCAACCCGTCTGCCAAGCGTATGGCAACTACCCCTTATGGAGATTCATGAGGGAGGCCTGTGATCAGTAGTAAACGTTTATCGGCTGAAAAAAAAAAGATGATGAAGCGTGTTATTAATAAGGCTTTATTAAGTGTTGAACTTTAACTTCAAAGTCACTTTATTCAATCAGACTATAAAACGTTACTTGTAATCATAAATAAGTTAAATAAAAATAAAATCGTTTTTTCTGTATCTTATTTTACAAAACTTATTAGTAGTAGTAAAACTTTTTGTAAAAGGTTCATCCGGGGAAGTACTACCACTATACCTATTTCTACCGCCAAGCAGATATGTCTCCATTGCTGTGTTCCGGTTTGAAGGGTAAGGGGGCCGGTGAAATTATGGGCACATAAGACCTTACAACTCTGTCTCAGGGTGATGGGCGCAATGCAATGCAGCGTTGGTCACGTGCTTAGTGAACGTGATCACCGCGGCATTGCAATTGTTATAGGTAGAGGTTACCGCTTAACATCAGATGGGCCTTCGGCTTGTCTCGTCAGTTAGTAGTATAAAAACCAAAATAAAAAAACATTGGGAGCCTCCATTTAAGCAAAGCATATTATGCAAGCAATTATGATTTATTTGATACTTATGTTCCCATTAATTCGTATATGTAAGGTAGTTAATCTTACAATTATCATTGTGGCAACTTCAGAGTTAAATACTTCGCTATATGCAATAGCAAACAGTTGATCCACGGCTTTGAAATTCCAGCGCTCGACGAGGCTCCATCCACCTTATCCCGCAGTAGCCCATCCAACCAGGAAATCCTGGATACGTTTATCTCGGCTATCACAAGGATAAGGTCATGCATAATCAATGTGTTCAACAACAGCTATTGAGCGATACCTCATTTGCCTCTGAATGTATCGAAATTCAGAGGCCTACGATAATATTGGGACGTGGTTGCCGCTTGTATCGCAACATTCAGCCAATAATCCTATATTAGGTACGAGCAGATTGTGAACACAGCTTCTCGGAGAGGGAACTGAGTCCTCAGAATCAAACTTCGTGTTAGCTTTATATTTTAGTGTTAAATTTCCTCGTGTCGATCTAAGAAAATTTCTATATACACTGAAAAAAAAACTTGATAAAAAAAATGTTTGCAGCTATCAAGGAACTTGTTTATATACGAGCACATAAAGTAATACGATTATGGCAATAAAGTTATGTTGAATAAGCAACAGACAAGTTGTCTTGATGATATAAAACAAAGTAATTGTCAATACAATCAAGTTTGGTTAACATGCCAATGATTTATGTTGATTGAATTTACAACGAACGTGGTAATGGTTATCAAGTATTTTAGTAGTTTCAGTAATGTATAATGCTTAATTTTATAAGGTAAAGTTATATATAATATAATATAGCGGGTGTGAGCGGGATTTCGTCAAATGAGAGGGCGTGAAGATGGATAAAGAACATTTATTCAAATTAACCAAATTTAACTGTATAAATAATAAATGATTTAATAAAAAAAAAACAAATTTTACTACTCACTACAGAGGGTGTCTCAGCTTTCAATACGCTAGTTCAAACAAGGGATGAGAGCTGGGTACGTGCCCAAAGGGCACGTACCTAGCTTCATCACCACGTCAAAAGTTTGGTAAAGAGATAAGTTCGAAATCAAATTACAAAAAGTTGGACCCGAGACCTAAGTAAATGGGTGAAACACTTCGATAGCGCGTTCTAATTTTTCTAGTTGCGACATCTAGTTCTGTTAAATGTAAACACTGCGAGGTAGGGATCTATGAGTGTTATTTTGTGATTCTACAATCAATGGACCTGATTACTGTGTATTGGTAACTTGATTAATTTGATTTTGTTCGATACTCGAATCAAATATTTGTATGTTTACATTTACAATAAAACCATGTTTATAATAACATAATCATGATATCTTAATTCCTTTTCTGAAGTGAATGTTATAGAAAAGTTGATCATTTCACCTTTATTGTGACAATAAATAGTGATTAATGTATTTTTATATGTTTTTGATTGTTTCATTCATTTTTTTTCTATCAAGCAAAATGTCATGCTTGATTGGCTGGATTTTTTTCAGTGTATTAGGTACGAGCAGATTGTAAACATAGCTTTTTGGAACGGGAAGTGAGAACTTAGAATCAAAAGTTGTGTTAGCTTTTTAATTTAGTATTTGTTTTATTAAATTTCCACTATCAGCTAGAGACAAAATTATCAATATTTTTATTAATTACTAATATTCATGTTACCGGGTACTTATTATGTAAATGTATTTATTAAATAAGGCACTATAATTTTTTATCTGCTACTTCTTAAACTACCTTAGGTTTGTCGCTTCTATCACAACATTCAGCCAATAATCCTACATTAGGCGCGAGCAGATTGTTAACGTAGATTCTCGGAACGGGAAGTGAGACCTCGGAATCAAACGTTGTGTTAGCTTTATTCATTCAGCTTCACTTCATAATCATCATTTCAGGCATAAAACGTCTACGACTGAACACAGGCCTCCCTCATGGATCTCCATGAGGAGTTGTTGCCATATTCACCACGCTTGGCAGGCGGGTTAATGAGCGCAGTACGGGTTGTTATTACAAGAAAAGACGCTGCTGCGCATCTTCCGGAGGTATCCCTTAGCAGGCTCTTACTGCATCCAAACCTCTCATTTGTTCGTTTCAGTCGTAAAACGTCCACTACTGAACACAGGCCTCGCTCATAGATCTCCATGAGGGGTAGTTGCCATACTCACCACGCTTGGCAGGCGGGTTGGCGAGCGCAGTACGGGATGTTGGTACATGAAAAGGCGCTGCTGCCCCTCTTCCGGAGTATCCCTTAGCAGGCTCTTACTGCATCCATGGGTATGATAGGAGGGGTAACATTCTACTGCCGGCACCCCACGGTGTGATTTCGGAGACAAAATAGAGAACCTTGAAATAGACCATAATTTTGATTGTTGAATAGTCAAGGATCTTGCTAGATCACAGTTCTCAAGAAACCATTGGTCACGTGATAAACGAACTCAACAAGCCTTTCCTTTTAAAATTCCTGCTAAATTTTAATCAGGCGAGCCCGCTGACTCCAAAATACTAGGTGCGGTAAACCCCTCAAGTCATATGCAAATTGTGGGTTCCGTTGCCTAGCGGATTGTGTTCCATATACGTTGCGCCTGATTTCATGCTTATGTGATGTTTCACGCTGATATTTGGGTAAAGAGCGATGAATCACAAAAAGTGGGTCGAATTGACGAACAATGTTTGGGCTTTCACACCAAAAAACTGTCTCTATCACACTTATTTCGTATTCTTTCCATAGGACATAATTTTGATTTTCGAAGAGTCAAGTATCTTGCAAGATCACAGTTTCGAACAGACCATCAGTGACGTATTGGACAAACTTCATCGAACTTATCGAATCATAACCCAAATTTAATGTTCTTACTGCTTGTGTTGAAGTCATGGTATGCCATTCCCTTAAAAAATAAAAGACGTTGTTGCTATTTTGAAATAAACTCTGGAAATTTAGGAAACGACCGAATATTTGTGTTTTTAATGTTTTTTTGCATTACAGGGAAAATGAAATAAAGGGGTTTTGAATACATTTCTATAAAAATAAATAAAAATATGGTTTACTAGCGGCAAACATTGGACCTAGGTAACATAGTAACCCAAACAACGCAAAATCAACGACTACTACTATCTACTACTAGACTATTATTAATTATCTGTGGTTTATAATGTGCCAATCCTTATCTCCGCGGCTTTGTTACAATACGCACAGTGCACAGTGGTAGCCTTTACGTATTGATGGTAAATGACCCACCTTTTTAGGGTTCCGTACGCAAAGGGTAAAATCGGGATCCTATTACTAAGACTTTGCTGTCCGTCTGTCTGTCCGTCTGTCTGTCTGTCACCAGGCTGTATCTCATTTACCGTGATAGCTGACAGTTGAAATTTTCAAAGGTGATGCTGTAATAACAACAAATACTAAAAAGAAAATAAAATAAACATTTAAGTATTAAATGAGAGCGCCCTGATTTTTTATATACCATTATACCAACAAACGTGATTTTTTTGCCGTTTTTTGTGGCAACAAAAGATGCTCGAAATATTCACAAAATATTTAGTTGTAAATAAATAATTAAATTAGAATAATGGAACCCTTCGTGCGCGAATCCGAATCGCACTTGGCTTTTTTTAAATACAAAGTAGAAAATTAATTATGCTTATGAAAAGAACTATAAAAATGTGTTTATATAAATTATATATGAACTATTTACGGCACATTGTTTTTGTTACTTCAGTTATAGTTTCTCTGTAGGTTATGATTCAAAATTGTTTTGAGAAATAAATGTATTTAACCATACACAAACACTACTCATGCCATCCCTATTATAATGCTTCCTAAAATTGAATCAGGCGAGCAGGCTCCTAAATACTGGGCGCGGTAACCCTCCAAAGTTATATGCAAATTTGGGGTTCTATTCTCTAACGGATTGCTTTCCATACACTTTGTGCCAGATTTGATGGATATGTAATGTTTCACGCTAATATTTGGGTATGTCATCATTTCAGCCGTAAAACGTCCACTACTGAACACAGGCCTCCCTCACGGATCTCCATGAGGGGTTGTTGCTGTAATCACCACGCTTGGCAGACGGGTTGGCAGACGGGTTCGAGCGCAGTACAGGATGTCGATACACGGAAAGACGATACGTCCTACGGCTGAAAGGATTAATGGTGAATGCAGGTTCGATTCCCGCCTCGGGACAAATGTCTGTACGATTTGCAGATCATGTTCAGGGTGTTCTGGTTGTTTTTCTATATAAAAAAAAATATCTATCTATGTAGTATAATGTATTAAGTATATCAGTCATCTAGTACTCATAACACAAGCTCTGCTTAGCTTGGGGCTAGATGATGCTGTGTGATTTGTCCAGCATTATTTATTTATTTATTCCCAACCAGACACAATGTAACTAGTTGTTACTGTGACACGCTGGGAATCCTTGGTATTTTTTAGGGTTCCGTACCCAAAGGGTAAAAACGGGACCCTATTATAAGACTCAGCTGTCTATCTGTCTGTCTGTCACCAGGCTGTATCTAATGAACCGACAGTTGATGTTCACACAGGTGATGTATTTCTGTTTCCGCTATAACAACAAATACTAAAACAGAATTAAATAAACATTTATGGCGGGCTCCCATACAACAAACGTAATTTTGATTGAATAATGGTACGGAACCCTTTGTGCGCGATTCCGACACGCACTTGGCCGATTTTTTTTTGGTTTTGACGCCAAAAATTCTATCACAGTTCGTCTGAATGTACGAACTATACGATTATTTCCATAGGATTTTAATATAATTTAATTTTCAGGTCACGGTTACGGGTAAATATATTATGGGGTTTTTGAATATATTGATTTTTACATCATAGCGCTATGAGGGTCTTTAGTAGTTTCGCACCACACGTGATTCGGACCGCGGTGCGAAAAACCCAAGGACTGTTTCTGAATGGGGCCATTTGCACCGCGGTGCGAATCGCCCAAGATTCTTTTGAAATGGGTCGTTTCGGACCACGGGAAAAACGACTCGATGCTCATTTTGTAAGTCCAATTTAGGCACGCATCAAAAATTTAAGGATGTCATTTATTTATTTGTACAGATAAGAAGAAACATGGATAGTGAAATATATAATAGCTATCAGAAAGAAATAAAATATACGTAATAACGCGTGACATTTTCTGTGTTCCGTGTGTGTTCCAAATAAATGTTCATACATTCATTCATTCCACATTTTGGTATGAGGCCTCACCTTTATTATAGACTAGCCGCACTTCGCGGTTTCACCCGCGTAGTTCCCGTTCCCGTGGGAATACGAGGAAAAATATACCCTTTGTTACTCAGGGATAAAGTAGATTTCTAATGTTGTGAAAATCGGTCCAGTAGTTTTTGAGTTGATTCGTTACAAACATACAAAATAAAAAAAACTACATGCAAATGTTTCCTCTTTTCTCTTTATAATATTTAGAGATTTATACAGCGTCAACAACCTGGTATTTAATCACACCTTCAGCAGAGATTCACCATAAATTAATCGGGTTTCTCAAAACAGACATAATCATAACTAATATTAAATTATGTATCTAATATCTAATACCGGCGGTTGTTTGTGCAAACCGCATCGATATTGGCGCAATAAACTTGAGATACGGGCAAATATTATTGAGCCAACGTTATAAAGCGCCTTTACAACACCCGTTCAAAGGTGACTTTTAATATAACTTCACTCTTGGTATGACAAACAACTAAGTGTGCATCCAGATTGAATGCGCGGCGACTTACCTTACAATAAAATTACCTAGTGGTAGTAAGACCTTAACTGTGTATTGATGATTTGTTTTTATGTAGTTTTTGGTTTGTTTCAATCGCTGATAAGGTTAGGTAATTAGACTTAGTATGATGTGTTTGTTATTAATGTTTATTTCTTCAAGCCAAAATGTGTGGCAACATGTTTTAACTGTCGACACTAGACAAACCTTGTATGGTTAAGTGTCGCATAAATAAGTTAAGAATAAGTTTTTGATAAATAAAGAAAATACAAATACAAAATATCAGGATCTTTGCGGGCGTATTTAGACGTATTTTAGGTGTTGCAAATATTAAGGAAGGTCAGGGTTGCCGGACGACAGTGCATGAGACTTCTTTTATTCTGAATTTAATTACAGGAATTTTGATTGTATGTCAGTCCCATCATACCCTTAATAGTTACTTATAACTCACATGCAAAGAATAACTTTTACAATGACAAAATTTAACAAATATTTAAAAAGAATAATTAATAAACCAAAGTGTGCTGATATAGTTGCCAGTGTGAACCGGCCTTAAATCTCACCGTTTACGTTAGCGTGTTGAAGAGTAGGCCTATAATACCCACCAGTGGGTTTCAACGAGCTGATATGTTCATAATGATGACGCCGCATACAAACTGACGCGAAAAGCTAGCTTGAAAAGTCTTAAGGGCCCAAACAGTAATTTACATAAAAATAAAAAATTGCTAATTTACTAAATATAATACGGCTTACGAGAACAGTTCTCGTCTCGCGGCCCTCGCAGGCGGCCACGAACAGACCTCATGAAGAAGGGCCTCTAAATGGTCTACGAAACGTCAGCAAGATTATAATAAGTTAGGTACGTGGTGTAAGCCGTATTATATTTATTAAATTATGTCAAGTTATCAGTGATATTGCTAATTATGTAAAATCCAACCACCATTTCGAAAAGGGTGTTTAAACTTACATATATGTACAGAAAGTTTTGAGAAAATCTATATTTCATAGAGCGATTTTTTGGGTTTTTTTCTGTTGTGAAATTTAACCAATGATGTAAACCAACTAACATTTGAAGTAAAATAAAGAAATTTAATCGTGATCGTATCGTGAGGTGTAAAAAGCGCGCGATACCGCGCGGAGAGGTACACAAGTACGCAATATCGGCTCCCAAACTAAGCTTTACCTATATCCAATAAAGGATTTAATAAATTTAGTTTATTTTAATATAAAATAATAACGATGACAACAAAAGTATATTACTTTTGGTTGCCATTCATCATTTCAGCCGTAAAACGTCCACTACTGAACTAAGGCCTCCCTCATGGATCTCCATGAGGGGTAGTTGCCATACTCACCACGCTTGGCAGGCGGGTTGGTGAGCGCAGTACGGGATGTTGATATACGGAATGACGCTGCTGCCCATCTTCCGGAGGTGTCCCTTAGCAGGCTCTTACTGCATCCACGGGTAGGAGAGGAGGGGTAACATTCTACTGCCGGCACCCCACGGCCATTATGGTTAAGAGATTAAAGCAAGAGAGTCTTTAATGCTACATCAAGATGGCCCATGATTCCACACAAAGGGAATAAAAGTTATTAACACATATTTAACCGGGTATTTATCGCGTTATTTACCGTTATTATTTCTCGACGATTCGACAGTATTGCACCCATCTTGGTCCCGGGAAGACTGACTGTTGGAGATAACCGCAGCAAAGCGTAAGGCTGTTGTACACTGGGACAGGACACTACACTAACTGTATCAGCACACTTAGGTTGATTCACACGTCGTACACTTTGCTATCACTGGATTCCATGAGACAGACAGAGAGTCTGAAGCCGTCTTCATGATTTAAATTAGGATATTTCTTAATTTAAAGTGCCTATCGTTGGCTGTAACTTTGGGGGAATAAAAGTTATTTTACAATACGGATAGTGTAAAGGCAGTAGAATGTTGCCTCTCCTCTCATGCCTGTGCATGCAGTAAGAGACTGCTAAGGGATATCTCCGAAAGATGGGCAGCAGCATCTTTCCGTGTATCAACTTACCTATCTACGCTCGCCAACCCGCCTGCCAAGGGTGGAGAGTATGGCAACTACCCCTCATGAAGATCCATGGGGAGGCCTGTGTTCAGAAGTGGACGTTTAACGGCTGAAATGATGATGATGATGATTAATTAAAAATCAAATCGGCCAAGCGCGAGTTGTACTCGCGCACGAAGTGTTCCGTACTTAAAATCGATGATTGATTTCGTACTTTTTTAAAGGCAACCATTTTTTTATGATTTCTTTGTATATGTATAGTTTTTTGATTTGTAATGGGAATGTAAATGTATAGGTTTTAATTTCAACTTGATACCTACACGAGTGCTCAAGATAAAGGGTATTGACAGACAGACGAACTACAAAGTGACCCTAAAAAGTCGTCTTGCCCACTTGTAAATCCGATGCTTTATTCCGATGCATTTTAAGAAAGTGAGACGGAACGACGTCACAGGTTTACTATGAAAATATTGTAAAAAAGTAAAAACCCGCGGCTTAGTTAACTTCAGACATATTACCTGTTCTTTTCTCTGACTAACAGTTGACTAGGCTGAGAGGATGGTATAATATAGGTGCTGGGCAAGCTTTATCCATCTAACAATGTCCTAGGCACTGCAGCGTCCTATAAAGCATGATTACCAGTTACTGACGCTCTATAAATCATATATACCTAATAGATGCAAAGGCCTTACTTTTTTATTAGATTTAGCGGATTTGTTACTAAATATTTGTTTTTCATTAGATACGTATTATTCAGATTAAACCAAAACACGAGAGCAAAAATCCCGAATAACTGATCAAAAGCCACGATTTCCCAATTAACGGAGAGCATCAATCAAACGACCTATGATTAAACATCAATCAATCAGCTTAAAATGCCTCCGGACCCCAATTTAACTTCATCATAATTAAAAATTAATGTCACCATTACATTCTACAACGAAAAGTGTAAAAGATTGGTTTTAAAATTTATGGTTGACTTTCCATTATACAATCGTGGGCAAAAGTAGCTTGGCAACTGCAGGTATAGTCAAGCAATAAAATGTTCATCATTTCATCCATACAACGTCCACTACTGAACACAGGCCTCGCTCATGGATCTACATGAGTAGTAGTTGCCATACTCACCACGCTTGGTTGGCGGGTTGGCGAGCGCAGTACGGGATGCTGATACACGGAAAGACGCTGCTGCCCATCTTCCGGAGGTATCCCTTAGCAGGCTCTTACTGCATCCATGGGTATGAGAGGAGGGGTAACATTCAACTGCCGGCACCCCACGGCGCAGTTAAGTTTAACCCAAAGGAATTATTCATCAGTTGTTTAAAAAAAAAACTGCCCGGCAATAAATCTCAAAGACTTAACTAAAGTTACTTACCAGAGCTAGGAATCTAACCAACCAAATGTAGAAAATAAAATATATTTTACGATACCGATAGATGAAAGTATTACTAAAAAAATGCTTTTCAATGTTTTTCCTCAAACAAATACTGAATTCTAATTAAAAAACAAGAACGGAGAGGAAACGCCGCGCGCCGCCCGTATTATTTATTTCAGAGTTGAATAATTAACGTAACATAGAACCTTTCCATATTAGATGCATTCTCAGCATCATTAATTTCATTCACGTTGACGTTGAGCTACTTCTGATAGCGTAGCTACAAAACCGTTTTCTGATTTCAATTAAAATTTCAATATATGGTAATGAATCATGGAATTTTGTTAAAGCTGGACATTCATATTAATTCGAATGACGTATGAAATAAATGCATGCTGCTGAATAAGATTGCTGAAAAGAATACAGAAAAGCAGCATTCATATTAAGGTTTAGTTCAGATAAACGCGCGGCGACGCGCGGTTGACTCGGCGCGCGGTTTGAGATTGTAACAAATCAATGTTGTTGTGTACATGACCGCGCGTCACCGCGCGGCGACGCGCGGCTTGAGGTCTACCATCCTGTATCGACCTGTTCAGTTGACCCGCGCGGTTTGAGGCGGGCCGCACGGAGCCACTATGAGCCACAATGGAGGACGAGATATCAATTCATTTAATAATTAACTTAATTGAAAAAAGAGATGCGATTTGGAATCTTATTTCGAATGGACATCCTAAAGTAGTTGAAAAACCTTTCTTCGTGTTGTCTTAGTGTGGGATATAAAATCACAAACAGCCTTAAAGAAAGTCCTTGCCTCAAAATAGGGTGCACCCGTGTCCCATGTCACCGCGCGTTCATCTGGACTTAGCCTTTATTTTAGTTTTAAATAAACCAATTATACCTCTACAATATGGAGTAAATTAAACAGTGTTTAGTTCATTGTTGCCGTTGGGTGCCAGCAGTAAAATGTTTCCCTTTTTTATGCCCGTGGATGCAGTATGAATCTGCCACGGGATACTTGCGGAAAAAAGGCAGCATTGTCTATCCGTGTATCATCCAACATCCCGTACTGCGCTCGCCGATTAGCCTGCTAAGCGTGGTGAGAATGGCAACAACACTCTAATAACCTCAGAGATCCAAGAGGGAGGCCTACATGCCACAGTTTCAAGCATTTCTATAGCCTAGTAGCCTGTAGTTAAAGAGTAGAAACGCGAAGTAAAGAAAAACATGCCAATTAGGAAAAAAAACAGCGATAAAATAAAATAAATTATTTTATTTAGACAACAATTATGGTCCGGATAACGGCAATACAAGTCATCATTCATAATTATCATTTCAGCCGTAAAACGTCCACTACTTAACACAGGCCTCTCTCATTGGTTTCCATGAGGGGTAGTTGCCATACTCATCACGCTTGGCAGGCGGGTTGGTGAGGGCAGTACAGGATGTTGATACATGGAAAGACGCTGCTGCCCATTTTTTGGAGGATTTACTTAGCAGGCTCTACTGCTGGCACCCCACGGCAATATAGCAAATACGCGCACAATAATATTTTATACAACTTGAAACCTGCTAGATCTTATCAAAATGTATGTTCATAAGGGAATGAGCTCAATATCACACGTCCCACGATAAGCCCCAATGACGTCACGTGTAACATTCCGAATTCCCTTTAGCTCGCAGCTGCTAATATTGAAAGAATCGCACCGCGTCGAGTGTTAAATGGCGGGAATAACTCCAGGAATAGTTAAGGAGATAGCGGAACCTAACCTTACTCGTAGTCTCGGAAAGACTGCACGTTTGTGGAAACATGGTATTTCTCCCCAAAAAAATGTGATATCCATGTAGGATACCCGACCACAAAAGAGCAGCTAGACATTTTGGTGAGAGAAGGGACTTGGGTCAAATCAGCATTTGACAGTTTCGCTTACGTAGCGCAAATCACCATTTGACAGTTTCGCTTACGTAGCGGAATTGATGAAAAAGCGTTATAATTCATTAAAGCGTGATTGCAGCGATAGCTGTCCTCCAAATCCTCCAAATCCCGCAAGTTCTGAATTTTTTAACATAATAAAACATTGGCAGGCGGTTTGACGAGCGCCGTACAGGATATTGACACAGAAAGACGCAACGCACCTTCCGGAGATGTCCCTTGGCAGGTTCTTACTGCATCAGGTGGGCCATCGGCTTGTCTCGTCACTTAGTCGTATAAAAAAAATCCACGAGCAAAAGAGAAGGGGCAACATTCTACTGCCGGCATGGCATCTCAGCTTATTCACCACATTCTCGGCTCTTGAACTATAAGTTAATAGCTCCGGCGAATATTTCTCGTTGGATTTAGGACAATCGACGTACTTGCTAAAGTGAGCTTTTGTTTCATCAAGAATCGCAATTCACTGTTAACCCTTTAGCACGGCCGATTCTAGTGACGACCTCTATGGCACAGTTGGTGTGATAGCCGGTTGTGACGCAGGGGTTGCGGATTTGAACCCCGTCAGGGGATAAATGTTTGCAGGGCAAAGTCTTCCCTTTTTCCCCTCATCTTGACTTAACGCAATTATATTGATTAGATCTAATTAGTATTTTCTTTCTTTTGTTCTATTAAACTACAAAAGCTTCCAAAATACATCAAAGAACTTCACAAATGCACAAACTCTTAAGTAAAACCAAATTAAAAATACTTTCACTTCGGCCGCATTGATGTTAGATATTAGACGTTACAATTTAAATTGTTTACTCGCAAATAATTATTAAAAGTACCAATTAAAATTAATGAGAACCATAAAGGTCTACGCTAGCGGAGCCGAGCACGAACCGAGCAAGAGCCGAGCACGAGCCGAGCGAGAATTCGTGTAGTGTGGACCGACTTACAAAGATACAAGCCTCGAACGAACGCGCTTCTAGCGCCTACTAGGCTGCGCGAGCACGGACCAAACGCTCTTGGTCGACACTAAAAGAAGAAGAAGAAGGTGATGATGAAGATGACAATGATGATGACGAAAAAGAAGAAAAAAGAAGAAGGGAAGATGATGAAGAAACAAGAAATAAACAACTCGCTTCGTGCGTTTGGTTCCTGCTCGACTGTGCTCCGCCAATAGGCGCTGAAAGTGCGTCCTTTCATGACTTGTAAGTCGGTCCACACTATACGAATTCTTGCTTGGCTCGAGTTCCGCTCGTGCTCGGCAGGCTGGTTGGGTACATGGTATAAATACCATACGTACGCACGAAACGCTTCGATTGCGCATTTTTAATGCGTACTGCGATTGGAATTCGTTGCCAGGGTCAGTATTCCCCGAAAAGTAAAATTTGGGTATTTTCAAATCAAGGGTAAACATGGGGTAAACAGGTACTTTCTATGCAAGCGTGTCCCATACTAGACCATAACATCAGGCAACATGTGGTCAAACGCAAGCCTATATGAAATAAAAATTAAATAAAAATGATTACGTATCTCGCGACAGGTCTGCGGCGTAAATTTACGCCTTACGTCAAACGTCAATTCTGAATTGACTAAAATAAAAAAAAAGTAAGGCCTTTGCATCTATTATAGATGATTTATACAGCGTCAGCAACTGGTAATCATGCTGTACGGGACGCTGCAGTGCCTGAGACATTGGATTAGGCTTACCCAGCACCTATACCATCCTCTCAGCTTAGTCAGCTATTATTCAGAGGAAAGAACAGGTCAATACGTCTGAAGCTATCTAAGCCGCGGGTTTGCTCACGATGTTTCCTTCGCCATTAAAAGCACGTGTTTAGTGTGCACATACATTTTTCAAGAAAGAAAAATCCATTGGTGCACGGCCGGTATCAAACTCACGACCTTCGGATTGAAAGTCGGGGGTACATACCACTCGGCCAACGCGGCTTTAAGATAAAATAAAAGACTAGAATAAAATTGACGTTTGATAGAAATGATCACGAGATTTGCGCCTGTTGCAAGCCTGTCGCTAGATGTGTAATCAGCCTGCCGGTCCTCTTTTAAGAAATGCGAGGTGCCTGCAAGCGAAAGCGCCGTAAATGAGAATATCACTCGTTAGCATAATTTAATTTTTAAGCTGTGTTTCTAAGTTTTATGCCATTCATTATTTTCATAATCGGTCAGAGTTTCGTAAGTTTAATAAGAAAACTTGCTTTACTTCTCTCGTTTATAAAAGGTTGTTGTTTTTTATCGTTTTGTAATATTTTTGATATTAAAACCATAGCTTTATGTTGTCCAGTTTGTGCACTACATGTATTACGATATGGGAACAAGCCAGAAAGGGGGAGATTCTGACCAGCCCAATGAACAGCTTTAGTTTTCGGTGATTTTCATCAGAGGAAAGATTGACAGTTTTAACTTTAACAGCTGACTATACGACAATGAGAATTTACACGCAAGCTGTTTCTTGACATGATATTTGACCTCCAGTACGCTACTAGTTCTTACTAGTACTGCTAGTACGCTGTTATTTTTAAGTTGGTGTGCAATAAAGTTATTATCATTCATTCATTCATCATTCATTAGTTCATCATTCATTCATTCGTCATTCATTCATTCTACATTAATTAATTCATCAATAATTCATTCAATCATCACTTCGTAAAGAGTTGCCATAGTAAAATTACACCAATGTTTTTTTAATGTAAGAAAAAACAATTGAATAGAACTCAGAACCTCTTCACACTATATCAAAAAGTAAACATCGGCTGTTTCTTGACATGATAATTTGACCTCCTCTTATTAGTACGCTACTAGTTCTTACTAGTACGCTGTTATTTTTAAGTTGGTGTGCAATAAAGTTTTTATATCATTCATCCATTCATCATTAATTAATTAATTAATTCATTCAATCATCACTCCGTGAAGAGTTGCCGTAGTAAAATCACACCAATGTTTTTCTAATGTAAGAAGAAAATCTGAATAGAACTCAAAATCACCTTCACACTGCATCTAAATATCTATTTTATTCTCTCTTCAGTATTCTTTGCTACAGCGACAGTGAAAATTTCAACTGTCTAGCTATCACGGTTCATGAGATACAGCCTGGTGAAAGACAGACATACGGACAGACAGACGGACAGCAGAGTCTTAATAATAAGGTCCCATTTTTACCCTTTGGGTACAGAACCCTAAAAAGTTAATAAAAATAACTACAACAAGCATTAGTACGGAGGTACTGAAGGCTTCAAAAGGTTACCAAAGGTCAAAAATGTAATTTTTGCGTTTTTGGACGTTTTCGGCCCTTTGAAGACTTATTTGTCTGGTGAACTTTTGAGGTCACAATAACTCCGTTTCCTGTGACCCTGGCATCACAAAAATCAATCAGTACCCTTCTCTCATTAAGACGGTGCTAACAAAAAATAATTCATGTAAATCGGTCAACGCGTTCGGTTGTAATAGTCTCATGCACAGACAAACAGACAGAGCGCTACGCATATTAAAAAAATACGAATTACTAAGTTCGTCCCTATCAAACATACATTTTAACTAATAGTTATAACACATCCTGTTATTATTTTCCATTGCATGGAAAAGACAGAACCCAAAGCAAAAACTAGAACCCCTTTTCCCAGAAATCAGTGAAGGTATACGTTAAAATTTATATACCAATTACGTTCTACAGTCCCTAGTGGCTATACAAATACGTAAAAGGTACTTTTGAAAGTCGATTCATTAAAAGCGGATGGCCAACTTGTATAACAAATATATATTTATACTACGCTCCATTCTTCTATTCTAATATCCAAAGGTTGTCTGAAAAAAAACTTATAAATGATAGGACAGCCCATTGTGTATTTCCGCCTGTACTTTCGAATTGCTTTATTTTTATCTATGGGTATTTTTATTACAAATTATAGTTATGTTAGTCTGTAAGGTAAATTTTTTTTTAGGTATTTTTTTGCACACTTCTCCATCCTGAGCAAGTGCACTCCAGTCTTCGAGGTTTGCATCATCATCATCATCATCATCATATCAGCCGTAGGACGTAGGACGTAGTAGGACTGCTGGACAAAGGCCTCCCTCATTGATCTACAGGAACTGCGGTTGGAAGCGGCCTGCATCCAAGGCCGACCTGCGGTTCTGACCAAGTCGTCTGCCCATCTTGTAGGTGGACGTCCTACGCTACGCTTACCGGTCCGTGGCCTCCATTCGAGAACTTTACGACCCCATCGGCCATCTATTCTGCGCGCTATATGGCCTGCCCATTGCCACTTCAACGTGCTAATCCGTCTGGCTATGTCGGTAACCCGAGTTCTCCTACGTATCTCCTCATTTCTGATTCGATCCCGCAGAGAAACCCCGAGCATAGCCCTCTCCATAGCTCGATGAGCGATTCTAAGCTTATTCATAAGGCCAATAGTGAAGAACCACGTCTCCGTTCCATATTTTGCATAGATAGAGTTTGCATAGACGTCATCAATTTATATTACGTCATAATTTTCATCATCTACAGCTTGACTTCACCCACTGCTGGGTATAATCATCATCATTATTTCAGCCGTAAAACGTCCACTACTGAACTAAGGCCTCCCTCATGGATCTCTATGAATGGCAGGCGGGTTGGTGAGCGCAGTACGGGATGTTGATATACGGAAAGACGCTGCTGCCCATCTTCCGGAGGTGTCCCTTAGCAGGCTCTTACTGCATCCACGGGTAGGAGAGGAGGGGTAACATTCTACTGCCGGCACCCCACGCTGGGTATAATAGTAATATAAGAATAATAAATAATGCTGAACAATTCAGATAGCAACATCTAGCCCCAAGCTTAGATCTTATGAACTATTCACTATGTTTTAACCATTCAACGATCTCTGTAGCGCAGCGGGCGACGATCCGTCTCTGACGCAAGAGGTTGTGGGTTCGATTCCCGCCTCGGGACAAATGTCTGTACGATCTACAGATATTTGTTTAGGATTTTCTGGATGTTTTTCTATATATTATAAAAAATATCTGACTTTGTAGTCAAATGTATTAAGCATATCAGTCATCTAGTACCCATAACACAAGCTCTGCTTAGCTTGGGGCTAGATGACGCCGTGTGAATTGTCCAGCATTATTTATTTTATTTATTCATAAAGAGAACCATAGTATTCAGACAAACCTATTAGGCTTAAAAACACTGCTAACAATATTTGTTAAATTATAAAGTAAGTCCTTTGCATCTATTATAGATGATTTAGCGTCAGCAACTGGGAATCATGCTGAACGGGACGCTGCAGTGTGCCTGGGACTAAACTCAAGCCCTAAAGCCGTGGGGTGCCGGCAGTAGAATGTTGCCTTACTGCGTCCATGACCAAAAGAAAGCTCTTGCCCGTGGATGCAGTAAGAATTTGCCAAGGGATACCTACGGACGATGGGCAGCAGCGTCAAGTATGGAAAGAACCCCTCAAGCTTGGAGATCCCTGAGTGAGTTCTATGTCCGATGGCGTGAACAGCATAACTCTGCTAAGATGATGACGATGAGTCTTGAGACTTGATTCGTAAGAATCAAGAACCCGGATCCTCATAAATACATGGATTCAATCTTCAGTCTTAACTCCGCGTTCTCAATACAAATAAACCAATAACTCCCAACCCAATTTAAATAAAATCAAGACCTTTCTAAACAGTTGACCGTAAAATCAAATACGCACGTTTGCCGTGAGCTTTCGCAATAAATAACCGGCGGCGAGCAGCCAGCAGCCTAAAATTAGGTTAATGTTGTAGGCCATTAATTCAGGCGCACTTCACTACTCCACTTGGGACATAAGTTAGGAAACAAGGAGCTGGGAAGGCTCTGGACAAAGCAAATGGAGTGATAGGTACTGGTAGTTGTGACGCGTCAATAAGGTCCATGCGGCCGCACTGAATAAAGTATTTTTTGAATTTTGAATTTCGAATTTTAGTGGGCGTTTAACAAGAACCAATGTGTAACCAAACATTTAAAAGAGTCGAAGTAAATGAGCAAGACGAGGAATGATGTTTCTTTGTCACAATTTATTGTACTCAAAATTTGATGTTACGTTTCTTCAACAAGAAATAATAATACAGTTATATAATAATACAAATTGTTAAATAACAACAATTATTTGTTGTCGAAGAATCGCTCAGATTTCCAAACTTTTTTGTTGTACCTGCGTTATATAAAAGTTGGGGAATCGCACAAAATAATAATATTTTACCATTTATCAGAGGTAATTTAATATAAAGTGGCGCAGCCAGGTGGATTTTATTGGTTTTTCATTATTTTTTATATATTTTGTTAACTACATACCACCCCCACACCCCTTCACAAGCATACACATCTACACTAACACACTGCACACACAACAACACGCATTCACAAATTATTGTATTTTTTTTCTCACTTCATAGTAAAACGAGCATTTCTTTAACCTGTCTTAATAACTCAGTAATGAACCAGCTATATTGTTATATTAATTTTTGTTTTATTAAACTTTAGTCGTCAAATTGTCAAATTACCAAAAATTCTTCTCAAAGAATTCACAGCGTCAACAAGATACAGGCTTTGCCTAGTTTGGGACCCATGGCCAATGTAACTATTTAAGAAATAAAATAGTTTAGTCTAGTACGCAAGCCTTATTAATAAGATATACCATGTAACTTGAATTGATAATAAATTATTCCTACACATTAGTCTTATGTACACATTTCTTTTCTGTTTTTAATACTAATTATATAAGTTTTGTTTTTTATAAATAAAAGTTTTATAACCACATCCTTTTTTGGATTTCGCAACTCACCGCAAACTACACAGAAATGCACTACAAGCATAGCACACGAATTCCTCGAATTATTTATACAAGCAGAGCATAGTTAAGTGTTCAAGTTTCATGCACTTTGCAAGAAGGTATAAAAGTTCCTAATAAAAGAATGGTGGCTTAATTAGTTAAACTTAAATTACAAAGTTTAGTTTGGTAAGTTAAAAGGTTGATTTTACGCTGGGATAATGGCTGTTCTTTAGTTTGTATGAGTTTTTTATTACTTTCGGCAAAGCATTAAGGTTTTTATGTTTCGCGGCGGCAAGACCGCAATGCATTCTGCCACAGTGCATTGTCGTGTAGAAAAGTTTTTTGTTATTCAAGGAAATATTCAAAACGTTGACGCCTTCTCTGAAGTTTTTGCTGCCTTATAAGTGAATAAATGAAAATAATTTTAGTTGTAAAGAAACTATACAGTCACTTTACCTTAACGTACTACTGCTTTTGTAAAGTTAGTACTATATAAGTGAATCAGTTGCTGACGCTGTACAAATCGTCGAACAATAGATGTAAACAGCCATTTTTTTGACATGAGCAAACAAACCATTTTATAAAGACACATTATTACTCACCTAGAGAAAGAATGTCTTTATTAAAATCCTTTTTAAGTGAGTAAAAAGACATCTACGAAATTGAGTTCAACAAAGGTTGATCGATTTACTCAGGTTGTGAAGCTAAGCGTTGCACCAAAAGCTTAGCTGAATTACGAACAATATTAGCTTGTGTTCTTCACTCGAAAACCTATTAAACTAGCATAATACAGCAATCCAAGAGAGTCCATTATGCAATGGCTGTTTCCAAGTAAAGCAAGCTTGAATCCTAGGTTTATAAGAGGTTTTGTGGGAGCCGGATACGGAAGACGTGCCTTAAACCCATTTCAATATGGGGTAAGCGATATTTCACAAAATAAGGTTTGCTAGTTTGCACTGAATGGATTTAATTTTTTCTCACTCGAATATGATTTGTTCTAGCAATTTGCGGCGAAATTATAATAAAATATCCTATATGCAATGTGATATTAGTGATGTACAAAGAGAGAGCAGAGTAAATTAATACGAGTCAAATAATAACAGAAGATGTGTTGGCGAAAGCTAAATGAGCTTAATGAGGTTACTCATTTGTATACAAATTGTGTTATGTATTTAACGAAGTAAAGAAGAGCCTTAAGTAAGGAGCTGTCTGGATCCTACTCGTAGGTAGTTTAATTGTTGGATGGATTTTTGCGAAAATGGTGCATCTGTTATTCAAATCGAAATCGGTGACTCGATGACCTATCGATCTCCAAAAGCGGGGTCAACAGATGTGTGTTTTCGGCGTCATACTTCTAACGATCGATTAACTGACAAGAGGCCTAGTCAACAGATTTATTATAAAAAAGCAAATAGCCTTTTATAATAAATCTATTATATATTTGCCTTTTAAATTTATATTCTGTTGATAAACTAAAATGTCTGAAGAAGTTTAAGATATACAAAATTTTAATTAAAAAAGGGGCTTTTTTTATAATCCTTTACTCAGCCGTAGTACGTCCACTGCTGGCCTCCCTCATGAAGACCCGGATGTGGCCATAATATAATGACTGCGCTTGGCAGACGGGTTGGCGAGCGCAGTACGAAAAGACGCTGCTGTCTTTTTAAGTTATCCCTAGGCAGGCTCTAACTGCATCCACATGCAAGAGAGGTCTACTTGGTTAATTTTCCCCAACCTTATTACCCCCGGTTTATTCCCTTAATTTACAAAATACAATTTTAATTGCAGTGGGCTGCCGGCAGTAGAATGTTACCCCTCCTTTCATGCCCGTGGATGCAGTAAGAGCCTGCTAGGGGATACCTCCGGAAGATGGGCAGCAGCGTCTTCCCGTGTATCAACATCCCATACTGCGCTTGCCAACCAGCCTGCCAAGCGTGGTGTGTATGGCAACTACCCCTCATGGAGATCCATGAGGGAGGCCTGTGTTCATCAGTGGACATTTTACGGCTGAAATGATGATGATGATTCCCTTAATTCACAAAATATAATTCACGAAATGTAATTCTAATTATTGTTTCTTTAATCATAAACTAAATTATTTGCTAAAACTCCAGTAAACCATTTCAAATGCGGTTGCACCTAGTTATCTCCATATCTTATCCATATATTTAATACATATAATGGGCATAGGTATACTATTATTATAAACCTTTATTATTCAAACACTTACCAACAAATCATCCGACCGCGGAATCATCGAATTATCCACTAGAAGGCTCGTTAATCATGTTTACAAGGCAAATAATTGTTCTCGTGATATTCCAATGAAGACAAAGATTAGAATGGGTCCGTCGGAATGGCTGCCCAACTGAAATTGGTAACTGAAATATTATGGGGGATACTATTGGTAGAAGTCGATTATAAGTCGAAGTAGAATTAAGGTGAAATCATGTTTTAGCTGCATCTCACAATTACTTTTTTCCTAACATTAATTTTATTGACTGTAAACGTTATTTCGTTGTTTTATTTTGGTATGTGGTTTCTCTGTACCTGTTAACCTTAGCGTGGAAGCAGGCAATAACATTATTCTAGATCTGAGCATTTTGTGCACATGAATAAAATAATGTCAAACTGGCGCAGCCGGGTGGATTAACTATTGCAAATAAACATCCCCGTAAAATGTTAACGTTAAAATTCAATCTATCCAAGTCCCGCCAGAACGAATAAATTGAGGCACTTAAAATTTTACGCATTTGACAACTGTCGCCTCAAATTTTGTTTCAGCTATATTTTAGAGGGCGGCATCATCGAGTATCGACTGATATTCGTAGTACGAGTAAGGGTGTGTTCATACTGTAACATTAAACCGGTCTATTGTCTGAGCCCCTACACTGTTCACCTGGCTTTTTGCTAAACTCTTAGACGTATATCAGAATCTATTGTTGAAACTCGCTTTGAAACTCTGAAATCATAATCATCATCTCAGCCGTAAGACGTCCACTGTTATATAAACATGAAGGGTTTGTGAAAGTGAAAAGGTGTCTTCTAGACCTTTTGTAATCAGTATTATTTATCAGTATTTAGTTACGTAAATATAGGCTAATACCATTAATAATTTGTTCCTACATTTTTGTGCACTACCTACTGTTTTATTATATCAACTTGTATTTCCTGATGGGTTGCCTGGAAGAAATTGCTGTCAGCAATAAGGCCGCCTATTTGTACGTGTTTACCTACATATATATATTTTATTTTTAAGTTTATCTGTGAGCAATAAAGTGTTAATTCATTCATTCATTCATTCATCCATCACAAAAGGTCTATAAGACACCTTTTCACTCGTAACCTGAATCAATATTTTAGCTTTTTTTTACATTATACCTAGCCACCCTACCCTTTACATCGAGTACAGAGCGCTCGAAACCTCGTAGCAATCCTGAGTTTGAAATGCGAAACTGATTTCGATGGTTCTATAAATACACATTTTCAATAACAGCTTAACAAAGTCCTTACCCATAGTGAAAGCACCTTTACCTTTTGATTTATTCGCCCATTAATTCTGTAACGATTGTAAAAGCGAAGATTATGATACCTATTTGAGTTTTGCGAGCAGTTTCAGCAGTCAATGATTCATAAAATTAAAATAGGGCGGATCAGTGAAATAGAAATAATAATTATGGTGCAAAAAGACTAGATCCGGTCTCAAATTTAGCTTGGATGAGTAACAATAGTAATTATCTTTTTTACTATATTAACTATCGTGAATTATCGTGTTCGTATTAAACATCGGGAATTTTCAATTCATACCTCTACGACGACCTCTGTGGCGCAGCGGGCGAAGGTCAGCCTGCCACGCAAGAGGTTGCGGGTTCAATTTCCGGCTCGGAACCAATATCTGTACGATCTGCAGATATTTATTCAGGGTGTTCTGGATGTTATTATATGTATAAAAATATCTTTCTATGTAGTATAATGTAATAAGCATATCAGTCAACTAGTACCCATAACACAAGCTCTGCTTAGCTTGGGTCTAGATGATGCTGTGTGAATCGTCCAGAATTATTTATTTATTTATATTAAATGTGGAAAGAGGTACCAAGCCTTTACCAATTTAAGTACGTGAAAATTCCCGATATTTAATATGAATAATAATCTTCCTGACCATTTCGGTTACGGCGACCTTATTTCTGTTTATTTAAGCGTGTGGATGCGCTCTAATATGATTTATGTTACCAATTATGGCTTTGAACGTGAGTGTGCAGGTAGCGCAGTCAGGGTACTCACCACGTTTGGAAAGCGGGCTGGCGAGCGCAGTACAGGATGTTGATACACGGAAAGGCGCTGATTTTAAAGGTATCTTTTGGCAGATTCTTACAAAATCCACGAGCAAGAGAGGAGAGGCACCGTTCTACTGCTGGCACCGTTCACAAAGTTGTAGCGGATGTTTAGAGAAGTAAGTAAGGGTAATATTACACTGCCAGTACCCCACGGCAGTTGCAGCTTTCTAGATATAAAATAAATCATGCTGCATTTCACACAGCGCCATTTAGCCTTTATCAAGAAGAGCTGTGCCGTGGGGTGCCGGCAATATAATGTTGCATCTCTTGCCAGTGGATGCATAAATAAATCATAAATCAAAAAAAGGTAGCAGCGTCTTTAAGTGTATCAATATTTCGCACTGCGCTCACCAACCCGCCTGCCAAGCGTGGTGAGAGTCTTTTTTAAACTTACGCGATCACGACACATTATTAACACATGTTTAACCGGGTATTTATCGCGTTATTTACCTTTATGTTATTGTTATTTGCCCGACGTTTCGACAGGAATAATAAAGGTAAATGACGCGATAAATACCCGGTTAAATATGTGTTAATAAAGCGTGGTGAGCATGGCAAAGATCCCTCATGATGAGAACTTTCAAATCCATGAGGTAAGCCTATGTCCAGCAGCGGACGTCTTAAAGCTGAGGTGAATGATGATGAAGTAGAGTTTGTGCAATTAATGAATGAATGAATGAATCACTTTATTATACACCAAAATCAAGAGAGTTACAGGAAAAGGAAGAGTTATTAAAAATAAACATAGGTACAATGGGCGGCCTTAATCAGCAATGGTTACAGGATGATTGATAGAACCCTTATCTAATATCGGCTTAGTTAGCTTCAGACGTATTGACCTGATCTTTCCTCTAAATAATAGCTGACTAAGCTGAGAGGATGGTATAGGTGCTGGGCAAGCCTAATCCATCTTACAATGTCCCAGGCACTGCAGCGTCCCGTACAGCAGATTACCAGTTGTTGACGCTGTATATATCATCTATAATAGATGCAAAGGCCTTATTGTCTAATATATTATTTGGAAAAATATCCCTAACATACATATCTTCAGACCTGATATTCAGAGATCCAAGCGAGATTGAGAGATAGATAGATATTTAGATAGATAGACATTTATTTGGCAACAAAACAGCTCAGACAAAACACAGTACGTATACAATACCAACATAAAAACTTTACACTAACACATTTTCATTACATTAACATTATTTTTTCATTCCATAAATGAAAAAATAATACCTAACATATAATAATAAATATTTACCTACACAAGAGCGAACACGAGAGCGATCCAAAAGCGAAAATAATTCCATCAGCGGGAATCGAAACATCAGCCTCTTGCATTAATATACTATACTTGACAATACAAACTCTGTGACTCAGTTAAATAGAGACAAATAAGTTTTGTATCTTTGTGTGTCATCATCATCATCATCATCATCTCGGGCGTAAGACGACCACTGCTGGACATAGGCCTCCCTCATATTTCATATTTTTTCATATTTCATTTATTTTGCTTTACATGTACATATTTTATATAGCTTAGATCTAAAATAGCATTGAGTAAGTACATGTACCCTGCAAGGGCACTGCAATTGTGTTTTGGGCGTATGTTAACAATATAAAATAAACCGTCAAATTCTAAAAATATTATAATACAATTATTATACAATTATCATGTAACCTATCATGAGGGGGTTGTTGCCATACTTACCATGCTTGACAGGCGGGTTGGCGGACGCAGTACCGGGAGTTGGTCGATACTCGGAAAGAAGCTGCTGTCCATAGGCAGCAGCTGGAACATATTCCGGAAGTAACCCATAGGAAACTCTTACTGCATCCGAGCAAGAGAGGAGAGGCAACATTCTACTGCCGGCACCCCCCGGCTGTTATTTGTGTTTATACTTACAGAAAAAAATTGCATACAAGCAAAATGGCTATGTATTCCAAACATACTATGTACAGTAAACATGCAGAAACAGACACAATTTTTTTATATATCCAATGTGATGTAAAAAACATTCGTGCAAACAACGGCTGCCAAATTCGGAGTAAAAAAAAATATTTGAAATTTTCCCTCCAAAATGCGCGCATGTGTTTCTAAAGCTCCTTTCAGAGGCTGAGCATGTCTGAACGAGTCTTTGTGACGCGTAATGATTTTTATAGAAGCCTTTGACGTTGTGTGAGCTGGTCATTAGAGGAAGATAAGGCTTTATGCACAAGGCGAGTAAGCTATAGCCGTTCAATTTGTGCTTAGCGAGGTTAGTAAATAAAAGGATCAACAAAAATAAATCAAAACATATATTTTATAAAAAAACCTTCCGCATTCCTAATTTTCAGTATTTTATTTTACCTATCTAATGTTCATACGTCGACAAATATTTTATTTTCGCGTAGAGTAGTTTATTAAAATGAATAAGACTAACGAATAATGAATAATGAGTAAGGTATGCTGGACTATACACACAACGCATAATGGAAACTTTTTGACCACACAAAAAAATATAATGCCCTAAAATCTATTATAGATTTATACAGTGTCAGCAACTCTGCCCTCCTTATCATAAACGCAATAACTCGATTTTTGGGGCCTACAGAGTTATATGCATATTCGTGATCAGCAAAATGAGCTCTATGTTTTCTTCTTAGACAGTTTTTACGTATCTATAGCCGATCCTGTTTTTTTTCTAAGCATAAACGCAATATGTTAGGAGTTTGGGCTTGGTTTACTTACCAAGAATGCAATAACTTGAGTTATGGTAAGGTAAGCTTAAATAATACATTATATTACTAACGATAAGTGCAATAAGTATGGTTATTTTATTGTTAGTTTGTACATTCAAAATTAATAGGCCTCATTTACTAGACATAAACGCAATAACTCACAGTTATTGCGTTTATGCTTAGCACAATTCATATTTTGTGTGTTTCCTTTCTACAAGTCAAAAGTGCAACAAGTTGAGTTATTTCGTTTATGTTTAGGAATGTAATTAATTTAAACTGAAGGTATACTAATATTTTAGAGTAACTAGTAAAGTTATTGCATTTATGTGTAGGAAAGATCACACAGGAACAACTCCTACGCTTTTTAAAATCGCAACATATTGACTATCAAGGCTGATCCGGAAGGTATATCGTTCGTTGCCTGCACTCGTCGACAAATGCTTGCACCAAGTTTCCGTCGATGAACGCAGGCGACGAACAATATGCCATCCGGACCAGCTATTCAATTTCCAGGGCCCACAGTTAACGTTCTTGGAGCTACGCTGTGCCCGGTCCTTTAGCTTAGTGAAAAACACGTGCTACAGGTGTGCATCGCCGTAGCGGGACTCCAACGCCTCAAATAGCTGCTCGTAGATCACGTCTTTTCCAAAAGCCTCAAGTATGGTCAGGGCTCGATCACGAAGTCCTAAAGTGAGTGCTATCATGGCCTGTACTTCGCTCCATCCGTTTGCTTTGACAACTGCCTCAAACTGGATTTTTTTTATTTTTTTTTATTTTTAATTATGCTGACCATGATGAGCCTCCATCGAAAGGTGGCACTTTGAAACCTCGCCCTGAAGGTGGTTAACCGAAGCCGAAATCCCTTCTCCAGACTTCAATACACCAAGAGCTTTCATAACGTCGGCGATTTGAGTTTCATGCTTTCCAAGGTGGTTTGCAGTCGTTCTAAGGCGGTCTTCAGTTGTTGCAAGGCGGTCTACGGTCTTTCCAAGACGGTTTTCGTTCTTCCCAACGTTTTTAGTTTCAGTAATCCGTTCTTTGACGACTTTGAGGTCTTTTCCAAAGTTCGTGTATATTTCCTTCATAAGACGCTCCCTCTGCTCCTTCTGACGGCGAACTATCTCCTCCTGATGGTGAATCCGCTCCTCCTTCTCTTGTCGACGAGCCTGCTCTTCCTGGTGGCGAGCCTGTTCTTCCTGGTGGCGAGCCTGCTCTTGCATCATTGCCATTAAGGCGGCAATTTCAGCTGAGGCTGGTGCTGTGACTGCAGAAACTCCGGATGGACCAGCGGCCGTCTCCATCATTGGTTGATTCCCTCTTCGCGCTGGAGTCGGTAAAAGCTCTCCAAACCTCCTTTGATCCGCCTCCTGCTGCCGTTGACTCCTGGTTCGGACCCTCTCCGTGTCGTCCTTTGGTAAAACCGGCATTATTTAATCCCACTTCTAACACCAAATTGTTACGAACTGGGGGTTTGGAATTAAATAAGTAGTCCAATTAAACCAAAATTAAAACTTTAATCACAGATCACACCAAGAAGAATCTCTCAGTAGATTCTCACCAGAACACTTCTTCACTGAACAACACTGATAACCACTATAACTTTTTTTCCCAATTCACTGAACACTTTAGCACTTGTATTCACTTTGAATTCGCTCCGATATATCGCACTGTTCACTTCCGTACCCAAATAAAGACGGTCCGCTCTGCTATCATCCTTTTCTTCCGTACCCCCTTCGAGGTCACTGGGTGAGGCCTCGAGACGTACGTCTCCTCGGCTTCATCTCTAGGTGCTAAAATCCCCAGGTCTTGGTTCTTGTAGCCATTTAGGTGGGCGGGCGTCTATGGTTCTCCCGGGCGGAGGTGCGGTACGGGGGGGAGCCTATGCATAGAAGTTTTTGAGCAAGGCCTCCAGACCCGAGAGCGACACCTCACGCGTGTCTTAGCCCGCGGCGATGGCCATCAGGACCTCGGTGAGGATCCCCATGAGTATCAAGGGGGCCGGTCCGACGGGTCGCTGTTCAGCCAGTTCAGTTCGCTCGGCAAACACACCCACGTATTTATATCCCACATAAAGAACATTCGAGACGTCGAAGTATCTAGATTCAAAAACAATAGATTAACAGGCAAACAACTTGTACCGCACAATTGTTTTCAAAACCGGTTTATCTAGAAACTTCACCTGTTTATGTTTACAAAATAGAAGTGGCCTTTGGACTTATTCGAATGTGTTTACGAAAACATCGGTCATTTGAAACTTTCGCCAACTTACTAGTTTGCGTTTGTGCACGGCGACTGATTACCAAATCGTTTTATTTATACTGAATTAATGTTTTGAGTACTACATAAGTACTCGTAAGAATATTGAGCGTGTTAATTGACATCATAACATCGTGTCTTACTTATGAAAACTACAATAATTCAGACACTTATTGCACTTATGGTTAGTACATACTAGAAAATAGAGTAAGTACTTGCAAATTGAAATTAAAATATGCTGATTTGCTAACGATAAACGCAATAACTACACTAGTTATTGCGTTTATGACTAGCAAACATCTTGTTTATTTATACAACAATTCTAACCATAAGTACAATTCCGTGATTTTAAGTAACTTGATTTACACCTTTACCAATTCCGGGTACTACGTAATATTATATACATTTTTATCTATAATCTTGTGAAAGATTCAAGTCGATAGCTTGCATAGGCATTGAGATACAAGCTAAACAAACAAAAAAACTTTAGGTGCGTTTTTCTCGAAAGTAGCTTGGACCGAGTTATTGCGTTTATGATAAGGAGGGCAGAACTGTTATTCATGCTGTACGAAACAAAAAACACTCAAAATAAAACACTTAACCCTTTAAACACTCATCATACCAAAAACAAAATGGCGGATCTAAACCATAAATCGACGTTGCGTCGTTACCGCGTCCTCGTACCGATTTATGCTCGGACTCGTCCTGAGATGTATCGCATCCGATCGTTGCACGGACGTGTTCATTTGCCCGGGAGATTTACTACGGTGCGGAAGTCAAGATAATCACTTTGCAGGTAAGTGGTTAGGTTTTAGATTGAGAACGGTTGTAGCTGTAAGTGGGTGAAGGTTATGGGATGTCAAGGGATGATATTGAGAACGAGAAACCCTTTAGTACGTTACGCCGTGTCGGGCTAGACGACTGTCTGTTGTTGACTGTTTTTCATCTTCACTAATGTATTGTACACATATTATATTATAGTATGCTATGAAGACGAAGTCTTGTAACTAATTGTACTGTTTTTCTGTAGTATAGAGAGAAGCCTGGTAACCTGTATCATGTTGTCTTTTTGAATCTAAAGCAGGTGCAAATCACAAATCAGGTAAGGTAACTAGTGTTTTTTGTTAATAATTATGTAAACTAAATATGTAGAAACTCCCATCATTTCAGGCGTAGAACGTCTACTGATGGACAAGGGCTGCCTGATGTATTAGGGTTGCTGCCATAGTCACAACGCTTGCACGGTGGATCGGCGAGCGCAGGATGTTGATCCACGGAAAGACGCTGCTGCCCATCTTCCGGAGGTATCCCTTGGCATGTTCTCACTGCATTTCCACGGCATTTTAAAGTTCAGTAGTCGATATTTTTTTACGAATACTGCTCCTTGTCTGCGCGACTTTTAAGTAAAATAAATCACAGTCAAATTTGAAAGTGAAATGAACTGTAGGCATTCTTAATTGGTGAACCGCTACGAAAAGTTCCAGCGGTGAATTAAACCAGCTTATTTGCATACTGACTATTTCCGTAAGGAATGTTCGAAGCAGAGTTTCAGGATTTCTGCGAGCAATCTTTGCGTAGGTTTTGAATTTCAAAGACGTCCCTTTGGTTGTATAAATTATTGAAAGTCTTTAGGGCAAGTTTAGAATAATGTTATTGAAGAGTTCAAAGGTACTAATCAGATTGATTTAAGTTATTTTTGTATGCTGTGATTATGAATAATTTAATTAAGGGACTCTAGTGGGTGCTGGCAGTAGAATGTTGCCTGTCCTCTCTTGTCCGTGGATGCTGTAAGTTGATAAGGGATACCGCCAGAAGATTAGCAGCAGCATCTCGTACCGAGCTCGTCTAACCGCCCGCCAAGTGTGGTGAGTGTGGTAACATGATCTTGGAAATCCGGTCTATAGCCAGCTGCAGTGGACTTTCATGGCAGTCCTATGACTGATGTAATGAAGTAAGTTACTTTGTTATTAATAATCAACGCATACCAGGTTGTAAAATAATTTTTTTTTTGGGTTCGGTACCCAAATGGTAAAAACTGGACCCTTTTACTAAGACCCCGCTGTGTGTCTGTCTGTCACCAGGCTGTATATCATGAACCGTGATAGCTAGACAGTTGAAATTTTCACAGACGATGTATTTCTATTGCCGCTATAACAACAAATACTAAAAACTGAATAAAATAAATATTTAAGGTCCAAACAACAAACGTGATTTATTTGCGTTTTTTTCTCAATACTAATGATGGCAAAAGGTAGACGCTTTAAATATTTACAGAATATTTAGTTGTATACTCATTTTTATTGACAACTGAACCTAAAAATATCAAGGGGTGCCGGCAGTAGAATTTTAAAGAGTTGCTCTTCCTATCTTGCCCGTGGATGCAGTATGAATCTGCCAAGGGATACCTCCGGAAGATGGGAAGCAGCATCTTTCCGTGTATCAACATCTCGTACTGCACTCACCAACTCGCAGTGCGAGCATGGAGAGTATTGCAACAACTCCTCGTAATCAGTGCGAGGGAGGCGTTTGTCCAGTAGTGAACAGTCCTACGGCTGAAATAATGATGATGATGATCCAATCAATACGAATGAAGTAAATTTTTTTGAAGACTTCAACGTTCATTCAGACTAGGTTTCATTTAATCGTAGTTTTACCATAACTTAAAAACTAATTTCTTATAATTTTTCATAACCAAGGCAGAAACTAATTAAGATATTTTCATTAAATAACGTCTCAGCTGGTAGGACGTCCACTGATGAACATAGGCCTCCATCATAGATCTCCAATATCATGACGGGGTTGTGTCACTCACCACGCTTAGCAGGCAGGTTGAGTTCTAGATGTTGACACACGGAAAGACGCTGCTGCATCTTCCCGAGCTACTGTCTTGTCTTGAGCTACTCTGAAAGGATAGGATTGTAAGTAATTGTTCCCAGCTACCCGTTTTAATTAGATTTTTCTGTGTGTTAATAATGTTTATTTTTTTCTATTGTTTTTTTATGTTTTGTGTAAACCGTATTTCTTTTGTGTGATTTATTATTACTTATTTAATGTATGTGTATATTATTAGTTTGAGATGTAACGTGTAACGCTTTGGTTAATCTGTCAGAGTGAGGAGAGGCAACATTCTTATCCCGAAACACCACGAAAAGTTTCACAGTTTATTAGTAAAACTGTAACCGAAAAACGACCTAATAATTTCAGATTTTTCGGAACCAAGGCAGAAAGCAATTTCAATTTTCAAGCCGAGAACATCGTGTTTACCGAATTGATGTTGATTGAACCTTTGATTAAGTTGACTGTGCGTTGTTTACGGTAACTTCAGCTACCTTGTTATTGTTGAGAGTTCCAGCAAGCATCTTGGACTTGAGGGGTATAATATTCTCGGGTAATATTAAGAATAAGAATTTGAAACGTTGATTCTGTGTGACAAAATATAAACAATACAACATAGCTATGATGTAATTATAATGGGATTCATCATTCAGCCGTAAAACCTCCACTACTGAACACAGTCCTCCCTCATGGCATTAGCATGTCACAGATGTTGCGTTACGCACGCTGGACTTCACGGAAGACCAGCTGAGTGGCGACCGTTTTTGTTGTCAGTAATCCTAATTGCCGTGGGGTGCCGGCAGTGGAATGTTACCCCTCCTTTCATGCCTGTGAATGCATGGTAGTAAGAGCCTCCGGAAGACGGGCAGCAGCGTCTTTCCGTTTATCAACATCATAAGATGTTGACTAGGCTCAGGTAGGCCTAATGTGTTTTGTGTAATAGGCTCAACTAGGCTCGCCAACCCGCCTGCCAAGCGTGGTGAGTGTGGCCACTACCCCTCATGGAGGTCCATGAGGGAGGCCTGTGTTCACACTGAAAAAAATCCAGCCAATCAAGCATGACATTTTGCTTGATAGAAAAAAAAAATGAATGAAGCAATCAAAAACTTATAAAACTACATTAATCACTATTTATTGTCACAATAAAGGTGAAATGATCAACTTTTCTATAACATTCACTTCATAAAAGGAATTAAGATATCATGATTATGTTATTGTAAACATGGTTTTATTGTAAATGTAAACATACAAATATTTGATTCGAGTATCGAACAGAATCAAATTAATCAAGTTACAATTACTGTAACATCACAAATAAAACTCATAGATCCCTAATCCCTACCTCTCAGTGTTTACATTTAACAGAACTAGATGTCGCAACTAAAAAAATTAGAACGCGCTATCGAAGTGTTTCACCCCTACTTAGGTCTCGGGTCTAACTTTTAATGATTTGACCATAAACACTCGTCAAAGCGGCGCATACCTAGCTTCATCCCTTGTTTGGATCGAAAGCTGAGACACCCTCTGTAGTTAAATTTGGTTAATTTGAATAAATGCTCTTTATTCCATTTTCACCCCCTCTTATTTGACGAAATCCCGCTCACACCTGCTATATTATATATAACTTTACCTTATAAAATTAAGCATATACATTACTGAAACTTCTAAAATACTTGATAACCATTACCACGTTCGTTGTAAATTCAATCAACATAAATCATTGGCATGTTAACCAAACTTGATTGTATTGACAATTACTTTAATTGATATCATCAAGACAACTTGTCTGTTGCTTATTCAACATAACTTTATTGCCATAATCGTATTACTTTATGTGCTCGTATATAAACAAGTTCCTTGATAGCTGCAAACATTTTTTTTATCAATGTTATCAAGTATTTTTTTCAGTGCATCAGTGGACGTTTTATGGCTTAAATGATGATATACATATATACATTTTTCAAGAAAGAAAAATATAGTTATGTTTATGTATATATATATATATATAAATATAACTATATTTTTCGGAACCAAGGCAGAAAGCAATTTCAATTTTCAAGCCGAGAACATCGTGTTTACCGAATTGATGTTGAACCTTTGATTAAGTTGATTGTGATATATAAATATAACTATATTTTTCTTTCTTGAAAAATGTATGTGCACACTTAACACGAGCTTTTACGGTGAAGGAAACACCGTGAGGAAACCCGCGGCTTATCATTGATCATTTAGCTTCAGACGTATTGACCTGTTCTTTCTTCTGAATAACAGCTAATTCTTCTTCCTTGTATGTTATATTTGTGTCTATTTTTTATTTATCTTGTTTCACTCAATATAAAACTAAGTAGCAACAAAATAAAAGACTTAGTGCAAACATTTTCCCCGTGTTTTCCCTCTTAGCAAGCAATAAACTGTAGCAACAGACACACAATGCAATTTTAATCTATTTAGACGACAGTTGGAAAGTTAAAAGGTTGGTAGCCGTTCGCGTGTGAAGGAAACATTTTTCTTGCGCCAGGTGCTTTGGATTAGTTCGATACCCTTAGGGCAATGATGCTCAAAGTTTGTGATTCGTGATTTGGATTTTTGTATTACATTGGCTTGTTATTTGAAACTGACATAAAATCGGGGTGTTATCAGTTAGACCGCTATGTGTTTGTGTCTGTGACACCCTAACTCTGAAGCGATAGATCGATTTAAATCCAGTTTTTTTATTGAAAGCAGGGTTTCTAGTGGTTCATAAACATGTTCTATTAAAATCTGTTTAGCATGTTTATAAGATACTACCTGACCCATGCCCACTTCGTTAGGCGGTAAATATTTTTACTTGTGATGATTATCTTTCAGAAGTTCCAACCCGAGATATAAGTCATCTTTTAACCGCCAATCAACATCCCGTACTGCGCTCGCCAACACGCCTGCCAAGCGTGGTTAGTATGGCAACAACCCCTCTTGAAGAGAGGTCTATGTCAAGCAGTGGACGTCCTACGACTGAGATGATGATGATAATGATGACTTTATTTAAGAATACTGACAAAGTACGCTGTTGAAAGAAGGGCTTTTTTCACCTACCAACGCCAACGCTTCCTCGGTCGACCACGACACCGCCTTCCGTCATAAGGGAGAAGGCTCAGAGTGTTACACAAAAATATTGTAGCACTCTGAACCCACTTCTCCAATGAGAAGTATCAAACCCACAATTCATTTGATTAATTTGTCATCATCATCATTTCAGCCGTAGGACGTCCACTGCTGGACAAAGGCCTCCCTCATTGATCTCCAAGTACTGCGGTTGGAAGCCGTCTGCATCCACCGCCGACCAGCAGTTCTCACCAAGTCGTCTGCCCATCTTGTAGGTGGACGTCCTACGCTGCGCTTGCCGATCCGTGGCCTCCATTCGAGAACTTTGCTGCCCCATCGGCCATCTGTTCTGCGCGCTATATGGCCTGCCCATTGCCACTTCAACGTGCTAATCCGTTTGGCTATGTCGGTGACCCGAGTTCTTCTACGTATCTCCTCATTTCTGATTCGATCCCGTAGAGAAACCCCGAGCATAGCCCTCTCCATAGCTCGTTGAGCGACTCTGAGCTTGTTCATAAGGCCAATAGTGAAGGACCACGTCTCGGTTCCATATGTCATCACTGGTAACACACACTGGTTGTAGACTTTCGTCTTAAGGCACTGAGGTATGTTGGACGAAAAGACGTTGCGAAGTTTCCCAAACGCTGCCCATCCGAGTTGGATTCGACGATTGACCTCTTTCTCGAAGTTGGACCTACCTAATTGGACTGTTTGTCCTAGGTATACGTACGCGTCGACAACTTCAAGAGCCGAGTTCTCAACCATAACTGGGGCAGGCACGACATGGACATTTGACATGATTTTCGTCTTGTCCATGTTCATTTTAAGGCCTACCCGCTGGGAGACTCGATTGAGGCCTTCGAGCATCGTGCTGAGCTCTTCCATCGACTTTGCCATGACCACAATATCGTCGGCAAATCGAAGGTGAGTGATGTATTCGCCGTTAATATTGATGCCCAGCCCTTTCCATTCCAGGAGCTTGAAGGCATCTTCCAAAGCGGTCGTAAACAGTTTCGGAGAGATTACGTCTCCCTGTCTTACGCCTCTTTTTAAGGGAATCGCCTTCGAGCTCTGTTCTTGTACTCGGACTGACATAGTGGCGTTTGTATACAAACACTTCAACACTTCGATGTACCGATAGTCAATTCGGCATCGTTGGAGAGACTCAAGCACCGCCCATGTTTCGATCGAATCGAAGGCTTTCTCATAGTCCACAAACGCAAGACATAGCGGCAAGTTATACTCTTCGGTCTTCTGTATGACTTGCCGCAGCGTATGTATGTGGTCTATGGTACTGTAGCCTTTTCGGAACCCGGCTTGTTCGGGAGGCTGGAAGTCATCAAACCTGCGTTCGAGACGGTTCGCGATGACCCTTGAAAACAGCTTATAAACATGGCTCAACAGCGAGATGGGTCTGTAATTCTTAAGATTAATTTGTAATTACTGAAAAAAAAAATTCTAATGCCAATACCGCCATTTTGTCGACCTGGTCTCGAAAATGCATTAGGAATAGCATCACAATTACGATACAGTACAATAACGATTTATCAGCATCAGTATTATTGCATTTTTACTAAAAAAATAAAAACGAAAAATATATTTTTATGTTTCAACAAATACAAATAAAATTACACAGTTAAAACAAGAAATCTGTTACAGTATAAGCAATTAATGTTTGTCCTCTCCACCGCCAATATGTAAAGCTAAAAATAATATCATGTATCAATTTCAGCTCAATCGGATAGTGGGAAGTGGTGGTACAGGTTGCTATATTTGAAGACTCCACTTCATTTATTTACCTTCCAATGTTTGCGAATATACTAACAATGCAAATAATATATAAAATCGGTCAAGTCCGAGTCAGGCACGATGGGTTCCTCGCCATTATTTGGCAAAACAACTTGTTACTATCACGTTTGTTGTATGGGAGCCCCCCCTCAAATGTTTGTTTTATTTTAATTTAAGTATTTATTTTTAAAGTGAGCCGTGGGGTGCCGGCAGTAGAATGTAACCCCTCCTCTCCTGCCCGTGGATGCAGTAAGAGCCTGCTAAGGGATACCTCCGGAAGGAGGGCAGCAGTATCTTTCCGTGGATCAACATACCGTACTGCGCTCACCAACTCGCCTGCCAAGCGTGGTGAGTATGGCAACTACCCCTCATGGAGATCCATGAGGGAGGCCTGTGTCCAGTAGTGGATGTTAACGGCTGAAATAATGATGATACAACTAAATATTCAGTGAATATTTCAAGCGCCTACATGTTGCCGTTATTAATATCAAGCAAAAACGGCAAAAAAATCACGTCTGTTGCATGGGAGCCCGCCTCAAATATTTATTTTATTCCTTTTTGAGTATTTGTTATTAAACAATTTTTGAAAACATGAACTGTATTTTGTTCTTGAGAATAAAGATTCTTTAAACCGAACAATTTTTGCGGCAACAGAAATACATCATTTGTGAAAATTTCAACTGTCTAGCTATCACGGTTCATGAGATACAGCCTGGTGACAGACAGACAGACAAACCGACAGACAGACAGGCGAACAGACGGAAAGAGATGTCTTAGTAATAGGGTCCCGTTTGTACCCTTTGGGTACCTGGAACCTGGAAACCTAACAACTGGATCCACTGAGAGTGATCCTATTTTTCTTCACCGATAAAGCATGTTTTATGTTGTCATCAATATCTCAGTCGTTTGCTGTCCATGTCCACTGTCAGACTTGGGCATCCCTCTTGGATCTCCAAGAGGGATGCCCAAGTCTGACAGTCAGTCTGAGGGGGTTGTTGCCATACTCGCTTCGCTTGGCAGGTCGGTTGGCGAGTGCAGTACGGGATCTTGATACACGAAAAGACGATGTTGCGTATCATCCAGAGCTATCCTTTGGCGGAATCGTATAGCATCTACAGGTAAGAGAGGAGAAGCAACATTCTACTGCCGGTAACCCACGGTGTATGATGCGTATGAATTAAATAAAAAAATTACAAAAACACTGGCACCAGTAAACTGCTTAAAACTCATTACAGTAACTTACAACATGCTTTGGACAATAATTTATCAATTAGCTGGAACTGGCAAAGTTTGAACAGAGCTGTGCAGTTTCGGTCTACAGACACCATTAATCCTGAATCGGCGTGGACTAGGTTCAGTTAGGGTTAGCGCAGAGCTACATAAAAATCTTTATTATCATCCGTAGCACTTCACGCAGCAGTGGTTGGGTTAGGGCTCGATTATTGTTAAAAGTTCATCCCCACCTTACTTGTATGGGAGGTACCCCTAATTAAATAGTTTTTCAGTATGTTTTTGGAGCGTTATCTCGGTGTTGCTATGTTATATGTCAACCCGCCAACCCGCTTTCCAAGCATGGTGAGTATGGCAACTGCCCCAGATGGAGATCCATGAGAGAGGCCTGTATTCAGTAGTGGTCGTCTTACGACTAAAATGATGAAAATAATGAAATAAATAAGGCAAGTAATATGGACCCTAGCAGCGTCTTCCAATGTATCACATCCCGTACTGACCTAGCTAACCCGCCTGTCAAGTGGCGAGTATGGCAACAATCCCCTCATGATTCTGGAGATCCATGAGAAAGGCTTATTTCCTGTTAAGGACGTGAACAGCAGATCTACGGCTGAGACGACTATGGTCCTTGGTCTTCCTCTTCTTCGTCCCATTACTCCTTCAATTGTCTTCATAAGAAATGAGACCTGTGTTTTTGGTGGTTCAGTAAAGACAACTTAACCAGCCAACCTTCGTGCTATTTCATTATTTGTGCATGAAAAATGCATTGAAGTTCGCCAACTGTCACTTTCTGCAAAGTGATTCTCTGGAGTAAGGCCTATAACCTCATCATAATCCGCAGCCTGACTTCACCCACTGCTGGGTAAATAGGCCTCCTTCTTTTTGTGCTACTCCTCACGGTCCTGTGCTAGCCTCATCCAAGTTCATCCCATCTTGACATGACACTTCTACTTCCGTACCTAGAAGTGGAACCTACCCTTAGAAATGTATCAAGATATCTCAAAGAGGCATTTTAGGTACTTATAATCAGGGGGTTACCTGACTATGAGTACCTAAAATGCTTCTTTGAGATATCTTGATACATTTTGAAAGGTTAAACTGTCACAAATACAATTGTGTAAAGTTTATCTTATTTGTCTGCGTCGACCCTTAAACTGGTCACAGATTCGCAGTGCCGTGAACGTGGTTAAGGGTACATTAAGTATTACAACTCGATTGTTCAGTAATCACGTAACATTTGCTCTATATCGACTGCTTCCTTAGCTCAGTTAGTCTAATAGCCAACTGATACGAAGGAGTTAGCGGGTTCGATTCCCGCCTAAGACAAATGTTTGTAATTGTTCTGGAGATATTTAGATATTTGACCCGGGTCTGGGTATTTTTCTATTTTTGATAAGTAGTGTTGACAAAAAAATTGTTTAATTATTCGACTTATCATTTCTGGTTTCCCTGGACTAGATGGTGTTGTGTGTAGCGTCAAGCATTATTAGTTTATTTAAATCTTATTATTTCTTATTATATTCTTATTATTTTCTAACAACAGCCAGAAGTAGATGATCAGAATCATGCCTAAAGTTAGCAAGGTTCTCAGCTACTGCAATCATTATGTAGGTATTATTTATTTTCGAATATTTTGGAAATAAATAAATAAATAAATAAATAAATAAATAAAATAAATAAATAAATAATGCTCGACAAATCACACAGCATCATCTAGCCCCAAGCTAAGCAGAGCTTGGTCTTGTAGAATTTTCAGACCTTCCCCGTCATTGTCAAATAATAAATATTAAATAATCCTGGACACAAAACACCATCTAGTTCCAAACCAAGCAAAGCTTTGTTATATAAAAAAGCCAGATGATCGAGTTAAACAATTTGCAACCGTCTTGCAAAAAATATTCAAAGTTATTTAGTGAAGTCCAAACTGTAGGTGAGAATTATACTATCCCATATAAATTGTTCATCAAATTGATTTCTCTTAAAATTTTGTTCTTACAGTATACCTGTGCTTAACTATTATTTCATCTAAAAATACAACAATGCTGCTAAAAGCCAAATTTCATTACTTAATTGTGAAAATTAATAAGTTTTTATTACCATAAAAACCACTAAGAACTAGTGCAAGAGCAACAACATTTTTCACCAGCGTATTAACTACCGGGGTTAAAATTCACAAATTAAGCTCAAACGAAAATATAAGGGCTTAAACAGTTTAAAATTAAGCTCGCTACGTCGAAAGGAAAATATTGGCTCCTAAACTCAGACGAGCACAATTTGGCGCGAGCTAGATACAGGGTGAAGTATTGGTACTTTTAGTGCGGGCTCTTGTACCGCGAAATTACTTTCATGAAAAAAACCGGCCAAGTGCGAGTCGGACTCGCGCACCGAGGGTTCCGTACAAACCTGTAGGTATATAAGACCTGAGTATTTGATATCAATTTCTGTTTAATACCTCTACGTGTTCATGAGGAAAGGGGAGTAAGTTTAAAATTATTAAAAATCTTTTTATTTTATGATGTAACTAAAAATTTACGGTTTTCGCAATTTTTTCTTTATTTGTGCTATAAGACGTTGCTTCGTACCAAATTTAAAAATTCTTAGTTCACGGGAAGTACTTTGTAGGTTTTGATTCCCTTGCGAGTGTTGAAAATTTGCGGCATAAACGGCTGTATCTTTTGATTGCGTTGGCTTAGAAGTTTGATTTTTTCACAGCTTGGAAAAGTGGACTTGAGTATTTTATATAAATTTCAGCTTGATACTTCCACACGTTTCTGAGAAAAAGGGTCTTGACAGATGGATAATAAAGCGATCATATAAGTTGTTATTCTACTCACGTAACGTGAGTAGAATACCCGTTTAACATAACAATGAATAGTGTGATCCTATAAGGGTTCTTTCCTTTAGTTTTTTTCCTTTCGAGGTACGGAACCCTAAATCAACAGGTTAGGAAATTTTGAAAATGTACTTCAAATCTCTAATATAGGTCCGAAGGGTGTTATCTTATTCATATTGTATCACGTGTGTGTGTGTGTGTGTGTGTGTTAAAAACATGAATTATTAATTAAAATGTAATAGCATCATTTGTTTGAGGCCATATATCTAAACAATATCAAAACTAACCAATATCTAAACTAGACTGAAAACCTGTACGATAGATATTGTGTTCCCCTGAATCTAAATCACAAAAATTAAATGTGTTGTCGAATAAACGTTTATTTCATTGCATTTCAAATCGTTTTCGGTTGTATCTACAACAGTGGTACCTATTCAAATCTTTAATCGGATTGAATAAAAAAAACAATTTCTTTTTACAACCTCCGTGACTCAGTTTGTCTAATATTCGGCTGAGATGAAGGAGGGTGCGGTTTCAATCCCCACCGTCAGGTATTTTCTTAGAATGAAATGTATTTAAAAAAATTTCTATCAAGCGTCTGGTACTCAAAACATACGATCTGCTCTGCTACTTTGGGAAACAAGCGCGCTATTGTTTTGAGACCGGTCTTTTCAGAAATTTCACCTGTTTATAGTCTAAAAATAGAACTATTTCTAAGTAATTTTAACTATCTCTAAGATGTTTGTTTACACAAACACCGGTCCTTTCTGGATCAATATGTAGGATCGTTGCAAATGTTACAAAATGCCCAGCAGTGGGTTTAACTGGCCGTGGAAGATCACGATGAAGGAGAAAAAGTAGATGCAGGGAGCTTGTTTTATTGAACGTCCGAGTTGTAACCAGCCGCTTAAGCTATGTACCGTAATAATTGAGTTTGAAAACGTAATTATGTTCAACACTGGCGAAGCACAATATAAATAACTGGTTAAGTGCAATATAAATAACTAACGATGCAACTTAACTATATTATAATGTTGGACAATTCACACAGTATCATCTAGTCCCAAGCTAAGCCGAGTTTGTGTTATGGGTTCTAGATGACTTAATACATAGTGAACTTAAAATTTAAAATAAGTAATTAACCTAAAAAAGAGGTTAGAAAACAAGTAGTTTTGGAGGGGGAAAATCTGGAATTCGTACTTTTTAAAATTATTTTTGTATAATTTTTTATTAGTTCATGTGGTGTATAAATTAAATGATGTTGAGTTCTAAAAAAATGCTTTGTATGTTTTAGGTATTTTTTGTACCTCTACAATGTAGTACGTTAATGACCTGGTCAAGATTATTTTGGCGTTTAGTTTGTCATCATCATGTAATCAGATATTGAAGTTAAAATTTTCATGGTAGGTATTTTCTGGAATGAAAGTCATCGAATCCTGAAAACTCGTAAAACCAAAGTTAAAATTATCGTGGTTGGACATCATTTAATAAAATATCATCCAAAATACCATCTTGCTGACGTGTCGTTAACCATTTAGGTGCTGATGAAGAAGGGCCTATAAAATAAAATGATAATAAGTTAGGTTTTTTTTTGTCAGCTTATATTGTCCCACTGCTGGGAAAAGGCCTCCCCCAAATCCCTCCACTTGTACCTTCGTCGTATAGGTACGTGGTGAAAGCCATATTATAATTAAGAAAAATAACTAAAGTTATTTCTTGGGGTGGTCAGAATCCAGGGTTAGTGCACATATTGTTACACCCTGTATACAATATTCCACGTTTGACCTTGTTGCAAATATGTATGCCCTTATTATCTTAGAGAAAGTGGCGCATTACATGTTACTATGACTTGTACCATGGCTTAAAGGAAACATGCTCGTAATAGCAGGAGAATATTTGATGCTTGCCGACTCGAATTACGTATATACACTTGATGCCATGGAAAGTACACGTGCAAGATTTACAATATTCTTAGTCTATTACAATTAAGAGTAAGTAAACGTTTGAGATAAGCCGTGGCGTTTTAAAAAAAAGTTTTAATCTTTTAGTAAGACATCATTATCCTAACTGGGGACTTTAATATATCCAATGGCCTATGGGACCACCGGAGTAACTCGTCTGAACTTATAAATTCTATAAATGATCCACTTATCTATGAACTTAATAACTTTTTGGCTTTTACTGGTTTTAAGCAATACAATAATATACCTAATGTCAATGGTAGAATACTTGATCTGATTATTAGCAACTGTCATTGTGACCTAATCAGATGCCCCTCACCACTTCTATCAGAAGACGAGCACCATCCGGCTTTAGAATTTGATTCACTGGATTTGGACTTAAGACCTATTCGACCCGCTCCGCGTACTATACGACTTTTTCATAAAGCTGATCATGACGCTGTTAGTGCGGCTCTGATGGATATACAATGGCATTCAACTTTATCCTCCGGCGATCTGGAAGTTGCTACAAACACTTTTTATCAAATTATTTATGAAATTATTGATAGACTGGTTCCTACTAAAATTATAAAATCTAACAATAGGTACCCTACTTGGTACACTAAACCACTTATCAAAATAATTAAAGAGAAGCTTAAATATCATGCTAAGTGGAAGATTTATAAAAACATAACTGATTATGAAACATTCAGCTTACTTAGAACTAGGCAAAAACAAATAGAAACTGAATGTTACTCATACTATTTGGACAATTGCGAATCAAAAATAAATTCCAGTAGCAAACACTTTTGGTCTTATGTGAAATCGAAGAAGAAAACAGATGACATACCAGACACTATGTCTTGGAATAATGAAAGCAGTTCAAACACTAACGACATAAGTGAAATGTTTAACTCCTATTTTAAATCAGTATTTGAATCCCATGATCAAAATATCGCACATAATATGAATATTTGTAATGATGATGATCATAGCACAGAGGCTCTTATTAACAATATTCAAATATCAATTTCAATTGTCGAGAAATATCTTCAGCGTCTTGATATTAATAAAGGATCAGGTCCCGATAATCTTCCGCCAATTTTCTTAAAACAGTATAGTAAAGCTCTTAGCCTCCCCATTTTTATACTTTTTAGTCGCTCATTAAATACGGGATACCTACCAAAATTATGGAAACAGTCATATGTTATTCCTATCTATAAGTCGGGTAATAAACATGATATAAAAAATTACAGACCAATATCTAAACTATGTACAATATCCAAGATGTTCGAAAAGATAATTTACGACACCCTCTCTCCCGTAATACGACCACTTATCATAAAAGAGCAGCACGGATTTATAAGTAAACGCTCCATTGAAAGTAATCTATGTGAATTCACACACTTGGTCTCAGATGCGATGGATAAAGGTTTTCAAGTTGATGTTGTTTACACCGACTACTCTAAAGCCTTCGACAAAGTGTCACATGCCTTATTAATTTGTAAGCTTCGCGATTCGGGTATTCACGGTGACCTCCTCAGATGGCTCGAGTCTTATCTTAGAGAGCGTAGTCAAGCAGTTACCATCAAAGGCTATTGTTCTTCTTTTGTGCCAATTCTATCTGGAGTTCCACAAGGCTCACATCTTGGACCGTTATTATTTTTGATTTTTATAAATGACATCATCAACATATTTGAACATTCCAAGTGTTTGATTTACGCAGATGACACAAAAATTATTAGACGTGTAAAATCAGTCCTGGATTGTGAACTCCTTCAGTTAGATCTTAACAAACTTTCATCATATTGCGAAGATAATTTTATAGTACTTAATACTCAAAAATGTAATATAATATCTTTTACACGTAAGCCTAGACCTATTTTACATGAATATAAATTTAAGGACACACTGATCTCAAGAGTCACTAGCATCAGAGATTTGGGTGTCTATTTAGATAATAAATTTACCTTTAATGTACACTTTAACACTATTATACCAAAAGCTTATCGCATGCTGGGTTTTATTCTTAGAACAGGTAGAGAGTTCAAAAACCCCGCTACTCTTTTACTCCTGTATAATAGTTTTGTAAAATCTATCCTAGAGTTTGCGTCTACAGTTTGGAATCCCCAATATAAAGTACACGTTGAAGAAATTGAGAAAATTCAAAACAAATTTATAAAACATTATACGTACCGTTTTCCCACTATATCAACAGATTCTATAGTAAGTCTTAAAGTTCGTCGTACCATTAGAGATATCATGTTTCTACATAAAATACTTACAAACACAGTTGACTCTGAGCTTTTGTTAAGTAATATTAATTTTAATTGTCCACGTTTATCCTCGCGTAAAAAGAATACTTTCTGGACACCGACCTCCAAAACTAGGTATAGACAGAATATGTTTTTGAATAGAGTTTGTGATGTCTATAATCACAACCTATGCAATGTAGACATATTTCATTTAAATGGACTATGTTTAAAAAGAGAAATTTTGAAGGAGCTTTGCCACAATTTAGTCTAATTCAATTTATCTAAGGTCTCGTTTACTGCATAATTGAATGTCTCTAAAGTTGTATTGTATCATTTAATTTTTTATTTTTCTTCTTTTTTTCTGTTCACCTGCTGTATCTGTACAACGTAATGGTGGAAACTTTGCTGGTTTTTGTATTGTTTAACTTTATCTCTAGTTTTAAGAAATATGTACTGTTTGTTTCCCTAATAAATAAAAATAAAAAATAAATAAATAAAATCTGAAAACGTGTGCCATTTAAATTAAAGTTAAGTCTGATTAAACTAATGTGTCACGCTTTATATCTTAGGCCCTATGTGTTTATCATGTATACAAAAGTTATATTTATACTGTTTCCACATTTTCAAATTTGCTAAATCTTTATTTTGATAGTAGTTAACTTATTACATTTTCCTTGTCTGTATTTTGAATACAAAAACCACTTATAACATATTTCCCCTACTTCATGAAACAGTATTTAACAGATACGGTATTTTTCCTTTACATAAATAACATATCAATGGTGTTTATAAAATTAGGGCGTAGAGTGATTCTGAGAAGGCTGTCACTTATGACATTCTTCCTGTTCGTAAAAAAAGGACCTTTCGGGTTAAGCGACTGTAAGTTGTGTTAAATAAGAGGTTTTTGTTAAATAGATAACACTTTTTTGAAGAATAATAATTTAAAGTGACATGGCAAAATTTTCGCAATATAATAGCTTGAAGAAGCTGTAACTGATTTTTTATTATTTTTTAATACTTTTTTTCAACTTTAAACCTCTCTCTCCTGTAAACTTAAAATGGCGGTTATCCCTATTTGGCTGTTAAACATCGAAATATAATATGGTTTTCACCAGTTCTCGTCTCGCGGCCCTCGCAGGCGGCCACGAACGGTGCTCATTAAGAAGGACCTCTAAATGGTCTACGAAACGTCAGCAAGATAATTAATTAGGTAGGTGGTGAAAGCCGTATTATATTTATTTAAGAATTTGCGGTGACACATTTTACTTAATTTAGAACGCGAGCAAACTGCGTTTGCAGCTGTATTTTTGTTAATTCCTTTAGAGAGCTCCTGTTATCGTCAGTCACACTCTAGTCATACCCCCGGAAATAAATGCAATTAAGGCATTCACTAACATTTATTTTAATAATTATATTTCTGTTGTTCATTCGTGTAAATTCAAAACAAGTACTGAAAGTGAAAGTTTGTTTAATTCCAATAACCATTTTCCCACCTAGTTAGGCACACTCTCACATCCATAGAAGTCCTTAGACTTGCAGATAGCTACGCTCAAAAAAAATTGGTATTTATTTTTGTTTAGATATCGCAATTACTCTGCTCGACAGTGTACCAGTATGTGCAGTGATGATGGCAGACTGCAAACAAGCTGGGAACAGGATATTGCAGTAACCGCTACTACCCAGCATATATGCTAGTCACCCAGCTTGTACAGAGTTTATTGAAGTGGGCAGTACTCGATGTTTCATCTCACATGGCGCGGATTATGCAACCTCGGTGTAGGTAGGGCAGCTTATAGAAACTCCTATAGAAACCCTTAACAACTTAGTAGCTAGGATAGCTAAAGGAATATTCCTATAAATGAACCTTTCTATAACCATAAAATTCTTTAAGCAGTAGAATGCTTCACTATCCCTAAGTAATATGGGCTATATTTTGTCCCCGTATTCCCACGGGAACGGGAACTACGCGGGCAAAGTGTGACCCGGAGTGCGGCTAGTTATATTTTAAAAAGTAAAGATCTGTATTTTGTATGTTGTTTTTCGTATGTATGTAACAAATATACTCAAAAACTACCAAACCGATTTTCAAAATTCAGTCACCATTAAAATGTTACATTAAACTTGGGTATCATAGGCTATATTTTATTCCCGTATTCGCATGGGAACAGGAACTACGCGGGTGAAATTGCTAAGAGCGTCTGGCTATATAAAAAACCAACTATCGATGTTACATCTAACACGGCGTGAAAGTTGAGACCTCGGTGTAGGTAGGACAGCTTAAGGAACATCCCTATAAATAAACATTTCTATAACTACATATGTCTGTACTAATAGTATAAAGAGAAAAGATTTTTTTTCTGTATGTTGTATTTTGTATGTTTGTAACGAATAAACTCAAAAACTAGTGCACCGATTTTCAAAATTCTTTATTCAACTTTTATCTCCGTATTCCCATGGCAACGGGAACTACGCGGGTAAAAACGCGGATTGCGCCTAGTAATATATAAAACGACGAGACCGCTAACAGCCTCGGCGAAGTTCGTATCCTACAAAAATATGTCTATAACGACCGAATTAGGTTTCTGTCCACTTATTTTTCTAACTCGCTTGGCATTTGAAGTAGACAAGTAGTTTGGAAAATTCTTTCAGGGTTCGTAATAAATATACTTTGAAATTAGGTTCCATTTTCAAAATTCAGTTTAGATGATGGGATCCATGATAAATCAAGAGAAGTATTTGAATGTAATAAGTATACATTATTTGGTTTCAGCCCATGCAAGTAGTTTCAGAAGGAAAAAATCGGGAATTCGTATTTTTTTTAATATTTTCATTTACAGTTTTACTTGTAGGTGTGATGTGAAAATGATCATGAAGACATTATTGGAATTAAAAATATGTTTTTTAACATTTTATTAAAAAAAACCTCTTAGTGGTAAAAGTATTAGGTAGTATTAGGATGTCAATGACCCTGTCAATACTCAGCTGAAATTAAGGTTGTTATTATCGTTTAACCAACTGTTGAAGCTAAAAGTTTCGTGGTAAAATAGTAACTAGGTATAATATATAACAATATAATAATACAAACAGCAATATCCCTTAGAGCGACTGCGATGCTGGAAACCGTTATAACTCTCCTGACTTAGCGGTAGCTTCGTGGTAGGTTACAGGCGGAAATTAAATTTGCCGAAAGCGCTAAATAAGATTTTTCTGAAGCCGGATACATGAAGATGTGTGCCACGCTTAAGCACTTGTGATCTTGATAAAATATAATATTTCAGTACGATGGCGTGGGGTGCCGGCTGTAGAATGTTGCCTGAGATACCTCCGGAGATGCAGCAGTGTCTTTCCGAGTATCAACATGCGGTATTGCGCCTGCCTACCCGCCTGCCAAGCGTGGCGTGTATATTACGCCACTGTCTATATCATTTTGTACTTCCTGTTCATCCCAATGTTGCCTGGAAAAGATCGCTCATAGCGATAAGACCGCCCTTTGTACTCCTGTGTGGTTTTGTATAAAAGGTTCTTTATTTGTTTGTATATTTTCAATGTGGTGTACAATAAAGAGTTATCTATCTAACTAAATATATTGAGTTTTATTTTATATGCAGCAACTATACAACAGATAAAAAATTGTATTATTTTATAACAATAACCTTTATTACTATTACTATCAGCAATTAACTAAATTATATACTCTCCTAAGACAAGTTTTTAATATTTAAAAGGAGGTTTTAAATACTGTTATAAATTTTGTAAACTTGTCAATGAAAATAAACATTATGTGTTCGTATTTTGTATAAATCTTTGCGTCTTCCTTGTTTCTAATGTATTCTGTGACGAACGGGCAGCCAAAATCTCTTCTAGAGAGGCGAAACATGTGTCGAATTCTTATGCAATGATGGGACGCATCAAGAATCTTAAGAATGTTGCCCGCATTCCTCTCATGCCCGTAGATGGATAGATGATAAGAATCTGCCAAGGGATGCCTCCGGAAGATGGGCAGTAGCGTTCTGTGTATCAACATCCGGTATTGCGCTCGCCAACCCGCCTGCAAAGCGTGGTGAGTATGGCAAGAACCCCTCATGATCAGTACTTGCATCACCAAGTCCATGAGGGAGGCTTATGTCTAGCAGTGGATGTTCTACGGCTGTGATGATAATGATGATATAGAATCGAGGGAACTCGTCCAATATTAAAGGCATAGCACTAGCACTAGTTTTATCAAGAGACTAGCTTTTGCCCGCGACTTCGTCCGCGTGGAAGTCATAAAACGTAAAATCCCCTTTTTCACGCAGAGCCACTTTGATTCGAAAATATAAATCCCATTTATTCCCTATCCCGTGGGAATTTAGAAAAATCCCTTCTTAGTGCACCTCTAAGATACTCAAGGTCTGTGAGTCAGTGAGTCAGTCAGGACTTTAAATTTTATATATATAGATGTGTTGTGCATAGCATAAATACAAGAAACAAAAATAAATTGCACATCCTTAATTTTAAGCTCCAAAAAGTAAATAAATAATTTATGGGAAACTGTGTGCGTTTCTATAATAAGCTTCCATCTGAGGCGACCGAACTATCGATTCATAGCTTTAAGCTTTTTATAAAAAGAAAATCTCAAAGAAAAAGCTTATTACTCCATAGATGATTATTTGAATGGTATTGACCCTGGGCCGAGTGTTACTCGGTTCAACCGTGATAAGAAACGATGTCATCTTGCAATATCCAAATCATCACACACTCCTTGTCACAATTACACACCAAAGACATACATTTTTCACATAATTCTTCACAGACATACATAAACACACACATTCCAGTACTATTAACATACAAAACACGTCTATTATACTATGTCCCTTTTTCTTAATAAATACATTTTTTAATTTTTTTTCAATTCATCCAATATCCTTGCGGACATTTAATTAAGCATAATATTAAGACAAATATTGTTTCAATTAATAGAAATGAAAGAGTGAGGTTTCTTGTACGCTTCTTTCCCTCACTTGAAAAAAAGCGAACGCGAACGAATTCAATAATGTGCTATAATAACTTTAAATATGTTTGTTATTATTTTGTAAGCTGACTATTCTAAGTAGCGTTTTGCTCTATTGGACAAACACTTATTGACTTTGACTTTGAGTCAAGCATTTGCATTTAGAAAGTATAATTTGGTGAACTAAAACTAATGTAAATGACCACAGGTGGGTATTGAAGAGTGGTGACACTCTTCAATTTTAAAAATTTACCGACTATAGCGAACGTCATCATCACCATTATCACAGTTATTGAAGTCAGTTTTTTTGTTTTATTCTAATAAATTTAAAGGACTTTTAGTCGCGCAGCGACTATACCAGTCAAATATCAACTTAAAGGTTGAAATTAAGCTTAGGCCTAATGCTTAATTCGAAGACTTGCTGAAAAAGCAGAGTTTTCCAAGGTTAAAACGGCTTCAGCTCCTTGCCTACTAAATAGTATAAACAACTTATCAAAGTTGTCAAAATATAACGTTTCCGAGTATTTTTCTAATAAGGATTTTTTAACTCTTGACAAAAAAGAGGGGTGTTATAAATTTGCATGCAGTTTTTTTATTAAATAGCAGGTTATTATTTTCCGGCAGTGGTTCTTAAACGTCAAAACCGGTTAAGAAGTTTATAAGATAGGGGGGTCAAATATAGGGGGGTCAAATATAGGGGATAAATAATCGAATATTTCCAATTTATCCAAGTGTGATATCAAATGAGAAGACATGTGTAGATTGTAAAACTGAGGGTGCAAGTTATAAAAAATTAGGGAACCTCTGAGACTAGGGTAAAGTATTGAAGGTTACTAAATTTATATTATATATATTCTTGTTTCAAATAAATTTATATTCCCATTACACGCAAAATATTTAAATAATTGTCAACACGTACATGTTCAAAGGTTTATTGCAAGTGTCCAAAGCGAGTCACTGTAACCTTGCTATACAGGCTCTACCGAGACCTAGTGCGAGGGACAGAGTTAAGCCAAGCTTTGCAAATATCATATGTTTAACTATTACCTAAGTAACATTAATTTATTTATAAGGTGCCTGATTCTGTATACTAGTTTTTTGTGAAATAAATACTTTTACTTTACTTTTACTTTACATTTTACACAGATTAACTACATACCTTGCAGCCTCTACCTGAACCGGCCACGACCACCTTTATTGTGCCAGTGACAAACTACATCAGACATTTAATAAAAGCAACGTTGAGAAATGTCTTCGCCGGCGCCCTTTGTGCTCGCCATTTGTAAACCCCGACGAAATGTTCAGTTCAACTCCACCCCGAACTTTAAACTATCAGCGCAGTTAACAGCAAACCTCGGTTATATTTATAGGTTTCTGACTTTTTGTATTTTGTAAAGTGTGAGCAACATTAAAATATACCTAATTTAATCGTTTTTAATAGGCTATTTTACTTTTAATCTTTGTTACATTAACTGCATCGTGCCCCGTTATACTAAGGCTTGGTCTTTGGCTTTAATTATCTACAATATTTTTTTACACTACCTGAAATCAAATGAGACAGATTATATATAACACTAGCCGCACTCCGCGGTTTCACCCGCGTAGTTCCCGTTCCCGTTGAAATACGGGGTTAAAATAAAGCCTATAATAGCCTCAGGGATATCGTAGCATTCTAATAGTAGTTTTTAAGTTTATTCGTTACAAACATACAAATCTATCCTTTTTATATTATTGAGAGATCAACTTTAGTTTCAATAAAATCAATCAACTTATTTAGAAGAGAGTAAGTTACATAAGTAAATATTATAAAATTAATGGTAAGGAAACAAATACAATGTACGAGTAGATAAACAAATATTAAAGAATAAATAAATTAAAATATATACCGATAGTCTTTTTTATACTTTCGCGATCACAACACATTATTTTTTTATTAAAATATGGGATTATCGGGTATTTATCGCGTAATTACCTTTATTTTATTCCCGACATTTCGACCGGATTTCCTCGCGACCACGATTAGGTGCGATCCGGTCGAAACGTCGGTAATAAAATAAAGGTAATTACGCGATAAATACCCGATAATCCTATATTTTAATAATATATGTATATCGATTATACCTACATGATCTTCTACAGATAACAAGATACACATCATGTAAGCTTTAATGGCTAGTAATTAATGTATCCTTATCTTTATGTCTATTCACAATAAAGGAAGGAGCCCAGTATAAGTGACTACAGTAATTTCAGAAGTGGAACCCTGCATTTTTGCCCTCTAGGTATTCCGTCCGCCAACAATGCCCAAACGAAATAAATTGCTCTCCGTAAAGGTAACCTAACAGTTTTAGCGAATCGAATGCTTCAGCCAATCTGCATTCATTACCCGGCGTGCTTTTGTCTGCTAGCCCTATTTACGGTATCTGTGGGAGGAGGTATTCTGGCATCCAGACCAGGAATCAGGAAATAAATTACTTTTATTATTCGATAGGTCAAGGCAAGGTTCCTTCATCCTCCATCACAGATGAAATATTCTGTGACTTGTCAAACTATAAATCATTACCGTCTACTGCCGGACATTAGGCCGCCATGAATCTTGAAGTACCTGATCATGAGGAAGGGCAACATTCAAAAAAATAAATAAGTCAGGTTAAATTTTAAAAGTACCTTTAATTTTTAACAACGGCTAACATGCCGTGGGGTGCCGGCAGTAGAATGTTACCCCTCCTCTCTTACCCGTGGATGCAGTAAGAGCCTGCTAAGGGACACCTCCGGAAGATGGGCAGCAGCGTCTATCCGTGTATCAACATCCCATACTGCGCTCACCAACCCGCCTGCCAAGCGTGGTGAGAATGGCAACTACCCCTCATGGAGATCCATGAGGGAGGCCTGTGTTCATCAGTCGTGACGTCTTATGGCTGAAATGATGAAATGATGAAATTTTAAAAATCAGTCGTAAAAACTGATGAATGGCAGGCAGTTTTAAAACACAAGTGTACGAAGACGCGGGAAAAGGACTAGTTATACAGCCTGTAATATAACTCTTTCCAATGCAACGGAACAACCATTAGCTTCCAGAATACCGCCGGCCATGTATTTTCTGCGGGACACAGCTCAGAATTGGATATCTGTCACTGCGACGTTGCTGTAAAACGGATGTAGGACGGCGGCCAGCGCTTACTGAGTTCAGCGTGCGAGTTCCCATTGGACGATTGAAAGTTAGGGGTACCGCCTCTTGCCCGTGGATGCATTAAGAACCTGCTAAGGGATGCTCGACAACCCGCTCACCCAGCGTGGTGAGTATGGCAGCAGCACCTCATGATCTTTGGATTTATGAAGGAGGCCTATGTCCAGCAGTTGACGTGGACAGTAGTCCAAAGGCTGTAATGATGATTGAATGTTTGTACGCATAAAGATGTAGATCAAGCCTACTTTGCCTTATACTAAAAAACATTAAACTATGACCAGACAGAAGATATAGTCAATATTAATTAAATAACATATTCAATCATTCATTAATAGTTCACATATTATTTTATACAATATTGTAAAACTCGTATTCATATGACTGTGTTTTTATAATTCTACCTTGTATATATTTATATTGCTTAAATTAGAGTACAACACACTGTTTTCTATATTACTATTTCGTATGCAAGTTTCCTCGACACAGGCCTCGCCTAGTGAGGAAACTGATAGGTACCTCGTCTATGTAGTCTCAGTGTTATCAGTGTAATTAGTTTTAAGTATTGTGTATTATTTTCATCTTGTTTCACTGTAATAAATTATTTTTCATTTTTATTTTTTTTCATACTATCTTAAAAATCAATTGGTTGCCTGGAAGAGATTGCTTACAGCGATAAAGCCGCCTGTTGCATTAGTGTGATCAATAAAGTGTTATCTGTCTATCTATCAAAACTTACACAAATAAAACGAGATTTTTTTTAAGTAGGGGTCTATATAAATACACACTTGTTTGACAATGTCCTTGCAATTATATTTTTACTAAACCCGAACTCACCGATCTTACACATATGGAGCATCCCTCATTCCCGCTCTTTTGGCTCACATGATAGTTCTCATGGTGACAGTGACAGTTCGCTAACCATTACCCGCAAATACATAGGTCACACGAGAGAGCGTATGTATGCAATAGTATCAATAGTACATTACAGTAAAAAAAGCCGTGTTGGCCAAGCGGTATGTACCTTGATTTGTGACTTTCAAGCCGAACGTCACGGGTGCACCTATGTATTTTTATTGAAAAATGTATGTGCACACTTAAAACGTGCTTTGACGGTGAAGGAAACATCGTGAGGAAACCCGCGGCTTAGTTAGCTTCAGACGTATTGACCTGTTCTTTCCTCTGACTAATAGTTGACTAAGCTGAGAGGATGGTATAGGTGCTGGGCAAGCCTAAACCATCTACCAATGTCCCAGGCACTGCAGCGTGCTGTACAGCATGATTACCAGTTGCAGACGCTGTATAAATCATCTATAGTAGATGCAAAGGCCTTAGATTACAGTAAGCAGTTTTTGTTTTAAAGTGTAAGCCCATACATATGTATAATTTATAGATAACGAAAAATACACACAATACGTGCCCCGACAGTCTAAGAAACAAGTGGCGCCAAAACCGCGTATTTAGACTGCTAAAACTATAGCTACACAGCTCTAACCTTTGTAAAATGCTTCGGAAAGAAGAGAGACAAGTAGGAAATGTTTATTCAACTAATCGTCTGAATATAAATAATGCTAGTCACAACACATTACCATCGATCCCCGAAATAAGCAAAACTTAGACTATGGAGATCTGATGATAGATAAGATACCTGAAGACACCTTTATTTTGTAGAAACATATTATAACATGTTTATAAAACGTATTAGAACATTATTATTAAAATATGGGATTATCGGGTATTTAGAGTGCTTACCCGTTCGACCCAAGATTTTTCTACCCAACATTATTTTTACCCGTTCAACCCAAAACATATGCTCCGTTCTACCCAAAGCAAAAATCTGAGTCACAGTGTATTCTAAATAGTACAGACACCGTAATATTTATAAAAAATCGAACTTGTATCGCGTAATTACCCGATAATCCCATATTTTAATAATAATGTGTTGTGATCGCGAAAGTTTAAAAAAGACTATTGTATTAGAACATGTTTTTACAAAATACTTTCTTGAGACTCGAGAAAAATATCGTTAGATCATGAGGCTGCCATACTCGCCACGCTTGGCAAGCGGGTTGGCGAGCACAGTACGGGGTGTAGATATACATAAAGACGCTGCTGCCCACATTCCAGAAGTATCCCTTTGCAGATTACTTACTGAATCCACAGGCAACACACAGGGCAACATTCTACCGCCGACACCCCACGGTATGGGTAAATACGGCTAATAGCTAATCAGGAAATCCGAAATGGTTGGCATTTAATATCCGACCCCTAATAAAACCTTAATAAACATTGATTGGTTTGAATCGGGTTGCAATCGCGGCACGTGCCGTAGACGGCTTTAGACCGAATACACGGTGGCTGCGGTCGGTGAAAGAAGAAAGAAATAATACTGGACAAGAGTGCGTCGTACTCGCGCACCGAGGGTTCCGTGCTATCATACAATATAATAGTATCAGTATTTCTCAAGATATCTAATGTGACAGACAGACGGACAAAGTGATACTTTAAGGGTTCCTCTTTACCATTTTGATCCGGAACTCTAAAAAAGAAATACAAGTATTTTACACACAAAAAGATGGCAAACAGCTCACTTAGTGGGGCAAAGCAAAATAATGCTATTTTATACATAAAGTAGACAATCCCGGTAGCGGTTCATATAGTTGTGTGTCCAATGGTGTCTAACTCAGCATTATGCAACGAACGAATTATATAAAATCGAAAGTGTGTACTTATGTATCCCTTTCCCCTTTTATACCAAAAAGTGATGATGATGATGATGATGAATAGATAAGAAAAGGTCAAGTGTGCGTTTGGTGGGACCACGAAAAAGTTTTGTCCCACCAGTGGGACATCGCAGTGGGACCACGGTTCCGGAGTGCGAATACCATATTAACACAATAACGACTGAAGTACGTAAACTTTTTTTTTATGTTATAAGCAGGGAGACATGCAGACGGGCGACTTGATGGGAAGTGGTTACCGTCGCCCGTCGGAAGCTGATGCGCTGTCGGATTTTGAGGAAGGAGAATACCTGCCTTTTAAAGGACCCCATATCGTAGCTCCGAGGGGATACCGTAGATAGGAGTTCGTTCCACAGCTTGATCGTCCTCGGCAAAAAAGATCGCGTAAAGCGAGTGCTTCTGGAAAACCAGCTATCCAGATGGTGCTGATGAAAATTCGCTTTATGGCGAGTAGTGCGGTGATGAACTCATCGCTGTTTTTAAAAACATCAGGCATGCCGCATGTGACCCTCAGTTGAAGACAAGGTATTTTGGTTTGGAGCGCAAGACGGGATGTTGATACACGGAAAGACGCTGCTGCCCATCTACCGGAGGTATCCCTTGGCTCTTACTGCATTCATGGGCAAGAGAAAAGGGGCAACATTCTTGTATCGGCACCCACGCAGCAAAATTCAATGTCCAAATAAATAAATACATTTCGACTTTGCCTTTGATTAGTTCGGTCTGAATGATCCAACTGTGCATCAGAGCCTTAATAATCATTACTCATGATCACGCCTGAATCTCGCTGTGCTTTAATCAGGGCGGGTGATGGTAGTTTTGTTTATTCGCATTACGGCGGCACTGGTATGCACGTGATGCTTTGATAATTTTACAAAATACACAATTCATCATTTCAGCCGTAAAACGTCCACTACTGAACTAAGGCCTACCTCATGGATCTCCATGAGGGGTAGTTGCCATACTCACCACGCTTGGCTGGCAGGTTGGTGAGCGCAGTACCGGATGTTGATATACGGAAAGACGCTGCTGCCCATCTTCCAGAGGTGTCCCTTAGCAGGCTCTTACTGCATCCACGGGTAGGAGAGGAGGGGTAACATTCTACTGCCGGCACCCCACGTCTATCCGTAATACACAATTATGCGTGTATTTCTCGCGCATTCCCTATACTATTTCCCGATGTGAACGAGTATTATAAGATTCTAATTCATCATTTCAGCCATAAAACGTCCATTGATTAACACAGGTCGCCCTCTTGGATCTACATGAGGGGTAAATGCCATACTCACCACGCTTGGTAGGCGGGTTGGTGAGCGCGGTATGGGATGTTAACACGGAAAGACGCTGCTGCCCATCTCTTAGAGGTATCCTTTTGCAGGCTCTTACTGCATCCGTGGGCATTAGGGGAGAGGTAACATTCTACTGGTGGCTCCTCACGGCAGGTTCTTAATAGAACACCAATATTAGCGTCATTAGAACGCTATTATAAGTTAAAAACAGACCATTTTCTAAAATCCTTTATAATGGTAGAATTTAATTCATAATCATCATCCTCTTAGCCGTAGGATGTCGTCATCATAACAGCTGATGCGATTTTGACATGACTTTCACTGGCCGAAAGCTTATTTTCTGAGGAGTAGCTTAGGCTACTAATTTTTTTTTAAATAATTTGTGTTTTGTGCTCACTAACGTGGGCAAAGCCGCGGGCAACAGCTATTAACATGTCTAACTTAATTAGTATTTAAAACTATTAAGGCCTTTGCATCTATTATAGATGATTTATGCAGCGTCAGCAACTGGTAATCATGCTGTAAGTGACGCTGCAGTGCCTGGCACATTGTTGGATGGATTAGGCTTGCCCAGCACCTATACCATCCTCTCAGCTTAGTCAGCTGTTAGTCAGAGGAAAGAACAGGTCAATACGTCTGAAGCTAACTAAGCCGCGGGTTTCCTCACGATGTTTCCTTCACCGTTAAGCGCGTGTTAAATGTGAACTTACACTTTTCAAGAAAGAAAAATCCATTGGTTCACGGCCGGTATCGAACCAATAAAAAAACTATAAGTTACCCATTACAATAACTTAAACTTATGATTCTCTGCTTCTGGTTGGAGTTGGACTGGCTATGCTAGCCAGACACTCCACGCATAATGGACCACCTTGAAGTCTTAATGCAGAAAAAGAAGTCACACACATACATACAAAAGTACACTTTATGGCACTTAATTTAGAATCTATGTTCACGTTCACATCTAAGATGGTCCTAAATTGGAACGGCAGGACTTGTTGAGTGCCAACCCCACATAAAAACTTACATCTAATCCACTAGTAAATGAAAACATTTCAAATTGAGTCCATTGCATTTCCGTACATTTGACCTTTTGATTTAACAGAAAATGTTACTTCACTCGAAGCAGAGAACTTTTATTATTCACGTTGGAGTGAGTTAATGAAAAATATTTGTGTAACAAAGAATATTCCTGCTTCTTTGTTATTTCACACTGAAACGAGGTTTTTGCGGCAAGCCGTGCTCAGGTGTTACTGAACGGCAATTAGATTATTGAACAAGCATTGGTACGGGAGTACCAGAAAAGGGGGCGAAGGTTTCCGAAAAATTACATTTTTGACCTTTAGTTTTAATTACATTTTTTGGGTGACCTTTAGAGGTCAAAATAACTCCGGTCCTTGTGACCCTAGGGTCAGCAAAATCAATCAGTACCTTTCTCTTATTAAGATAATGCTAACAAAAAAGATTTCATGTAAATAGGTCAACGCGTTCGGTTGTAATCGTGTCATGCACAGACAGACAGACACACAGCGCTATGCATAATAGATAATAAGGGGGCTTTGCCTCCTAAAATTTGGTAATATTTATAGTGTTAATCACACATAGATGGAACATTTCAAGAACAATAAAAACCTCATCAAAATTTACCTCACCGTAATTGTAAATTTTTGATAAACTATTAAAAAAATTAAAATACAGCTCTAGTATAGAATATGGGCACGCCATAATCACGGCGGTAAGTCCTCTCTTTGAGTAGTGGCTGGAGCGGCAACACGGCGTACTCACCTTCCGCATGACGCAGGTGCTCACCGGACATGGCAAGTTCGGGAGGTTCCTGCATCGGATTCAGGCGGAAGAATCGCCCGGGTGTCATCATTGTGATGATCGCCCGGAGGACACGGTGGAGCATACGGTGGAGGTGTGCCCCATTTGGGCGGAGCACCACCATGTCCTCATGGAGGCGGTGGCAGTGACCTCTCGCGCCGGTCCCTGGTTCAGGCTATGGTCCGGCGCGAGGAGGAGTGGCAGGCGGTCGCCTCTTTCTGCGAAACAGTAATGCTAGCGAAGGAGAAAGCGGCTCGCGTGAGGGAACGAACGTCCTCACGCCCCAGCTGCCGAGATTCCGACCCCGACCACCACAGCGCGTAGTGATCCACGCGCTCCTCAAAGAGATGTAACAAAGCGTAGGGGCCCAAGAGGGCCGATGCTCGCAAACTAGGACCGCGGGATATTTCTGTTGTCTGAAAAGAAAACCCGTAAACGCAAGGATGTGACAATTGATGTTCCTCTATCAATTGACATTGATTCCAATGCGAAAATCAGCAATTTCATGCGAGCCAGTAATCATTGACCCCGCATATCTCGTAGTGGACAGCTGCTTAATCGTCGGTGAGGAAACATTATCAATCAAAGGCAAAGTTCAACCGGCAGGCCGCTCCCGACGTCATGTGCAAGACCTTTTAAATATCAAAGGCAGTACAAAATCACGATGTAGCTAGCTTTCAGAATTCTTATCATGTTTCGTAAAATATAAACAAAATAAAATTTACGATTCGGCGTAAGACCCTCTACCGACTACACAAAAAACTTCCTTTTAAAAACCTTTTGTTTTTCACATGCTTTACCTGGAGAGGCAAATAAATGCAAATTGCTAGGAGTGGGGACGTTACTAGGCGTCGGCATTAGTGGCCAGGGATGGACTAAAGCGGAAGGGTTGCAATTAATTTTTTTTTATAAATTGCACTAAACTGGAAATAAGTAATATGCCGTATGGTGATGGATGTAGAATGTTGCCCCTTCTCTGTCTAATTTCAGGACTATTTGCCCGGAAGAAGAGCCAAATGCCAAAGTGGATTTGAATAAGTTTTTCCGCAAGCCTTCTTGCTACACTAGCAATACTGATCCTTGGCCAGGTTTAGCTAACTAAGTTCGTCCCAAGACTTTACTGCTTTGTTCGGTCATTGATAATTTTTGTGGTTACAATGATTCAAAATTATGCCCTTTAATCCTTTTGTAACCAGCAATATCTCAAAATTTACTTTTTACTATAAATAAATAATAACATAACAATAATAACATCATAACAACTCGTGAAATGACCAAGGCGCAATGACCATCACGAATAATGAAGTATAAACGCCCAATTGGTGTTGCGTCCTGTGGGACAAATACGGCGCCACTGAAAATCAGTGTCGTGTTCTCACGGCGTGTGCTGAGTTGGCGACCGATTTATGTTTCTGTACCTTAATGTGTTATTTTTCATGTATGTATCTTTGAAACATAAATAAAAATTTTCTATTCTATTCTATTTTATTCAATTTGGCCACTGTTCAGCCCGGGGGCAAAGTCCTAAGTCCGTCTCTGAACTAAAGCACTCTCGCCCCTAAGCGCTGACACCCGCCGGCCAGTCTCGCGATAATGATCGTTGTTTTGCTCCTGAGTACAGCCTTTTGTGTTCAAGTGTCAAATTCATACTGTGGTCCTGTTTGTGCCTTTTAACCAAAAGCCGTATTTTTAAATGGGTTTGTTTTTGAAACTTTATTAGGTATATCGTTAAGGTGCCTATTAGATTAACCCAAGAGATACCGTTTCAAATTTAAATTCAAATTATAGTATTTCTCGTTCGCAAACTCGTCATAATTATCTCAGTCGTAGAACCAACACTGCCGGACATAGGCCTAGAATTTCCAAGTTTTATCATGAGTGGGTTGTTGCCATACTCACCATGCTTTATAGGCGGGTTGGTTGGCGAGCGCAGTACGGGATGTTGATAACGGAAACGCCGCTGCCCATATTCTGGCGGTAGCCCTTGGTAGCTTTTCAATTCGTTCTCTTTAAACTAGTTGCTCGCCACGTAATTCGAACGACGAGCGACTTCTTTCAATGCCATTGCATTTGAACCCTAATTTTACGTAGCGATGTTGATTGTGTTGTGTGTGACCTACGGCGTAAAATTCATCCAACCAGTAGAACACAAAAAAAATATACTCCAACATTATCTTTTAATGGCACACTCAAAAATAATCAAATCATGGTAACTTAGTTGTTAGCCACGAACATAGAGCGAGCGAACGACTTCTTTCAATGAATGGTCCAATTGAATTTGAACCCTGATTTTACGTAGCGATGTAGATTGTGTGTGATCTACAGCGTAAAATTCATCAAACCAGTAGGACACAAAACAAATTATACTATTGTTATAATATATATTATAGTTTTTAGTGATTTTACAAGCAAACGCGTGCCACAGCAAAGTTTAGGTGGATTCAGGTTTCTTATGTACTTTTATGATGAGGGAGTCCAAACGGGTTCAAAGAACTAAAAAATTCTGTAGGAAAATCAACAGCTTCTTCCAAATCGAAAACAGTATTGACCGAGTTTTGACCGGCCCCCCGGCCGGTACCGTCGCAACCGCTATGTTCCTGCATTTTGAATCTGTAATATCTTAGAAAATATTCTATTAAATTACATGCTGTAAAAGGCCATATTGATCTATATTAAATTTACAATGTAATATAGGTACTTGATTGGATAAGGTTACTGATGTATTGCTAAAAATCTCTTCGTAAATAAGCCATTATTTTTTGTAAAAAGTAAAAGGTGAAAAATGGTTATTGTGGGTTATCCCTAAGAGATAGACAAATACCATTGCGGACCGTTTTGTAGATCTTTTTAAGGTGTATAATACTGTGTTACATTATTTTGATCTATCACATAGGGTTCAGACAGCGTTTGCAATGTAAGCGCAAAAAATGTGTTTATTTACGACATCACATTAGAAACCCATTAAATTATCAGTGTATCTCTACTATCATGCATGTATTATACATAAAAACATTCCTCTTAAATTACTCTATCTATGAAAAAACCGCATCAAAATCCGTTGCGTAGTTTTAAAGATTTAGAAAATATAGGGACAGACAGACAGCGGGAAGCGACTTTGTTAATACTATGTAGTGATGATGCGGTGTGTTATGGTTTTGACAGCGAGAAAGTTCTAAAGGGAAATAAGGAAAGTTCTTTTAACTTTTAGAGGGAGCCTAATTTTGTTCCGAATAATAAAGTGGTGATAGCGGTAAATGAAAATGTAAAGGTACTCGTAGTAGGTTCAGTTGGTTATTAACTGGGAAATGTGGCATCATAAAGAGGTGTCAACCCAGAAATGAGTAAATGGTAAAAGGCACCACTGAAAACCAGCGCATTAATAATGTCCTGTAACTCTTATTGAAATACTAAGTGGTAACTTATTTTGTAGTCATTTAATTTTGGTTGTCTGTTCTTGTATCATCATCATCATCTCAGCCTTAGGACGTCCACTGCTGGACAAAGGCAGGAGAGGAGTGGCAAAATAATACCCCTCCTCTCATATCCGCTTGTTTGGTTTTGGCTTCGCTAGCGACCAGCAATTTATGGTTCCACTAAAAAAATATTAAAGGTAACCTATAGTGTTTATCGACTTTTTGTTTGTTTTGGAGCCTTCTGAGTGAAGTTGACAGTGACATTAATAAATAAAATTTACATCGGCCAAGAAAAAAATAATTTAATTTGATTAATTTAAAATTTAAAAAAAATATGCATAAAAATGCATATTAGTATTACGATTAGAATAATACTTTGTTTGAAGACACCTAATTATTTTATTATTTTTAGTGAGATTTTACTACAAACCATGTATACACAGCAGAAAATGCAGATAGATGATAATAAGTTTTGAATTACAAACAAAAATATTTTTAACTAAAAATAAAATCTCATTATCAGCTGAAGTAATTTTTACTCTGTATATCCTGAACACAGACTAAATTATGAATTAACGTACTGACAAGCTTCATTCGAACCCTTTCCATAGAATATAAATACCATAATTCGTTCCATTGTAAAATGCGAGCCAGTAGCCACTTAGCTCCGACGCGGAGCGCACGCCGTATTTCGCGCCAAAACGCGAACCAAATGCGGTGCATAATCGGCGCGGCGCGAAACTAAACGAGTGTATATCCATGGATGCAGTAAAAGCCTGCTAAGGGATACCTGCGGCAAATGGGCAGAAGCGTCTTTATGTGTATTAACATCCCGTACTACGCTCGAAAACCCGCCTGCCAAGCGTGAGCATGGGAACTACCACATGAGAGAGGCCTGTGTTTAGTAGTGGACGTTTTACGGCTGAAATGATGATCAATAATAATTAAGAAAAATACTGGACATTTTACACAGCAGTATCTAGCTCCGTACTCATATTTATTAATTAAAGTATACCTTTCTTTTTATAAAAACTTAAAAAGGCTACTCCAACGAGATATTACTTTTTAAAATGCTTAAGATATGCAAAATAAAGGAACATTGTAGCTCCATTTTACATCTCCTTTACATTTCCCTTCTTGCATTTCTTTTGAAATAATTCAGGTCAGTTCTTTTATGTTTGAGAGTTAGAAGGTATGCTGTCTATGAGTGTACGAGATAATATTTAAATAGATAAAGAGAAAATGTTTAATTGCACACCTTATTTAAACTAAAATTAAATGTCCTTCAACGATAAAATCCAAAATGTTTCTGAAAATACTTAAACCGTGTATGCTTATTACAGTTGAATTAGTTGAGTTGCTGGTGAAAGAATCAGTACTCATCATAGTTTATCATCATCATCATTTCAGCCGTAAGAAGTCCACTACTGAACAGGCCTCCCTCATGGATCTCCATGAGGGGTAGTTGCCATACTCACCACGCTTGGCAGGCGGGTTGGCAAGCGCAGTACGGGATGTTGATACACGGAAAGACGCTGCTACCCATCTTCCGGAGGCATCCCTTAGCAGGCTCTTACTGCATCCACGGGCATGAGAGGAGGGGTAACATTCAACTGCCGGCAATCCACGGCTAATGCTAATTACAGTTGAATAAGCTGAGTTGATGGCGAAAGAATCAGTATTCATCATAGTTAATAATTAAAAAAATAATTTTACATAACACATATAAATATTTTTTTTAATTTTATAACACACACAGAAATTGTTATATATTATAATTACAATTTCTGTGTCAATTATACACTATGTTATGTTTAATTATTATTGTTTATGTCAGTAATTTTCATTGTAATTGTATATATTTCTTTTTCTTTGGCCAAGATTTCACTTTTAGGCTTTTGGTTTGTGCCTCGGTGGACTTAATATATAACTAATAGATCATTTCTTATGATCTATAATAAACTACCGGATACTCTTAACTATACCTTATGTGCTATCATAGGATTGTGTCAGTAACCATGACTTAATGATATGTTTATGCCGTGAGGCGCTGGCAGTGGAATGTCGCCCCTCCTCTCTTGCCTGTGGACGCAGTAAGAATCTGCTAAGGCATACCTCCGGGAGATGGGTGGCAGCGTTTTTCCGTGTATCAGCATCCTTTACTGCGCTCGCCAAACCGCTTGCCAAACTGCTTGCCAAGTGTGGCGAGTATGGCAACAACCTCCCATCATCAGATTCTTGAGGGAGGCCTTTGTCCAGCAGTGGACGTCTTACAGCTGAGTTGTTGTATAAAATATTTTATACATATACCTACATATTATATCTCCATACTAGGCTGAGCTTGTGTCTTAAAATAAAATTTAAAGCGGTCGCAGATAAGAAAGAGGACCGTAAGTGTTGTGCAGATACTACAATAATGCAACCATTATTGACACTTACGGTCCTCTTTCTTCTCCGCGACCGCTTTGAATTTTATTCTAAGACACAAGCTCAGCCTAGTGTGGAGACCACTGTTAACCTGTGATCCTAGCTTAAGCCTATGTGGTTTCTTCATTTCATTGTCAATGCTCGTCTCTTTCCTGCCTGTGTGCAAAGGACTAATTTTTACTCGTGTTTGCTATCCTTCCAGGTGAGTCCAGCCTTTCAATGGTCCTTACGCTTTAATGAAGTAGAGTCCGTGAGACAAAGGAAGGTACGGGTGCAACAAAAACCTAATCCCGGATCCGACTGAAGTCCGTGACGATAGCCGGGCGGAGAGAATTAGGGAGGGTGTGGTGTTAGTGCAAGCGGGGCATTATTAAAATTGTTAAAAAAACTTATTAAAAACTTGTAAAAACGTTATTTTATTATGAAACGGGATATTGTTAGATATGTTCAAACTTATTTTATTATACGAAAAGATGAATTTTATCAGGCTGTTCCTTAATTCGCGCGTTTTGCTTTTTATCATATACAGGGTGGGGCAAATTGTTGGCCCCTTATTAAATAATTTTAACTAATTTTCTAATCTTTAATTTTCAAGCATAGGTAAGAAACAGTAATTATATCTGATAATGATAAGGTCTATGTAAATAAAGTTAAATAATAACGCTACATAAAAGTTCCAGGTACTTAGTATTAAACTTAAACCTAGATACCTACCTACCTTACTTTTTAAATTTCTTCTAATCGTGCGAGTAGACAGGTTTAGATCATCCGCTGCATCACATACAGATTTGCTTGAATCTGCTTCAAAGTACACTGCTAGCTCAATATCCCATGCTCAACCAATTTTTAACCAATTTCTTAGCATGGTTTCTATAACTTTCTTGTCTGGTATTTCTTGATTTTCTCTATGAAATTTATTATCGACAGTAATTTTGAAAATAAGCTTTTATTATGCTTAGTCGCTGTTAATCCGTAAGAGACATTTTGGATTTAAAATTTTAAAAAAATATTTCCCGCCAATTTTTTCTAGCGGTATTGTCATTCAAAGAGGTGGTATATCATTCTACCAATAAGGTTTAATAACAAAATATCAATAAACAATTTGAATTTAGAACAAATTGCTTTCCGTGTTTGATTGGTGTCATGACTTTGTTGCGGCGAATGGCGCTTCTTAGAAAAATGTATGGGAATGGTTTTTAATTATTTCCAAAACTTACGATTTGATTTGCTATGTTACTTTAGGAAAAGTGTTCCTGTTTGGAAATAGAGTCGAATAAGACCAACTTGTTTTTTTATGACAATGTAATTTTTTCGGAAAACTGTACTTTTTTTAAAAAAATCTAAAAATGGCAATATTTTTTTCTTCAAAATGAAGATGATGCCTTCCTCGATAATAGTGATAAACAACACCGAAACCATTTTTAAATTTGGACAACTAGTTTTTAAAATTAACGCGTTCTAAACTCACAGCTATATAATATTAGTACTTATAGATATTATAATGTGTCAAAAATATATTTTTCCTCTTGCTCAAAAAGACCGTCATTGTGGCGTACCAGAACAAAGAAAGAATAGCATTTCTTCCTCTAGGGAAAAACTTTTTATTTTAAAATTTTTGTCTGTCCAATGACACTGAGCCTACAAAAACGAAAAAGTCTTTAGTCATAAGTAGTATAATCATGATTATAGACTCGACTTATTACTGTTTCATAAAAAAGCACAACATTTTATTTTTAAAAATGGAACATTTGAGATTGCATTTTTCATTTCTATAATGATACCTTAGTGTGGGTTTACACTTTAAATAAAATTGCTTATAAAATTAACTAAAGCGACATCTCTTCACTGCTACTGACTACTGGTTGTCGGACAGTGGGCTAGAATATCTCTAAGAATTTCAGCTAGATGTCGCCACTCGGTATGAAACCGATAAAGGCAGTCAAGATTTTCGACCCGACGGTTAATTGCTCCGTGGCCGAACGGTTAAGGCAGCCTGCGTTGAAGGTGTTCGTCTGAACGTTACGGGTTCGAGTCCCGTCGGAGACAAAATTTTGATTGCATTTTTCATTTCTATAATGATACCTTAGTGTGGGTTTACACTTTAAATAAAATTGCTTATAAAATTAACTAAAGCGACATCTCTTCACTGCTACTGACTACTGGTTGTCGGACAGTGGGCTAGAATATCTCTAAGAATTTCAGCTAGATGTCGCCACTCGGTATGAAACCGATAAAGGCAGTCAAGATTTTCGACCCGACGGTTAATTGCTCCGTGGCCGAACGGTTAAGGCAGCCTGCGTTGAAGGTGTTCGTCTGAACGTTACGGGTTCGAGTCCCGTCGGAGACAAAATTTTGATTGCATTTTTTTATTTCTATAATGATACCTTAGTGTGGGTTTACACTTTAAATAAAATTGCTTATGGAACTATAATTGGCGATTTCTTTGGTAGAATGCATGCAATGCGTTGCGGCTACAGAAGAAATAAAAAAAAGACATTGGCGCGAAATCTTTAGAATTTTTCCCTAATTGCAAATTGAATTGGTAGTGACCGTTATTAATTTTATGGGTAGAGATCCAGTCGCGGAAGGCTATATCGAGAACTCCATTCAAAACAGATTTTATATCCGTATCACAGAACGCATCAATATTCTCCCAACTAGCCCACGACCATCGACATCAAGAGATGAGTCAACTCAGCTGATTCTTTATCCAGAACATCCGAACGAGGGATCCTCAAACATGGAACTACGTGTATCTCCCACGTTTACCCCACATACAACTCAACATTAATCTTCACAGATGACTGGTATTAAGTTACCGGGAAAAACCTCTCGTTAAATACCCAGAATTGTACAAATTGTACATTTAATTTTTAATAAAATAAACTATTTCATATTGTATTGGATTATTTTATTTTCTCACAATCGTAGTAAAAAGTAGAATGTAACACACGGCGCTAAAAACCCATTAAAACTCGGTTTCTATTTACACGCTCGCTAAAGCTCGGGAGTAAAACTACCTCGTATATAATGGGTAATTCTAGGTCCTTGCATAACAATAACTACTTCATCCCCCCATCTCGGAAAGAGTATTTTTGCTCTTCGATATCTGAGTACAAAAGCCGTTTTTATTCGCTAGAGGATAAAGTAAATTGAATTTAGAACATCGTGTGCACTAAGTTTGTGAATTCAAAACATTATAAAACCTATTTACTTCTCCCTCCATGGTGCCGAATTTATCATACAACCCTATTTGTTAAAAACTCAGACTTGGTACCTTCTTGGTGTGCTTTTTTAGTAATTTTCTTTGCGCGCGCCATTTTCTTTTCACGTCATATTGTTAAAACCTTAGGTTTTTTAACCTAAGGTTCAGATCCAGTCCAGTTCAGTCCAGTCCAGTTCAGTCCAGTCCAGTCCAGTCCAATCCAGTCCAGCAGTCCAGTCCAGTCCTGTCCAGTCCAGTCCAGTTCAGTCCAGTCCAGTGCAGTCCAGTCCAGTCCTGGGTGTTCTGCCATGTTGGATTCGGAGTGACCTCATTTCATTTTTTGAGTTATTCTCAGCAAGCCCTTTTCATTTGATACCCATATTATAGGGGTACATTAAAATTATGAAGTCCGCCATCTTGGGTGTTGCGCCATATTGGATTCAGAGTGACGTCACATAGCTGACCATGCATTGTCATCCAAAGTAAACATGTATACAAAATTTCAGCTCAATTGTTTGAAGATACCTGTTTCAAAATTGAGTTGCAAGATTCCGCGAACAAACAGTAACATACATACATACAGGGCTAGCTAAATAAAAGCTTGTAATAAGCTCAGCCCCGTTCAAGCTAAGCGAACGAGCAACGACGCAGTCTTTTAATAGCATAAATAAAAATACAATTATAAACGTTTGCGAATATTCCCATTTATTTTCATTTCTCAATACATTATTGAAAACATTTCGACTGTAAGATTTAAACTATTTACAATAATAATTAAACGCTCAAACAGAACGACATTTTTTAATAAAATTACGCGTATTGACTAGCAACATAACAGGATATCTTATATCCGGTGAAATAATAATTGAAAAATGCAAAAAATTCAACAATTTCTTTTATTGATTACGTACCATTTATCGAGGGTTTTCGATGACTTTCCGTAATATGTGAATGCCGTGAAATTAATAATGTCAATTAAACTAATTTACAACAAGAAAATATACTACCATTTTAGTATGTCTTCGTGATTTTTATTAATAAAATTAAAAAAAGAAATAAAAACTTTATAAAATATCTCTTTCTGAAATATAAAAAGGTATTTCAAATATTTCAAAAAAATAATAACTAAGTAAAAATTGCTTGCGTTCCAAAATCATATTCAAAAATCATATTTTTTTAAACTGTTGTACAACGAATGCCCAATTCTTAATTCTTTAGTAATTTATCTAATCAAATGCGAAGTAAGGCTCCTTAAACAATATTTTAATTATATTCCCCACTTCAGAGCCGGCTGTCATCTGTCTCAACCAACCTGACAAATTATAACCAAGCCCCTGAAATTAATATCTTAGTGTACACAGCTAAATCAAAATAACTGGTATAAAATAAAATACGATAGAATATGCTTTAGTCTTTTTTAAACTTTTGCGATCACAACACTTTATTGGATTATTGGGTATTTTATCGCCTTTGTTTTTATCCCGACGTTTCGACCGGATCGCATCTGGTCGCAGGAAACGTCGGGATAAAAATAACGCGATGAATACCCGATTGTCCAATATAGTAATATGAATACGCTTTATTGAAACAACGCAAAGCAAGAAAACAGGCAGAAACTAAAAATACTTCACTACAATCGCTTTATATTGATGTTATCTCCTAATGTTATTGATTTCATTAAAATTAGATGATCCTTTCAAGAGAGAGATATCCTCGGTCAGAAAGAATAAAGCCCCATATCTCAAAAACAAACGCATTTATCAAAAATCCCTACTACAATCGGTTTGCATTGGTCGTCCATGGAAGAGTATCCTTGGCCAAAAATGGGACATGCATACAAACATTCGTGCCAAAATAACTCTACTAGTTTGATTAAAATAACAACTAATAAGCCACCTGCCGGCATCTCATATTGTTATTATATTTCGACTTTATATCAATCAATTTCTTTAATTTTTTCATTACACAGGTTTTTTTCATTACACATCACAGGTCTAAATTATTAGCAAAAATTTCAAAATAACAACAGTTTCAATTGGGTATCTCTGATATCTGTGATTTTGATATAAATTTATTGAGTTTTTAATAAAAAGTACGACGGTGGCAAAATATATGAATCAGCTGTTTATATTGTATCTGTGGAACGATTTAATGTTACAAAATCAATTATTCACGGCATTCAAATCTTTAAGACACAAATAGGATTATAACCATATTTTAATACAAAACATATTTACATAGTAAAATTAAACAGTATGTACAAAATTTCACTTATTGGACATTATCATTAATCGCGTGCATCAGTACTTTTATAGTACAATAAAAAGGAATTGCAAAGAAAAAATCATAAAATATAAAAAAACTACGCTTATCCCAAGTCGGTTTTATAAATAATGGTTAAGGCAACTTAAATTAACCTCCAAATTGAGTAACTATATTAGAAAATGCAACTTTACATAACAAAATTGTAAAATAATAAAAAAAACCGTTACTAATAAAAAAGAAGAAAATTGCTAACCTTCTACTTTTATGGCTTTTCGTGTTCGTTTGAACGGAAATCTCAAGTAACACAATATTATCGTAAAAAAATAAACTAATCATAAAAAAGTCAAATAAAATTTTAAACTATTAATTGTAACTTTTGATTGACCGCGAACCCAATCCTTCGTCCACAGAATGGATTTCAGAATCGGAATCATACTGAACCTTATAAATGTAGTTAACGCGCGGAGTAAGCAATAATTAATAAATAATTTTCCTGTCATTGATAATGAGGCGTTTTTATTAAGAAGTAAAAACTTCAAAAACAGTTCCCGCGAACATTGTAGATGACGTTCGATGACGGTCTTTTACTGATACGACACACAATTTGACAGTGACAGCAGTTGTGCTTAATCACACACTTGCTTTCTCCGCTTGCCAGCTCCATCTGTTAGGGTTAGTAGAAAATCACTACTCTATTTTTTACTAAATACGGCTCATAGTGTAAAATAAATGTGAAAGAACACTAGCGCCATCTATTAGGCTTCAGGGAACTGTTTCTGATGATTTTCCTTTTTTACAAAAACCTCTTATTGAATTACGTTCCATAAACCGTAATAAATATTCGCAGCAAACAAAACAATAATAAAGAAACAGCCGAGCTTCCAAGTCACCGAGTTCCGTTCAGTCTTTTTTAAAATGATTAAAAAGGTCTTCTTCATAAAAGAACTGACACACTCGCAGGGCTCTAGTATATTTTATCACATGTAAGTGATTATGTTTATCTATTCTATGAAACTGGCTATAATACAGTAAGGTTCTACAAAAGCGGTTTTTTACTGACACAATTGTATTTTAAACAGATCTGGTATGGTCGGAGTGCTAGAAGTTGATTCCCAAGTTGTTTCACGCAAAATATTTTATTGCTAAACGTAACGTATAAAACCGCTTGTGTAATAATGGATTAAGAAGATACATTAATTCAGTTTCATTTCATACTTACATTATTTTAAAAAAGATGAAAATAGTTTTACAATTCGCATTCAATACAATATTTTCACTTTTTACAATCCTTTGAATTTTATAAATTTTCTCACAACCATTCATAACGTAAAATGAAACAATATATCGAAAACTTTAATAAATAGGTTTAACAATTTTGTAAGATATTTGATGGATTCGGAACTAGAATAGGTTTAGCATCTATTTACAACTTTACAATGAAACATAACGGAATTTATTTTATATTATCCTAACTAATTATGTTAACGAAATTAAACTAATCTGGCCGATTTTAAGTACTAATTATTTTACTCGTACAAAAACGGCAGTGATAATTTTAACTATTTTGTCACATACGAACGTAACTATTCACCTAAAACTGGCAGTCTCATATTCAACATTCACGTTGTAAAAAACGTAGAAAACACCGTTGAACTGCATCGAGTATTGCGTACTATTGCTTTGTACATCTCCAATAATCCACCCAATCAAACGAAACACCGAAACTCACGAAGCACTTAAAACCGGCACAACATCACTCGTAAAAACTTGAGCAGTCATTATTTACATGTCCTATAGCTGCGTGGTCTGTCAGAGCGGAGTGTCGCGCGGTGGAACGCGCGGGGTCGGAGTAGGCGCGGGCGACGGCGCGGGTAGCGGACGCGGTAGCGTGCGCAGATGCTGTAGCGGGATTCCGCAGCGCGTGTCCTGCCCGCTGAGAGTCGAGCCCCGCGGCAGAGTACATGAGCCGCTGGCGAACCGAGCGGGCGGCGGTATGCCCGACGTTGCATTCTGTGGCACAAAGTACTTTATAGTTTTTACTTTTAAATAAAACAGGGTTTAAATAACACGGTGAGATTGTGTGGATTCCGTGCAGAGTTGTATAGGGAAGCTTTTTAGACTAAAGTTGATTTAATGCAAAACTTTACCACGTATTTTACTGCCTTAGTAACAATTTCGTAAAAATACATTTGTATTATATTCTTTCAAACAATGTTACTGAAAATTATTATTATTTTAATCATATACATATAAGGGTTTGGTCGCTTATTATGGCGCCCTTGGCATTTGAAAATCACTCCTCACTTTGCTTACGTAAGTAAATCCCACTAATCTTATAAAGCCGAAAGTTTGTTTCAATGTTTGTCATGCGAAGCGGCGGGCACAGGCTAGTTATGAATACATTTTGTTTTAGTTTTCGTGAAAATAAAACTAGGATATTTAATGCCACTAGATATTTTCACGTAATCGCATTGCTGCAAATGTACTTTTCTATTGTTGTACTATAAATGAGAGATACCTCACAATGGAAACTGCAGAAATATTCTACTAGGCTCATTCAATTTTAGATTCTATTCCAATAGCTCAAGAATAAAACTAGGCCAGCAATATCCACGATTGTAATACATCTTACAATGAAAATTAGCCGAAGTGTTTTCCATTAGCCTGGGAGCTCATTAAATGAATAGCGTACTTGTTTTTGCTATTTTTCTGTAACTAGAGTACATTTCGCAGTGTTCAGGCGACTTTGCTTCATCATCATCATCATCTCAGTAGGACGTCAACTGCTGGATAAAGGCCCCCCCCCAACCATGAGGGGTTGTTGCCATACTCGCCTGGAAATATAAATACATGGAAAAACGCTGCTGCCCATCTTCCGGAGATTTTCTTTAGCAGATTTTTACTGCATCCACGGGCAAGAAAGAAGGTGCATCATTCTACTGCTTTATTTTTCCCAATATTTGCATTATTTTTAGCTAAACTTATAATTTTATCATCATGTCATACCCACGATCAGAACGAACTGGTTGGACGCAGTTAGAATGTGCCAAGAGATACCTCCGGAAGGTAAGTAGCAGCGTCTTTCCGTGTAGCAACAATCCGTACTACGCTCGCCAACACACTCGCCAAGCGTGGTGAGTATGGCAATAACATGGTCATACTAGGAGACTTACATGAGGGAGGCCTATTTCCAGCTGGTGGACGTCCTACGGTTGAGATGATGATGTGGTGAGTACGTAGGTACTAACAAAAAAGTATTTAAGTATTATTTATTTTATTTTTTATTTTTATTTATTAGGGAAACAAACAGTACATATTTCTTAAAACTAGAGATAAAGTTAAACAATACAAAAACCAGCAAAGTTTCCACCATTAGGTTGTACAGATACAGCAGGTGAACAGTAAAAAAGAAGAAAAATAAAAAATTAAATGATACAATACAACTTTAGAGACATTAAATTATGCAGTAAACGAGACCTTAAATAAATTGAATTAGACTAAATTGTGGCAAAGCTCCTTCAAAATTTCTCTTTTTAAACATAGTCCATTTAAATGAAATATATCTACATTGCATAGGTTGTGATTATAGACATCACAAACTCTATTCAAAAACATATTCTGTCTATACCTAGTTTTGGAGGTCGGTGTCCAGAAAGTATTCTTTTTACGCGAGGATAAACGTGGACAATTAAAATTAATATTACTTAACAAAAGCTCAGAGCCAACTGTGTTTGTATTTTATGTAGAAACATGATATCTCTGATGGTACGACGAACTTTAAGACTTACTATAGAATCTGTTGATATAGTTGGAAAACGGTACGTATAATGTTTTATAAATTTGTTTTGAATTTTCTCAATTTCTTCAACGTGTACTTTATATTGGGGATTCCAAACTGTAGACGCAAACTCTAGGATAGATTTTACAAAACTATTATACAGGAGTAAAAGAGTAGCGGGGTTTTTACCAGCTTAACTTAACTTTTATTATACCAACCGTCTGATAATAACACAAGCTCTTATTACTAAGGGGCTAGCTGAATTTGGTGCGTAATATATCCAGCATTAATAAACATAAAAAGTCTCAGTATTCATTTTCTACCATTATATTTTAAGACAACGTTGAGGACCCGGTCTATGAGTGTGATGCCAAGCATGGCGCGCTCCATGGCTCTCTACGCAACGCTGATTTTGTGCACAGTCTCCTTATTCTTTATTGTACACAATAATAAAATAATATAATAATACACAATGAAAAGTCATGAACAAAGGCGAGCTTAACTCTAAAGAGAGTTCTCTTACAGCAAACCTATGATAGTGAGAAATGATATTAAGCGTAGGGGTCGTGTACACAAGAACAGTCCTTAGTAAGTCGCCATGTCTCAGCACCGTAGGTCATTGTTGGTAGGATGCATTGATTGAAGAGACGAGTCTTAAGACACTGTGGGATGTGGGTAGATTTAAAAATATCGTCTTGTTTTCCGAAAGCTGCCCATCCTAGTTGTACTCTCCTGGTAACCTTCATTTGATACTCTGTGCCAAAAGACAAAAGAGGTTGATGATGTCAGCGAGCGAATAATGGGGCTCAAATAGAGTTGGGCAGGACACTTGGCCAGACGAAGTGACGACAGGTGGACTAAAACGCTGACTGAGTGGTGGCCGAGAGAAGGGCACAGAAAAAGAGGTCGTCTACCATCCCGATGGGTTGACGATGTTCGCAAGACCGTGGGTTGCACTTGGCTAAGAATAGCTTACGACAGAGGCGAATGGCAAAATCAAAGGGAAGCCTATGCCCAGCAGTGGGTCGATAAAGGCTGATGATGATGATAATGATGAAATTTTAAGATACTGGGTGTTACTATGCAAAAAGTTATCTGATAAAAAAAAATTAACTATATACAAACATATTGTAGTCTAATTTAATCATAAGTAACCAGTTACAGAAGAACAAAATAGTTCCAGACTATTTATGCATAAACGAGTAGTACTTGGCGATTGTGCGATTGGAATTTAAATAACAAAAACTCAGGGCTTTGTTCACGTCCACTGCTGGACATTGGCCTCCCTTTTGCCATACTCGCCACGCTTGGGAGACGGGTTTGCGAGAATAGTACGGAATGTTACACGGAAAGACGCTACTGCCCATTTACCGGAGATATCCCTTGGCAGATCCACGAGCAAGAGAGAAGGGCTACATTTTACAGCTGGTACGGCAGGGCTTAGGCAGATGCTAAATTCTTGAACTTTCCACTAACATCTTCGAGCCTATCGCTTGTTTTATGGCCTTACACAAGCATTCATTTTATACTTGATGAAAATATAATATCTTGAACCTGTTTTTGAAATATAAGGACTGAGACGTAAATATCGATAGCCACTCGATATGGAGACCTCTTACGCTTTTCTGTTGCTGCTATATTTGTACAAAATATACTCGTTTGAAAGCTTATAAGACTGATTCAGATATTGATTTATGACGGTTTCCTGCTTTCATCAAGATATTATTAAACATAATTTTAAACATAATTATTAAACATAATTTTTAACCTTTCCTTGCATGATAGAAAATTAAGTTAAATGAGTAAATAAAAAGTAATCACAAAAAACATGTGTACTGTAAATTGGTCGTGCCCGCAACTTGTCTAATGTGTAAAATAAAACGCATTAGTAAAAAAAAATCGAACCTCAAAAATCTGTCTGCATTCAAAACTATATCTTTTACCCATAGTTTAGGTTGGGAGACGACCTAACCGACCAATAAAAATGTCATGTGACTTCTATCATGTTGATGCTACTTACAGGAGGCTCATGCGCCGGTCGCCCCCCTCTCACCCATGACACTGCCACGGTGCTGTCGGCTGCCTAGTAATAGATAAATTGTCGATACCTGCTGCTGTCTGTAGTAGTCCAAACTGACTATGGAGAATTTCATGTGACTTTGTTCTGTTGATACTTACAGGAGGTTCATGATGGTGCGGCGGCGGCGCGGTGCGAAGCGCGCAGTACGCCGGTAGGCCCCCTCTCACACCCGCGACACTGCCGCGGTGCTGTCGGCTGCCCAGTGGTGGGGAGATTGTTGACACCTGCTGCTGTCTGTAGTAGTCCAAACTGACCATGGAGAATTTCATGTGACTTTGTTCTGTTGATACTTACAGGAGGTTCATGATGATGCGGCGGCGGCGCGGTGCGAAGCGCGCAGTACGCCGGTAGGCCCCCTCTCACACCCGCGACACTGCCGCGGTGCTGTCGGCTGCCCAGTGGTGGGGAGATTGTTGACACCTGCTGCTGTCTGTAGTAGTCCATCTGGGGATAGTTTACTAATGTTAGAATGGAGTATGATTTAGTCAAGTTGCCGTTGTCGTTGCCATAGGGTGGCAATATAATTTTGCTCTTCCTCTCTTACCGTGGATACATTAAGAAACTGACCTTGGGATAATTCCGGAAAATGGACACAAGTGTCTTTCTGAGTATTAACATCCCATACTGAGCTCGCCAACCCGCCTGCCAAGCGCGGAGAGTATGGCAAAAACCCCATGAGCAGTACAAAGATCCATGATGAGACCTACATATGTCCAGCAGTGGGCGTACTATGGCTGAGATGAAAGTCAAGTCTGTTATAGCTGTGACTGCAATATCAGACTTAGCAGCCCTTTTATTACCATATTGAGTCCAATCCTATGTCACTCTCGTGAACCTGACACGTTCACCGACCTCAGACTTGTAACTTGTCAATCAATCAACCAATCAGTTAAATCAATTGTAATTCTCATCCTATAACAGTGTGTCAAGATTTTAGTGGTACAGGATGGAAGCCCCTCGAATAAATTAACCTTCTTGCTAGCGTTGTATTAATTGTGCACTTTGTATATAATCTCTAGCACCATCATGATGGCTTTGCTGCCCTGAATCATATGCAAATAACATGAACCACACCAATACGAAGATACATATTTCGTTCAAATGAGTCGATGAGTTTGGCCTACAGCGACAGGCAAAAGAACTAACATACACCCCATATTTAAAACATTATTATCTTCTTATTTTTCTTAGTAATCAAGTATTTACTCGCATCTGACCAGTATCAAAGGTATAATATCCGGGTTCACCCAGACCAATCCAACGATACATCATTAGATAAATCCCAATAATTTGGCCTGCAGCCAATGGAGCTTGCATTATGTCACCCCCCCTTTTCTTTCTCACTATTGACACACATTAATCCAGCGAAATCAGGTTGGTGAAAATCTGTCGATACTTTTGGGCTACAGGGACAATTGACGGACATAACATGCTTATTCTTTGCACTCTATGTACCTGCATCTAATCATTATCTGAAGGTATAATGTACGGGTTCCTCTCATCACTCTCGCTGTCATCTTACTCCCGCAGCTTGTCGGGGACGCTGGCTGCGACGCGGGTGGATCTGAGCGAAGTTTGCGTTTTGCTCTTCGCTTAATTACAGTTGCCATGAAGAAGCTAACGATCTACAAGCCTTCATGCTACGATTTCGGTTACAGACTTAAGTCCTAGCACCATCACGATGACTTCACTGCCTCCAAATAATAGGTCACTATTTTGAACTAGAACAATCCAACGAGACATCATTTGATGAAATTCCAATTATTTGGGCTGCGGTAGCAGCCAATGGAGCTTGCATACATCACCCCCCTTTTCTTTCTTAGTTAGTTACTGTTAACCATTAATCCAGCGAAATCTGGTTGGTATAGGCTCAAGAAGAAAGTCATTATGTACCTGCATCTGAACAGTAACTAAAGGTATGATATAGCCCTAGCACAATCATGATGACTCTGCTGCCCTAAATCATATGTAACTCTCATGAACCAGTCAGATTAATCAATTATTGACGGACTTTACATGCGTATTCTTTGCACTCTATTTACCTGCATCTGATCAGTATCCGAAGGTATAATATCCGGGTTTCTCTCATCACTCTCGCTGTCATCTTTCTCCCGCAGCTTGTCGGGCGACGCTGGCTGCGACGCGGGCGGAGCTGAGCGCGGCTTGCGTTTCGCGCAGCGCTGTCTCACAGCTATCATGAAGAGGATCAGTACCACCATGATGACGCCGCCGCCGCCGACCGCAGCGGACATGGCTCCAGACATCTGGAAGGCAGTTCTGGGAAGATCTGTGGAAGAATTGTCAGTTGAGATGGTAAACAGCTTTGGATAGTATCACGTATTTTTTTCAGGTGTTCAATATTATAGTTCATCCAGGGGATAGTTTACTTATGTTAAAATATAGTATGGTATAGTCAAGTTGCCGTTGTAGTTGCCTTTGTTTGCCGGCAGTAGAATGTTTCCTCTCTTCTCCTGCCCGTGGATGCAGTAAGATTCTGCCAAGGCATACGTCTGGAAGATGGGCAGCAGTGTACTCGTATTTCCGCGTATCAACATCCCGTACTGCGCTCGCCAAGCCGCTTGCCAAGTATGGTGAGTATGGCAACAACCTGATCTAATGTGTGTTATGATCTTGGAAATTTATAAGGGAGGCCTATGATCATTCTATGGACCATGTGATCTTTCTATGGATCATGTGATCTGAAATATTTTATTTTCATTTATTTATTTATGAATGTCCGGCTGAGATGATGATCATGAATAAAGTGAAATCGTAGTTTGTATTGAATTCTATTGTATCTACATTTTCTAGATCTAAGATGTTTTATACTGCGTCAGAAACTACTCGCTCATGCTGTAAGATACATTATAATTCTGGGGGAATGAAATGAATCGCGTAAGAAATGAAGCGGATAGGAAAAGAACAGAATGTAGCATGTAAAGAGGTCCTCAACTCAGCTTTGAGCCTGACATTGCTCAGATGCTTCGCTGGTTTTCAGTAGTAAAGTAACATATCTAAGTCACTTACCTAAGCTCTTGTCATGAACATGGTGCTTCTCTGGTGGCCTGAGCGTACTGGCCCTGATGGGGAAGGGGTCTCCCCTACCCTTCGCATTGAAAGCGATCACAGCTGCAGCGTATGTCCTGCCTGGTATCAGCCCTACGGCGGTGAACCGAGGAACAGCACTGGATACATTGGACACGATATCCTGTTGAGAAGACCATTGCATTAAGATTAAATAACATCAGTCTGTCGTCGAATCCTGTTGGTTAAAGCCCGACGCAAAAACGAGGGATGTAATTAACACCCTGAGCTCCACATGTGTGTGTGTTTTCGTTGGTGAGGTTTCTTGTTCGCTTCATCCCCTCACTTGAAAAAAAAAGTTTTCCGAAGCGAACGAATTCAATTATGTGCTTTATTCAATGTAAATGTGTTTTGTTCTTATTTAATATTTTATAAACTGACTATTCTAAGTAGCGTTTTGCTCTATTGATTAAACACTTATTGATTTTGATTTAGATTTGTCAGCTCTTAAACGTGTTAACTGATATCAAAATGTTTCAGCCGTTAGGATTTTTTATTGTTACTTATTTATTTACTATTTAGCAAATTTAGAAAGTACAATGAAGTTTATATTATATAGCGTTCACACATTAAGGTATTTCTAACACTGGTACAAAATATTGTAGGTTTGAGATTTTAAGAAAATATTTTGGTGAAGTATATGAGATTATCTGTAGATTTAAGATCATGTTAAGATCATATTTCGCGCAAAAACGATTTTATTTGATATTGATTTCATAACTTTCCACTTTTCCCCTCATTTAACAGACCTCGGGCGACGACCTGCCTCGCACGCGAACTAAATGTGTTTATTTATTTATTTTATTTTATTTCGGAAAGCCAATAACAACAGAGTGAGGGTCCCAAAAATATATCCATGTTTGGTATCAAATGAAATGAAATTGTGTGTACAACAAAATGGTTTATAAATGTACCCAAGTTTTTTAAGCAGTTTTTCTTTAAGCTATTTTTGTATAGAGGTATAAAGTGTAAACCCAAACTAAGGTATCATCATTATATTTTTGTTTGTTTTTATACCTCGGTATATTTTTTTTTGTTACATGTGGTGATCAATAAAGTGTTATCTATCTATCTAAAGGTGTTCATAGAAATGAAAAATGCAATCAAAATTTTGTCTCCGAAGGGACTCGAACCCGTAACGTTCAGACGAACACATTTAACGCAGGCTGCCTTTACCATTCGGCTACGGAGCAATTAACCGTCGGGTCGAAAATCTTGACTGCCTTTAACTGTTTCGAACCGAGTGGCGACATCTAGCAGACATCATTAGAGATATTTTTGCCCACTGTCCGACAACAAGTAGTCAGTAGCAGTTTTTTTATTTTGTGGTGCCCATATCTTGTAAACGTCTTAACCGAATTTGATTAAGCATATCTAAGCCACTTAAAAATCAGGTTTTAAATAAACAAAGCTGCATTTAAATCGGTCAAGTTTAAGAGTTACGGCGCCACAGACACGCACACATAGCGGGCAAACTTATAACACCCCTCTTTTTTGACGGAGGTTAAAAAATATGTTAATTCTGTTACATATCGTCATAACATGGAACATTTGTGTAAGATGCTCGTATAATTATTATACGAGCAACTTACACTTCTTTCATCTTATCGTCTTTAAATGTCGGAACTTCTGAAGTGAGTCAGAATAAACATAACTTTTAACTCCAGAGAAAAAATGAGAGAATAGTTTACAATTATTGTAAAAACAACAGCCCCAAACCCTTAACCTGCAAAAAGGTCATCACCCACATCTAAGAGGTCAAATTATTAATACCATTATATCGTCGGAGTTAAGTAATGTTTGTGACAGGCGCCTTAAGCGCCCTTTGATAGTCAACGCAAACTTGCTTAGATAAACTTGATTTGACGTAACCTATTTTACGGAGGAACCACTCCGAAAAACGCTTCTAGAGAATTCGATTTAATGCTCATAATGTTTCGCTTACTTGGGAGATTTTTGCTCAAATATTTTTGTAAAAAACCTTGACTTGCTTAGTAGAGCGATCTGTCTTTCGCGAGATATGTGAGACTGGCTTACATTGGTTTTGATTAATTGAATTAATGCAAAAAACTAAAAGTTATTAACACATATTTAACAGGACTGCACCCATCGTCTTCCCGGACCCACGATGGGTGCAATCCTGTCGAAACGTTGGGCAATAATAAAGGTACATAACGTGATAAATACCCGTTTAAATATGTGTTAATAATGTATCGTGATCGCGAAAGTTTAAAAGAGACATGAAGAGTTATTCAAGCAATAGCTTCGAGTAATTAATGAGCTTGTCATCTCACAGGGAACAGCCTGCTTAAGAAAGATTGAGCGCATATTTAACCGGGTATAATTATTTATCGCGTTATTTACCTTTATTATCACCCGACGTTTCAAAGGGTTGGAACTAATGTCGTTGCGGGAAGACTAGAAGCTTACGAGACTAGACGCAATAAATACCTGGTATAAAAAATTACCAGCCGTGGGGGGCAGTAGAATGTTGCCTCTCCTCTCTTGACCGTGGATGTAGTCATGACGATGATGATGTGGATCAATATACAAGAACAGCTTGACGTAATAAAATACTCACGTGTGTGTTGATCTCTCGAACTTCTAGGAGGAAAGACTGCGGCATGCCTCCATTGAACCCTTCCGAGCATCGAACCCCGAACGATGTCAGCGACGCGTTCACCACTGTGCAGTTGAGGACTTGATCTGGTCGACCTGATGGGATAGAAATTTAACGTTAATAATATTTTAACTTATTTGACATAAGATCGTGGGAGTCTGCAAAGGATCGGGATGGTTGGAAGACTTAAGGGGAGACCTTTGCCTAGCAGTGGAACAACATAGGTCAAATAAAATAAAAAATATTGTATGTATGTAGCTGTATAAATTTATCTTTAGGTAAAAGGTGTTCTCTCAAGTTGAACTGATAGAGGGCAAAATATACTCGTAGCATGTATATAGATACTATGTTTAGAAATGGAAATAGAAATTATTTATTTATGACACATAGGTAAATTAGAAATAAACATTAAACAAAATAAAAATCTTATGAGACGAAATTGGTCCACGCCGTGAGAACACGGCACTGATTTTCAGTGGCGCCATAGTTGCCCCACTGGGCGGAACACACCGAATACAGCAAAACATCGATGTTAATCAAACATAAGGTATAAATAATATAAAAAAAACTATTTCAAGTGAATCAGTTAGTTGGTTATTCTGTTATTAGGTAAAGGTTTAATGGTCTAATATCCTCTCCTCTTTGCTGTATGTAAACAAGCATTGGTACGGGGGTACCAGAAAAGGGGGCGAAGGCTTCTGAAGGTCACCAAAGGTCAAAAATTGCATTGGTTTTTGGACGTTTTCGACCATTCGAAGACTTTTCTTTTTTTGGTGACCTTTTGAGGTCACAATAACTCCGGTCCCTGTGACCCTAGGGTTAACCAGTAGGTTAATCAGTACCCTTCTCTCATTAAGACGGTGCTAACAAAAAAGGTTTCATGTAAATCCGGTCAACGCGTTCGGTTGTAATCGTCTCATACAGACTGTCTGCACAGACAGACAGACTATTAGAGAGCTTCGCCCCCTAATATTTTGACATATAAAGTTATCTATAATTATATAATAATTAATAACAACTTTACAATATGTAAAATTGAGAGATCCACGAGGGAGGCCTGTGTCCAGCAGTGGATGTGGAGAGCAGCGCTCTTCTAGCAAGCAAATTCCGTCCCAAGTGGTTTTGTCCTCTAGGTAATCTGATATTTTATAATAAGCTTTATTGCAAATATCGCGTTTATCATCATCGTTATTAATATAAGTAACACTTTAATTTTGTTGCATGTCATGACGTGTGAATAATGACTTTAGCGACTGAGTTAGGTTCTGCTATTCGGTTATTTTCCTATCTCGTGTGTCATCTAAAGTAAACAGATTCAACTATGTGTTTATTCTATTAAATTGTTTTGTTTTATTTTGTAAATTGACGCATCAAAAAGGTCTCTGCTTAAAATAAATAACTTAAAATACTTTATCGAGTGCAGCCGCACTTAATAAAGTATTTTTTGAGTTTGAGTTGATAGTTTGTTATGAAAAACACTTAAATAAATAAAATAAATAAATAATTAATTAACTCTGGACAATTCACACAACATCATCATCTAGCACCAAGCTAAATAGACCTTATGTTATGAGTACAAACTAGATGTTATCCCACTAATATTATAAAGCCGAAAGTTTGTTTGGATGGAGGTTTGTTACCTCTTCACGCAAAAACTAGGTTACGGATTGAGCTGAAACTTTGCACACGTATTTGATGTTGATTAGGATTAACACATAGGCATTTTATTCGGATGCAACGCATGAGAAGCGGCGGGCAGAAGCTAGTATATTAAACATAGAAAAACATCCAGAACACTCTGAATCTGCAGATCATACAAATATCAAAGCGGGAATCAAACCTGCAACCTCTTGCGTCGCAGGCGGACCTTCGCCCGCTGCGCCACAGAGGTGGTCTTTACCAGACTACTTACCAGCAGCAATAATATGGTAGACGCACGGCACGCGCTGCTTGCCTATCCGGTTGTGGGCCCAGCACAGCAGTGTCCCATAGTCCATCTCCGTGTTAGGCGTGTATGTGACTGTGGAGCTGGTGCCCGCCCGGGACACATAGGTGTTGCTCACTTCGTTGCTGTTCGCTGTGTTGTTGAACGTCCATCGGAACTGGGGAGGGGGTGTTATATACAAGTTTATATTTTTTTATGATTATCATCATCATCATGTCAGCCGTAAAACATCCACTACTGAACACAGGCCTCCCTCATGGATCTCTATGAGGGGTAGTTGCCATACTCACTACGCTTGGCAGGCGGGTTAGCGAGCGCAGTACGGGATGTTGAAACACGGAAAGACGCTGCTGCCTATCTTCCAGATCAGCATTTATTAACAACTGTGTATTAATAAATGTGTTCTCTTTTTGGCAATAAATGTATTTGTATTGTATTGTATTTCCCTCAGCAGGCTCTTACTGCATCCACGGTCATGAGAGGAGGGGCAACATTCTACGACCGGCACCCCACGGCATGATTATAATGATTATGCCCAGACCTAACACAAATATCTGTAGAAAACCAAAAACATTTGTTACTGAGTAGGAATCGAACCTCTTACAACAGTACTATGACTGTATGTATATGTTTCGACGACGGATCTGGCGCTTAGGTGAAAGGCGGAACAACGATGGGTTTTTAGTTGGTATGCCTCTGTTCCTTAACACTTTGCTGGTAGCAATGGTGAGTCCAACATACCTCTTCAGTTCTCCTCGGACAGTAAGGATGGATAAAATGCATTTTCCCATCGTAAAAAAAAGGTATGGACTCTTAACCACCGACGCGTTTTATGGGTCTCCATAAGGTTTGAACGCTCCGCTCGCTTAGTGTATAAGTTAAATCAGGTTAGTTGTTTTATGTTTTGTAGAATACATAAACGTGTACAAAATTTCAATACGAATCCAATAGTGTATGATTTATAACATAATATTATGTGGTGCTTCCATAAAATTCACTTATGTAAAATAAAAATGAAACAATATAATAAAAAATAAAAAAGTTGACACACCCGAGGGTTAAAAGTCCTCCAGACTCCAGTAATAAATTTAAAATTTAATTATACGATACATAAAACATTACCTATAAGTTATTCAATAGATCTTAGAAAGCTTCTGATACCTTTCGTTAGGTCTGTTTTTATATTTTTCTGATATAAGCTAACTGTTTGTTGCGACTTCGTCTGCGTAATGTTTAATAATAAATTCACTAGTGCTACATGATGGCTACGTTACAAAAATATATACAAGGTCGACAATTTTAAATCGTAAGTATCGTTTTTATCGAAACCAAAAATAATTAAACGTTCTAGAACTTGTCAAGGATTTTTACTTTCAATGTAAAAAAAGTACAGTAGTTTCAAAGTACAGCTGGAAAATCCTTGAATACATCATTGCTTATTTTCATCATGTCAGCCATAAAAAGTCCACTGCTGAACCCAGGCCTCCCTCATGCATCTCCATGAGGGGTAGTTGCCATACTCACCACGACTGACAGGCGGGTTGGCGAGCGCTGTACGGAATATTGATACACGGAAAGACGCTGCTGCCCATCTTCCGGAGGTATCACTAAGCAGGCTCTTACTGCATCCACGGGTATGAGAGGAGGGGTAACATTCTACTGCCGGCACCCTACGGCTTATTTATTCAAGGCGTATACATTCCAAATTTCAAGCGTCTACTATGCACGGTTTTGGACATAGAATATGGCAAATTAGTAAGGACAACTTTGAATCCCTTAGAGTTCGAATTCTGGTTTTAAACCTAAAAATTTCAAGTCTTTATGATGAATGGTGGGGTGCCGGCAGTAGAATGTTACCCCTCAATCACGTGGATGTAGTAAGAGCCTAAGGGATACCTCCGGAAAATGGGCAGCAGCGTCTTTCCGTGTATCAATATCCCGTACAGCGCTCGCCAACCCTCCTGCCAAGCGTGGTGAGTATGGCAACTACCCCTCATGGAGATCCATGAGAGAGGCCTGTGTTCAGTAGTGGACGTTTTACGGCTGAAATGATGGTGATGATGATCACTGGCTGTACGTTGTCTGTCAGTAGCATTTTAAAATATGACTATAATATATTTTAATTTATGTGTCAGTGAGATCAAAGCATGTTATTTTTACACAAGCAATGATATTATATTTTTTTATTATTCACATCTCATTTTTTATTCAGCTGGCTACAATACTGTTTTCTCAATTATGCTATTTTTGTACCTTGTATTTCCATTGAGACAGATGTGAAATGCTCATAATAGCTTATTAAAGAAATATTACAAAGTAATATTTATTTCGTTTTATTATTACAAAAGCCTCAAAACGACCTCCGTGGCGCCGGGACAGGATAACTGGTCGATTAGCTCACCGCAGGACAAACATATAAATGAGTTTGTAGGTAGTAGAATGTCGCCCCCCCTCTCTTGCCCATGTATGCAGTAAGAATCACCGTGGACAGCAGTCTTAAGGCTGAGATAATGATGATGATGAATAAAATAAATAAAATGATTCATGTTTGTTCTAGACCGAATTTATGTATATTGGAATTTGTAAAATGTATTATCCACAAAAATTTAACTGTGCTTAAACAAGGCGTTGGCGTAATGATCTCGATGGTTTCGAACGGATTCAGGGATAAAGTCCCGGTTTGAAATTAACAGTAAATTTAAATAGTTTAAAATTATATATTAAATGAATGAATCACTTTATTGTACACCAAAATCAAGAGAGTTACAGGAAATGGAAGAGTTATTCAAAATAAACAAAGGTACAATGGACGGCCTTATCGCTAACAGCGATCTCTTCCAGGCAACCTTTGGATGGACAGGATAGATTTCAATTTATTTATGACGGTGGCGTACTAAAATAGTGAAAACTAAACAAATGAGGTAATATTGAATATAATATGTAGTTATTATGTTTTAAATAATAAATAAATAAACATAAAACCAAGGTACTTACTGTGACCTCCGGCGGGTTAGCGTCCACGTGGCAGGTGATGTGTGCCCTCTCCTGTTTAGCGACCCCGTGGACCCTCTGCTGTGAGCTGCGGCACGTGGGAGCATCTGCAAAAGATATGGAATATGTTACCTCCACCTTTATATTTCTTTAGTTTTTCATCAAGTTCATACAATTTAAAATTTTGAGTATCTCCCTGTACACATTACTTTTTTGGAACGTGTACCCTCAGTTTTGCATTAAACACATAATTTCCTTACATTTGATACCAAACTGCCGTGGGCTGCCGGCAGTAGAATGTTACCCCTCCTCTCCTACCCGTGGATGCAGTAAGAGCCTGCTAAGGGACACCTCCGGAGGATGGGCAGCAGCGTCTTTCCGTATATCAACATCCCGTACTGCGCTCACTGACCCGCCTGCCAAGCGTGGTGAGTATGGCAACTACCCCTCATGGAGATCCATGAGGGAGGCCTGTGTTCAGTAGTGGACATTTTACGGCTGGAATGATGATACCAAACTCAGGTATACTTAGAAACATTAGATTATACATCCTCTCTTTCACACCCCATTATCTTGTAAACTTATTAACCGATTATGATAAATTGTTTAAAAACCAACAATAGAAAGCATGCTTTTAAACAAAAAAACGGCATGCAAATCGGTCCACTCGTTTAAGAGCTACGAAGGCACAGGCAGACACATGTAGCGGTCGAACTTATAACACCCCTCCTTTTTGACGGGGGTCAACAATAAACCTACCTACTTTAATGATAAAATCTTAAATGTAATTTGAAGACAAAGTGAGGGTAGATGAAAAACCACCATCGGTCTTGACGGACACTGACGATATCTCTATCTCCCTGGACCACGGCTGTTGAAACACAGCCGAAACCATATGTGGGAATGATCGTATTACGCGATAAATTCTCGCGTTTTTGGGATCACTCAGTAGATCTAGGCAACAGATCTAGTGAGAGTTTTTCCGTTTGAAGACTCTCACGGTTCTAAAAGCAGGATCTATCCAGTTTTTAGAACAGTAATAAATTATGGATCTAGTGAGATTTTTTACCTGTTTATATTCTCAGTTAATCCAGTTTCGAAATTATATTCAAAATGTATTGTGATTACGAAATATTAAGAAAGACTTACACTCTGGTGTCTCTTTGTCAAAATCACAGCTGTTACTAGATGCATTAAAAAAATATGTACGATACCTATAAAAAAAAACATTTTTATTTTGTCTGTCTGTCCGTTCGTTCTGACTAATCACCAAGTTAAAAAAACAAATAAAAAAACAAACTAGAACAGATCAAATTATACAGAAAATACATAAGAAGCGATGGTCCCTGCAGTAGTTTAATATTAAACTGTGACGCAGTTACCAACGCACACCTCAAGACGAGGCGGAGCGGTTTTGTTCCTAAAATTGTAGTTAAACTATTCTAGTTGAAATCAGTATTTTCAAATTGAAGGCTAAAAAGGGTATTTCACTCGTATAACGTGGACCCTGTGCTTCGAAATGCGGCACGTAGGGCCCTCTGAAAAGTGCGGCTAATGGAAACTTCACGTATTTTCTAGTTTACTCACCATCCACTGTCATGAGAATGGGGTGAAAGGAGCGCGTTATGTATTTTACGTGAAGGTGGTTGTGGGGGTAAGTTGTGTGATAAGTAAAGATCTATCTTTCTCTTCTTCTTCGTTCTCTCAATGCTGAGGATTGCGAGCTGAGTTTTGTCGTAAGATTTTCTATCGTAAGCGGTGTAGACAGCCTGATGGTCCTATTGTGTGGCCAAACACCAAAGCCACTTTGGTTTTAGTGTTTTCAGCAACAATACATCAAGCGTTTGCATTAAAAAAAAGTATGATTTGGTGATGTCTATAAATATCTTCAGTATTGAAAAATATTACGGGTCGCGATATCTTATGATACAACGACACAAACAGTGTCGTGTGTATCATAAGATAACAGATTTGAAAGTTTACGGACAAATATGTACGTTTACCCAGCAGAGGACAATGTAGATAAATTTAATAAAAATAGTAGCATCTGAGCCTTGCCAGGCGCTTCACAATGCTTTGTTTAGGAACTTTTTTAACCTCCACTTCCTTTGTTTTACAACTAAATGACGAGACCAGAAGAAGGCCCACTAGATGAAAAGTGTATTGCAATTACAATACCGCGGTAATCACGTTGACTAACACTGCATAGCATTGCACCCGTCACCCTGAGACAGAGTAGTAAGGTCTTATGTGGCCGTAAATTCACCGGCCCCCTTACCCTTCAAACCGGAACAAAGCAATGCAGACATTACCGCTTGGCGGCAGAAATAGGTTGTAGTACTTCCGCGGATGAACTCTTCACAAAAAGTTCTACTACTCTTGTTCTTCTTCCTCTCCGCTCCATATTTTATTTTATTGTTCTTTTGTGTTTGTATTTTCTTTTGCGCGTATGGATATCTTGAACTAACAAAGCGTGGTTCCTCGCCGCGTGGCGTGTAATGCAAATCCAGTATAGGTCAAAGAAGATCGAATCCCAAAGAAGATCGTCACGGACCAAGGCAGGCAGTTTCAGTCCCGTCTCTTCCATAGCTTAGCCAAGCTGTGTGGCATCAAACTGGCAAGGACAACAGCCTATCATCCCTCGTGCAACGGCATGATCGAGCGCATGTATCGCACCTTGAAAGCGGCTATCATGTGCCATGGCGGTAAGGATTGGATTGATTCTTTACCCATAGCACGTGTTAAAAAAATTTTTTTTTTCTTTATTTCAAAGGTGAATAGTTAAAAACTTACACATAACATCCAACGTGAACGGCTTGCTCTCTCCGTCGCCCTCGGCGTTGAATCCCACGCATGTGTAGTTGCCGGCCGTCTTTCTGCCGACCCCCTGTAGCACCAGCGACTGGTTGCTGATGATGATGCCGTGCCCGACGTTGTGGATGAGCGTCTTACCCTGGAGGAAGATGGCTGTTAGTACGAAATTCGGCTGCAGGACAAGTAGACTCAGTAATCGAGCGGTAGTGTACTAAACTATCGCTGGACTACGGATGTTTCATCATCACAGCTATAGGACGTCCACTGCTGGACACCAGCCTCCTTTATATTGTAATATAATAACATAAACACGGGAATTTATCAACCCGGGACCACGATTATTGAAACGCAGTCGAAACGCCGGGAATAATCAAAGGTATTACGCGATAGATTCCCGTGTTTATGTTATTATATTATAATGAATTGTGATCGCGAAAGTTTACGAAAAACTACTCCTTTATATTGTCCGATCTCCCTTTATAAGTACTGATCATGATAGGTACTTTCTATACTCGTCACGCTTGGCAGGCGAGTTTGGCGAGCGCAGTACGGGATGTTGATACATGGAAAGGCGATGCTGACCATCTTCCGGAGTTATCAAGAGAGGACTCATTTACATATTTGGAGTACCAACATAGCTAGTAGTACTAAAACTGTTTCATAAATTATGTAAGGAGATACAATTGATTAGTGCAAGTATAATAATTAAAGGGTTAGACAGCATGTTTAACTGATTACTTGAAAATTTTAATACGAAAATAGTATTAACGAACGTTAACGGAAGACCAACGCTGGTTTTTTATTCATCATCATTTCAGCCATAAAAACGTCCATTGATGAACACAGGCCTCCCTCATGGATCTCCATGAGGGGTAGTTGCCATTCTCACCACGCTTGGCAGGCGGGTTGGTGAGCGCAGTATGGGATGTTGATACACGGATAGACGCTGCTGCCCATCTTCCGGAGGTGTCCCTTAGCAGGCTCTTACTGCATCCACGGGTAGGAAAGGAGGGGTAACATTCTACTGCCGGCACCCCACGGCATTTTTTTTATTCATATATGTACATATGTACATAATTAAAGTATGCTTAGTTAGAGCCTTTTTTACTACCGTAGGTCCGCCTGCCACGCAAGAGGTTGCGGGTTCGATTACCACCTCGGGTTTAAATATCTATACGATCTTCAGATATTTTTTTAGGGAGTTCTGTATGTTTTTTACATTAAAATAAATAGTATCTATCTTTGTAGTTTAATGTATTAAGTGTAGTCATCTGGTACCCATAACACAAGCTAGCTTGGGGCTAGATGATGCTGTGTGAATTGTTCAGCATTATGAAAATTTTATTGACTACGCAAAGTACTCATGAAGAAAAAAAAGGGAAGAAAAAAATACAATTTTACAGTAGATAAAATCATGAAAACAAAGCTATGGTCGCTCTAGCAATATGCGTCAAAATGTCCCAGCTCAGCTAATGACAAACATCTGACATTGAAAAAAAATTAGCTTTAAAAATATATAATTTAAATTATACTGGTAATTGTATATACCTTTTGAATGCTATAAACAAAGGATACATAGCAAGTGGCTGCAACGTAAACTAATGGCTGAAACACACCCATGTGCTAATCACCGACTCGTGTGAGTTTACGTCTTCTCCAACACAGGAACAAATTCGCGCGAGCTCATGAGCTGAATTATGATTATACCCTCATCCCTACAAACTCCAAGACTCATGACAAACTTTGTCTTTTATTGGTCGTTTGGATGATTACATCAGTAAAGATTACATCGCTATTACTCAGAGGCTCAATGTACTGTGAAGCGGTGCTACTACGGAAACACTAATCGAAGACTTGGACAATAATCATAGTTAGAGGTACAGCGAATAGATATCAGTATTCAGGTAGTGAATAAGTGCCATGCATAAACAGGAGGGCCTCTAAAAAATGGTCTACGATACGTCAGCACGATAATAATATGATGGTACGTGGTGAGAGCCGTATTTATTAAATGATGTCAAGCCACGATAGTTTCAATATAGTGATGCATAATCAGTTTTTTACTCGATAAATTAAAAAAAGTAAAAAAAATAATTAAAACAATGTAAAAAAATATTCGTGCACATATTTCTGAGATTAGCGCATTCAACCTACCAAACAAACAAATTCTTCGCCTAAAGGCTGAAATAAATAATTATTATTATTTATTTTATTTATTTAACATTTTAATTGTTAACTTATTACAGCCTTCGTGGCACAAATAGTCTAATTCGGGCGGGATTGATTCTTCAAATATTTGTCCAGACCCATTGTATGCATAGGTATTACACACAGAACAAATACTAAGAATTATATAAATCATTTGATACATAAACTCTTAAGCTACTGCTCTGCTTACGTTGGGGTTAGTGTATGTTCAATGTTCAACATTATTACTACCATTTTTTTTAACTTTTGCGATTACTTTACATAGTAATTAGATTTAAATGCAGGATGTAAACGCGTACCACTTTTATAATTCTGTAATAGTACACTTGTATAAGTCTGGAAAATAGTATAAAAAAATATTTGATTTTCAAAATAATAGAAGTTTAGGTACCTAATAATTATGTGTACGTACACAGTTATCATACAGCCAATCATGTACCTACCCGAATAAGCTCTGTAAATATCCACGCTACATTTACAACGAATTGATTTGTAAACATAGAAATGTCGTTAATAAGTAAGGCCTTTACACTATTACAATTACAATTAGCCATAAGTGTCCCACTGCTGGGCAAAGGCCATATTACACTATTACCGCTCGTTTGGTTTTGGTCAGTTTACTTACCAAGATTTTTTAGCCGTTGTTTGGTTTTGGTTAGTAAACTGACCAGTGAGTCATCGTTCCACGAAAACAATTGTCATTTTTAAACTATGGTGTTTATCAACTTCTTTTTTGTTTTGTAGCCTTCTGAATGAAGTTGACAATGACAATAACAAATAAAATTTACGTCGCCCAAGAAAAAAAAAATATTCGATTAAATTCAAATTAAAAAAAAGATTATGCATAAAAAATGCACTTTATAATCACGATCAAAAAATATTTTGTTCTAAGACACCTACAGTTATTATTATTTAATATTTACACTATTATAGATGATTTATACAGCCCCAGAAACTGGTATTCATGCTGTACGGGACGGGTAAATAAGAAAAGACGATGGTGTAAATTCTACGTTAAATAATATGATATGCAAAGAAATATTCAAAACGGTCGCTGCGAATATTAATTGCTATATCAATTATTGAATATTAATTCATCATAATGTCAGCGATATAACTGCTATCAACACATGGATAGACATGGACCTCCATCATTGATCTTCAAGTACTTGATCATGTGAGGGGTTGTTGCCATACTCACCACGCTTGGTAGGCGGGTTGGCGAGCGCAGTACTGCTGCCCGTATCATAGTACCAATTACTAGCACCAATAGAATAATATTGCAAGTAAGTAGAAACAAATATTAAACAGGAATGTAATTCTAGGTACATACGGCAAAAGATAACAATAAAAAAAAAATAGAATAATAATAATAAATCGAATCTTTATCCAATTGTTTGGATTGAAATATTCACATAAAAATTAAAAAAAATAATTGTTCGCTAAATCAATTCTTAGAAAATCGACGAAGTTAAAGTGCCCAGTTTAAAAAAAAATAATATTTTACACTGTTGTATGTACAAGACAATCCTGAGCGTATATAGGTTGTAGACACACTTATACGCTTAGGGATGTCATTTTAGTCCATTTAACGTCATTTTAATCAGCTTTAGCTAGTTAGTGCAACAACAGAATGTGCAACACTGTCAGCACTTTCACAATATGTAGCACCTACACAAGGGCATTTTAATTTAACGCCCCTTCTTCGTACTTTCAAAATTTGTTTATCTAAGCATTGTGATGTGGGTATAAGCCTTAATCCAGATTACGTTAAAATATGAAATTACAATTATAATGGGATATAATGCGAGCGTTATCAAAATATATAGGCATTATGATCATGGGAATTAATTATGTTCGTTTTATTATTTTAAGAGTAGAACGATTAAAAGCAGATTTAATTATCGGTAATGTATAAAACTGACGCTAATCCTCATTGCTTATAAAGATTATTATTAATTTATTAACCTATTAAAAATATGCGCAAGGCATCTTTTATGTAAAGAAAGTAATCTTACTTATAAATTGGGCTTACTGGGAACCCATTTGCATATGTAATTTTCGCGTGCGCTAAAATTTGTAAGTTTGTAAAATAAATTAAAGAAACAAACAAACATTACCTCGAATGGCTTCCGCCGTAAGTTTTACCAAGCCGCCGCCGCTAGATTCGTTCAAAAACCAAAGTATCGGAAATCCCATATGAATGAATTCGATACATAATATGATATAGGATCCTTATTTAATACTGAAGCTTTCCCACACCGTTAGAGCACGTGTTAAATGAGCACATAAATTGTTCAATCAAATACAATCTTCGGTGCGCGATCGGTATCGGATTCGGATCAAAAGTTAGGGATACCCCTTGGCCAACATGGCTTTAGAAACTAGGTGTATGGTTCTCCATACACTTACTTATCTACCTCCTTTTTCTACCTACTTTTCCGCACGTTAGGTAATCACTGAACTAGATAGAGATATGAAAAAAAAATTAAAACTGTTTATTTGTGCCAACATAAAATTACAATAATGAATTAAATAAAATTAATAATAACAAAAAATTACACTAATGGGTCACCGCTCAGCATATGTAGTAATAGTTCAGATGAAATTAAACCGTGAGCTTCAAATTGATCCTAAGTTATCAGCAATATACTATTTTATAACTTTCAGGATTATCTACAGAACTTGGCGTCATTTAGATCTCTTTTGTGGGCGAAGTCAACAAGCACGACATTCTAAATATTGAACTTGGTCCCATTTACAAATTTACGTTTTTGATAGGATTACTATGACGCTGGTATCCTGTGATGCCGTTGTATAGCGCACACTGCGCACTTGACTCTTACTCGTAAACTTACAACATATTTTGAGGGCGTCGTAATCACATAAGCGAAAAAACCTTTCTTTAAGATTAAAAAAAAACGGCCCTACAACATTGAGAAGCAAAATATTGATCAGTGTATTGTTTAATTTTTGAGTATCATCATCATCACTTCAGCCGTAAAACGTCCACTACTGAACACAGGCCTCCCTCATGGATCTCCATGAGGGGTAGTTGCCATACTCACCAAGCTTGGCAGGTGGGTTGGCGAGCGCAGTACGGGATTTTGATATACAGAAAGACGCTGCTGCCCATCTTCCGGAGGTATCCCTTAGCAGGTTACTACTGCATCCACGGCCATGAGAGGAGGGGTAACATTCTACTGACGTCACCTTACAGAATTTTGAGTATATTTAGGTCAAATTAGCAAGGCATTTTTCACTTACATTATGCCTCCATTCCACTTTGTAAACGTAAGGGTGCGCCTTGATGATGCAGTCAAAGTACACGTCAGAGCCTTCTCTGATGTTCTTTGAGTCCAGGTTTGTGCCCAGCCGGACAGTCGTTTCTGGGACGTCTGTGGGACGGGAATAAATATTTGTTTTAATAAATATAAATTGCATCTACCTTTATCATTATATTCATCATTTCAGCCATAGGAAGTCTACGTCCACTGCTGGAAATAAGCTGCACCTAATGGATCCCCAAGCGTGGCGAGTTGTTGCCATACTCGCCACGCTTGGCGGGTTTGCGAGTGGTTTATTGACCAACGGAAAAACGCTGCTGCCCATCTTCCAGAGGTATCTTCATCTTCCGTTGGCTGATTCTTACTGCATCCACGGGCAAGAGGGGAGAGGCAACATTCAGCTTGGTAAAAATAAAATACTTACGCTGTATATCCAATGTCCAGTCATCTTCCAACGCCACCAGCGCCGGCATCTGAGGGTTGGACGCCCTTAAGGCGGGCTTAGCACCGGCATCAGCCTTCGTGAGCTGTAAGGATCCTGTCGACGTGGTGGTGTTCTTGTCTATTGTATATGTCTCAGTCACTGTCACTCCAAAACTCCCTTATCTCCATCGGTTACCGGTTCTTACCAGGCCTTGTCCAGCCTCCTACCGCATCATGATTCGTGTATCATCACTCATCCTGTGATAGCATCATCGAAGTTCGTTCCATGTCGCTTATATCGTCTTGCAGATCAGATAGCTGACATCTATGATCCCAGTTCTTTGACACTTGCACCTACCTCCATCATCATCATTATCATCATCTCAGCCTTAGGACTGCTGTCCACGTCTCCAGCTGGACATAAGCCTCCCACATGAATCTCCTAGATCATGAGTGGGTTTTTGCCATACTCGCCACGCAAGCGCAGTACAGGATGTTGATCAACGGATCTACCTTCCTGGGGTATATGTACGTCGGCAGATTCTTACCTCATCAACGGGCAAGAGAAGAGGGAAAGAGAAGAGATACTTACACTGTATATCCAAGGTCCAGTCGTCTTCCAGTGCCACTAGCGCTGGCATCTGAGGGTTGGACGCCCTGCAGGCGAGCTTGGCACCGGCATCAGCCTTCGTGAGCTGTAAGGACACTGTCGACGTGGTGGTGTTCCCGTCTGTTGACAACTGTAGAGGACATAATTTCGTTATTGTCTATATAAACATTTTAAATGACGAGACAAGCCGAAGGCTCACTGTATGTTAAGCGGTAAATTCTGCCTATAACAACTGCAATACCGTGATCACGTTCACTAAGCACGTGACCAACGCAGCACTGCATAGCGCCCGTCACCCTGAGACAAAGAGTTGTAAGGTCTCATGCCCTTACATTTGTCCCGTGGCGGGAACCGAATCTGCTACGTCCTGCTTATCAGTCGGCTATTAGACCTCCTCTTCTATCACTCCTTTCTCATGCACAAATCACTATTAATCTTAAAAAAATTTAAGGCCTTTGTATCTATTACAGATGATTTATACAGCGTCAGCAATCATGCTGTACGGGACGCTGCAGTGCCTGGGTCATTGATTGATGGATAAGGCTTGCCCAGCACTTATACCATCCTCTCAGCTTAGTCAGAGGAAAGAACAGCTCAATACGTCTGAAGCTGACTAAGCCGCGGGTTTCTTCACGATGTTTCCTCCACCGTTAAAGCACGTGTTAAGCGTGCACATGTTTCAAGAAAGAGAAATCCATTGGTGCACGACCGGTATCGGATCCACGACCTTCGGATTGAAAGTCGGGGGTACATACGACTCGCTCAAAACGGCTTTTATTAATCTCAGCACAAGTAATATCAAAAACTATAAAGCCCAATTGAGAGCATAATTTCCCTCCAAGTACGTCTCATATTTCTCCAGGAAAGGCAAAATTGGTTTATTGCAAACACGAGGGCCTCTCTCCGCAGTAGGAAGGTAACTTATCAAAATAACTACGTATCCTACGGAACTGTATAAAACGTGCTTTCAAATTATATGTAGCAGATGTTCCGTTATTTCTTTTTGCATCCCTTGAGAATTACCGTCGGTACTTACTATACCTAGCCGTGGGATACTATTTTAATTAGGAGTACCTATGGCCGTGGGGTGGCGGTAGTAGAATGTCACCCCTCCTCTCATGCCCGTGGGAGCAGTAAAAGCCTGCTAAGGGATACCTCCGGAAGATGGACAGGAGCGTCTTTCTGTGTATCAACATCCGTACTGCGCTCACTAACACGCCTGCCAAGCGTGGTGAGCATGGCAACAACCCCTCATGATCAGTACTTGGACCTCTTAGTCAACGAGGTTGGCCTATGTCCAGCAGCGGATGTCTTACGGCTGTGATTTGAAAGCTTGGCCAAAGCATTTAGTGCTGGCTGCACCATCTTCCGATGAAGCCAAGAAACTGTTACGAATATATGTATATTTCCTCATTTGAGGATGCGAGTTAGGAAGGTAGGTACTAGATCACCTTGAGAGTAGGTTAAGTAGCTAAAATAAGAATTCTTTGCAGTCCGAGTGTCGGACTAAGTGGAAAATAAGAATTCCTTACAGTCCGAGCGTTGGACTAAGTGGAAAATAAGAATTCCTTGTAGTCCGAGTGTCGAACTAAGTGGAATATAAAATTCCTTGTAGTCCGAGTGTTGGACAACGCTGTCGAATCACGCGGCCGGAGGGATAATTATTTTTTTTTTTTTTTTTTTTTTTTTCTTATGGTAAACCAACAGCGTGACAATGTATCTAGTTTTTTTTAAATTTATACAATATTAAGGCCAATAAAGGTTACACAAAATAAGACAAACATAAAGAAAACAGCAATGGAATGCTATACCTAGTCGAATTAAAACAAAAAAAGAAGAGAAAAAAAAATTAAACAAAATTGATGGGAAAGATAAAAATTGCATGAAAAATATATGTAGGTATAAACAATTACATTTTTATTAATGTGGCTCGGCAGGTGAGTGAGTGATTGGGGTCTACTTCGATAACACCAGTCTCATAAGAGTCTGGGTAACCAAGGAGACCAGCGTGTATAAGTGAGTGTGCGTGTTAGTGTGAGGTTGTGTGATCAGTATGTGGGTGATGGTAAGGGTGTGTGTTTTTCAAATAATCTTCATACCTACAACGATATATGCATAGAAGAGTGTAAGATCTTGATTTTTCGTTTCAGGACATTTTTGGTACAATTGAATAAGTCTAGGTCATAGTAATTTTTGTTGTATGATCTTGCAGCACGACACAATACGGAGTTTTGTGCATAGTTGGTAGAAACATGGGGAACATTTAAAAGTGGGGTATGCCTTGTACGATAATTTGGTACACAGAAATGTATACTAGCTAGTAACTCGCTACTGTCTATGGTGCCATTAAGTATATCGTGTAAAAGTACTATATCAAATTGGCGTCGCCTAAGTTCTAGGGAATCTATTTCATAATGTTTGCAAGCGTCTTCGTATGAATCAAATAACTTATAGTCTTTAAAACATAGGTACTTTATAAATTTTTCTTGAATGGATTCTAATCTATTAATATGAACAGCATAGCATGGAGCCCAACTACTACAGGCATACTCCAGTACACTTCTGACGTAGGCATAATATAAAGTTTTAATGCAATCAATATTCTTAAACGGACTTGTGACTCTTTTGATAAAACCTAACTGTTTATAAGCTTTATTGACAACTACGTCTACATGTTCAGCTAGTACCATTTTGTAATCGAGTATGACACCTAAGTCTCTAACCGACTGAACCTTCAATATAGTATGGTTATTAATATTATAGCTAAAAACGAGTGGTTTAGGTTTTCGAGTAAATGTGATTTGCTGACATTTGGCAGTGTTAACAGTAATCCTATTTTGAACATAAAATGCAGAGAGATTATTAATGTCATCTTGAAGTTTAGCACATGTTTCATGGCTATTAGTTTTAAGGTAAACTTTTTTGTCATCTGCGAACATCAGAAATCGTGAGTGGTTTATACATGAGCCAATGTCAAATAAATAAGCGTTGTAAAGTAATGGGCCTAAAATTGAGCCTTGGGGCACCCCCGATGATATATTATGTAGGTAATTAATTTTAGATTTAGGTTATTTTTATTAGTTGTGAAATATTGTTATGTAGAATTACGGGGGTGACATAGCCACTGTACGGCAAAACTCCCAAGTATATAAATAAAGAATTAAAAAAAAACATTTATACTCGATGCCATTTTAGCGTGGCAATACAGGTCATGCACCTACCTTCACTACGCTATCATAAAATGCAATTAAAGTGTCGCTAATTCTGTCGCTTATCATACAAACCTATCGAAAACGTGCTATGTGGTTTGTATGGTAGGCGACAGAATTAGCGACACTTTCATTGCATTTTATGATAGCGTAGTGAAGGTAGGTGAATGACCTGTATTGCCACGCTAAATGGCATCGAGTATAGTGGAGCAAAGCCACGAATGGTGGCCGAGGATGGGACAGAGATGTGTCGGGCCACAAGTGGCGAGGTGGGTTGACATAGTTCGTCGCGGGGCGACAGTGGATGCGGGGAGGCCCAGCAGTGGGTAAAGTCGGGCTGCGGACGATGACGATGATGATGGTTTAGCCTGCAAAGTTTTGTTTAACATTCTGGCTAAGTCAATAATATTTTACTTAAGGTTGAAGGCAGAAAATTGTATTTGCATTAGAACTTGCTAAACTTTCGCGATTCGTTAAAATATTAGTTATAAAATTCAGGATTTTATCGCGTAACTTTATTATTGTTTCCCCCAAAAAATAATAAAAAGGTACGCGATAAATCCTTGAAAATACCTTTGGCATTTGTTCTTAGAATTGTTATAAAAACCAAAGCTTGCTAACACAAGTATGCTTCCTTAAATAAATAAGGAACTTGAAAAAGGTTTCTTAACAAAAACTTGTTATTGTTATGTTACGATTTATATAAATTTGCAAGCTTTTATTTTAGTTTTTACATGAATAATAATCGACTTTTTATCATAGCGTTATCTAGACATTTATATATGGTGAGGATTTCTTTGGCTAGTAGTGGACGTCTTACGGCTGAGATGAGATGAGATGATTATACGGCCTATATAGAGTTATAACTCTATAAAGGCCGATGTCGATGATATTGCAGTTTTATGTTTAAAAATACCTATTCAACAATACTCCACACGGTTACCTATTGTTTAAAAGTTTTGAAAGGTCGTTGGCCTAAAAACGTTGTATGTCGTTTTATGTTTGTATAGATCTAGGATAAAATTTACACTGGAAATGTACTTAATAATTTTTTACATCAATAAAGATCCTTTAAAATTGAAAAATTGACAAGGTGGGAATATCAAGAAGAAAGAGAAAGTTCATCCCCACCTGACGTGGTAGGTACCCCAAATTAATATTTTTTCAGCATTTTTTTGTAGCGTTAATATTCTCTAATATGTCCATGCAAAATTTGACGAACTCTGTGGCGCGGCGGGCGAAGGTCCGCCTGCCACGCAGGAGGTTGCGGGTTCGATTCCCGCCTCGGGAGAAATATTTGTACGATCTGCAGTTATTTGTTCAGGGCGTTTTGGACATTTTTCTATATACATATATAATAAAAATTCATGTAGTTTGATGTAATAAGTATATCAGTCATCTAGTACGCATAACACAAGCTCTGCTTAGCTTAGGGCTAGATGATGATGTGTGAATTGTCCAGAATTACTTATTATTATTAATTACAGCTTTCTAAGACTAAGTCTGTTCGCAAAGCTGGCGATGGACGGACAGACAGACAAACAAAGCGAAACTATAAGGGTTTCTTGATATAGTACGAAACTCTAAAAGTAGTGTTTCAAGAATCAAGAATCAAAAAATAATTTATTCAGTGCGGCCGCAAGGACCTTTTTGACGCGTTACAAATTACAAAATAAAACAACACAAATAAATAGAATAAAGCACATAATTGAATCTGTTCACTTCAGATGACACGCGAGTTAGGAAAAGAAGTGAACAGAAGAACCTAACTCGGTCGTTATAGTCATCATTTAACAATTTTATTTTGTCTTATGTTACGTTGGACGGAGTTGGAGCAGATTCCGTCCCATGTGGTTTTGTCCTCTAGGTAATCTGATATTTTATAATAAGCTTTATTGCACAGATTGCGTTTGATAATGTTTTTGAATTTATTCAATGATAACTTTTGCAACTCACTTGGGAGTTTGTTGTAGAAGCGTATACATTGCCCTTTAAAATATATTTTCAACTTATGGAGCCTAGTAGTGGGTTTGTATTTATGACACATCTAAGATTTGATGTTGTACTTTTTATTGACGTGATTAGCCACCTTCTAACTTGGAGACAAGTAAAGATGTAGCCTAATTTGGTGCACGCTTGTCTAAAAAGAACCTTTGATAAGAAATAACTCTGACCTTGAAGACTCCAAGGTTATACCGATTAGGGAAAACAGACGGGTTTGACGACTGGTCTAAAATGACTAAATATATTAATGCCAACAATCACAAAATAAAAATGTCAACATGAAAGAATGACAAAGTATATAAATAACATAGTAGAAAAAACCACATGAAAAAATTACCAAGTATAATAATGACATAATGACAGGTATAACAATGTCAAGGATAAAGTTTGCTAAGTTAAAAAATTACTACATACTTAGAAAAGTAATGATTAAACAGAAGGAACTAATGATTAAAAGGAGAAACCAATGATTAAGGAGGAGGAACTAATGATTATAGAGGAGGAACTAATAGTTAAAGCGAAGGAACTAATAGTTAAAGCGAAGGAACTAATGACTAAAGAGAAGGAACTAATGATTAAAGAGGAGGAACTAATGATGAAAGTGAAAAATTAAATGTTCGAAATAAAGATTTTTATTTTTTTTATTTTAAATTTAAAACCTAATGATTAAAGAGAAGGAACTAATGCTTAAAGAGGAGGAACTAATGATTAAAGTGTCGCTTGGTACGTATCCTCTTTAGGCCTACACCAAAACCCGTCAGTTAGTCACTAACCATCGTCTAAGTATTAACCTTCTGTTAGTTTCCGTGGCCCGTTGCAGTACCCAAACACATTAAGCGAATTGAGAAAACACATTATAGTGATGAATACGTTTTAAAATGGCGGAGTGTCCCTTAAAAAGGTTTTGTTAAAGTACGCCTAAAGGAGTGCTGAAACCGCCAATGTTGGTAATTAAGCTGCATAATAGGTTTGGAAAACGGCTTTACGGTTAGGGCTGAGCTTTATGGAATTTAAAAGATAGGGAGAAAAACTTCTAAACACATAAACATTCTACATAACGCACCCAGATGAAACACGCCCAAGACATGCCAAAAATAATAACGGTTGAGGCCAAAGCTATTTAATTTTTTATGAAAAATTTTTATTGACGTTAAAACATAAAAATTTTGCAAAACATATTATAATGATCCTATACATTTTGTACAGATGATGTGATGACATTTCAAGCTGATTATATTTTTGGATGATTTAGTTGATAGAGAAGTTGTAGTAGTAGTGGAAGTAGAATAGTTGTAGTAGTAGAGTAGTTGTTGTAGTAGAGAAGTAGTAGTTGTTAGTAGATTAGTTGTTGAATAAATGAAAAAAACAAATAAAAGTATTAGCAGTAGGGCGGTACAAAGTTCGCCGGGACAGCTTGTTAACAATAAAACAATAGTTACAATAATGTATTAAGTATATCAGTCATCTAGTACCCATAACACAAGCTCTGCTTAGCTTGGGGCTAGATGATACTGTGTGATTTGTCGAGCATTATTTATTTTATTATTATTTATTAGTTCTGTAAACACACAGCTCCATCTAGCACCGAAGTAAGCAAAGCGTGTGTACCAGATATCCGATTGACTTTAATTATGCTAGGAGGGTCGTAGTCATATATAACCCACTGCATTGGAAACAAAAGAGGGTTTTACTTTCCTTGAAATGATAAAAAAATTAGTGTGGTTTAACACGATAAAAATTACGAACTATGGGATGGTAAACGGTTCTGAGCAAGCTTAATCCATCTATGTAACGTCCCAGGCATTGTTGCGTCCTGTACAGCATTAATGCTGTCTTAAAAATCATCGATAAAGGCCTTTACAACATTCAGTACGTACCAAACAACACCTGTTTTATTATTAGTCTGTATTCCCAGATCGGTAACCTTGGAGTCTTCAAGGCCAGAATACATAGGTACTTTTGAGACAAGCGTGCTCCATATTACCACATCTTTACTTGTCTTCAAGTTAGATGGTGGAAAATGGCGTGACTATCTATACTTATATTATAAAGAGGAAAGATTTGTATTTTTTATGTTTGTAACGAATAAACTCAAAAACTACTGGATTTTCGTTTTTAAAACTATTTCACCATTAGAATACTAGATTATCTGACTCATGACTGATTTATCCCTGAGTAACATAGGCTATATTTAATCCCCGTATTCCCACGGAAACGGGAACTACGAGGGTGAAACTGCGGAGTGCGACTAGTTGTCAATACAATACCATCAAATTTTAGATGTGTCACAAAAGCAAACACATATTTTGACCTTAATTTTATACGAAGTTAAACTTTTGCACAGAACGCGGTTGTTTTTCTATAATTACGCACGTAGTTAAGATTTGGGTTATTTAACCCTAAATCTCCGTCCCCCGAAGCTCACGGCTCACGGCTGACGCTATAACTCGGAATATTTCATTTCGCTGAACGGCTAATTGAGCCGGCTTTTGTGCGTAACATTTGATTGACGACGCACATGTGGCAATCGTGTGAAGCTGTTATTTATTATTTGTTTTGGCTCACGCTTGTTCGGAACTGTGAAGGGTTCAAATTGGTGAAGCTAAAAATTTACCACAAATCCATACTAATTACTGACCATAATGATTGTATTCAATGAGTACTAAGAGGTTTATAGATAGATAGATAGATGGAAATTGCTTTGCACACCTTAAACTAAACAAATCAACAGAAATAAAAGATAAATACTAAACATAAAGTGACGATCGGCGGTCTTATCGCTAAAGAGCGATCTCTACTAGACAACCTTTCGATGGATTTATAATGGGGTTACTAAATACTAAAAACTCTTTACTCTATGCTAGAGTTTTTAGTATTTAGTAACCCCATTATAAAACCATCGAAAGGTTGTCTGGTAGAGATCGCTCTTTAGCGATAAGACCGCCGTTGGATTAAGGCCAAGAGTGTTGAAAGTACATAATCTAAGGCGTTTAGGAATCTCCATTTACTAGCTAGCCGACTGAAACGAGGTAAAAATGTTTGTATGAACTGCAGAAGCTTGTTCCGGGTGCTTTCCTACTTAATATACAGGCTGGAATTTTGTAATTCCACTAGAAGGGAAAGTACTCTTAACAAAGGAGATAAAAGTGTTAACTTCCCGGAACCATTCCTTTACCGAAATAACTTTTGAAACTATCATGGTTGTGAACACTAAATGATATACGATGATTTGAGTCTTTTTGAGTTTCGCGATATTTCAGCGCAGTTTCAGACGCCATGATCACGGATAGACAGAAGCCATTCTTCACACCAAGGAATTGAAACGACCGAAACTTGTAAAACAACACCTATACTTTTAAAGCATCTAAAGGCTCATAAATAAGGATCAAATATCTTTAACAAACATGGTAAATTAAATGAAAGAAAGTCAATAAAATTTCCACCTTAACTTTTTCAGCACATTAAGTAGGTATACTGAAATACGAGTAGGTATGGGTGGTTCCAATTTCTTCGGCAGCTTTTCTGTTTGAAGTCGTTTTGTTTCAAAATGTATCAGCACATTTAGCTATTCATCAAGTCTCTCTAACAAATATAGTAAATTAAATGGAGGAAAACAATTTAATCTCAAATTAATGTGTAATTTGAGATTAAATTGTTTTCTTCCATTTTAGCACTTTAGTACTGAAAAACGAGTGAATGCAACTGAAAGGTGTTGGTGGTTCCAATTTCTTTAGCAGCTTATCTGTCTGAAGTCCTTGATGTTTCAAAATATGTCAACACTTTTACCTATAGATTGTTGCCATAAAAGTAATGGATATTGTTTATTAGATTTTTATGGTTCGATTACTGCGTGTGGAAAACGGATTTTATAATATCTATGGTTCATTTTAGGGAAATTTGGTATCTCCATTGTTTAGTGTACTTTACCTCCAGATGGTACTACAATATTCTCGAGAGGTTGTTGCCATACTCACCACGCTTGGCAAGCGGGTTGGCAAAAGCCGTACGGGATATTGATACACAGAAAGACGCTGCTGCCCATTTTCCGGAGGTAGGCCTTGGCAGATTTTTACTGCATCCACCGGCAAGAGAGAAGGGGAAACATTCCACTGCCACTGACAACCCACGGCAAAATTTGATTAAGCCATATTATTTTAAAGTAGATAGATAAAACGTTTATTTACGACTGCAGACACACATACAAGAAACAAAAGCTGAATACAACATTACAATACATCAAATAAACACAAAATATAACAAATTAAGACAATATAATTAGCAAAGTAACGGAGCATATCTATAAAATTTAAACCAGCTTTGCTTAGTTTGCAACTATTTTAGTTCAGAACTTTCGGTACAAACATTAATCCAATAGGATGCCGAGTTAAAACGACATTGGATCTGCTTCTCATTAGTATTCAGAAATCCGATTGACTTTAATTAAGTCTTAATAAATAATATCAGCTCGTATGTTGATACAGGATTGACTAAACTTAAGCAACGGCGAAATTATAGTCCTTGAGTTGTGCGAGGAGTGACTCCGAACTGAATCACTTAGTAATTACATCATCATCATTTCGGCCCGTTTGTACCCACTGTTGGGCATAGGCCTCCAGTATATTAGTCATATTGTTTAAATCTACACTAATATTATAAAGAGGAATGATTTGTATGTTGTACTAGCTTTTGCCCGCGACTTCATCCGCGTGGAAGTGTAAAACGTAAAATCCCCTTTTTCATGCAGAGCCACTTTGATTAGAAAATATAGATCCCATTTATTCCCTATCCCGTGGGAGTTTCGAAAAATCCCTTCTTAGTGCACCTCTAGGATACTCAAGGTATATGTATGTGTGCCAAATTTTAAGTCTTTAGGTCCAGTGGTTTAGGATGTGCGTTGATATATCAGTCAGTCAGTCAGACAGTGAGTCAGTCAGGACATTGAGTTTTATATATATAGATTTTGTATGTTTGTAACAAAGAAACTCAAAAACTACTGGATCGATTTTCAAAATTATTTCACCATTAGAATGCTACAGTATCCCTGAGCAACATCGGCTATATTGCTATATTTTATCCCCGTATTCCCACGGGAACGGGAACTACGCGGTTGAAACTGCGGAGTGCGGCTTTTATAAGATGAAATAAATAGTTTCACTGTGGTTGTTTTAAAGACATTGTCTCACAAAGTTTAGTTTAAAAATTATAAAACTAGTAGAAACATGTGAGAGAAGTATGGCCAAAAAAAAACTAAAAAGACTTTTACACGTCTTGATTAAGGTAGATTGTACATTCTTGGCCCTGTCATAGACTCAGATAAACTTGGTTATTGACAAAGTCATATAACTATAGCAACATAAACACATAAGTAGCATTTTTTAAAGTTGGGACACCCCCTTACGAGCGATTTGAGATGCGCCCGCTGTGCGCGTCCCATTCAATCTACGTTTATTACGTCTACGTGTTGTGGACGTAATAAGGGCTATTAGAAAAAGGGGTGAAACAAAAAACAAATCTTTCGGTGTCTTTTAACGAAATGGGACCTGTACATTGTATCTGATCTCAAAAATGACAATTTTAACAAAAACTATGCGACATTAACACATCAGCTACATTTTTTAAAGTATGTAAAATAAACATGTTAATAATGCTGGACAATTCACACAGCATCATCTAGCCCCAAGGTAAGCAGAGCTTATGTTATGGATATTAAATGACTGATATACTTAATACATTAAACTATATAAAAAGATAATTTTTTATTATTTATAGAAAAACATCCAGAACACCCTGAACAAATAGTTACAGATCTAATAGACGTTTGTCCCGAAGCGGAATCGACCCGGCAACCTCTTGCGTCGCAGACGGACTTTCGCTCGCTGTGCCGCAGAGGTTGTTAGGTTCATTGATTTAAAATGTGGCCGTTCTGCTCGACTCATTTATCTACATAATATATAACGTGTACGCTTAGAGTACTTCACTCAGGGAATTGGCCTTTCTCTCGCTTGAGAGAAAACAAGGTAATTTTCTAATAATTTACAATATAATTTTGTCGTTATAAGTATTCCTTCAGATATTAAGTTTCCGTATAAGCGCTTTGCATGGTTTCGGATTAAAACTAAGACTGGGAAAATTTGTCCGTTATTGGTCCTAACATCACAAGCCTTGTGTTTTTATAAAGTTTTTAGACACAAAGTTTTTATTTTTAAGACAAATAATAAATCTTATTTAAAATAGCTTTTGTGAAATAAGTCAAAGTAATTTAAACTACATAAGTAATCAAACTTGAAATAGATTTCCAATAACATGGGCTTTCAACACTCCCACTACTAATCCATTTAAGCCCAAGTAAGGTAGCAACGTAAACATTGAAGCCCCGACAAAAGAACTCCTTAATCCGCCCACCAAAGTGGCCCTATTATAACTTTGACGCTGTTGTTTCTTATAAAGATAGCTGCGATAAAGCCCGTTGCAGAATTAGCTTTTTTAACAGTTTTGCAAATTGATGAGGTGTGACCGGGCCTTTATCTCCTTGGTGTCGTTGATCTTAAGGAGTTTAGGGAAATCTTTTGAAAACAACAAGAGAGGCTATTATTTTGAGGAAGTTAGATTGACGGATAACCTAAGATGTTTGAGATGATGTGGCGAGCTCGTTCTATATATTGTAAAGGTAATTATGGCCAGTATCCACATAGTCACGGACCAGTGTAGTAGTAGGCTACTGTGTGTGGTGCGCTGTATAGCTATCAGTATGATCGGAATACCATACATGATTCCGGCCATACATGATTTATATTATATTGAATGAGCGAATGAATGAATGAATGATTATAACTTTATTGTACACCATAACATTAAATAAATAACAGTAGAGGATAAGATAATAATACTTAACTAAATGCACAATGGGCGGCCTTATTGCTAAAAGCGATTTCTTCCAGGCAACCTTTGGATGGACAAGATTGTGAGAACTTTATAAGACAGTGGCGTATCAATAATATACATAGATAACAATAAATTATATGAACTGTTCAATACCCAAAAACATTGAAATATATAAATTTAGTTGACGAATACTTAAAGTGAATAAAATAAATATACCTAATACATATGTAAATAACATGAGCTAAAGTGAATCGAGATAAAATTGATGAACCTTGTGTTTAAAAATACGAGTAGGAAGGGACTTTGCGTGTCGGATAGTAACAGGGAGTGCATTCCAGAGCCTTGTGGCCTGTATGGTGAATGATTCACCGTAGAACTGAGAAGTGTGGAATGGAGTTTTAAGCTAGAGAGTGTAAGAGGACCGAAGGGAATTGGAGTCTTGAAGAAACTCAAAACGATATTTGAGATATAACGAAGTAGAGGGAGAGAAAAGCACAGTGTACTCCTTTACACTGTGCTTTTGGATAATATGAGCATTCCGGCGAAGACCGATAGGTAACCATTTGAGTAAGTTACGCTATTCAGAGATGTAACCGAATTTGCGCAAGCCAAATATAAATCTAATAGAATAACTCTGAAGACGCTCAAGCTTGTCAAGTTGGTTTTCAGTTAAATCGGGATAGCTGGCGTCAGCGTTGTCGAAAATAGGATGCAGCAACGATTGTGCGAGCGCAATTTTGCTAGAGGTTGAAAGAATATCGTTTAAAACCCGTCGCAAAAGTCTTCCGCCTGACTGCTGCCTATATACTAACATAATATACTGTATTTTTTTGACATTCCTGACTTTTGATGTCGTTTTTGAGATTTACTGTCATTTGTGACATTTACTGTATGAGAAAACAAGAATTAAAATACATGATTAAGGGGATTTGTGGAACTTTTATTCAGAAACCCCCTTTGAGTCCCCTTCGAGAACCGGAAGGGGATTTTTGTACAAAAAGTCAAATAATCCCTTTTGCAGGGGATCGTCACAGGGGATTTCTGAAATGAGCCCTAAAGTGCAGTGAAGTGGGACGCGCAGGGTTAAAGCACTTGCCGTTTTGCCTTATCAGCACTCAAATGAGGGTTTTATCACTGTTTTCTAGCAAAAACCGTCTTAAAAAGCTGTTTAAGCATTATTTTTTTATTTTAGTTATTAAGAAGGGTATTGTCTTGCGATATAAGTGAAATCCTCTGCATTTGCAGTCCTCCTGGGACCATGGCTGATGAAATCCGGTCGAATCGTCGGTAAATAATTAGGATTACGCGATCAGTCAATCAAAACCACACACTACTTTAAAACAAAGTCCTCCGCCGCGTCTGTCTGTCCGTTTGCGGTAACCTCAAATACTACATGTAATATAGGAAAGATTTTTCGTCGGATACAGCATTAGTCCTTAATAATTTAAGTACGTTAGTAACCTCGAGCATTTTATTCAAAATTATTTGAATCTTGTTAAACTTTGATGATTTGTTATTTTGTAAGCTTTCGCGGATTGTACCTGGTCATGGTCGCGGGAGGACTATGTCCTCCGGTCGAAAGGTCGGGAAATAATTAAAAAAGGAACGGGATAAAATCCTTTTTTTTTAACTAATTCTAATCTTGTCATCATCATTATCTCAGCCGTAAGACGTCCTCCCTCATGAATCTCCAAGTGCGGAACTCTTGGCAGGCGGTTTGACGAGCGAGAGGGACATTGAAACACGGAAAGACGCTGCTGCCCATCTTCCGGAGTAATCCCTTGGCAGATTCTTACGTGCATCCGCGGGCAAGACGGAGGGGCAAAATTCGCCAACACAACATTAGGTAAGAGTCCTACCTCATTAAGACGCCATGGCATCGTACCCAAGAAGTTAATCTACACTAATATTATAACAGAAGAACTTGTTTGGTTATACGCGCTTATTTCAGGAACTACTGGTCCGATTTAAAAATTCTTTCTGTGTTGAAAAGCCCAATTATCGAGAAAGGCTATAGGCTATATAACATTAAGCTACGACTAATAGAAACGGAGCATCATTGAAAAATGTTGCATGAACGGGAAAATTTATTCCTTTTGAGAGCTTTCATTGCGTAATCGATTGAAGTGACGCAACCATCATGTTTAACGGAATTTTTCCTCATAAAAAGTTCTAAAAAATGACTGCGAAAGCATATGTCTATCTTTTAAGGTTGACCCACTATAATCATTTTAAGGGTTTCGTAGTAAAACAAGACACGTTTATAGTTTCCCTATGTCTGTCTGTCTCTCCGTCCGTCAGTCACTGGCTTTGCGAAGAAACCTATTAGTCCTGAAATCTGTAATTTTGCATGGACATAAAAAATAGCAACGTTGAGATATGCCTACAAAAACACGATGAAAAACTAAATAATTTGTGTTACCTCCCATACACGTAAGAGGAGGGGATGAACTTTTTTTCTTGATGTTCACATCTTGTGCGGTATCGTTGAATAGGCATATTTAAATCATTTATGGGTTGCGAAGACATTTCGATGTAGGGTTCCGTCAGTGAAATATTTATTTATTCATTTTATTTTAACTAGAACTATACATGTACCAAGTACACTAATTAAATACATAATAATTATATTTCCTTACAGAATACGCAATTTTACAAGTTATCATGAATTATTTAATTAAGTATCTAAAAAACTATGTCGAAATAAAACAATTAAGGATCATTGAGAAATTGAAAACAAGTTGAAATATTACATAGTTTTACAAAAATAGTCAATTAAATTATGAGTCTGTGAAACTATGATAATCTCGCAAAATGTCAGGCATTCTGTTAATATTTTTTGCTATCTTAGATAGATACAGGATCTTAGACATGAGAGACAGAAACATTTTTTTTTAAATCTAAGGTACACTGTAATTACTTATCAGTGTCGTAAAACTGTTTTTTTTTCCAAATATTAGGTACTTGTATTATTACATTATGCATTGTTACATATATATATATATATATTTATATATATATATATATATTTGCATTGCATATATATACATATATATAAATGCATTATGTATTCATCTCTAGGATGTAATACTTATATCGTTACCTATTTATGATTGTAGTATTTATATATTTTTGTAGTGATAACTATGTTTATCATATAAGTATTTAGGTTGTTATGTATGTAGGTATATTTTTATCTATCTATTTTTGCGTATGTATTATTCGTACACCGCCGTTTTTATTATCTTATATCCTGTCCATCCAAAGGTTGTCTGGAAGAAATCGCTTTTAGCGATAAGACCGCCCATTGTATGTTATATTTGTCTGTGTTTCTCTTTGTGAAATTTATGTTATATGGTGAATGTACAATAAAGAGTTTATCTATCTATCTATCTGTACGACTTTAGACATAAGGATCAAAGTCCGCATTGCATGCAAGAAGAGCGTTGATTGCAGAGAGGGTGCGAGGAAGTGGTGAACTAGCTCGCGCAACGGTTCGACACTGAGGCACAGTTGTTAATTATCGGCAGGGTGATTACGTATCTCGCGACAGGTTTTGCAATAGGCAATTGACAGCAATATTGCTGTCAAATATCAATTCCTTGCTGTTCTCTAATACATCATTTGACAGCAATATTGCTGTCAATGATTGCCTGTTGCAAAACCTATCGCGAGATACGTAATCACCCTGCCGGCAACTAGTTTTTAGGCGTGAAATTTCTAGCCAACTCGTGCAGGTCAGGTGCGTCAATCATTCCCTGAAATATCTTACAGAATGTGATCGTTCTCCCATATAAAAGTTTTAAACTTTTTTTCGAGCACCCCCCCCCCCCCCCTTCTAAAATCTAAACTACTAGATGTCCAAATATGCAAAAAATCATAAATGTAGTTTTAACCATTAACTTTCTAGGAAAACTATAAGGGTTATGCTAGCTTAATTAGTTTCAGGAAAATATTCGCTCAAAACAGTGATGCGGTTTCCCGAACATACCGGAATACTTTAAGCTAAAAACTCAATTCATCATCATCATCCTTTCAGCCGTAAAACGTCCACTACTAAACACAGGCCTCCCTCGTGGATATCCATGAGGGGTAGTTGCCATACTCACCACGCTTGGCAGGCGGGTTGGCGAGCGCAGTATGGGATGTTGATACACGGAAAAACGCTGCTGCCCATCTTCCGTAGGTATCCCTTAGCAGGCTCTAACTGCATCCACGGGCATGAGAGGAGGGGTAACATTCTACTGCCGGCACCCCACGGCACTAAATTAATTCCTGTATTAAATAAGTAAAGTAACTCAATTAATTCCTGTTAATATGTTTTAGTATACGTAAAAAAACACCAACTTCTAACAACAGATTTACGGTTAACTTCGAAACTCTGCATAGCGCGTGGACCGACACGTATCGTGTCGGGCCTAATTTATTATGGTAATTACATTTGTTCTAAAATAATGCATTATTTGTAAAGGTTTTGTTATAAAATATATATAAAAGAATAAAATAATGGCGTTGGGGTGCCGGCAGTAGAATGTTACCATGCCCGTGGATTCAGTAAGAGCCTATTAAGAGATACCTCCGGAAGATGGGCAGTAGCGTCTTTCCGTGTATCAACATCATCTACTGCGCACGTCAAGCGCGGTGAGTATGGCAACTACCCCTCATGGAGATCCATGAGGGAGGCCTTAGTTCAATAGTGGACGTTTTACGGCTGAAATGAATGAATGAATGAATGACTCTTTTGAAACTCCCGCCAAACTACGCCATCTTGAAAGTTTACTGGTCATAAGTTGTGGCGCTAGTGTGCTCTATTGTTGGCATTTTTATTCTATGGAGTCTTACTTCTTTCCGTGGGATATAAGTGTTCAGTGATTGAAATGTACTCTGCCAAACTGACGCGAAGTGAGTTATGTACCCTATTTTTTAATATTAGGACGACGCACTGACGATATTGGCGTTAGGATTTTTTTTCAGCAGTTACACCACCAATACTTCTAAGTGTTCGCGAATCGCTATTTCAGCAACTCCACACTATGTAACTAAATCGTTTACCCAAAGCACGTTCTAGAATTGAGATCTGGTAATGGAATGCCTTGTTTATTCTGCTCAGAGCATTTGAAAACACAATTTAGCGTCGCCTTTTAAACTGTTTCCCTATCAAGAGTAAACTCACAGAAATTGCCTTGTCAATATAACTCAAGAGTTTTTCTTTGGAGCTGCACCAAATTTTATCCTCCATGGCAAATTGGGCGGTATGCTGAGATAAATAAGGTTAAAACTAACATTTTATTTAAAGTATGTATCTAAACGAAATAGTGGATTTGATCACTATCAAGGTAAAATTGTCGTGACTTTACTGAAGGAATTTACTACGCTCAATGTTTCTTATTACAAACTATGTCTAATATCGCAAGGGAAATTTAGTTTTATTTGCTCTGTACAAGGGAAATATCCAATTTCAGAACGGATAAACAAAAGATAGAACGATCTTAGTAACTCACCAAGCGAAGCATTCTTTTAACTACAGTCGTAGTGACGTTCTTATAGACGAATAAATAAATATAATCTTTATAATCATCACAGCGCATTTTATCCTATGACTGTTTTTATATGCGCCATATATTTTTCACCACAGGAAAAAAGGTCGTATCTTTCTTCACGAAGTAATATAGATTTCACTACCATATCTTTAGATAAGTATTTCCTCTAACCTCTTTCCAGCATACAATGTAAGCTAGTTGCTCTTACCTTTTGAAAGTTCCTATAAAATACCGCTCCTGTACAAAGTAATATGAGTCTTTTCAGCAAGGTCTTCAGTGAAGTTTATCCTACGAACGTTATTCCTATGGCGACTTGTGGCTCAGTTTAAGATAGTCGTAACTTCTAAGGAAATTAAAAAATAACTCTTATACCTGTATTATACTTGTAGATGCGCTAAATCGGTGCTCAACCGATATGATTTTATCAATAATGTTGACAAGTCCGTCACGGGTTGCCTAGCTTAGCTGATTTAAGGGTCAAGGATGGATTTGACTGACGTGTTTTGGGAATCAAGAATCAATTTCTGTTCAAAGCAGTATGAGTCTACTCACCGTTTCCTTAGCGTTGTTTATCCTATGGCCGTTCTTCCACCACGTGATGGACGCTGGTGGCCGAGAGCCTGAGCTCTGACAGAGCAGGTCGTATCTCCTACTCGCAGATAGTGGCTGGTTCGAGCCCAGTATATGGACTGTTAGTGGAGGAACTGAAAAAAAGATTCAAGTTATGAAAATAATCGTCTCTTTTTTAGGTTGTCATTATTTTGTATATATGGCTGGAAAGTATACAAATCAACAATCTAATAACTGCAAATGTTAACACTATTTTGCTTAAATACTTAAAATCAACGCTGAACAGTCATTAAAGTTCTGACGTCAGTTCCTGTCTACAAACTGACTATCTTACAAAATAAACATTTGCCTACAACGATAGTTAAAACTTATATTATAATGTTACCGTTGATTCTTTAACTAGTCTTCTCTAAAAGCCTAATGTCAAAAAATAAATTATACACAATACATAGTTAAAGTAAGCTAAATGCGTGGTTCGACACCAGACGTGTCAATGCAGTTCTCACCTTTGATACTGTCATCAATACTCACAATTCATATCTAAACTAAGCGCAGTTTCAATAGGATGCGCTCTCGCTTGGTTCGACGTCCGACATGTCAGTGCAGTTCTGACCACAACAGATTTACTATATTCTAATGTTCTTCATTACTAGTCTTCTCTTGTCACTTTTGAAACAGTCATTAATACTCACAATTCTTAGCTAGTCTAAGCGTAGTTTCTATAGGATGCGCCCTTGCGTGGTTCAACGCCCGACATGTCAGTGCAGTTCTGACGACATCAGATTTATTATATACTAATAATCTTGATTACTAGTCTTCGCTGGTCACTTTTGAAACAGTCATTAATACTCACAATTCATATCTAAAGTAAGCGTAGTTTCTATAGGATGCGCCCTCGCGTGGTTCGACGCGCGACATGTCAGTGCAGTTCTGACGTCGGCTCGTGTCAGCGGGCCCACTCTGATGACACCTTGGACTCCGTCGTTTGACAGCGGAGTTGCAGGTGTGTCTTGTTCTACTTCGTCCCTGAACCACTTTACCCAGGGTCGAGGGCGGGCTGAGAAGGAAATTTAAAGGTTTTATGAGTAATACTTATGTAACATAATAGTAGTATATTATTTCTGTAAATTAGATTACCGTTGAAGAACGTTTGGATTGTATTAAAATAAATGAAAGATAGAGTAAGCGGATCTTTAGCTGTTGGAAAAAGTTACGTAATAAAGCAGTGCTAAAGAACTGCGAAGTGTTTAATTAACAACTTTACGTTCTTAAAGAGGAAAACGTGATATTTTCGTGAGTTAATTGGCGAAGCACTCGTTTTCAATATACCAACTTTTCTTTGATTAAGCGTTTTCATTTAATTAACATGAAGTACTTGATCATCATCATCATTTCAGCCATAAAACGTCCACTAATGAACAAAGGCCTCATGAAGTACTTACGAAACGAAAAAGACAAAAAAAAAACATTGTCGTACGGCAGTGCCGGGTCTATTGCCCAAGGATGCAATAAGAATCTGCCAGAAATAACTCCGGAAGATGGGCAGCAACGTTTCTCCGTATATAACAATCTCGTACTGCGCTCGCAATCGAGTACGGCAACAACTTAGGTAGGTATACCTCCGGAAGATGGGCAGCAGCGTCTTTTTGTGTGTCAACACCGTGACATGAACAGCAGTCCTACGCGAGGGGCGCGCTGAGATGAGCCTCCCTTTTTTTTGAAGTCTGTGAATATAATTCATATCGGCTTACCACCAGACACGTCGCATTTCAACGTGAACAGGTCCCCCTCAACGTAAGGGCCCACTATGGCCTGCTTCAGGTCTCCTTTGTCATCGATGATCACCATTTGGTTTGGTGGCACTGTGAACAAAGTTTTAACAATTTATTTTTAGTTTTTGTTAACGTAATAATAATAAGATTAGTAAGGATAATCTTAAAATTGTATACAGCATGTCCCGTAATTGGGGTACTAAGCCGAAAGGGGGGTTTTCTACCCCCCCTGGCAAACAACGTTTGTTCTACGACTTTCTTGGTTTTCAAATTTTTCAGTGATAAGATAACGTTCAAAGTTTATACCAATTTCATAAGAGTGACAACCCTGCTCTCAGCTGTTACGGGCAATGACCTATTGACCGCCGGGGATTCCCGCGGCGCGCCGGCAACGCGCTTGTGCGTATATTGAGTGTGGGTATAGGTGTGTGGTGTGCGTAGGCGCGTAGGTATGTATTACGGACACACGTCTGTTATACATTAGGGTTGACAGCGACTTGGAAAACTTGTAAAGATATTTAATTTTGTATGGAAACCTGAAAATACGTTTTTCTGAAATCTTTCTTCGCCTTTGCATTCCTTTGGTGGGGGGTAATTTGCAGCTCCTGGCTTCATACACCAGTTACGGGACACCTTGTATATATATAACATTAAACGCCAAGGAATACGATTTTTACATATTTTATTGCCGTGCTGTAATAACTCAAGATTCGTTCTTATGCCTTAGTAAAATTTTAATCTTAGGCATATTCCTGAACGTCCAGAGGGCACCGGTATCTGTAGTGTCATGTCGAAAAGATGATTAAGTTATATTCGACAGTTCCGCAGTCGCGCGTTACAATTCACGCAGGGCGCACGTCTGGTTCATGAAAAATGGCTAAACCGGCGTATACAGATTTAGTTATATTAAATTCTGTTTTTCCTCCATAAAATACAAAGTTACGCCTATTCTATAGTAAACGCGGCCCACAGCGCGCAAATTCAATTTGCTAACAGGTCTGCTCTGAGGTCATTGGTGGCTAACGTGGCGCTTAAATTAAGGCAGGGTGTGGTCACCAATTGCCCTACATGGAGTTGAACGTGTTAAATATCTATCGGTATTAATATAATTTTTATTTTAATACTTTCTTTAATACATTCTGCCTTGTTATCACAGACTCACATTCACAGCTTTTCTGGCCATCACGATTTTCGCGCTGTCAATCCACACTTTTTCTCGTCCATTCCGTTCCTTAGATCCATCCACTTTCATCAGTCTAACAATAACTCCAACGAAATCATCATCATGGACATATGCCTCCAAGTTATAGTCATAGTCATATTCATTTATTGCAAGCATGTTGAGTTACAATGTCTTAAAATAATATACGAGTATCAAACTCCCTGTTAGTTATTAGTATATGAGTGGGTCATTGCCATTTGTCACCACGCTTGGCAAACAGGTTATCGAGCGCAGTACCGGATACACGGAAAGACGCTACTGCCCATTTTTCAAAAGTATCCCTTGGCAGATTCTTACTGCATCCACGGGCAAGAGAGGAGGGGCAACATTAATGGCACTCTACGGCCACAATCCAGCATATGGCTAGCATTATTGAATATGCACAGATAATATAAAACAACAACTAACTTCAAAAGACTGGTATTAGCCAGGTCACCAATAATTGAATATTCCGCAGAGTAAACCATCATCACCATCATCATCATAATCATCATCATCTCGGCCGTAGGACCTCAGGACTTAAGCCTCACCTTTAAAGTACTGATCATGTTTGTTGCCATACTCAGTACGCTAGGCAGGCGGGTTGGCGAGAGTAGTACGGAATGCTGATACACGGAAAATCGCCGCTGCCCATCTTCCCAAGGTATCTCTTAGCAGATTCTTACTGCATTCACGGGCAAGAGAGTAGAGGCAACATTCTATTGCCGGCACCCCACGGCGTCTACCAACTACCATTTAAACTGAAACTTTAACTCGTGACTCTTGGATTGAGAATCCACTTGGCCAAGACTATATATCTGTTGAATCACTACCATAAGTTTTTACTCCATTAAGACCTAACTTGGAACCATAATTTATAGAGACCTATTACAACCGTACTTTGTAGGAACTTTAGTCTGGTAATGCTCTTCACATCCATTGTATTTAAACAGTGTCAGAACTGGTTTACATGCGGACGTGCCGTAGAGTGCCGGCAGTAGAATGTTGCCTGTCCTCTCTTGTCCATAGAAGCAGCGAAAATCTACCAAGGGCTCATTTTCAGCCATAAAACGTCCACTACTGAACACAGGCTTCCCCTCATGGATCTCCGTGAGGGGTAGTTGCCATACTCACCACGCTTGGCAGGCGGGTTGGCGAGCGCAGTACGGGATGTTGATACACGGAAAGACGCTGCTGCCCATTTTCCGGAGGTATCCCTTAGCAGGCTTTTACTGCATCCACAGGCATGAGAGGAGGGTTACCTCCGGAAGATGGGCAGAAGTGTCTTTCCGTGTATCAGTATCCCGTACTGCGCTCGCCAACCGCCTGCCAAGCGTGGCAACAACTCCTTATGATCTTGAAGATTCATGACGAACCACGTTCACATCCTACAGTTGGAAGATCAGGAACTTTAGTCTGGTAATGGTGTCGATTCTGTTTTACACTTTCTAAAACTAAGTATAATTAAAGATAAATCGGTTCTAATTTCAGAGCTGTCAGCGTAAAATTGAATGTGATTATTCAGTTTTAGAACGGCACATACCTTAAATTTTAGTTCTATTTCATCATCATCATCATCATCATCATTTCAGCCGTAGGACGTCCACTGCTGGACAAAGGCCTCCCTCATTGATCTCCAAGTACTGCGGTTGGAAGCCGTCTGCATCCACCGCCGACCAGCAGTTCTCACCAAGTCGTCTGCCCATCTTGTAGGTGGACGTCCTACGCTGCGCTTGCCGATCCGTGGCCTCCATTCGAGAACTTTGCTGCCCCATCGGCCATCTGTTCTGCGCGCTATATGGCCTGCCCATTGCCACTTCAACGTGCTAATCCGTTTGGCTATGTCGGTGACCCGAGTTCTTCTACGTATCTCCTCATTTCTGATTCGATCCCGTAGAGAAACCCCGAGCATAGCCCTCTCCATAGCTCTTTGAGCGACTCTGAGCTTGTTCATAAGGCCAATAGTGAAGGACCACGTCTCGGTTCCATATGTCATCACTGGTAACACACACTGGTTGTAGACTTTCGTCTTAAGGCACTGAGGTATGTTGGACGAAAAGACGTTGCGAAGTTTCCCAAACGCTGCCCATCCGAGTTGGATTCGACGATTGACCTCTTTCTCGAAGTTGGACCTACCTAATTGGACTGTTTGTCCTAGGTATACGTACGCGTCGACAACTTCAAGAGCCGAGTTCTCAACCATAACTGGGGCAGGCACGACATGGACATTTGACATGATTTTCGTCTTGTCCATGTTCATTTTAAGGCCTACCCGCTGGGAGACTCGATTGAGGCCTTCGAGCATCGTGCTGAGCTCTTCCATCGACTTTGCCATGACCACAATATCGTCGGCAAATCGAAGGTGAGTGATGTATTCGCCGTTAATATTGATGCCCAGCCCTTTCCATTCCAGGAGCTTGAAGGCATCTTCCAAAGCGGTCGTAAACAGTTTCGGAGAGATTACGTCTCCCTGTCTTACGCCTCTTTTTAAGGGAATCGCCTTCGAGCTCTGTTCTTGTACTCGGACTGACATAGTGGCGTTTGTATACAAACACTTCAACACTTCGATGTACCGATAGTCAATTCGGCATCGTTGGAGAGACTCAAGCACCGCCCATGTTTCGATCGAATCGAAGGCTTTCTCATAGTCCACAAACGCAAGACATAGCGGCAAGTTATACTCTTCGGTCTTCTGTATGACTTGCCGCAGCGTATGTATGTGGTCTATGGTACTGTAGCCTTTTCGGAACCCGGCTTGTTCGGGAGGCTGGAAGTCATCAAACCTGCGTTCGAGACGGTTCGCGATGACCCTTGAAAACAGCTTATAAACATGGCTCAACAGCGAGATGGGTCTGTAATTCTTAAGTAAGGTTTTGTCACCTTTCTTGAAAAACAGAACCACCACGCCCTTGTTCCATGCTTTCGGCGTCGTACCTTCAAGCAAGGCGGAATTAAATAGCTTCTGAAGGACTTTAAGTACCGGTGATCCACCCGCTTTCAGAAGCTCTGAAGTGATTCCGTCCTCACCCGGCGCCTTGTCGTTCTTAAGCTGTTTCAAGGCCATCCTGATCTCGTACAGGCTGATGTCCGGGATATCCTCGGTATAATGTCGGGTCAGTTTAGCTCTTGGGTCGTTGGCCGCACTGCAAACAGGTTTAGTGACCGAATCGTAGAGCCGTCCATAGAACCTTTCGACTTCCCTTTAACACTTCTGCTTTACTTGACGTTATGCTGCCATCTTCCCTCTTCAGCTTCGTCATCTGGCTCTGCCCAATAGAACTATCTCTCGCGAACACTTTGGAGCCTTTATTCCGCTCTATCGTATCTTTAATACTGGCTGTATTAAAGGTACGAATATCGTGCCGCAAGGATTTCCAAATTTGTCTATTGAGCTGCCTATGTGACTGAGCATCATCGGGAGACTGCAGTCGCAAAGAACGTCGTTCAGCCATGAGGTTTAGGGTGTCATCAGAAAGTTTCTGAGGTCTATTAGTACGGGGGGTCTTAAAGAACTGGGACCCCACCGTATGGACGGTTTCTACGAACCTGTTATTGATCTCGTCCACCGATGCATCTACTCCTAGACAGTCAAAGCGATTTGCGAGTTCGAGTTGAAAGCTCTCGAGGTTTTGGATATGTGCGCGAGTGGGTCGGAGCGTAGATTTCATCAAACGGGACCTTTCAAGTTTAACGTTCATATTCAATGTGCCCCTTACAATTCGGTGATCACTGCCGGTTTTCACCCTGTGAATCACAGAGACATCATTGAATATTCGTTTCTTGTTGGTCAGGATGAAATCAATCTCATTTCTCGTAGAACCATTGGGACTCATCCAGGTCCATTTCCTGTGAGGCGGCTTCTGGAAGAAAGAATTCATCATAAAGAGTCCTTCTTTCTCCAGAAAATCGGCCAGCCTCTGTCCCCTGGGGTTCCGTTGCCCATACCCAAATTGCCCCACTCTCAACTCATCATCGCTTCTCATGCCTAGCTTTGCATTGAAGTCCCCCATTACAACAGTGAAGTGAGTGTTGTTCGTATGTATGGCTCTACTGATGTCCTCATACATAGACTCTACTTCTTCATCTGGGTGTGACGAGGTCGGCGCATATACCTGAACGACCTTCAGCAAATATCGCTTAGATATTCTGAGTGTTAGGTACGCGACCCTGCTCGACACACTGTCGATGGCGACAATGTTGTTAATGAGTGACTTGTGAACGAGAAACCCGACACCACCTTGGGACTGTTGGTCGCCCTCCCGGTAGTATAGTAGGTTACCGGACTTAAGGGATATCGTGTCCTCGCCCTCTCTACGGACTTCTGATAGCCCCAAAATGTCCCAGTGTAATCTACTAATTTCTTCTTCCAGCTCAACAATCTTATCGTCTGTCCTCAAAGTGCGGATGTTGTGTGTTACCAGGGCCAGTGGTCGTCGTAGGGGTTGGTAGCCGATCGTCTCCCGGGGATTCTTAGCACCCCTAGCCCCGCCGTTACCGTGACTGCTACCGTAGCCAGGATTAGCGGGGCCGCCGGGGACTCGGGGCCTGGTTTTTTGTTGTGTTGTCATGAGGGGGTTGATGCCATACTCGCCACGCTTGGCAGGCGGGTTGGCGAGCGCAGTATAGGGTAGTGAAAAAAAAAAAAAAACACGGAAAGATGCTGCTGCCCATCTTCCGGAGGTATCCCTTAGCAGATTCTTACTGCATCCATGGGTAAGAGAGGAGAGGCAACATTCTACTGCCGGCGCCCCACGGCATATTCTACTGCCGGCGCCCCACGGTTCTATTTACGTCAAGTAGAAAGTGCTCTAATATTTTGATCACATCGCCAGACAACCATCCGTCCATTGAATGGTATAAACTATTTGTAACTAGGGATTTCAGAGTTCAAGCCTCAGATCCAGCCAGGTTTACCCCGAGATAATATGAAACCTAAGAGATCTGCATTATGTTCAAATATTCATGTTCCAATACACCCTTTTATCGAGGCTATCGAGTATATGCGATTATGGAACGATCTTGATACAATACGATTTGGAATGACGATAAGAGTTCCAAAGGAAGGTTCGATAGCGACCGTTAAAAAATGTACGAGCGTTTTAAAAGTGCTTCAAATAAAATTGACGAGCTCTGTGGCGCAGCGGGCGAAGGTCCGCCTGCAACGCAAGAGGTTGCGGGTTCGATTTCCGCCTCGGGACAAATGTCTGTACGATCTGCAGATATTTGTTCAGGGTGTTCTGGGTGTTTTTCTATATATAATAAAAATATCTATCTATGTAGTATAATGTATTAAGTATATCAGTCATCTAGTACCCATAACACAAGCTCTGCTTAGCTTGGGGCTAGATGATGCTGTGTGATTTGTCCAGCATTATTTATTTATTTATTTAAATCATCATCATCATTTCAGCCGTAAAACATCCACTACGGAACACAGGCCTCTTATGGATCTCCATGTGGGGTGGGCCATACGCACCACGCTTGGCAAGCAGGTTGGCGAGCGCATGGGATGTTGATAAACGGAAAACACTCCTGCCCATCTGCCAAAGGTATCCCTTAGCAGCCTCTTACTGCATCCACGGGCATGAGAGGAGGGGCAACATTGTTAGAGCGGCACCCCACAGCTAAGTAATATTAAATATTGCTAGACAATTTGTGTGGTTCGCCGTGGGGTGCCGGCAGTAGAATGTTACCCCTCATACCCATGGATGCAGTAAGAGCCTGCTAAGGGATACCTCCGGAAGATGGGCAGCAGCGTCTTTCCGTGTACCAACATCCCGTACTGCGCTCGCCAACCCGCCTGCCAAGCGTGGTGAGTATGGCAACTACCCCTCATGGAGATCCATGAGCGAGGCCTGTGTTCAGTAGTGGACGTTTTACGGCTGAAACGAACGAACGAATTTGTGTGGTTATTATATTTTTATTTATACCAACCAGTACGGAAATTCTTTGCTGCCCATCTTCCGAAGCTATCCAGTAGCAGATTTTTACTGCATCTACGGGCAAGAGAGGAGAGGCAACATTCTAATGCCGGCACCTCATGGCAATAATATATAACCTTTATATTGATATAATTACCTCCGTAGCGTTGTTGGCTTAGTACCCGGCTGAGGCGCAGGAGGTTTCGGGTTCGAAGCCCGCACGCGGACAAAATATTTTCTATAGTGAATATTCTATAATTCTGTTCTGAAGATATTTGTCTCCGATCTGGACCATGTTATATGAATGATTAAACGATTTATAAGTAAGTATTTACGAAATGGATTTAAGTATTCTAATACCTGGGATCCATAACACAGGCTTTGCTTGCCTATTTTTATTTATATTTTAACTAGTTGATGTTTTGTGAAGATGGTCATTAGTGTCATTAGTTTAGACAACCTCTGTGGCGCAGCGGGCGAAGGTCCGCCTGCAACGCAAGAGGTTGCGGGTTCGATTCTCGCCTCGGAACAAATGTCTGTATGATCTGCAGATATTTGTTCAGGGTGTTCTGGGTGTTTTTCTATATACATTAAAAATATCTATCTATGTAGTATAATGTATTAAGTATGTCAGTCATCTAGTACCCATAACACAAGCTCTGCTTAGCTTGGGGCTAGATGATGCTGTGTGAATTGCCCAGCATTATTTATTTGTTTATTTATTTAGTTTAAAATCTTATTGAATATTTGAAAAAAAACCTCTGTGTTTAGGTATTTTTATTATTGCCTCTACGGCAACTTTTTACGGAGCTCAATGAATCAGCAATTTTTAAGTTTTCATTATCGTATAATCAGCTGTTAAAATTGAACCTTATTGTCTTTTCTTAGTTGAAAATCTGAAAAAACGTATTTAACTAATTTATAATTGTTCCTTGGGTTGGTCAGAATCACATTTTCTGAGTTTATACACATATTATACTACATATAATATATATAATACACCCTGATTAATATGTGGATTGGTGTATAATATGTGAAAAGCAAATTAAAATGCGAAATCGTGTGTCTTAAAAATCCTTATTAAAGCATTAAAGTCGTCAGCGCAACAAGAAACGGTAAACTCAATCGACATTCAACTTTTTACTCTCCTGGAAATAATCCCGACGAGAAAACTCCTGTAACTTATGAGATGCACTTTGTAACAAGACTTAGAGCACTGTGTTGAATAGAATTTTTGCAGAGAGATTTAAAGCGACTTGCAGAGTTATGAACGCAGATTAGATAGAAAAGATTTCAATTCTTTCTGCATTGCAAGAAGATTGTTAAACGTTTAAAACGAGATTTTTTAACAAAATTCTGTACCCTGATAACACGATAGCGATAACTTATATATTCACGCCCAGGATGACTGGCAGAGAATTCTTTAGCATTAAGTCCTCCTTACACAATTGTAATGTGTTAAAGTGTTAAATAAATAAATAAACACGATGCCTGGAAGTGATCGCTCGTAGCGATAAGGCCGCCCATCGTACATTAGTTTGTTTTTATTTCTCGTGTATTTGTGTTTTTTTTATGTTGGTGTCCAATAAAGTTATTATCGTTCATTCTGATAACACAAGTTCTGCTTACTTGGGGCTAGATGATGCTGGTTGAAATGTACTGATTTTTTTTATCGAGCGAAGCGAACGACGTTCTTAGTGGCAACTAGCTGTTTCGGCTGAATGAATTTTTGTTTGTATGTATTTGTATGTGTCCGAGGATAACTATTTAACGAATCATCAGATTTTGATGAAAGAGAATTACATCAACACAAATCGATTGCCGTTTTGATTTATGGGTAGTTTTTAAGATGTAGTGGTTTATTCGTTTTTATTTGTCCAAGAAAATCTCTCGAACGGATCCGATTTTGATCAAATTTTAAACGTAAGAAGACTACATCAATATAAATCGATTGTCGTTGAGGGTTTTTATGGGGATTTATTAATTGATGTTTTTGGTACGAGCATGACTTTGGAACATATGATTTTCATGAAATTTAAACACAGGTAGGTTTTACCAACACTTATTTTGATATATGCCGTGGGGTGCCGGCAGTAGAATGTTACCCCTCCTCTCCTACCCGTGGATGCAGTAAGAGCCTGCTAAGGGACACCTCCGGAAGATGGGCAGCAGCGTCTATCCGTGTATCAACATCCCATACTGCGCCCACCAACCCGCCTGCCAAGCGTGGTGAGTATGGCAACTCCCCTCATGGAGATCCATGAGGGAGGCCTGTGTTCATCAGTGGACGTTTTATGGCTGAAATGATGATAATGATTTGGATATAACCCTACCCGGCTTCCGTAGCTTAGTGGTAAATGCACTTTCTGCTTTAGGAAGCGTCAAGGATCGATTTGACGAACGTGCTTTCGAATGCCACCGGAATCGTTAATTCTTGATAAGGTTTTTAATTTCCGTGAGAATAAATCGATTTTGTTGACGCAGTAAATACAAAACCAATCCACACTTAGGGACTCATGTGTAAACATAAAACCAAAAACCTCACAAACCATTGTTTGTATGTTAAAATATTAGGTACCGTGTAAAATTAATAGATCAACCACTTCAATAGCTCAGTGCAAAGCCGATTTGGAAGCAGAGTTTCCCGTTTAATTTATTTTTGTGTTTCCCAAAGTAAGCCGATAAATTTTATTAGATACACACATCGCTAACGTAAATTCAACCTTAGCCCCATGAGATACGGTAAATGTTAGAATGATCTAAATTGGCTCGAAATATTATTTTGGTATTGTGATTGTGCGATGATGTTGTTTGTGTTTGTAAGCCGTCTATATACATATTTACTACTCAGTCTCGTAATTCTAATGTTAATATCGATAACTATCGATTGATCAGAACAAAGAACTTAAGAGATGTAAGTGAACTCTCATAAAGTAGCAGTAGACTTTTTCGTGAAGTGTTCCTCCGAGGAAGTACCTACTACCATTACTATTTCTGCCGCCAAGCAGTAATGTCTGCATTGCTGTGTGCCGGTTTGAAGGGTAAGGGGGTCGGGGAAATTATGGGCACATGAGACCTTACAACTCTTTGTCTCAGGGTGACAGGCCCAACGCAATACAGCGTTGGTCACGTGCTTAGTGAACGTGATCACCGCGGTATTGCAGTTGCCATAGGTTACCGCTTAACATCAGGTGGGCCTTTGCCTTATTTCGTCATTTAGAAGTATAAAAAAATCTTCATTCATTATCCACACCTCGACTTCACCCACTGGTCCCCAAGTTTCTAATTTTGTGTCATCTGCCTCGTGGCAGTTCGTCGTTCATGTGCTAGTCCAATCCATTGTTTGCCTACGATTTTATCTATATCGTCTGCCCACCTTACTGATGGACTATCGACATTTCTAAATCCCTGTATCGACCACCATTCAGTTACGCAGGCGGACCTTCGCCCGCAGCGCCACAGAGGTCGTCAAAAGTATAATTTAAATAATATTATATGACGTCTATATAGACTTTTTTAAACTTTCGCGATCACAACACATTATTACTACATTGGATTATCGGCTAATTATTGCGTGATTACCTTTATTTTATTTTATTCCCGACGTTCCCAAGTGTACTCGGCGTGTGAATAAACCAAAGTGTGCTGATACAGTTAGTGTAGTGTGCTGTCCCAGTGTGAACCGGCCTTAAATCTCAAATTTCTAATTATGAAGACCAAGTGAGGGTAGTCTGAAAAGATGCCTTCGCTTTGCTGCGGTTAACTTCAGCACGCCAGTCTCCCCGCGACCACGACCAAGTGCAATCCGGTGCAAATCCGAAAAGTCGGGAATAAAATAAAATAAAGGTAATCACGCGATAAAATCCCGATAATCCAATATAGTAATGACGTCTATATACTTGTACGCACTGTAACTTGTTGTAACAAATGGACAACTCTGTAACTGTCCAGATGGAGCATCTTCAAGTTTTTGTTAAAATCTACATGCTATGAAGGAAGTTTTAAGGTTCGAGCATAAAAATTCTTGATTTCACCGATGACAGCTAGGTGAATTCTTGAGTTCCTGATCTGCGCCTGTTTGAAGTCAACTCAGCACTGGCAGACGCCCTGACACCCTTCTCCGAGTAGAAGAAGACCCTCTCGGCTAAGCATACTCCAAAGTTACTTTCTTGTGTCCTATACCCAGTCGCGTTCTCAAGCGCAAATGTTTTCGCGTTCTGGTTACTTAAATGGATATCCCTTAATCGTCCTTAGACATGAGCATATTCTTAGCTCAGAAAGTTTTTATCATAATCTACACGCTATAAAGGATGTTTGTGGCTCGAACAAAAATTCTGGATCTCACCGAAGATAGTAAGGTTGACCCTGAAGTTCCTGAACTGCGCCTGCTTGAAGTCCACCCCGTAGACGACGTGGCCGCGACCAGCTCTACTGATTTCCTCTCCGGAAGCAAGTAGGCTCGTGAGAAAAATACGCTCTCGTCTGAACATACTTGACATCACATTCTTGCTTCCATTAACTAGTCGCGTTCGTAAGCGCAAAAGTTTACGTTTCTGATAACTAATCTTATTGTGTTTCATATTATTTTCACATTCTTTAAGTGTAAAGTTTTGTCAAAACTCTACTATAGACCTTCATTCTAGCATACTATGTTAAGATTTTGCCTTGTTTTGCCTTTTTACTGTTTTTCATCTCACGTGGTGGACAGGTAGAAAATGCCTTCGGCATTATATTACCAATTGTACCCTGTTTTAAGTTGTGTGCAATAAAGTATTAAATAAATAAAATAATAATAAAGTTACCTAAGTTGGTCTGGTATATTATGTACCTACTGTTTTTTGTCTGTACTGTTTTGTTGCCACATAAATGTCTATCTATCTACGATCTAGAAGGTTTTGTCATACATAAGCTACGAATGAATATTTTTTTCTTACCGATGACTGTGAGGTTAACCCTGGAGTTTCTGGTCTGCGCCTGTTTGAAGTCCACCCGGCACCGGTAGATGCCCTGGTCGGATGCCCTGACGCGGTCCACGCCCAGCTCAGCCGGTTTCCTCTCCGGGAGGAAGTAGGCTCGGGAAGCGAAGACGCTCTCGTCTGACCAGCGTTCCGCTACGCCAAAGTCTCGTTCTCTAGCGTCCACGCTGTAGAAAAAAAAATGATTAGGTCTATTTTTAAGAAGATATATTATAGTTCTTATAAAAAGCTAGACACCTGCTCACGTTCCTGTGAAAAAGGATCTTATGACGGACAATTTAAGAAAGCCCTTAGGGGTTAATGTTCTCGTTCGGAGGTACAGAACCAACCCGGCAGGGTTATTACATATCACGCGATAGGTTTGCAACAGGCGCATATCACGCGATCATTGCTGTCAATGATCACCCTTCCGATGTTTTATTCTTAAGTGAACACTGTTTATACATACAGCCCGATATATAAGACTGGTATCCAAAGAATGGTGTCCAAAATATTTTACGAGTTAAGGAACGAACGTAATATTAATATCACGATTCCTTAACTCGGCCATTTGGCACGAGATTTTTCGGCGCAGTTAAGAAGCGACTAAAAAAATTACACTTAGATGCGAATTCCTCTTACACCTCGCAGTGGTTATGTGATGCCTGCATAAGTGATGATTTATGGCTTTTTGAGGTTGACCAAAGATAAAATAATCAATGCCGTGGAGTGCCAGCAGTATAATGTTACCCCTCCTCTCATTCCCGAACCGGAATCCGTGTATCAACATCCTAAAAATCATAAAACTGCGTCCTTCAAGGGTAGCTTTAGATATTTGGCAACGAAGTGTTGGAACAATATTCCTCCGCCGGTTCGTAATGTAAATAACAAATGCACTTTTAAAATTAAACTGAAACAGGTATTACTCAAAAAACAAATAGAAGGTATACCTAAACACTTCGTTTGCCAAAAATAAGACTACAATCTCTGCAAAACGTAATAACAACAGGCTTAGATTTCACTTCAAAACGTAGGTACACAATACATGCTATCAATCTTAATATAATTAATATCAATCTATTCACCATAGCACTTAAATAATGTAGGTACACAATACACGGATTGCGTCTCGTTCAGCTTGCACTCTACAGGCTATGGCTGAAAATCAGCGTTTGCTCCTTGAGCATATCTCACGCTGAGCCATGACCTTTTGACGTGCTGCAGCACACACATAACATTTTGATTGTTAATTATATTGTCTTATTTTGTTATATTTTGTGTTTATTTGATGTATAGTAATGTTGTATTCAGCTTTTGTTTCTTGTATGTGTGTCTGCAGTCGTAAATAAACGTTTTATCTATCATCTATCTATCTATCCTATACTGCGCTCGCCAACCCGCCTACCAAGCGTGGTGAGTATGGCAACTACCACTCATGGAGATCCATGAGGGAGGTGTTCAGTAGTGGAGGCTTTACGGCTGAAATGATGATGAATGAAGCAGGTCAACTACAGATAAAATAATTACAGAGGAGACAGTCTAGAATTTTCTTAAAATCAGTTTAAATAGTCTTAGCACAGTACAAGGCAGTTGGCTTCAGACGTATTGACATGTTCTTTCCTCCAATTAAAGACGACAAAGCTGAGAAGATGGTATACCATCTTCTCAGCTTTGTCGAAAAGCGATGAGATGAGCTTTGTCGTCTATATTTGGCTTGCCTTAATATATGCCACAATGTCCCAGGCGTAGCAGTGTCCCGTGCAGCATGAATTGCAGTTGTAACGCTGTATAATTTATCTACGAGTAATCTCTATCTCTACATATTGTAAATTGAAGTCGCTTTCCGCGTCTGTCTGTTTGGCTTCTTCGCGACGGATTTTGATACGGTTTTCACTGATAATATCTATGTAATGTTTTTTGCAAACAAGAATGTTTCAAAAGGAAGGTTTAGAGGTAAAATTAATTGAGATTTTGTGTAAGCTCACTGAACTACGATGAAGATTGTTGAAGCTGTAAGAAAATTGCATGCCGATTAATAGTTGTTTAGGCGTGCTCCACGTAAACCATTGTAAGTTATGTGTACGACAGGATTGTTGTGTCCACCAAACGGACCAACTTCTGTTCTACGACGTTGGAAAATAATCAAATCAAAAATCGTACAAGATAAATAAATAAATAAATAAATAATGCTGGACAAATCACACAGCATCATCTAGCCCCAAGCTAAGCAGAGCTTGTGTTATGGGTACTAGATGACTGATATACATAATACATTATACTACATAGATAGATATTTTTATAATATACATATAGAAAAACACCCAGAACACCCTGAACAAATATCTGCAGATCGTACAGACATTTGTCCCGAGGCGGGAATCGAACCCGCAATCCCTTGCGTCGCAGGCGGACCTTCGCCCGCTGCGCCACAGAGCTCGTCAAAGATGACCGATGATTGGTTCATGCATACAACTGTGCGAAGCAGGGGCGGGTCGCTAGTAATAGAATAACTGCCTCCGTGCTCAGTTGGTCTATTAGCTGAGTGATCGCAGGAGGTAGAGACAGAGGGTTGGATAAATGTATGTAATTGTTCTGCAGATCTTTGTCCTGTGTCTGGGTATTTTGCTATGTAAGTATTCTATCAATCGCCTGGTACACTGTGACGTGGACCTGCGGGTGAGATGATGATGCTGATATGAAAGGCTAATTTACTAGCTTCCGCCAATTATTTAAATCGTTCGATGCACCCTGACACTAAACACTGTGGCATTGTCTTTAAATGTGTTAACAATAATGCCGACGCAAGCAACTATTATTGTTACCATTTATTGTGCAATCATATTGCACGAACTTTTTTGTAGAACATAATACACGCCACGTCCGGCTTACACTGTATTTAGAGGTACACTGATTCCAAATAAGTGAGCTCAATCGTTTCGTGTGGAAACAAAACGGCACGGTCTCAGTAGGATATATAAATTACAATTACAATTAGCCATAAGTGTCCCACTGCTGGGCAAAGGCCTCCCCTCCAACTCTCCATGCATCCCGATCCGCCGTCAATTCGACCCATGCGCTGTTATGCCGGTCTAACTCGTCACGCCATCGCTTCTTCGGTCTGCCGCGGCGCCTCACCGTGTTGGGGCTCCACTGAGTGGTGATCTTTGCCCACAGGTCTTCGGGCATTCGGCAAAAATGACCAGCCCAGCTCCATTTATACTCTGTTCACCGAAACAAGCTAATAGGGAAATCATAGACTGCAGGTTATTGGTCGCAGATAACGAACATAGGGCACGTGCACACTGTGCACGCTGTGTGGCCAAAAGTCAGTCTTATCGGTCTCTTGTGCGGTGCGGACGTGTCGTTCGGTGCTCGTTACATGTGTTCTCAGTATACAAAAATGGCAAAAATGTATAAAGCATGTAGTTGATGTAGTAGAGCCTGGTATAGATGTTATGGATAGGAAAGTAGAAAATATGGCAGAAAGTTTTATTATAAACTTGGAGTATTCGAAGAATTAGTATAAGAATGTAAACTACCCAAATTAAACAAAATATACATACATATATATTAAGGTTCTCAGTATCATAATAAGTAGGTCAATTATCAAAAACCCATTCATCCACAAAACCCCGGGCGAAAAGCTAGTGAATAATGTAAGTAATAGTTTGAAGTGAGCAATCTAAACATAGCTTTACATTTTAAAATAATGGTCACTCCCACTGACCAATCTTAGTCTCTCACGCTAGTAGTCCCGTCCTTTTCACTTTCGTACAATTGTGCAAGAGAGCGCGCGCTATATTAGCTTGTCTCCGTGAACAGACTATAAGTTTTGCAACTTTTTGAGCTACGTCGATAATTTGAGTTTTGGAGCGCAGTGCTGTATTACGAATACGGTCCATGCGTTTTAATCCGAGTATACTGCGCTCCATTGCCCGTTGGCAAACCTCGAGTTTGGACCTTGTGTGTTGGTGAGTGACTAAGTCTGCGCGCCGTAATTGAGTATGGGGAGATAGATAAATAAATATATAGTTAGATCGATAGATAGTTATAACGTTTATTTAAGACTGCAGACACACATACAAAGAAACAAAAGCTGAATTACATGCATTATAGCAGAGATAACAATAAGAAAGTACAACAATACAATTACATCATGACGGTAAGGGCGTGTCTAACGATTAAAATCTTTGGCCTTAGCAGCCTAGCTTATATCTAATGGTTTCGGCCGCCAGCAACTTACGAACGTGTGCTAAGATAACGGAGGATGTAGTGCCTGCGATCATTTAGATAGAATAGGATTAGGGTAACGGGCTAGCTTACCCACACCTACGTGCTCATTATCAGCCTCTCTACCTAATTGGCTATTATGGGAGGAAAGACCGATGGTTAGACGACATATCGTACCTCCAGTCGTAGACTGACTCAATTCAAAATTTGGGTGAATTAAGTTAAGTATACAGAACGACTCAAAAAAGTGCGCTCTATCGCCTAGTAAATCAGAAACCGTAATAAATAAACTGTAATAGCTCTGTTTCCTTTATAGTCAAGTTATAGTGTGATTTATCAAAAACTGTCAAGGACCGAAACACGTTTTCTTCATTTCCCAAAAAACATGAATTTTGGATTGAGTCAGTCACTGGAGGTGCGATATGTGGCACAGTTGTTTTTAACACTCTAGTAGTAGTAGAACTTTTTGTGAAAGGTTCATCCGGGGAAGTACTACCACCATACCTATTTCTGCAGGCAGTAATGTCTCCATTGCTGTGGTCCGGTTTGAAGGGTAAGGGGGCCGGTGAAATTACGGGCACATGAGACCTTACAACTCTGTCTCAGGGTGACGGGCGCAATGCAATGCAGCGTTGGTCACGTGCTTAGTGAAAGTGATCACCGCGGTATTGCGATTGTTGTAGGTAGAGGTTACCGCTTAACAGCAGGTGGGCCTTTGGCTTGTCTCGTCATTTAGTGGTATTAAAAAAAAAACATAAATCAAAGCCGGTGCCGTGTTGCTCCGCCTTTCTTGCCCGTGGATGCAGTGAAAGTTTCCTAAGGAATACTTCCGGAAGATGGGCAGCAGCGTTTTTCCGTTTAACAACATCCCGTACTGCGCTCGCCAGCCCGCCTGCCGAGCGTTCTAAGTATTGGCAACAACCCACTGATGATCTTGGATATTCATAAGGGTGGCCTGTGCCCAGCAGTGGACTTGAACAGCAGTCCTTTGGCTAAGATGATAACGGCTAATACGGCTCATGTGATAAGTATGTCATCATCATTTCGACCGTAATACGTCCACTACAGAACACAGGCATCCCTCATGGATCTCTATGAGGGGTAGTTGCCATACTCACCTCGCTTGGCAGGCGGGTTGGCGAGCGCAGTACAGGATGTTGATACACGTAAAGACGCTGCTGCCCATCTTACTTATCCCTTAGCAGGCTCTTACTGCATCCACGGGCATGGGAGGAGGGGTAACATTCTACTGCCGGCACCCCACGGCAAGATAGTATGAATTTACAAAAAAATATGAATTTAGGTGTTACAATGAACCTTCCTGTACCTAAACACAAGCTCTGCTTACAATAGGGCAAGGTGGTGCTATGTGGAATAACCAGCAAATTGTTTCTCGAGTTACGAAGATACTTGAGAACACAGAGCTGTAGAATGTTCTCTTTGTGTTTTGTGCTCGAGACACAATTTTGCTTGTCTAGAATTTTCTACAAAAAAGAAAACTTTAAGTACGAAGCTTGACGTACTATATTTTAATTTTTAAAACAATTTGTTAGAAAATATTACTGAAAAACAAGTATCTGAAATTATTCTGTATTTGTTCTTTAATAGTTTCGTGTTTTTTTACAAGGGATTGACGAACAAAGGATTGGACAAAAATGGAATTTAACGAAATAAGCATTTGACAAAACAAGCATTTGATAAGTTTCCGTGCTTCCTTTATATTTACTGTTTTTATTGTATTATGTATACAACCTTTTGATTTATTTTTATATGTAAACGTAATTTTATAGTCCTTACCTTCCTGTTACACAGTTTATCACTAGCACAGTTAGTTATAGTTTAGGTAATATATTATTATAGTTTAGATAGTATATAATATAGTATAGTTTAGGTAAGGTCTTGATAATTGCCGTAAATATGTAATATGTTGTAAACGTTTTCATAAATAAATTATTTGATGATGATGATTTGGCTTTATAATTTTCTTGAAACCAATTATTAGTTGTAAATTGTGGTTCAGGGTGATCTTAAACTTCCTAAAATTATTTCACACACTAATTACTCGTCGGAGTAAACGATAATTTAAATTATTCTTCTCTGTTTATGTCCGTTTCTAAATAAATTGTGGCACTGTATATACCGATTGTAGTTAATGATGGCCCGAATTTTGATTTTTCTTAGTATAAGCAGGAAGACGAGCGAACGGGCACCGATGTTGGTCGTTCTGTCGAAATACATGTTGGCCCTCACCTGGCATGGCTAGATGACCTATTCGATCAAAATGAGCTAAAGTAGCACATCCTGTTCATTAGTAAGCCTCAATCATCATGCGTCATGCGTCAGGGCGTAGATAGCTGCGTTGCAGTTTTTTATAACTATTGCAGCTGTCTCCATTTACATTAGTTATTATGAGCCATTTGTAATGTTATTACAAATTAACGTTTTTATTTATTTATTATTTATCATCATCATTTCAGCTAAGTTACTACACTAACACAAACCATTAAATAGATACAGACAAATTTATTTGCGATGCCCGTCGATTCGACGGTTACCTTTCTAGGGGCAGAGGCGGGTCGCTAGTTGTAGGATAAAATCAAATCTAGGTCATTGCTTTATACCTTCGTTCATTGAAATAAAATAACTCTCAATGCACTTCAAAACGACTCATCCTTTGAACTCCTCACAAACTACTCCAAGGAAAGACTAATACGAAGAATATTCAAGCTTTTTCCATCGCCGAAGTTGACGGCGGACCAATAAAACCCACGATGCAAGTTCCGCAGCTCTTAGCAAGTTGCAAGTTGTAACGTCAAAGGCATCGATACATCTTTCACATCAGCGGAGCAGGACGCACGGCACTTGAAACTTAGTCTTTGATATGCACATTGCTATAGTGAATTCTTTAGTAAACAGAGAGATCACTGCAATGTAAAGCTTGAAGGGGCTTTCTTTTTTCCAAAATATTACAAATTCACTTAAAATAACTATATTCATGGATAGTATTTGAATTTTGAACTCAATAATCGGTGATGAACATTGCCGTGGGATGCCGGTAATAGAAATTTATCCCTCCTCTCATGCCCGTGGATGCAGTAAGAGTCCTGCTAAGGGATATCTCCAGAAGATGGGCAGCAGCGTCTTTCCATGTATCAATATCCAGTACTGCGCTCGCCAACCCGCCTGCCAAGCTTGATAATTATGGCAACTACCCCTCATGAAGACCCAAGAGGGAGGCCTGTGTTCAGTTAGTGGACGTTTTACGGCTGAAATGATGATGATGAATCGGTGATGTTTGGAAAGCTTACATAAAAAGCCGTGTTGGCCGAGTGGTATGTGCCCCCGACTTTCAATCCGAAAGTCTTCGTTCAATACTGGCAGTGCACCAATGGATTTTCCGTTCTTGAAAAATGTATGTGCCGTGCTTAATCAGGTGCAGGTCGCTAGTTGTAAGATAAAAAAGAAACTAGGTAATTGCATTATACCTTCGTTCAGTGAAATAGAATAAAAGACCTCAATCTACTTCAAAACGACTCATCCTTCGAACTCCTCACAAACTACTTTAAGGAAAGACTAATACAAGAATATTCGAACTTTTTCCATCGCCGAAGTTGACGGCGGACCAATAAAACCCACGAGGCAAGTTCCGCCGCTCTTAGCAAGTTGCAAGTTCTGACGTCAAAGGCATCGATACATCTTTTCACATCAGCGGAGCAGGACGCGCAGCACTGAAACTTACATACATACATATAATCACGCCTCTTTACCCGTAGTGGTAGGCAGAAACCACTTCTTTCCACTTGCTACTATCCTTACATACTTGTTTCGCTTCGTCCACTTTCATTATTCCCTTCATACATGCTCTTCGGTTTAGGGTACTCTTGACCTGGCCTTGAAACTTGCTTATTGATATAAATAAATAAATAAATAAATAATAAATAATGCTGGACAAATCACACAGCATCATCTAGCCCCAAGTTAAGCAGAGCTTGCGTTATGGGTACTAGATGACTGATATACATAATACATTATACTACATAGATAGATATTTTTATTATAAATAGAAAAACACCCAGAACACCCTGAACAAATATCTGCAGATCGTACAGACATTTGTCCCGAGGCGGGAATCGAACCCGCAACCCCTTGCGTCGCAGGCGGACCTTCGCCCGCTGCGCCACAGAGCTCGTCATATGCACATTGCTATAGTGAATTCTATAATAAACAAAGAGATCACTGCAATGTTTAGCTTGCAGAAGCTTTATTATTCAAAGGATTACAAGTTCACTTAAAAATAACTATATTCATGAATAGTATTTGAATTTTGAACTCAATATTCGGTGATGTTTGGAAAGTTTACGTAAAAAGCCATGTTGGCCAATTGGTATGTGCCCCCGACATTCAATTCAAAGGTCTGGGATCGATACTGGCAGTGCACCGATGGATTTGCCGTTCATGAAAAATGTATGTGCCGTACTTAATATTGGGGGGTTGTAAGATAAAATTAAATGTCATTGCACTATACATTTATGTTTTATGGTGATTGTACATTATATAGCTTATCTATATATCTATCTATCTATAGCTTCAGGAGCAGGATAAACAGCACTTGATACTTGGCCGTTGCTATCTTAGATGAAGTTCGATATGAATATAATATTATAAATGTAGAAAATTGAGAGATCACTGCAATTTTAAGTTTATGAAAGATTTATTCTCAAGAAATGTCGTGTTGACCGAGTCGTATGTACCCCGACTTTCAATCCGAAGGTCGAATATTCGATACTAGCGGTGCACCAATGGATTTTACTTTCATAAAAAAATGTTTGTGCCGTGATTTATCTGTTAACATCGACATCTAATGCATCCACGGGCAAGAGATTTAAGAGAGGCAACATTTTAATGTTATCCCACGGCAAATGCTCCAGTTAGATACATACATATTTTAAAATTTATTATTTATTGTATAGTACCTAGTCACCAGAATATATAATATTCTATGATCTCGATGTTATGTTGTATTAAGTGCAAATTTTTGTAATAGGTATCTTTTTAGAGTTTCTTTTTGTATTTTTTAGATGTTTAATGTAATATATTACTATTAAGAAAGTGTTATAATATAACGCAATAGAATAAGCTCTGTAATGTTAAAATTATGTATGAGTAATAAATAGATAATTATTACATAAACGCACCAGTTTATTCTAAACACTGATTTTGCTGTCTCGTTCCACGTCTGTCAACGCGAAATAGCGAATTATTACTATTTGGGGGTATCCCCAATATTATTATTTTTTTATTAATATTTTTGAAATGAATACTTTTTTAACGGTTTGAGGTGTATACAAACATAGATTATGACGTGATAAATTGATATAATCATTAGCGTTGGATGGTCAACGTCAAACAGTGGAGTAGTTACCCTTCCACGTTTGTATGGAAAGATGGGCGACTCGTTCAACCCTAATGTCATGTTCTACGTCAATCAGCCCACGTGGGTACGTGGAATCGTGCTCTTACGAGCATGACAGAACACACAATTGAATTTCTACGTTCAGCTTTCGTTTCTCTTGCATACCTACAGAAATGTGATCTTGGAACATTTCTATTTTATCTTTCCGACCTTTTAAGGTGATGCCTAACGTAAAATTACCAAAGGTTATCCCTGTATTAATTTGAGTGGAGACTTATAGTTCTCGATACAAAGCACTAGGCCTAAACGTCTTTTTGATATATGATTGTTTACTTTAACACAGTCTTAGAATTGACTCTTACGTCCACAGCTGGACATAGGTTTCCTCTTGAATCTCCAAGATCTTATGGGGTTTATTGATATAAGCGCCACGTTTAGGCAGGCGAGGTGGCGAGCGCAGTACGGTGTTGATACACGGAAAGACGATAGAGGAGGGCAACATTTTATTGCTGGCACCCCACGGCTACATGGTTTAAATACTTAAAAATCCCACGTATACGAGGTGTATTAAAACATGTGTACTAAGCTGAAAAGGGGTGATTTTGACTATATATGCAACAACTTTTGTTCTACGACATTTCAGGATTCAATGATTTTCACTGAAGAACAGACCACGAAAGTTTTAACTTCAACAGCATTTATACGATAATGAAAACCTAAAAACCAGCTGATTTTTGACAAGTTCATTGATATCTGCGAAGAGTTGCAGTACAGGTACAAATAAAAATACCTATAACTACTACTCATGATAGGTTTTTTTTATTAAAAAGTAAAAAATAAAATAAAAGTCCGATTATGAACTCAAGATTATTTTCAAATCGCACTATCTAGTAAATTTATAAATAAAAATATATGTATATGTATAAAAAAATCGATTTTTTTCCTTCTTAAACTACTTTTTTTACTTTCGGGTTAGTACACATGTTATAAGATAAAATAAATAAATAAATAAATAATACACTTTGTATAAATTCGAAAGTTGGTTGTATGGATGTTTGTTACCTCTTGTTTGTTGAATTGAAGCAAAATTCAAAATAAATCAAGGTTAATAAATAAAAATTAGGTCAAGATAAAACTTTGCACACTATATAGATGTTGAATAGAATTAACATATTCTACTTTTCATCCGGGTACAATGCGTGCGTTGGTGCTGGATGAAGCTAGTTACAATACAATACTTTTGAGCAGTACCACTAGTTTTAATGCAGGCAGCGCCGTGAAAAGACGTTTTATTCTGAGAACGGAGACGACGAAACGAGAAAAAGGTTAAAAATAATGAAAAGAAAGCAAGGCTGGAATGTTTAGATGAATAATATAGAAGCTTTAATAAGAATATCTTTTGTAAAAACACTTTTGTATTTTTCAAATACAACAGGTATTTCACAAAGACACATAAAATTACTTTTTAATATTATCTATACTAATATTTTATGGAGGTAAACTTTGTGAGTTTGTGAGGTTGTAGGGTGTAATCTCTGGATCTACTGAACCGATTTTCGAAATACTTTTAATAATAGAAAGCCACAGTATTTATAAATTACCGCCCAACAAAGTGGGCACCGGGTCAGGTAGTTAGTTTATATAGAACGAGAATGAACAATACGTTCTTTGTATCAACGTGACGCTAAAGAATAAATCATATTTTTTATGTATTGCACTCTAAACTTTTTAAATCATAAATTGGATGTGGAAATCTAGTTTTTTTTAATTATATTTATTCATCTTTTTTACACATACTTAATATTTATACATCTAAATCATTAATTTCTGAAAGAGTAGAATAGCAATAGAATTGAAAGAGCGTGGTTCATTTTTCGATCATCACCCTCTATTGAAAAAAAAGTTTGTTATAATCCAGTAGGTATGGGATGCACAGAAAGACGCTACTGGCCATTTCTCAGGGCAACCCTTAGCAGATTCTTAATCCATGGGCAAGAGAGGAGAGGCAATATTCTACTGCAAGCACCCACGGCACTATTTAAAATGTGTAGTTTTTTTTGATAACTGATATTCCTGGTATAATAAATAAACGCTCTTTTTGTTTTGCCTCTTAAGATATCAATACCTCTAGAGTGGTTTATTCCAGAAATCCCAGAGACTAAGATCCAAATCTCACCCACCACCCCAAGGTCACTTGCTTCTCGATCACTATCATTACTCCACTCCATGACTAGCAGTAGTCATCATCTTCATCATCATATGAGGCGTAAAACGTTCACTACTGAACACAGGCTTCCCTCATGGATCTCCATGAGGGTTAGTTCACATATTCACCACGCCTGGCAGGCGGGTTGGCGAGCGCAGTACGGGATGTTGATGTACGGAAAGACGCTGCTGCCCATCTTCCGGAGGTATCCCTAGCAGGTTCTTACTGCATCCATGGGTATGAGAGGAGGGGTAACATTCTACTGCCGGCACCCCACGGTGAGTGTACACTAGCAGTAGTCCTGGAGTGGAATAAAGATGTTGGTCGTGGTCGAGGTGTGGATCTTAGTGTCTGCAAGATATTGCTTACCTATAAGTCTGAAGGCTCTGCTTTGATCGAGTCTAAGGCAACCAGCTGGTACTTAGTGTATTATTTATCCTATCAAAAACATATATGTAAAAATAGGAGCCAAATTCAATATTCAGAATGTCGTGGTTGTTCACTTCGCCCACAAAATAATTGAGATCTAAATGACGCCAAGTTCTGTAGATAATCCTGAAACTTATTTAATAACATATTGCTCATAAAACTTAGGATCTATTTAAGCTCACGGTTTAATTGTATAATTTTTCACGACTGACAGTCACCACGCTTGGCAGGCGGGTTGGCGAGCGTAGTTCTGGGTGTTGATACACGGAAAGACTAATCTTCACGTCTTTCAGAATAATCCCATGTCAGATTCTTACTGCATCCACGGGCAAGAAAGGACGAGCAACATTCTACTCCCGGAATCGCAGGCTTTGATTAGAATAGATGATTCAATTAGTGACATTTGCTGAAGTATGTATTCGAACTATAAGTCTTCCAGAAAAGTCCGTAAATTGAGTTGTACCTGTAAATAGGCGTGCCTAGGTCCTCCTTATACCACAGCACCAGGAGAACGGCGTCCTCTTCACCAGCTGTCTCGATGTCACACGGGAGGTACACCGGCTCGCCAGCCACTGCCACCACTTGTGTCATGGGCACTGAAACAAGAGGAATCATAAGTAAACAACTAATTATAAAGAATTCTGGCTCATATTTTTTCCTTAATCTATAAAAACTTAATCATAATAGATGTTACTTTTATATAAGACAAACCATATATAAAAAAAATTGCCGTCACGGACGCCTCGAAGATGTAAAACATTTTCACCACAGTCACCGTAGTCGCCACAGTCGCTACAGTGGCCCCAATCGCAAAAGTCACCACAGTCGCCTCAGTAGCCCCAGTCGCCACAGTCGCTTCAGTCGCCGAAATCGCCCCAGTCGCCCTAGTCGCCGCAGTCAACACGATGAGCACGATGGACGAAGGCAGTAGCCCTAGAACTAACTCACACATCTTCAAGCAAGCGTCACGCGTCACATCTCGTCCGTTCCGTTTTACCCTCTCCAAAAGATGGTTTAAATCAAAAGCTTTACTTCGGATCAGATGTTATATTATTTAAATAATTCACGCATTAAAAACTCGGTTATATGTGTGTTAACAAGGTGTTATGTAACCAAAAAAATACATTACATTATTCTGCTGTATAAAAATGGAAATGGGCGGGGCACTTGGCTCGAAGGGATGATGGAAGATGGACGAAAGCCGTAACTGAATGGTGGCCAAGGGACTCTGTGCGAACAAGAGGCAGACCACCCGCCCGATGGTCAAATGACATCATCAGTTCCGTTGGAAACCGTTGGACACAAATCGCAAGGGACCGGAAAGAATGGCACATAAAAGCGGAGGTCTATGCCCAGCAGTGGGTGCAAACGGGCTGAAATGATGAAATAATGATGATAATAATACGATTCTTAATTAAATTATTATTAACGCGGTCTGTCATTCAGTTTTAACGTTAATTACAGAATCAAAAGGCCAAATTAAGATAAAATCTTTGACAGGATATTGTGAATCCAATTCTTTCTAATGGTTCATTAGGAGCAAAATCCCCAAAACTTGTCCAATAAAGATCCATCTACAGCACGCCTCAGCACCGCCCCGGGGTCCAGAGATAGTGAATACGAATCCGATGATAATGCTAAACTTTTTAAGTAACATTCCACTTTTGTTCGCTGAACGGAAGCTCAAAAGCGAATTTTATTGTCTTGAAGGTATTTTAAATGGTTTCTGCGATCGCATTCAGCGTTTGAGACTATTATAGAAACTACGATGTTTAATAATGTATTTTGGATTTATTTAGTTCTCCTTAGTTTCTTCCTATTCGATTCAGAATAAATAGATTTCTTCAATTTGTTATTAAGTTGGTTTACAATATGAGAGAATGACCCCTAACATTTTTGTAATAATTTCGACGCAAATGATTCAGTGTTTCAGCTCTATAAAAAATAATAATCCTGTATTTGATTAAAATTTGATTAAAACATGACGTCGTATTAGACAACTGTCAAGTGTTTTGGATCGCGATGTTCACGTCGGTGAAGAGTTGCGTTGAAAACGGTGATAGATAATATCGTTAGATGCCTGAACAGTGAACACGAATATGATAAATGAATAGTTAGATACTGTATTTTTTAGACACGTATTTTATAGATGCAAAGAAAGAAAAGAGACCAGCGTGCGCTGCTAACACAGCGGGCATAACGCTGAGCCGGGATCAATTTGCTACTGTGGCACTTTGGTAACTTTTAGTCTATTGGTCTTATTTATTTTACTAATTGCTGTTTTTCTTTTTATATATAAGCTGTGTGTAAATGTTAAATGTAAATGTTATCTTTGTGTTTTAAAATGTTTTGGGTGCTCTTTAGTAAATAAATAAATGTTTACGTCTATAACCCATGACAAAATATTATTCAGTTTACATGAAATATCACACAACGGTAATTAAAAAAATTAGACCAACTGCAAATCAGAGAAGTATCTAATTGTTTTTAGCTAAGTAACATAAGCGTCTAAGGCTTCAGCCAAACCAGCGCGTCTGCGACACTAAATGTCGGACGAGGAGTGGAAGTATCTACTGCGTAAAATGAAACGTGCACACCTGCTGGAATACTGCACAAATCGCGAACTACTAGTGATGTCTACTCTGCCGACGCGGTCGTCCTTTGTTGAAGTCACATAGGTATACAATCGACTAAACATCTATAACCTGGTTCAATAAAGAAAGGAATCTTAAATGGCGGCGCTTATCATGTTCTCTCGCTCGCACACTAGTGCCGTCTTTACTCACTCTCGCGCGTACCGTAAGCAGAAAAAAAATCAGTCTTGATTTGCTTCCACGCTGTCTAGACGCGCTCAGTGATCCTTTTTACGAGTACCTTGTTATAGTTTTCTGTTATTTTTCCTTTGTTATCTGTTTGTTATTGTTGTTAAGTTTTGTTTTATTGTTAAGTTTCGTTGTTGTTGTGTTGTTTGGACTGTGCGGAAATAGTAATTATGTCTCTTCGAAAGCGAGGGAAGATTATACATAGTGACACACGTTAAATAATGTATAATGTCATTAGGTATTTTGGAGAAGAAAAAAATTTGGAACGTTATCATCCATTCGAGCATAGTAATGCTCGAGCTTCCATGGCCACGGGATTACCAATTAGCACAATAGTGAAGATAAAAAAAAGAAGGTATGTCTGTATGAAACTCTGCTCTGACTCTGTTGTAGATAACTTAACTAAAGGTAAAAAATCTTGATGTGTCTTTTTATCTTCTTTATTTAAAAACTCAGTATTAAAATAAAATGCAATGTAACTACGATAATAACGATTACTAAATCAATTGAACCATTATAATATACTTATTATAGTTTAAATGGTTTAAGCAGTAGTTTATTTGTTTAATATTGATGATCCTGGTGAAGGACCGTCTCATAGATACCTGGTATTAATAAATGACCTAAAAATTTTATTATATTCGTTTTTTATTTAAACCACATCATGTTAAGAATCCTCCTGAAATTTTGTTATATCGTTGTCAGGGAGTTCAGAAACGGACATAGAGTCATTTCATCCTGAAAAAAGTAGAAAAAGTTTCCGATGAAAACTACAAAAATTCTTAAATGTTTTGTTTTTATTATTTTTAACTTAAAAAAAAACATTAACTTGAAATTTTGTATGCTGACTGTACTATCTGTCAACGCAAGTACTTGCCGCCATTTAAGATTCCTTTCTTTATTGAACCGGCTTATACCTATCCAGTTTGTAAAAGTTTTGCTTTGCGTTAATTTTGGGAAACAGGCACGCGTTCTTTTTTATTGTCTAGTTTGACCATTACAGAGTCTGGACAGTCAGCATCTGCTCAACAATTTTTTTGGTAAAGGACCTTTACTTTTATCATCATCATTTCAGCAGTTAAACGTCCACTACTGAACACCGCCTCCCTCATGGATCTCCATGAGTGAAAGTTGCCATACTCATCACGATTGGCAGGCGGGTTGGCGAGCGCAGTACGGGATGTTGATACACGGATAGACGCTGCTGCCCATCTTCCAGAGGTATCCCTTAGCAGGCATTTCCTGCATCCACAGGAATGAGAAGAGGGGTAACATTCTTCTGCCGGCACCCCACGATCTTTACTTTATTCTATCGCAAAGTCATCTGGTCAACCAGTCAGAAAGTCAGTTGTGAGATCGAGAATAAAATAAGACCTACAATTCCTTTTGCAATTTATCGCAACATGAACGCTCCCAAACTGTTGTTCTGAGAGATTTGTGAAGAAACATCTCGTAAATATCGGAAGAATTAAACATGTACATACATGGCGCGTTCGTCATGCGGCTACGCTTCCGCGACGCTAACGCGCAGGTTTGGCTGCAGATTAATTGTAGCCAAAATTCACAGGTATTGATTTTCTCTGTAGTGCATTTCACGTAGCGACAAAGGAACTATTAATAGAACAATCACTCTGACGCTCCTGGGACTTGTTGTTGTAAAGGATCTAAATTTATTTTTAAGGGAAACATTCCTACTTCTCAGTAAAATAAATTTAGAATGAAGTGAAACGTAATTAGCAAACAAAATACTTTAAAATGCAAAAAAGTGCTTACAGATCAGTCCACTTGTTTAAGAGCTAAGGAGCCTCTGACACACTGTAACTATTTATATTTAAATAAATTGAATTGAACAGCGGTCAAACATATAACACCTCTCTTTTTGTATCGGGGGTTAAAAATACCTGGCATTATACCAACGAAGCATTTTTTTATTATACTACTGAATGACGAGATAAGCCGAAGGCCCACCTGATATTAAGGGGTAACCTCTACCTATAACAATTGCAATACCGCGGTGATCACGTTCACCAAGCACGTGATCAACGCTGCATTGCATTGCGCCCGTCACCCTGAGACAGAGTTGTAAAGTCTCATGTGCCCGTAATTTCACCGGCCCCCTTGCCCTTCAAACTGGAACACAGCAATGGACACATTACTGCTTAGCGGCTGAAATAGGTATGGTGGTAGAACATTCCCGGATGAACCCTTCACAAAAAGTTCTACTACTACTAAATAATATATATTTTATAGCATAATCAGACACATTTCAAAATGCTGTGGCATCCCTATTTAGACGACATCCGAACCGCATTGGTCGAATCGAGCCTTCCTAAAGCCTAAAGCCGCGAATCCTATCATAGTGGAAACATGAAAAGACTTTTCATTTTCATTTTCCGTTTCCCCGAAAAATACCCTACAGAAACTGACTAAAAGCATCCACCAGCGACAGAGTGAATAAGCTCAAAAATATTCCATGCATATCTTCCTATCCACACCTGATTCCAGAGTACTCCTCTAGTGTATTTTCAGGAACATCCAAATTTGTAGCGGAATTTCAGTGTGTATTTTTAGAGGGAAGAGGTATTATTTTTAACGGGAGGTCACTTATCGTTTTGGCAAGTGTTTTGTTTCGGAGTCTAGTTCCACTTGGAGTTCTTTAGCGATTTCGTTCTGGCAGCCAAAAGGTCTTTGTCGTGACATGGGGTGCTGGCAGTAGAATGTTGCCTCTCCTCTCTTGCCCGTGGATGCAGTAAGAATGTGTAAAGTGATAGCTTCGGAAGATGGGCAGCAGCGTATTTCCGTGTATCGACATCCCATACTGCGCTCACCAAGCGTGCCGAGCAAGGCAACAATCCCCTCAAGATTCTTCGCTCAAAGAGATGTATGAGGGAGACCTATGTCTAGCAGTAAACGTGGACAGCAGTACTATGGCTGTGATGTTGATGATGAAGTGTTGTCATAATATATAGAGGTACACAGTCATTCAGACATACGAGTATAAGTTAGGCTGAAGTGTTTGTTTCTCATGTCAAAGAAAAGGTTCTTAGATTCTTATGAAAGTACGGCTCTTTAGTAAACTGAGGCCGCTCCAACTTATCCCACCGGGATGAGTTGACTTAATCATTAATTTTATTATTTTTGTTTAGTCAACCGATCCCGCATCAAGAAAAAGATAATAGTACCTACCTATTACATAAAACAATTTTAATTTTTTTGCCAGTCTTTCTCTCTGTTTGTTTCAGCTGATTTCCGAAACGGCTGGACCCACTTTGACAAGAGCAATATATATCCAGCAATATTTATTTATTCATTGATTCCATGCCGCCAATATCACATATATTTATTTTACTTTCATTTGCCGTGGGGTCCGGTAGCAGAATGTTACATCTCCTCTCTTGTCCGCGGATGCAGGAAGAATCTGCCAAGAGATAACACCGGAAGATGGGCAGCAGCATCTATCCGTTCTTCAACATTTCGTCCTGCGTTCGCCAACCCGACTGCCAATCGTGGTGAGTACATCATGGAGATCCATGAAGAAGGCCTATGTTCAGGTGGACATTTTACGGCTGAAATGCTGAATGATGGTAACAACCTCTCATGATCAGTACCGACTTGGAGGTCCTTGAGCAAGCATATGCCCAGTGTCCTACGGCTGAGATGATGGTGGCTTTAGTTAGAAGGACTGCACTGCCGTGGGGTGCCGGCAGTAGAATGTTACCCTTCCTCTCATGCCCGTGGATGCAGTAAGAGCCTGCTATAAGGATGCCTCCGGAAAATAAGCAGCAGCGTCTTTCCGTGTATCAACATCCCGTACTGCACTCGCCAACCCGCCTGCCAAGCGTGGTGAGTATGGCAACTATCTCTCATCCATGAGGGCGGCCTGTATTCGGTAGTGGACGTATTACCATAGATTACAGAATTACGGCTGAAATGATGATGAGAAGGATACATGGTACCAATTACACTTGATAAGAAACAGTGAAAATTACCTTACAAGCTAACAAATTATTCAAACTGAAAAAAAGCTTTATTCAGTGAGGCTGTATGGACCATATTGACGCGGTTGCTAAAGATAGCTAATTTTTTGGTAAGTTTCTCCAGGCTTAGGGCTACGTTTTTGAGTAATTTGGCTAATTGATTCAGTATACAAATGGCTCCAGGTTGCCACATTGCCGGTAAATCTGAACACTCTTTCAAGAATCGCTATAATCTGTCATTTGCGCCAACTCCTATGAGAAGACCTCTCTTGCCTATCAGAAGTGATAATGCAGATTTAGGACAGTTCAAGTTGTTATAGCTGGCACAATTTTTAAAGTCCTTCATTATTAAAGTAAACATAAATAAAAAAAAATCAAGTCAGTTCCAAAAGCCGAAGCGTTCTTTCGATGCAGGAGTGATCCATCCAATAAAATACCTTTAAGAAAATTTCATGTAGTTTATATTGTCTCTGGAAGTCCGGTCCGGTACATTCGGACGTCTGACCGAGCCGGACGTCTGCTCTGCTCTGGATTTACTAGTTCGAGCTATCATGGTTTCATTTTGCTGAACTGGGAGTCTGAGACGTTATTGAGTTTAAGAGGATGTGATCTTTGAACTGCTACAAACCAATTTTCGTTGACCGAGCGAACTCTCAAGTCATTTATGTTTAAGGCCTTTTTGCCGTGGGTTGCCAGCAGTAGAACGTGAGGGTTTGTTGCCATACTCGTTTAGAAGGCGGGCTGGCGAGCATGGCACGGGATGTTGATACACGGAAAGACTCTGCTGCCCATCTTCCGGAGTCACCCATTGGCAGATTCTTACTTAATTTACGGGCAAGAGAGAAGAGGCAAAAAGGCTACTGCCGGTACCCTACAGCAAATGTTTTAAATTTAATTCAATGATGTTACTTGCAGGCCCCCTAAATAATACGAGTACGATACGGAGGACTCACCAAAAACAGACACAAAAGCGGCGTTTTGATTCCCAGTAAATCGAATTCATCAAAAACAAACACCTAAGCGGGTTTTCGATTCCCAGTAAATCAGCGAGAACCGGCGGTTAGATATTTCCCAGCATGACACACCGTCAGGACGGGAAATAGCATTTCCGTGCCATGGCGGCCGTTTCCACGTACACCGTACTAGCAAAATGAAGAAAAATATATAAGGTTTTTGTGCTGTAACGCGAAGTTTGATATCCGCGTGGTTTGTGCAATAACGTAGCTATATACTGTAACTATGTAGCTATGTACTGTACCTGGAAACAATTAGATGTTATTTACGCGATAAATACCCGGTTTTTCGTATATTTTAATAAAGCGTAATCCATCGAACAATGACCTAGGCCCTGTAGCGTCACGTACAGAATACCAGTTGGTGCCTAAGTATCAATTATTTATGATAGACGTGAAAGCCCAATTAACTAAACTTCATTACAAATTAACATAATAAACCGCTGTAAAATCTGATACGGGGAACTCATCAAAAACAAACACCTAAGCAGGTTTTCGATTCCCAGTAAATCTGCGAGATCCGGCGGTTACATATTCCCCAGCATGACACACCGTCAGGACGGGAAATAGCATTTCCGTGCTATGGCGGCCGTTTCCACGTACACTGTACTTGCAAAATGAAGAAAAATATATCTGGTTTCGCAGTAACGCCAAGTTTTAGGTTTTACAATATATTTTGTGTAATAAATAACTGTTAACTTGATCATCGGTTTGGACTTTGAGACATTAAATTGTGGGGTGCCGGCAGTAGAATGTTGCCTCTTTTTTCTTACCCGTGAATGCAGTACGAATCCGCCAATGGATGCCTTCGAAAAACAGGCAGCAGCATCTTTCCTATATTATGATATCACACAGCTAAAGGAGCAATGGAACGACCTTTGTGGCGCAATTTACGCAGGATGTCGCGGGTTTGTTGCCGCAGGACAAATGTTGGTAATTTTCTACACACAATCCAGATATTTTTCTATGAATTCCGCCGTGGGGTGCCGGCAGTAGAATGATACCCCTCCTCTCATGCCCATAGATGCAGTAAGAGCCTGCTAAGGGATCCCTCCGGAAGATGGGCAGCAGCGTGTATCCGTGTATCAACATCCCATACTGCGCTCACCAACCCGCCTGCCAAGCGTGGTGATTATGGCAACTACCCCTCATGGAGATCCATGATCCAGGCCTGTGTTTATCAGTGGAATGATGAATAAAAAATGATGAATAAGACCAATTCACAAAACATGAGGTCTTGGTATGTTATGTATTCCCTGTAATCATTTCATCTCAGCCGTAGGACGTCCACTGCTGGGCAAAAGCCTCCCTGATGGATTACTGCAGTATTTATCATGAGGGGTTGCTGCCATACTCGCCACGCTTGGCAAGCCGGTTGGCGAGCGCAGTACGGGATGTTGATACACAGAAAAACGCTGCTGCACATCTTTCGGAGGTATCCCTTAGCAGGATTTTACTGTGCAATAATGACACGGTTAGAAGATTAAATTCCATCGTTAATGTTCATCCAGACCAACACTTGTCTCAAAGTCCCTGTCAGCGCTATGCTAATCACGATATCACGGACCGTAATCCAATTTTTTTGTCGCCAAACGAAATTGCTCAAAAACGATATTACTCCCAAACTGCAAGCTCTAAACTGGCAAAAAGCTTAATAAAGTACCAATATACCAAAAGGAAGCGACAACGCTCGAATTGGCTGGACGATATAACCTAAATTGAACCCTCTGCTTTTGAAGTGAGAGTTGCTTTCTCGCCAAACGCTCACAGGGTTCTGAGCTTAATTTACTCACGGTAGTGGGACATCATTTGAATAATTAAAAGGCGGCTTTATCTATTTATTCAGGTCTCGGTTTGAGTTGCAATTGTGTCCAATTTTGCAGCCAAATTTTGAGAGCCCTCAACAGCTGCAATGTCGGGATTTTTCCGTTTCCGTAGCCAAGTGAAGGGTTCTTGAGAATGCCGAATGGACTTTGACGACTTGCAGTGGAAATTGCTTGCACTACGTATAGTATAAAGTTCACACTGCTGTTTGTATAATTCTATAGTTGTTTAAGTAACGACGAATAAAAATAAATCCGAGCTGGACTCGCCCACCGAGGGTCCCGTAGATATGTAGGAACATATTAAATATTAGTCTTTAAAAATGCACAAATAGATTCGGTCGCCCATCCAATTTATGACCGCGCGTTGGGTTCATCGTTTAATTTCAGCCATAAAAACGTCCACTGATGAACACAGGCCTCCCTCATAGATCTCTATGAGGGATAGATGCCATACTCACCACGCTTGGCAGGCGGGTTGGTGAGCGCAGTATGGGATGTTGATACACGGAAAGACGCTGCTGCCCATCTTCCGGAGGTATCCCTTAGCAGGCTCTTATTGCATCCATGGGCATGAGAGGAGGGGCAACATTCTACTGCCGGCACCCCACGGCACACGCGTAGGGTTGCTTATTCTCAATTATTGATTTCGTACTGTCTACTGTATACTGTCGAGATTTTCTTTTGGATTCCATTCCAAATGTGTAGTTTTTGGATTTTTCTCTGTATCTACAGTATAATACTTCTTACTTCTTCTTCTACTTTTCCTATTTTTATAGATGTAGGTCTACGGGAAGTACCCTTTGAATTTTGATTTCTTTAAGAATGTCGAAACATGGGTTTTATGCAGCATAAACGGCCGTATCTTTTCTTCAGGTTTTGAATATTGTTTTTTTACAGCTTAAACAGGCTGTAGATTTGAGTATAGTTTGTATTTCAATTCGATACCTCTACACGTTCTCGAGATATAGGAACGTTTTCGGCTGAAATGATGATGATGATACAGCGTCAGCAGTATTTATATTCATGCTGTAGAGAACGCTTCAGTGCCTGGGACGTTGTTAGATGGATTAGGCTTGCCCAGTACCAATACCATCCTCTTAGCTAAGCCAGCTATTAGTCAGAGCAAATACGTGCTAAGGACGAATAGCAAGCCACATATCACATGTTTTTATTTATATATAAAAAACCTTATAAAATATTTATTATTATCATCATCATTATTTCAGCTGTAGGACGTCCACTGCTGGAGTTAAGCTCCCCTCATGGAACTCCAAGTATTGCGGCTGGAAGCGGCCAGCATCCACCGCTGTCTCAGGTCGTCCGCCGATCTAGTTGGTGAACGCGCTACGCTGAGCATGCCGGTCCGTGGCCTGCATTCGAGAACGTTTCGACCCCATCGGCTATGTGTTCTTTGAGGTACATGGCCTGTCACTTCAACGTGCTAATCCGTTCACCGTGTTGACCCGATTTCTTCTATAATTCTCCTCATTTCTGATTCGAACCCGTAGAGAATTACATAGCTCAATCATCAAAATCTTACCTCCTGTTCCAGTTAGGAAACAATGTCACGGCAATGTAAGGTCTCTCAAACAACTCATTTCAGCCGCAAAACGTCTACTACTGGAAAAAACATCCCTCATGGATGTCCATGAGGAGTAGTTGCCATACTCACCATGATTGGCAGGCGGGTTGGTGAGCGCAGTATGGGATGTTGATACACGGAAAGACGCTGCTGCCCATCTTCCGTAGGTATCCCTTGGCAGGCTCTTACTGCATCCATGGGCATGAGAGGAGGGGTAACAATCTACTGCCGGCACTCCATGATAAAATATATTATACACTTTGTTAAACAGGTAGAACCAACAAATAGAGGATGAAACCAGAGATAGTAAAATGATAAAAATAAATAAAAATAAAATAAATAATGCTGGACAAATCACACAGCATCATCTAGCCCCAAGCTAAGCAGAGCTTGTGTTATGGGTACTAGATGACTGATATACTTAATATATTATACTACATAGATAGACATTTTTATTATATATAGAAAAACACCCAGAACACCCTGAACAAATATCTGCAGATCGTACAGACATTTGTCCCGAGGCGGGAATCGAACCCGCAACCCCTTGCGTCGCAGGCGGACCTTCGCCCGCTGCGCCACAGAGCTCGTCTAATGATGAAACTAACTTTGAAATGGCTGACTAAGCTGAATACATTGTGTAGTTAGGTACAAACTGTGTGCTGTATAAGCTGTTAATCCTACGTTTACATGGTATGTTCGCTGCAAGTTTCCCAATTTTCGTAAGTTCAATGCGCCTCATAGTATTTATTTAGAGACTAAAGCTGACCTTAGCAGCGGGGCAGGTGGTCTTTGAGGACTGTTACAAGGTCACAAAGGGCATTAATATGTGTTACCGACTGTTATTAAAAATGACTCAAAAGATCGTTTTCAAAAGGAAAGTCTCGGAGTAAAACGCTCGAAAGAGGCCGAGAAACCATGTATAAACCGAAACACGGATGCAATTTAAGTAAAAAAACCTGAAACATATTTTGTAATTCTTAATGTTAGTAATTTTTAAAAAAGGTAAATATCCCTGGCGCCATTCATTGCCTACGAGTCGTCTTAAAAAGAGAGATTTTAAACCAACATTGGGCGTTACCGGCTAATTAGATAGAAAATAAAAATACCGTTTAAAAGAAGGTAGATTAAAGGGCCGGTAAAGTCTTTAAGTAAAATTTCTAACAGGGCAAAGATACGTATAAAATCACAAGTGCCACTAGCAACAACATTAAAACAAACCAAAAAAACTTATATTTACAGACGCAACTCAAAAACACAACCATCGAAAGTTCTCGCGGCACAACTGTTGTCCAAAACTAAAGCTTAGCCAACCCCAATCCAATTCGAAATTACATCAACACGCGCTTAGGCATCAAAGCAGAATTACCGAGGTAAGAGTGCTATTACTGGGTTCAGACTCGCAGCGCTGGATAGTCAGATTTCGAAGCCGCAATGTACTGTACACACGGGCTAACTGTTTGAGTTACTTATAAAGTTTGTCGTGTGCTGTAGAGTTTGGCTTCTCACGGGCATTGTGGTAAGACGACTTGTTAGATGTTACAAGTGTCGCGCAAACAGGGACTATTAATTTAATCCGAGGTACAGAAGGAAAATCTATATAATATTATAAAATGAAGTCGCGTTAGTTACACCTCCTATAACTCGAAAACGGCTAGACCGATTTCAATCTATATCTATACTTCTATACTTACTTAAATATACATACAAAGCTGAAGAGTTTTTTGTTTTTTTGTTTGCTTGAACGCGCTAATCTCAGGAACTACTGGTCCGATACGAAAAATTATTTCAGTGTTAGATAGCCTATTTATCGAGGAAGACTATAGGCTACATAACATCACGCTACGACCTACAAGAGCGGATAGTAACCAAAGATGCGGGTGAAACCGCGGGCGACTTCTAGTGATTTTATATGTTTTGTATTTATCTCAGCCCGGGTTGACATGTATTATAGGCTATTTAACTATCGTAAAAATTCACGGATAAAGAACGTAAATTCATTTCTCCATACATCTAATACGAATGATGTGACGTCATTTTCTGGTTGTCAAATATTTAAAGGGCTGCGCCACAGAGGATGTCAATGGTTATTCCTAGTCTCTGTTTTTACGAACGACCAACATACCACTAATAATAATTTGTATTTTCTTATGGTATTACCTGATCTTAGATTCACGAAGGGTTGAACCCCGCCCACGTCAGTCAAATCAATCCTTAACCCTTCCTAGAGCTGAAAGTGCTTTAATCAACTAAGCTACGTAATATAACTTGTTAAACTTTCGCGATTTGTTAACATATTTTTAGTTTTAAAATTACAGGATTTTGGACATTTCTGAATCTGAAGACGAATTGAGGGTAGTCGTGGATTCTGCCATCAATTCGCGGCGGTAGCTCCCAGCACATCAGTCCTCCCGCGACCAAGAACGCTGAAAGGTGTTCGAAACGTCGGGAAAATAATAAAAAAGGTACGCGATAAAATTCTGTAATTTTTAAAACTAAAAATAAGCTACGTAACCCGATGACGTGCTAATCAAAATTCTTGGTCAAATCGACCTTCGATTTGACCGACGTGGGTTTGAACCCCATATATAATGAAATCAAAAAATACATTATTGATGGGTCATATCATAACATATATTATTACAAAATAAAACAACATAAAACAATATAATAAAGCACATATTTTAATCGTTTCACTTCAAATGACACGCAAGTAAGGAAAAAAAAGAAGCGAACAGAAGAACCTAAATCGGTCGTTATAGTCATAATTTAACAATTTTCTTTTGTCTTGTTACGTTTGACGGAGTTGGAGTAGATTCCTTCCCAAGTGGTTTTGTCCTCTGGCTATTAAGCTTTCTTTAAAAGGTTGCGTTTGATATCGTTTTGAATTTATTCAATTATAATTTCTGCAATTTGCCGTGGGGTGCCGGCAGTAGAATGTTACCCTGAGTAGGGGAGATGAGGGGTCATGAGAGGTTATGCCCGTGGATGCAGTAAGAACCTGCTAAGGGATACCTCCAGAATATGGGCAGCCAGCGTCTTTCCGTGTATCAAAATCCCGTACCGCGCTCGCAAACCCGCCTGCCAAGCGCGGTGAGTATGGCAACTACCCCTCATGGGGATCAAAATAACTTACAATAGTCAAGCAAAGATTTCCCTACAAACTAAAATCAATAATACAAAATAAACATGGCAACAAAATGTCAATATGAAATGGTCAGGTAACATTAATAAATCGAAATACAATTATTTTTAAATACAATTTAAATAAAATTATTTGAATAAAACAAAGCTGAACACATTAATTATTTCTAGCCATCGTCTCTCTCACACTGTCAGCAGAATGCCTAAGCATTCTGACATTATGGCATAGAACTCGTCAGCATCCATGAGGCAGGACTGTGTTCAGTAGTGGACGTTTTGCGGCTGAAATCATGAATTTCTGCAAGTCACGTGGGAGTTTATTGTAGAAGCGTATACATTGCCCGTTAAAAGATGTTTTAACCTTATGGAGGTGAGATTAAATTTTTAATTTAGATAAAAATAAAAATTTACGTGTACATCGGTGTGTCACGCCACTAACCAATACGATTTATACGGGCCGCGCTCGCAGCTCAAACAAGATTCAATGGATGAGCTTCACTTAAGCTATACGCAGATCGGTGATGACGCAGCGTCAGTGCAAATCCAGTTTAGAGTAGTTTTTGTGAAGAATTCAACCAGGGAAGTATACCTATTTTTGCCGCCAAGCAGTATCCCTATCCCTACTTCCCTACTTAATATATAAATTGAAAGTAAGAATGTATGTATGTATGTTCCCTTTTCACGTCAAAACCGCCGAACCGATTTGGATGATTTTAATATAAAAGTAGATTAGACCATGGAAACGGACATAGGCGTTTCGTTGCGTAATTTAAATCAGAAGGGGTTAAAATAGGGGATGAAAGTTTGTATAGAAAAATCGTTATTTTTCTCTTGAAAAACTTTAAATTTAGCATATACAATTTAAAACTTAAATAACCTGTTGAAGTTGTCTATTTTGCTGTGTTCTGGTTTATAGGTTTAGCTTCAACACCGGGGCCGGTAAAATGGATCATTCCAAAAATCCCCTACGACGGTCCCTTGCAAAGGGCATTATTGGACTATTTGTCCAAAAATCCTTTTCTGGTTCTCAAAAGGGACGCAAAGGGGCATACATGAGACCTTACAACTCTATGTCTCGGGGTGGTGGTGGCGCAATGCCATGCAGCGTTGGTCACGTGCTTAGTAAACATTAAATAAATAAATAAATAATGCTGGACAAATCACACAGCATCATCTAGCCCCAAGTTAAGCAGAGCTTGTGTTATGGGTACTAGATGACTGATATACTTAATACATTATACTACATAGATAGATATTTTTATTATATATAGAAAAACACTAGAACACCCTGAACAAATGTCTGCAGATCGTACAGACATTTGTCCCGAGGCGGGAATCGAACCCGCAATCCCTTGCGTCGCAGGCGGACCTTCGCCCGCTGCGCCAAAGAGCTCGTCATTATTACATAACATTAGTTGAGTTGATCTTTAAACTTGAACACAGCAATTACTGCTTGACGTCAGAAATACATATGGTGGTAGTACTTCTTCCGTTGTTCCTTACTCTTCACAAAAAGTTCTACTTTTCTAAACTGTTTTTTTATACTACTAAATGACGAGAAAAGCCGAAGGCCCATCTGATGTTGAGCGATAACCTCTGCCTATAAATTATTGAAACTATTATAGGCAGAGGTAATCACCAAAAAAAACAGTTTATGTATAGGACTTTTTGTAAACCGTGGAAACACTACCACCTTTCTGCCGCCAAGCAGTAATGTTTACATTGCTGTGTTCCGGTTTTAAGAGTTAAAAGACCGGTGATATATTAATGTGTATTCGTTTTTATATTGTTCTGAATAGAATAATAATAATATGTATTTATATTATTTTACAAAATGATGTGGAATAATAATATAATTCGATTTAAACAAGTCAAGTAAGACTAAAACATTCAGGGTATTGTAGTAAACAAAAAAGAAGTTAGACAAAAAGCGTGGCTACTCCTAAGCCACCCTGCACTAATTTTAATTATCTGGGCTTAGAATTTTTAATTAAAAACAAAGTTCGCTCACGAGATGACGGCAGCCGAATTAGATGGATTTTATGGCCAGACTCATTTCACGTGATTAAAAAACTTTTGCCCGACATAATTATATTTGGCGATGCGTGTGTTGGTACCTATAGGAGTTTTGGTGACAATGTTTTTGAAATCTGTTGTATTCTATGGCGGTTTTAAAGATTTTTAATAAGAGATCTGTTTGGGGGAAATCAATAAAAGTAGTCTGCCGGTTTTGAATTAGTAAGAAGAGCTTTATATTATTATGTCAACAGGAATAACACAGAACCCTTTAAATTTAATAAAGCACATCATTGCATTCGTTCGCTTCAGAATATATACTTAAAATATAATAAAATAAAATGATTCTGGACAATTCACACAGCATTATCTAGCCCCAAGCTAAGCAGAGCTTGTGTTATGGGTATTAGATGACTGATATACTGAATACATCTGATAAGATAAAGATTTATTGAGAACAAGGATACAAAATGAATTATTAATTAATGAGACGATGCTGATCGCAAATAGTGTGAAACTGTGTCGCGACCTCTTGACATGACGATTTTATCTAAATAAACTTAAGAAAGGGTACATTTTTTTAAAAGTATTTATACAATGCTAATGTTGGGATGAAACGACTAAGTAAGTAAATTGGATACAAATCAAATAAAAGGTACAGTGTAGTTAAAATTATGTGTAATAAATAACTATCGGTAAAACGTGAGAAAGAAGCATTCAATGAGAAGCTAGTAGATTTAAGTAGTTATCTGCGTCCTTGTGGTTGATTTGAGGAGCTATAATGATATTTATGTCGCCAATGACTATCGCTATCTTAACGGATTTGAGTTTGCCAAGGGGAATCCAAGCTTTGTAGAAAGTGGTGAATATTATTCTGTGATGGGGAGTGGTATATAACGAGTATGCAAAAGTTGGAGGATTTAATAACAATACAGTTTGCGTCACTGAAATCTAGCACATCTACCGTATATGAAAGGCCTTTCCTGACATTGCAACCACTCCATCATTTTGGTTACAAAATTTGGAAGCGTAGCTTGTAAAACCGTCTATTATAGGAAGAAAGGGGCATTTTAATAGCCAACATTCAGTCGAAATAATAACATCCATTTTTACCTATATCCTTTCCAATAGTATATAATATAGTTTATCGATATTGCAGTTGAGGCGTCTTATATTGACGTGCATAAATTTTAACCGTTAGGTTAGATCCTTAACCGGTTAGTTAAGGATCGAACCTGCTCTGCAAAGCAAATAGTTGATGATGAACTCTCGATATTATCCATATCATTAGAAATTGAGATTAAGTCCTTATCCATTAAACGTTGCAAAATATTAAACAGTGACTCTGAATCAGAGATTCCGATGTTGATTGGGTATGTGAGGTCATAAAACAGTTTTGTGTGTCAGTGTATCCTTGACATTATTCCAAATTTAACGAGTGTCGATACACAGCTTAGTCTGTGTGATGTTAGGCGAGTAATAATAGTAAAATCATGAATTGTTTTATACAGTATGAAATTGGCAAAGTGTAAGCTTTTAGTTTTGTAAGTGTGCTCATTGAATAAAATTTTAATAGTCTTTTTTAAACTTTCGCGATCACGACACATTATTAACACATATTTAACCGGGTATTTATCGCGCTATTTACCTTTATTATTGCCCGACGTTTCGACAGGATTGCACCCATCGTGGTCCCGGGAAGACTGACATGTTAGAGGTAACCGCAGCAAAGCGAAGGCGTCTTTTCAGACTACCCTCACTTGGTCTTCATAAATATAGTAACTTGAGATTAAGGCTGTTTCACACTGTGGACGTTTCTACATAGGCCAAACGAAGCGCACAGTCGCTGAACGTGTAAAGGAACACATAGCAGCGGTGAAAAATCCACAAGTGACCAGGTCTGCTATAGCTGAGCATGTCCACTACATGCTCAGCTATAGCAGACCTGGTCACTTGTGTATTGACTCAGGACCCAATCACTGGATTGAACTCCACAATCCCAAAGTTATAGCCAACGAGAGGCACTATTGCAAGAGAATGGTTCGGGAAGCAATTGAAATTAAGAAGTATCCTAATTTCATTCGTGAAGACGGCTTCAGACTCTCTGCCTCATGGAATCCAGTGATAGCCAAGTGTACTCGACCTATGAATCAACCTAAGTGTGCTGATACAGTTAGTGTGGTGTGCTGTCCCAGTATAAAACAGCCTTAATCTCAAGTTACTATATTTATGAAGACCAAGTGAGGGTAGTCTGAAAAGACGCCTACGCTTTGCTGCGGTTACCTCTAACATATCAGTATTCCCGGGACCACGATGGGTGCAATCCTGTCGAAACGTCGGGCAATAATAAAGGTAAATAGCGCGATAAATACCCGGTTAAATATGTGTTAATAAAATTTTAATTCCCAACATATAATTTTTATGAAGAAAAATATATAGTCTAAAAACCAAGAACAAACATGCGAACATAAAATTAAGAACAAATATTAGTCCATATCCAACACATAGTCACTTTTCAGTCAGCAGCTTGGTTAGGTCCAACTCCTGAGTAATTCTAACGAGGGCTCCCTTGTCCGTCTTGCGTAGATATATCTTCACATGAGACATCCCGCAAAATCTATACCTATTTGCCTTAGCAAATTCTCTAGCCTGTAAGAATAGTTTTTTTCATTTTTCAAGGATGATTTTCAGAGATGAAAATTCGTGTGGTAGGCCCAGGGAGTTTTAGATGTTCAGTCTTTATGAAAATTTCTGTTTAGGTTATGATTTCTCCCATAAGAAGAACGCTGTTTAAATCTAAAATGATGGTTTTGGCTGCCGGATTGTTAGTCCTGATGCGGTAAACATAATATTATATATAGATAGATATATATATGGGATAGATATTTTTTATTATATATAGAAAAACATCCAGAACACCCCGAACAAATATTCTGCAGATCGTACAGACATTTGTCCCGACGGCGACGCGGGAATGGAACCCAAAAAGCCGAAGTTTAAAGTTACAGAACGAAGAGAAAAAACATAACTCTTGAAGAGTTAGGTTTGTTAGTTAGAGAAAATTTTCTCTTCTAGATATCCAAGGGGGTTGCTGCCTACTTACTCGTCACGCATTTAACAATAGACTAGATTACATTATTAAGATGTGGTCAAACGCAAGCCTCTAAGAAATAAAAGAAAACTAGACGTCTAAATTTTAATTGTTAATTCATCATGTAGATTAGGTACCTAACAAAATCTCTGAACACGTATTTTTTATAGTAATCCCAAATGACCGCGATACTCGAAACGTCGCGTGAAGTCACACGCTCACCGACTGCCTCGGTACAGTGTTATGACGTCACGAGCCCCCACTCCTAAAATTCAACTCGCTTTATCTACCTATTAATTTGAAAAAGCAAGAATATGTATCTATCAAGTTTGTATTATCTAACAAAAAAATAGACACCTTTAAGGACTAAATATATTTATTTATACTACTTAATGACGAGACAAGCCGAAGGCCCACCTGCTGTTAAGCGGTAACCTCTATCTATAAAAATTGCAATGCAGCGGTGATCACGTTCACTAAACACGTGACCAACGGTGCATTACATTGCGCCCGTCCCCCTGAGACAGAGTTATAAGGTCTCATGTGCCCGTAATTTCACCGGCCCCCTTACTCTTCAAACCGGAACACAGCACTGGAGACATTACTGCTTGGCGGCAGAAATAGGTATGGTGGTAGTACTTCCCTGGATGAACCCTTCACAAAAAGTTCCACTACTACTATTATTTGATTTTCATACCCTGCCAACATGCCTATTTTCTTAGGATTAAAACGTTACCTAAAGGTCAAATCATTCCAAAGCCGCAAAGTTACCTAAAACCAACAGACCAGCTACTTTCAATCAGCTGAAGTATTTGTATCTCCCAGGGATTTAATAACAAAGATACTATATAAAGTAAATAGGTTCGGAGAAGGTATCCCAATTTATGTTCTGGAATCCCAAATCCAATTAATCGAAAAGTGGCATTATCTAGAGCGTGGTCAGGTAGTTGGAAATATGTCACTCAGGTTGGCTGCGTGGGATAAAACCTATTTTTGTTGAGGTTATAATTCTTTGTTTTCTCTTTCTTGTTTAATGATCACAAGAAATATTAAAAGAAACAGATCAATACGACACGATGGTCCGATCAAGTGGCTAAGCAAAATCTCCAGAGCATTCATCATTTTAGCCGTAAAACGTCCGTTACTGAACACAGGCCTCATGGATCTCCATGAGGGGTAGTTGCCAGTATGAGTGTTCATACACAGAAGGACACTGCTGCCTATCTTCCGGAGGTATCCCTTAGCAAGCTCTTACTGCATCCAAATCATTTCAGCCGTAAAACGACCACTTACTGAGCACAGGCCTCCCTCATGGAGATCCATGAGGCGGGTTGATCAGCGCAATACGGGATGTTGATACACGGAAAGATGCTACTGCCTATCTTCCATAGGTATCTTGGCAGATTCTCACTGCATCCATGGGCAAGAAAGAAGGGGCAACGCACTTGAATTTGTCCGCTATAGATAACACGCAAGAACACAGAACGTTACTCGGTCGATAAAGTCATCATTTAACAATTATACTTTTCTCTGTATTCACTTATATTATTTTCTATTCTTAGACCGTTTTCCTACAAACATCTCGATCTTGAGCTACGCTGGTCCAGTCCCCCAGAAAATCATCGAGCTCGTCCCGCCGTCTCCGTCTTGGTCTACCGCGTCGCCTTCTCGCCGGGTCTGGGTGCCACTCCGGGGCGATTTGACCTCCGGAGGAAATGGGGGGAGGCCTTTTCCCAGCAGTGGGACACTAATGGCTAATAATAATAATAATACATACCGCTTTACTCTATACTGTTCGACGGAGTAAAAGCTCTCGAAATACAATTTCCCAATATGTTTTTATCATAAAAAATTCCGAATACGAAATTTGCGTCAAATTTTTTATTCAATTATCAAAGCAGCATTTTTGGAATGAGCCGCATAAAGAAGGCTCATCTCATCTCAATACCAATAACGGTGGCCTCGGGAGTGGTCGCGTTGAACTTCCAGGCTCGGCTGTACGGCGGAGGACCTTGGTCGCATGTCAGTTGCGTTAAATACAGGTAAGAAGGTAAAGTATAATGGTAGCGATGTAGAGGGTAAGGCAAGTGACTATTTTGGATTATCGGTGATATTTGTCGCGTAATTACCCATTTCATCCTGTAGTTTCGACAGGTTTGCACCTACCGTGGTCATAGTGGCATAAATCAAGGTAATGTCTATAATGAGCTTAATGTTGAGTTGATGTTGTTGAATGTTGGGTTGAATTGATCGCGTTATGTTTGCAAAAAAAGATGGTAGAAATTTTACACAATACAATTTCGTCCAAAAGTAAGCAGATCGTGCGTCACCATACATGAGAAATAACCAATAGGGATAAGGCCTTTACTCAGTTGTGAGGATACGTATAGCCAAATGTAATTCCTGCCTGTTCGTAGAAGGTGCTTGCGAGTTAGTTTATCAAGAATAACTTTTAATTTAGCTAAAACTGAATCGATCAATTATATATTTTATCAAAAGCCTCATTATGTGTAGTTTAATTATGTATATTGCAGAAATTGTTATACGTTGACACACGCAGGGTAAAATGCCGTGTGTAGAAAACAGTCTCAATTGATAGGGTAATATTAAGGAAGCATACCAATAAAGTTTTACGATATTCCAGATTCAATATAAAAACAAGAATGGCTTCATACCGCACCACTAGCCGTGTAAAAAATCTTTTACCTCGCTGCATAAAATCGTAATATCATTATACGAATGGTTTGAACCAGGGCTAATAGCCGAGGGAACTATGGGACAATTAATTTTCTCGACCTGGGAGCGTTTGTTTTTGCCACTTGATTGATGGATTGCCGAATATGAGTTTTAAACCTTTTTGGAAATAGTTTCAAAATAGGAAAGCGTAAGGTTCAATTTTGCGCGAATATTTTCAATACTATGCTGTGATATGTAACCTAACACTAAGCCTTTTCGTATAGAATTGCTTTTTGCAGCATTGTTGTCAAACATAGAATGGGAAAATATTTTTAAAAACTTTTCAAAAATATCACTTCTGTGATGAAGTTGGTACGCGTAATTTAAGTTTAGAAATACTCGCGTTTTCTTTTTTTTTAACTTGCATAATATAAAATCATCCATTCCAGTTCTGCCGTGCCGTCTGTGCCGTGGGGTGCCGCCAGTAGAATTTTGTCCCTCCTCTCTTGACCGTGGATGCAGTGAGAATCTGCCAAGGGATACTTCTTATCAACCCACCTGCCAAGCGTGGTGAGTATATAAACCCCCTCATGATCACTACTTGAAGATCCATGAAGGAGGCCTATGTCTAGCAGTAATACGGCTGAGATGGTGATGAAAATAAGTTCTACATTCCATACATAGTAAAACACTTTGAGCCGAGAAAAAAATCTGCAGATAATGCAAGCGCTTTTTTTCCTGGCGAGTATCGAACCCTTCTGCTTCTCAGCCGGCAATTAAACCAACTTCGCCACCGAGGTCTTCAATACTCCATACTTACTATCATGTTATGTATCTTTACTATCATCTCATCTCAGGGCTTCCCTCATAGATCTCCAAAATGGTGAAGGGTTTCTTGCCACACTCGCGACACTTGGCAGGCGGGTTGGCAAGCGCAGTACGGGATGTTGATACACGGAAAGACGCTGCTACCCATCGGAGGTACCCCTGGCAAATTTTTTTTGAATCCACGGGCAAGAGAGGAGGGGCAACATTCTGCCCGCACCCCACGGCACAGATTATTATAATTTTAAACAATAAAAGCAACTAGATCGTCTTCCTTGTGTAGTTTATTATCGTAGGTCAGCAAAAAACTCTGCAATAGAACAAAAACATGCCTCAATGCCATAAAACAGGCGCCATCTGAACATGGGCCTGCCTTAGCATAAAACGATAATAAAATTATACTCTGCGTATAGAGGAGTTGACACAGTGCGTTCATAATAGCCAAGTCACGTTATGATGAAAATTCTAATCGCAAACGAGGTTAACTACGGACGACCAACGCTGTTCTACCTGCTCTGTCACAGAACATGCTGAGTAGTGGCCTTTTCTGTCACCGTATTCTACCTAAATTTAATTAGTTTTAAGAATATAATATGTTTTTTCTGTGACAAAATAAACACATCTTTATGAAATGCCCGTCATATTATATTTGTTTATTCTCAATCTATTTACAGACTTTTAACGTGTTTTTTTGTGTGTGTTAACAAAAATAATCACTAATGTAAAAACATTGTGGATAAGTTACTGGTCGCTGCGTTCATCTCTGGCGCGACTTCCTGGATACTTTCATTCATGGGACTTGTGGAGGTTCCTGGAAGGGCTTGGGACCTTAGGCTAACTACTGCTGACCTAAGGCCAGCATAGATTAATAGAAAAAAAATCTAAAATATAACACCAACACGTGGAAGGGGTAACAATGTTTTATGACGTTACTTAATTTAATGGTCCTTTACAGATGTAAATGTACTTCATAGATATGAAGGCATATAACCACGTCAGCAAATGATGGCCTGCAGGAACTGCACTACGTGGGACACTGTAGATACTAGCACCTTAACCTCTCAGCTTAGTATTATACAAATCATAGCAGTAAACCAGCTGCTCCTTCTTTAGACTACAACCTCTGGCCTTTGATACCGCAAACCGAAGTTAAATGAAATTGTTGGAATAATTCTACATCAGGATATCTTTGTCGCAATGAAATCTTTTAACTCTAGTAATTAAAATACCTTCTGCAAAGGGATTTGTATTCTTACTATTGTTTTGCAATTTAATTGCAAAGAACGAGGTTGAATATTAAAGACATTTAATAGAAGAGTCCTGTCCGATCTCTTTATAAATTGCTTTTAATAATCGGATATCTTTAATATAACTTTACACTTAAAATTATAAAATGATTAAATACTCTTCATTTGACTACAACTAGTCCAATCCAGAATTACGGAGAGAGCTATGCTCACGGTTTCTATACGGGATCGAATCAGAATATCACCGACATAGCCAAACCAATTAGTACGTTGAAGTGGCAATGGGCAGGGCTTGAAGAATAGATGCCCGATGAGGCCGAAAAGTTCTCGAATGCCACGGACCTGCAAGCGTAGGGCGTCCACCTAGATGGGTGGACGACCTGGTAAGGTATGCAGGTCGAAGAATCAAGAATCATAAAAAAAAGAAGCTGGATGCAGGCCGCTTCAAGTCGCAATACTTAGAGGTCCATGAGGGAGGCCTATGTCTAGCATTGGACGTCCTACGGCTGAAATGATGAGGATGAGTGCAATCCAGTTTTAACATTGTTTCAAAAAATAAGTGTAAAAAACTTAATAAAATCAATATTGTTGAACATTTTAAACAGTACCATTTATAACCCAGAAGTAAGCAGAGCACGAGATGTGTGATTACCAAAAATAACCTAAGTTTTTGAGTATCTTCATCGCCGTTCATCATTTCAGCCGTAAAACGTCCACTACACACATGAACACAAGGCTCTCCCTCATGGATCTCCATGAAAGGGGTAGTTGCCATACTCACCACGCTTGACAGGCAAGTTGGCGAGCGCAGTTCGGGATGTTTATTTATTTTATTTATTTATTTAATACTTTATTGCACAATTACCAAAGGTGGGCTTAATGCTAAAGCATTCTCTACCTAACCAAACCTATAGTTTAGAGTGTAGTTAGCGTGATATAATGGTACTTACTTAAAAACTTAACAAACAGAAAATTACATTTAATCAAATTACACTTCACAATAGAACAGTCGAGGGTTAAGCAAGGGGAGACGATGATTAACCTACGGGTATATTTTATCAAGAAAGTGATGTTGATATAAGGAAAGACGCTGCTGCGCATCTTCCGGTATCCCTTAGCAGGCTCTTACTACATCCACGGGCATGACAGGAGGGGTAAAATACTACAGCTTTCGTATGGTATATAACATTTGTAACTAATTTCAACCTTCATTCTTAAGAGCTATAAATCTCCTCTAACCAGTAAACACTCACTACCACTACATATCGTAAATCAATACTAACATAACAATAAAATCCAACTAAAAATACCATTTCGCGGCCGTTAAAGTTTTATCCTTCCGGACCATTAAAGGGTGAAGACCTAAAGGAAACGTTTGGAGCCATAGAGGCTATTACTTACATTGTTATGTTGGCAACACTTGGGATATCTTCGTAATGAATGTTCTGTATAAAGTTGTTTTACAGCGATTACGGTAAGAACACAATAGTTTTACTTAATATAGTAAATGTAAGGCCTTTGAATAATAGATAATATATATTATTGATGTTATCTGAAGCAAACGTATTCAATTATTTGTGCTTTACTTAATTTAAATGTGTCTTGTTCTTCTTTTGTAAATTGACTATTATATGGATTTTTGTTCTATTGAAAAAACACTTATTGACATTTACCTTAGTGGTATACACAAAAGACCTTACAACTCAGTGTCTCTCATGCCTCACACAATGTCTCAGAACTAGGTAGGCCTTCGGCTTGTCTCGCCATTTATTAGTATAAGAAATCAATTATTAAAATCAAAAATATGTTACTGTGATGTTATGTTACTATGTTACGGAGAGTTTCTGTTCTTTCCTTAATTAAGAACTAAATTAAGTGGATATAATAAGCAAGCTTCTTTGGTAAATTTTGTACTAATACCTCGCAGATAATTTTGACAGGTACCCTTAGCAAGCGTCAAATTTTATTAATTATTTGTGTTTCCTAAAATATTTTTACTTACCAGTCCCTACTATTGCGAAGTTAAATAAAATCCTTTTACCTATAGGAACAAGCTTTAAATTCCCTTGAGCAATCACTTGTGTGTTTGTTAACGAAACAACAAATTGAAAATTGTTTGCCGTCAAATATTGTACAGAAGGGATTATTTTCCCGGTTTACTTCCGTATTCTCCCTCAAAAAGCTATTTGGATGGAATACCGCTCAATATAGGAGCTTATATTAATAGAGCAACCATAAATAAGGACTCATGACCTAGCCTGTCCTATAAATAACCTGATAGCCGTCGGTGGTTATGGCCAGGCCATCTTGGGAGCCTGGGAGCCTATGGCTGTATATTTACACATGGTATACATGTTTCTTTAAGTGATATACATATGTGTTTCGTAACACATATATTAATATATTTCCTTTGACTAACAGCTGACTGAGAGGATGGTATGGGTGCTGGGCTTGCCTAATCCATCAAACAATGTCCCAGGCAGTGCAGCGTCCCGTACAGCATGATTACCAGTTGCTGACGCTGCATAAATCATCTATAATAGATGCAAAGCCCTTACTTTTTTTGATGTGTTTGGTAGGAGAAATTTCAAATATTTATTATATTTTCTGAAAAACTAGATTTTGGTTAATAAAACATTTTTAAAGCAAGCATTTTAAGGCCTTAAAATCCGAGGCACAGGTTTAAAGAGTGCTAACGGTAAGATGGAGATCACGTGGACGATATTATTTTCAAATAATAAAATTCCCAAGTATTTTCTTTTATTAAAATAAACATTAATTGAAATACAATGTGTAGTTTATTTTTTATGGTAATTTCAAAAGTGCAAAATCTTTTGGCCCACCCTGTATATAGAAAAACACCCAGAACACCCTGAACAAATATCTGCAGATCGTACAGACATTTGTGCCGAGGCGGGAATCGAACCCGCAACCCCTTACGTCGCAGGCGGACCTTCGCCCGCTGCGCCACAGAGCTCATAAAAACTATTTTTAACCCTTAATGAGTCTCTTCACTGCCCTTTTCCGTGTGAACAGCTTTCTAACCACGCCCCATCGCCACTTTTGTTCTCACTTCACACTTGATTGTGCTCCCGTTGTTTCTTTAAAGCTTTTTGCTCTTTACTGATCTAATATCGGTTAATGAGATCATTGAATCTCATCCTAAAACATCCATTATGTTTTTAGGGTCCCGGACCGAAATGGTAGAATGGAACCCTTATGGTGTGACTTTGTCTGTCTGTATGTCACAAATAGATATCTTATTTCATTTACTTTATCACATAATATTATATTTTGCTTAATACTTTTTTACCTGACTATACTCAACAGCAAAAAAAAATATTAAAATCAAAAGTGTCAGTTGGGACACTGTGTCCTAATAAATTTTGTCCGAATCGTCAGCAACCCTTGAAAACTACTATTCTATATAACTATTTATATATATTTTATTCTATCAAATAAAATTTTGAAATGGTTAAGGATAACATTTTTTTAATAATTATCATCTCAGCAGTAGGATGTCTTCTGTTGGACATGCCATGTCCATGTCCAGTGGGCCATCCTCATGAATCTTCAAGTACTGAGCATGAGGGGTAGTCACCATACTCGCCACGCTCGTCTGGCGGTTTATCAAGCGCAGTACCAGATGTTTTTACACGGAAAGCTGCTGCTCACCTGCGATTACTACCTGCATCTTTCACCCTTGCAATAGATGACCATATATTATATTGTACGTAAAATCATCATTTCAGCCATAAAACGTCCACTACTGAACGCAGGCCTCCCTCATGGATCTCCATAAGGGGCAGTTGCCATACTCACCACGCTTGGCAGGCGGGTTGGCGAGCGCAGTACGGGATGTTGATACACGGAATGACGCTGCTGCCCATCTTCCGGAGGTAGCTCTTAGCAGGCTCTTACTGCATCCACGGGCAAGATAGGAGGGGCAACATTCTACTGCCGGCACCCCACGGCAAAATATTTTACCTAAAACTTATTTATTTATTTTATTTTATTTATTTATTACAGGAACAATACTTGTTTGTTAATAGTGGTTTAAATCCCTGTTAGGTTTATCTAAACACTAGGTTCTCAATGTAATTTACACAACTACCTAATTAACTTATAAACTACCTAATTATATTACTCTTACTGATTTAATCATCAACATCATCATCTCAGCCGTAGGATATCCACTGATGAACGTAGGCCTCCCTCATGGATCTCCATGTGATAATGAGGGTTTGTTGCTATACTCATTACGCTTGGCAGGCGGGTTGGCGAGCGCAGTACGGGAGGTTAATAAAATAAATGAATAATAAATAATGCTGGACGATTCACACAGCATCATCTGGCCCTAAGCTACGCAGAGCTTGTATAATGGGTACTAGATGACTGATATACTTAATACATTGTACAACATAGATAAATATTTTTTATTATACATAGAAAAATATCCAGAACACCCTGAACAAATATCTGCAGATCGTACAGATATTTGTTCCGAGGCGGGAATCGAACCCGCAACCTCTTGCGTGGCAGGCGGACCTTCGCCCGCTGCGCCACAGAGGTCGATATACGGAATTTTGATACACGGAAAGACGGTGCTGCCCATCTTCTGGAGGTAGCCCTTGGCAGATTCTTACTGCATCCACGGGCAAGAGAAGAGATACAACATTCTACTGCTGGCACCCCACGGTACTGATGTAATGCTTATTTCGTATTCAAAATATAAATTATCCCCTGTTTTCCTTGTTTTTTAATCAAAAAACTTGGAAAAAACAATGTCAAGTTATTCTAATTGATTAAGTTCCGTTTCCTGTTTCTGCTCCATCAGTCAACTTAAAATGGTTATACTATTCGAATTCAACTCTTGCGCCTTAGGGTATGAAGAACCCCATTGCCTCAAGATATATCAGAAATGATAAGGGTATCAGTGACCCTTCCTCTTCCCAGGGGTATGTTCTTGAAGGAACCCCTTAATCCTTACAAGAATAATGCTTGTTTGTGACATATTCATGATAATATTAGTTTGGATGAGATTTTGCGGCTAATATTACCCCTTAACAGTATTGTCTGCATTGCTGTGTTGCGGTTTGGGTAACACGTTAAACACCATAGTGAAAATACGATTTTAACATTATTTATTTTTTGCTGTGCTTCGATCCAGTATCTTAAGATTCGTGATTATGTCCTAGTTAGGTTTTCAAATTAAGGCTTTATTTCAGAGATATAACTGAAAAACGCGTTGAGGTCACCGGTGTCCGTTGTGGCGCTGTTATGTAAAAATAGACGATTTCGTTATTATGGCGCCAATAGGTCGCGTAGACCGGTCACCCGCACCCCGTAGTCGCGCGTCGTCATTCGACATATGGATCTGTTATTATTTATTCTAGGCCATTTTCTATATGTATGCTAGGTTCCAATCCAACCCGCTTAGGAGAATCAGCATTCAGTGGTTAAAAACATATTCATGGCATACAAAGTTTTCTTCATAGAAAATGGCCTTAGACTTAGAAAAATTGTTCTACAGCGCCAGCCCGGTCATTCCGTTACGCCAAATCCGTAGTAAAGGCGATCCATGGCGCACAAATTCACTTTGAAAACAGGTCTGCTCTGAGGTCACTGGTGACCAACGCGGCGCCTTGATTATGGCAGCATGTGGTTACTGGTGCCCTACATGGCGTTCAACGTGGTAAGAGGGCCGGTGAAAGGTATTTTATTTTATAAAAGAATTGTATTTGATAAGGATTGTATACGTTTAAATAGTTTCTTAAATATTACATAATTATGTGACCATCTATTATAAATTTAAATTCTATTTTAAAGATTTCCTTATTATTAAGATCCATAGTATGCCATTGTTGACTTTTTTTGTTGACCTGTGAAAGAGTTATAACTCCACGCTCCACGCGTTTTCTTATATCTCAAAAAATTAAGCAACGTTATCGATGATAACTCCAGCTGGCTTGGTTTTTTTTCCGTACGGGATATTTATAAACGGGAAGACGCTGCTAAACATCTTCTGGATCATCCCTTAGCAGATTCTTTCTGCATCCTTTATGGTTATGAGAAGAGGGGTAAAATTCTATTGCCGGCACCCCACGGCATTTAATAACATGTTCGAACAAAATGGGAAAACCTATAATCTGATTTGAAAACAACTTTAGGTGCATTATATACCTCTCCATTTCGTAAAGTAGTTAAGTCGATAAATTACTTGTAGAGTTATCTGTTTAAGAGCAGCTATTATTAACAAATTGTTGTACAGTTACTACGTTGTAAAGTATACTCCGGATATTGAACGTGGACTTGCGCGTAAGTTTCAAAACAAACCTTTAGTGAAATCGTGATTATCGAAAGGAAAACTAGATCTTGCAACTTGCAAACCAAATTTATTACTCGTCCTTGGCGACTATAAAAAAGCAACATTTAACGTTAAAAGAAAACATGGTGAGAATACTACAGAAAAAATCCCGAAAACTGCTCCATAAAACAAAGATTTTCACTTTACAGGTGAGAGAAACCAATATAAGCCACAAATTTTTCTGGACTAAAGTCTATACACCCTTTTCAAAATGGTAATTGGATTGTGCATCATTATCAATAGTTTTTATTTTAAGCGAGAGTTAGTGTTTTGACCACAAAACATAAAGAAGATTTTTCCTTCGTTTTGTTTTATTTTTATCATGTATGACTGCTTTACCTTATTATCTCATAACATTTATCGAATTGATCAATCACTTTGGATAATATGCGGCGGTCGACTTACGTTCCTATCCCTAAACCTGAGCCCTAAACGCTCCTCACTTGACATTACTAGTTGTCATCCACACTAGGCACGCTCGGTTGTTGAGGTTGGTATAGTTTTTCACAAGTTTACTCTCTTTAGTTATTTTACAGCTCTGTGGCTTTTAATGTCAAGCTAGAGTCACAACTCAAGTCCTACGGCAAAAGCGGGAACTAAACTCTACAGTACAGTCTGTTGTCTGTATCTAGTTCTATGTTACCAGCGCTGCGTATATCGGACTTGAGTGGTGGCGCGGACTCTAGCTTTTCGTTTCAGTTTTAGGAAAAGTCGTGTCGATCCGTGTTTTGCCACAGTAATTTAAACAATTACATTCAAATAATTGTATATCAATGCATCACCATAAGGGGTTCCTATGGGCAACGTCGATTCCAACATCAGACCAGCCCCATGGTTCCATATTATTGCATTGTCTCCGAAGGGTTGCCCATTTGTCTTCGAAAATCGATTGTCCGAAAATCACAATCAATAACTAAGGTAGTGCCTCCGACATAAACTTATTCTTCCTTATATTTTCGAACGATTTTAAAACCTTCAATCCGAGACGAAAGGACAGTAGGTTAAGAGGTATCTTTTTATAACTTTCCAAAAACACTGCCTGTGACAGAACCGTGATAGAGAAACAGTAGGTTATTTATAGGTCTTTTTATAACTATCCGAAAACACTGCATGTGGCAGAACCGAGATGGAGTGACAGTAGGTGATTAGGTTTTTTTATAACCATCCGAAAACACTGCCCTTGACAGAACCTACATGGAGAGACAGTAGGTTATTAGGTTTTTTTATAACCATCCGAAAACACTGCCCTTGACAGAACCTAGATGGAGAGACAGTAGGTGATTAGGTTTTTTTATAACCATCCGGAAACACTGCCCTTGACAGAACCTAGATGGAGAGACAGTAGGTTATTAGGTTTTTTTATAACCATCCGAAAACACTGCCCTTGACAGAAACTAGATGGAGAGACAGTAGGTTATTAGGTTTTTTTATAACCATCCGAAAACACTGCCCTTGACAGAACCTAGATGGAGAGACAAAAGTGATTAGGTTTTTTTATAACCATCCGAAAACACTGCCTTTGACAGAACCTAGATGGAGAGACAGTAGGTTATTAGGTTTTTTTTTATAACTATACAAAAACACGCCCTGTAACAGAACCAAGATGGACAGACAACATGCCGCTACTGTCTATATAAAGTATGTGGATATATCATCATCATCATCATTACAGCCGTAAGATATCCACTGCTGGACATAGGCCTCCCTCATTGACTTAGAGATCCAACTGCATTACCTTGTAATTTGTATATTATGTTGTGTGTGTGTCAAAAATAAATGATTTTCTTCTTCTTCTTCTTCTTCATGAGGGGTTGTTGCCATACTCACCACGCTTGGCAGGCGGGTTGGTGAGCGCAGTTCGGGATGTTCTTATACGGAAAGACGCTGCTTCCGGAGATATCTCTTAGCAGATTCTTACTGCATTCATGGGCAGGAGAGGAGGGGTGACATTCTCTGCCGGCACCCCACGGCAAATTGTGGATATATATTTAAGTTAAACTCCAAAATACTAAATACTAAATACGAGGGAGCGTAGGCAGCCGCCTACGGAATTTTATTAATTTTATTTTATTGAAGACTAATATAAATTATATTATAATAAATATAATTAGCCGTGGGGTGCCGGCAGTAGAATGTTACCCCTCCTTTCCTACCCGTGGATGCAGTAAGAGCCTACTAAGGGACACCTCCGGAAGATGGGTAGCAGCGTCTTTCCGTATATCAACATCCCGTACTGCGCTCACCAACCCGCCTGCCAAGCGTGGTGAGTATTGCAACTGCCCCTCATGGAGATCCATGAGGGAGGCCTTAGTTCAGTAGTGGACGTTTTACGGCTGAAATGATGATGATGATGATGATATAAATAAAGTTACTCTTGACATTACATTATTAAAAAATATCACTAAACAAGCGTTTTAACTTGCTTCTTGAGGTGTTAAATACATCAACATACAATCTTGTGAATATTAAAATTATTCGAATGAATAGTTTAGAAAATAATGTTTATGAGTCAATAATGTTATGCTGGTTTCCCTTACTGGCATCACAGATGTCGGTAAGAAGGCTGCAACGCTGAAGTGGGACTGGGCGGGCCACGTGAGCCGAATGCCAGCAGAGAAATGGGCTCAGAGTGTAACACCTTGGCTCCCTGGCGAGGGGAACGCGGTGTCGGGGTCGACCGAGGAAGCGTTGGCGGGATGAACTTGTTACCTTTGACAGAGGATGGTGGGAGTCTGCAAAGGATCGGGATGGTTGGAAGACTTTAGGGGAGACATTTGCCCAGCAGTGGGACAACATTATTATTATTATGAGCCATTTGGGTCCCACTGCTGGGCAAAGGCCTCCCCAAATTCCCGATCCTGAGCTGCTTCCCTCCAGTCAACGATGTACTGATCGAGTTCGTCCCGCCATCTTATCATAGGTTAAATATAATAACAATTTTATGGATTTAATTATTTATTGTCAATGACTTTATGCATGTTAATCGTTATGGAGACCGATATTAGTGGTAACTATAATATGAGTCCTTAAATTATAGATCCTGATTATTCAGGCAAACGATGATTATGAAAATAAATTTAATGGATTACTATATTAGGAATTCGTGGCCGTGGGGTGCCGGCAGTAGAATGTTGCCCCTTCTCTCATGGATCTCCGTGGATGCATTAAGAGCCTGTTAAGGGATACTCCGAAAGATGGGCAGCAGTGTCTTTCCGTGTATCAGCGTCCCGTACTGTGCCCGTCTACCCGCCTGCCAAGCATGGTGAGTGTGGCAACTACCCCTCATGGAGATTCATGCGGGAGGCCTGTGTTCAGTCGTGGATGTTTTACGGCTGGAATTAGAGAAACGGATGAAATAGAGAACCGTCTCCGAGGATTATGTTGAATGATAAGTATCTTTACCAAATCTGAGTCCAATTGAATCCACGTCCAGACGTTCGTTTGGACTCAAATTTGTTTATCCTGTCTCTCGACACGGCAAGTTAAATAAAAGCTTGTAATTATGATTTTTTTTTTGTTCTATTTATCCTAACGAACCTTTAAAGAATTCCCATAAATATTTAGTTTGTTTTTGATATCTTTTTACAACTCCCAAATGACTAGGGTCATATCTTGTTACTGCTACGCAAAACTTGAAATATTATCGCTGATAGATGTGAAATTCCATTCGGAATTAGGGTTTCTGAGTTTCCTTTTTTGGTTTGGACAAAAGAAGACATCATTCTACTTCCGGCTCCACACGGCATTTTGGCAATTTGATTAATAATGTGGAGCATAATTGAGTGTTACAATTTCAGTAGGTGCAGAATAATTTAATAATGAAGTAATTTTTTTTTAGTTATATTATTTCACTTACTCATAGTAAGGCTATGAAATAATCTTCTTAACACTTTGTCAAAGAATGTCGTTGTAAACCTTCTTCATTTGTTATAATAAGTTACAAAGGTACTTTGTCGCTTAGCCACGCCTTGCAGGCAAGTTGACGAGCGCAGTATGGTACACGGACAGATCTACTGCCGATCCGGGGGTTGGTACACCTTAGCAGATTCATTCTGAATTTACTGGCAAGAGAAGAGGGTTAACATTCTACTGGCGGCACCCCATGGCGACATTACTGACGACACTAATGGCTGGGGTTAAGACATATATAGACATGGACGTTTATTTATTCACTACAAAAACACATGCACAGAAAAAGAGCATTGAAAATAAGAAACACACATATTAAAAAAAAAAGTTAAAGAGACCTAATACTAGAATAATAAGGTTGTGTGCTACTGCTGCGAATCGGTGTCAACTCAGCATTATGCTTCACCACCAGGAGACGGGTCAGCGCTGGTATTCTGTTGATACCGAGGAATGGGAATGATAAATCGGTTTTACTTCTACATCACATTATTTATTATTTAATTCATGTCTGAACATTGATCCTGCCTCGAGGAACCTTATTTTGTCTTTATGTTGAACTGTTAGGCCTTTTGTTCTGAATTCTCTTTTACTGCGAAAATAATAGGAACGTAAAAGGGGCTTTGTCCTGGAAATTTTGTACACATTAATTTTTACGGACGAAAATATAATGAGAACAATGCGATGCGGGGAAGACAGATGAATCGCCTTAAGGCATGGGCTTTCAAACAGCTGGTACATTAATGTTGATTTCAGCAATAAGGCCGCCTATTTGTAGGTGTTTACCTATTTATATTTTATTTTAAAGTTTATCTGTGTTCAAAAAAGTGTTAATTCATTCATTCATTAATGCAGAGTGGAGGAACCGGATTGTTTCTCGTATGTATGAATAAATGTATTAATAAAAATACTTTATTGTAGACCAAGTACAAAAAATAAACAAATTCAAATTAAATATTATTACAACACATTTATTTATATAATCAATTTTATTCAACACAGTGTAAAATCGCTCAAGGATCTATGAGTCCTGAGTTGTGATGGTATTAAAAGAGCCATTTAATTACCAAGATATTAAGAGAAACAAGATGAGCGGACGACCTGCTAATGTATGCAGGTCGGCGGTGGACGCAGGCCCCTTCCAGCCGCAATACCTGGAGGTCCATGGCAATCAGTGGATGTCCTATGGATAAAATAAATGATTATAATTTCAGCTGTAAAACGTCCACTACTGAACGCAGGCCTCTCTTATGGATCTCTATGAGGGGTAGCTGCCATACTCACCGCGCTTGGCAGGTCGGGATGTTGATACGCGGAAAGACGCTGCTGATTATCTTCCGGAGGTATCCCTTAGAAGGCTCTTACTGCATCCACAGGCATGAGAGGACATAAGATTCTACTTCCGGCACCCCACGGCAAAATGATAATAATATTTATTTATTTATTTAATAGTTTTGCACAATTACAAAAATTGGGCTTATTGCTAAAGCATTCTCTTCCAGCCAAACCTGTAGTTAAGGGTGTGGTTGGCGTGCTATAATGGTACTTACTTAAAAACTAAATAAACGAACTTTATAGTTTTAAAATTACAGGATTTTATCGTGTACGTTTTTTATTATTTCACCGACGCGATGTTTCGAACACATTTCAGCAATCTTGGTCGCGGGAGGACTGACTTAATTTTGGTTTATTTATAGCAAGTTATTATAAACGAACATTTAATCAAATTACACTCCTAACGCTCACTGATAATGATTATGATTAGAATTATAAATCTGTTCGAAATGCACCAGCTCCTTACCCGGACGCTACGACAGATTCATGTTATATCATCATCATAGCTACTTTGTTAAAAATTACGAGTCTACGACGAAGTCACGTCTGTTGCTTTATTTATTATTATAAGCGAATGTTATTTAGGGATAATAAGTTACTGATGTTGGTTCTTGATATTACAGGAATTTAAAATGTTTCTGCAAACAGTTTTTAACTGACTTTAAAAATAGAATTGCTTGAGTCTGTCCAACGTCCTCAAGAAGGTATCTCAATTCGACTGTATATATTTTTCTTTTTTTTATTAACTCTCGACAAAAGAAGGGATGTTATAAGTTTGACAATGTGTGTTTGGGTCTGTATTCCTGTCTGTGTGTCTGTGTGTTGGTCTGTGACAGCTCTAAAACGAGTGGACCGATTTGCATGCAGTTTTTTTATTTAAAAGCAGGTTCGGTGGTTCTTAAACTCATTTTATCAAAACGGGTGAGCAGTTTACAAGATATTGGGGGTGAAGGAGGGGACGAATAATCGAATGTTTCGAAATATATCAGAGTTTGGTATCAAATGAAAGTAAATAATAATAAGAATGTTAAACTGTCACTTATATAGAAATCGCTCGTACCATTCATGAGATATGGGGGTTGAAAGTAGGGGTGAACAGTCGAATGTTTTCAAATATATCCAAGCGTGGTATCAAATGAAAGGGCGTGATGGGTAGATACCGTAAGGCGCCGCAAGAATCTGCTAGAGGATACCTCCGGTAGATGAACAGCAGCATCTTTTCTTGTTTCCAATGCTATGCAGCGCTCGCTATCCCGCCGGGCGCGTATGGGAACAACCCACTTCTGATAGTACAACCTAAAAAATACTTTATACCGCGTTTGCCAACCTGCCTGACGAGTATGACTACAACCCACTTATATTATTAGTACTTAAACTTATAGATAGTACCACCTAAAACCAGGCCCCGAGCCCCGGCGGTCCCGCTAATCCTGTCTACGGTAGCAGTCACGGGAACGGCGAGGCTAAAGGTGCTAAGAATCAAACGCCTACCAACTCCTACGACGACCTCTGACCCTGGTAACACACACATCCACATTGTTGAGTTGTGTAACCATGAGAATGACATATAGTTCTTGCATAGCAGGCATATTTAACAATGATATTTGTAATTCGCGGGACGCAGGTGCCGCGAGCGCGGATTACGCGTGAGCTGACAAACGCGGAATATACACGTGATAATTAGGTGTGCGGACGTGACAAGGAAATTTATGCCTTGTTACAAGTTAACTAAAATTCAAAGTTGAACGATCAATGTTGAACTAATATTATAATATTTGTCTGTTTCGTTCACGGCTGCGTTAGTGTTCAATCAGTGATTTATTTGGCTAGAGCAGTACGGAATGTTGATATGAGGAAATACGCTGCTGCCTATCTTCCGGAGTATCCCTTGGCAGATTCTTAGTGCATCCATGGGCAAGAGGGGAAGGGCATCACTGCCGGCACCCTACGATCACATACAATGGGCGGTAGGTATATTAAGGTTCGAGATTGGTTCATGATTTTAAAATAGGTAAATGTTCCCTAAAACAAATAATGCTACAATCATCTATAAATCATCAATAATAGAGCATCTATTATAGATGATTTATACAGCGTCATCAACTGGTAATCATGCTGTACGGGACGTTGTAGTGCCTGAGATATTGTAAAATATATTAGGCATCCCCGCACATACCATCCTCACAGCTTAGTCAACTATTAGTCAGAGGAAAGAACAGGTCAATACATCTGAAGTTAACTAAGCCGCGGGTTTCCTCACGATGTTTCCTTCACCGATAAAGCACGTCTTAAGTGTGCATAAACATTTTTCAAGAAAGAAAAATCCATTGGTGGTCTGCCGGATCGAACCCACGACCTTCGCATTGAAAGTCGGAGGACATACCATGCATGCTCTACCGTCCCACCAATGCAGTCCAAAAAAAAATTAGTTCATTTGACACAGTATATACTCGTAAATATAAATAATATTTATTTTAACACATTTATCCGGGTAATTATCGCGTAAATTACCTTTATTATTTCACGATGTTTCGCTTGGATTGCATGAAGCTTGGTCCCGGGAAGACTAAAACGTCGGGATATTAATTCCCGGCGTTTCGACAGGATCGCACCGAACGTGGTCGCGGGAAGTTTTCTTGTGTCATGATCGCAAAAGTTTAAAAAAGGGGTTTCTGTATATACAAATTATACCCGGAAAAAAAATAGTTAATTTGACACAATTTATAAATATTATTTATTCAAACACATTTATTTATCTGGGTATTTATCATGTAAATTACCTCTATTATTTATATATTATTGTATATTATTTCCCGATGTTTCGCTTGGATTGCATGAAGCTTGGTCCCGGGAAGACTAAAACGTCGGGAATTAATAAAGGCAATTTACGCGATGAACACCCGGATAAATATGATTTAATAATGTATTGTGACCCCGAAATATTAAAAAAGATAATATTATTTTAATACATAAGGCATAAAAACAATGTACAGAGGAGGAGTTAATGGTAGCATTTTAAAATTTCGACTATGTTTGACACGGTTTCATTTACAATCACAATTTCAGCTGGATCTCAAAACTGTTATATGAAGCATTGAATGCGGAATTCAACGAACTCGAATTTACATGTAACCCGATGTTTTAGTAAAAGTTGGATTTCACCATTTTAACTGCGTTTAAATAAAGGATAATTTCGATAACTATGACGCTTGGGTCGTTGGCCTGGTGGTGATGGGATCTCACAGCTTGCTTCAATAATTTGAGTATAATAAATTTGAATTATATGTTACAATGAGGATGCGTTATTGTTTGTGGCTAAAATACAAATCAAGTGAATTGCATCTTTTTGACATTGACGTTTGTATGTCAAATTGACCTATGACACTAGACCCATACTCTGACATTGAGATTTATCTGGATGCGTAACAATAACGTTTTCGATAAACGTTTCGCCAAAATAAATCCTTGTTTTAGTCGTATCGTCATCGGCATGGTTTCAATTTGCTTTTCCATTTTATGTTTTCAGGAGTGCAAGTGAAAAAAACAATCCTTAACTAATTTTATAACACTGAAAAGTTTGTTGTTGCAGTGGGGTGCCGGCACTAGAATGTTGCCCCTCCTCTCTTGCCTTTCTTACCCGTGGATGCAGTAAGAATATGTCAAAGTGATACCTCTGATAGATCGTTAGCAGCGTCTTCCGTGGCTTAAACACCCTATATAGTGCTCGCCAATCCACCTGTCAAGCGTGGCGAGTACGGCAAAAACCCTTCATGATCAGTACGTAGAGATTCATGAGGGAGGTCTTTGTCCAGCAGTGGACGTCTTACGGCTGAGATTTATTTATTTATTTAACTAGAAGGGAATAACCAATTACACTAATTAATCAGTCTGTTGAGGTACGGTGAGTGTGCGCGCGACGTATAGATAGATAAACTCTTTATTGATGACGAGCTTTGTGGCGCAGCGGACGAATGTCCACCTGCGACGCAAGGGGTTGCGGGTTCGATTCCCGCCTCGGGACAAATGTCTGTACGATCTGCAGATATTTGTTCAGGGTATTCTGGGTGTTTTTCTATATATAATAAAAATATCTATCTATGTAGTATAATTAAGGCCTTTGCATCTATTATAGATGATTTATACAGCGTCAGCAACTGGTAATCATGCTGTACGGGACGCTGCAGTGCCTGGGACATTGTTAGATGGATTAGGCTTGCCCAGCACCTATACCATCCTCTCAGCTTAGTCAGCTATTATTCAGAGGAAAGCACAGGTCAATACGTCTGAAGCTAACTAAGCCGCGGGTTTCCTCACGATGTTTCCTTCACTTTTTTTTTATATGTAGTATAATGTATTAAGTATATCAGTCATTTAGTACCCATAATACAAGCTCTGCTAAGCTTGGGGCTAGATGATGCTGTGTGATTTATCCAGATTAAAAAAAAATAAAAAAAATGTACATTCACCATATAACATAAATTTCGCAAAGAGAAACACAGACAAATATGACATACAATGGGCGGTATTATCGCTTAAAGCGATTTATTCCAGACAACCTTTGGATGGACAGGATATAAGACATGCAGACATAGTGCGACAGGCTGGCGTCGCGAGCAGACAGTGCCACCTGGCCCTAAGGTATTTGTTCGGGACATGAAACCTAACTCCTCGTTGTGTAAATCAGGTGCGCCTTTGACATTCCTGAACAGTTTCAATACTGTTATCAGTTGGTTGAACGATCGTCTGGTTTGCAAAGAGTTGTAACACAGGTGTTCCTGCAACAATTTTGTGGGATACCTAAAAGGATAGTATCCAAACTTGCGCTTCTACCTGATACCTAAAAAAAGCTTTTTGCACATTTTCCAAAAGAAGAGAAGACGTGCTTTCGTGTGGGTTCCAAATACAGGAGCTGGTCTCCAGCTTACTTCGAAGATGATGATGAAAAGTTTGTTTGCTTGTTTGGTAGAACGCGCCAATTTATTTAATTGTTGGATAGCTGATTTATCGAGGAAGGCTCTACAATAAATAGTATACAAACGAGGACATATGCCTCCCTCATGGACCTCTTGGTATTGCGGTATGAAACGGCCTGCATTCACCGCTGACCTGTAGACCTTACGAGGTCGTCCGCCCATCTAGTTGGTGGACGTCCTACGCTGCGCATGTTGTTTCGTGGCCATTCGAAAACCTTTTGGCTTCAGTTAAAATCTATCTCCTAGAGTTTAGTGAAGGGCCTCCTTTCCTTCGTCGACCGAGACACGTTCTTGACTTGCCCGTTGATGAACTCACCGCCGCTAACCCGGAGGTGACTTCAACCCGTCCCACATTAGCTGCTAGGCACAAATTCAATAACCGGTCCCGCCGGCGGGGCCGAAGAATACACTCTTCCATCTTATGGTGCAGTTTTGCATCTGGACGTTAACTCATTACACACAAAAATCTGGCAACAGTCCAAGCCGTGGTTCGAACCTAAGAGAAGCCCTTGAGCTTGTTGCCCCAACCTAACTTTTGCGGCTGGGCGCCTTCTGCGCTCGCCATAGTCCGGTAACGTTGTCATGGCCATCTGCGGTCAACAACATTATATTGTCATTTCGAAAAAAAAAATAGTGAAAGGCCTCCCTCATTGATCTCGACGCACTGCGGTTGGAAGCGGCCTGCATCCACCGCCGACCAGCGGTTCTTAATAAGTCGTCTGCTTATTTTGTAGGTGGACGCTCTACGCTGCGCTTGCCGGTTCGTGGCCTCCATTCGAGAACTCAACACAAATTCTCATATTTTTTTTCTTTTTCTGATATCCCGCACGCGACGTGAACCAGTTCACATAATATTTAGTTTCGCGTTAGAACAATCCAATCCGGTAAACTTTGTCCCCGGTGTTGCCATGGCAACGCATAGCCGCGCTGAGTTCCGTATTCTCTTTTTGCGCGGGATTTTGGTTGATTGGTTTCGTTGTGGTTTTTTAGGACGCAGGCTTTTGTACGTGGATACAATAACAAATGGAAATAGACACTGCACGTATAACTTGGCAGGCAGGATTTGTCGTTCTTTAATTTTTGGGCCAGAAAAATTTGCATAATTTATTGTATGATTATGCACCCGTGCACAAAGATTTGGCTAAAATTTGCTGCTCTTATTTTATTGTGCTTTAAAATAAATATGACTGCTATTCACGTGCACTGCTGGACATATGGCTCCCTCATTGATGCACTTGATCATGAGGGAATGTTGAAACACGGAAAGGCGCTGCTGCCTATCTTTCAGAGGTATCCTTTGGCAGGTTTTTACTGCATCCACAAGCAAGGCATCCACAAGCAAGAGAGGAAAGCAAGAGAGGATGGGGCAACATTCTACTGCCGGCACCCCACGGGCACTACATCAAATTCAAGTACAAGTGAATACGATTGTATTCACTTTCACTCGTGAAGGCGATTGCCTTCACGAGCTAGATACCAAATCCCAACTCCGCAAAGATAGAGCCCACAACCTCTTGCATCGCAGGCGGACCTTCGCCCGCTGGGCCACTAAGGTCGTTGAAGTGGTAGTAAGCAATTGTAGTAGGTGCGATACAAAGTTTGCCGGGACAGCTAGTATAGTATAATTTAAATTTATTCGTTATAATTTACATTTATTCGTTATAATCCGCATTGTATTTTATAAAACAAACCTGCAGCACATTTCTTGTCTTTCCGTAAACGGGTTTAAACGAGCTTGTAATCCCGGCACTGGAGCTTTTTGCCGCGCACCTGGCAACCCTACAAAAGGGGTCGCAAAATCCAAACTTATCACATAAATTTACAGACGGGTCGATTCTATTCGGTAGAGGTCGGTAGAGCGCATACAGCCAAATTAAAGCTTGCCCTCGGAATAATAGCGTTCTTTTAATCATGTAAAATTAGGTTTGTTGAAAGGTTTAAAGTTGAATTTATTGGAACCTTATTTTAAGGTGGAGTATTTTGATAATTCCCTAAATAAAAGCAAAAAAAACGAAGTGATACGAAGTGAACAAAAAATTACAATCTGTGGTTGGTTACCAGCTTCGACTCAGATTGACGAGCTATGTGGCGCAGCGGGGGAAGGTCTGGCTGCGATGCAAGAGGTTGCGGGTTAGATTCCCGCCTCGGGACAAATGTATGTACGTTATGCAGTTATTTGTTCAGGGTGTTCTGGATGCTTTTTTATATAATTATAATATAAAAAAATACATATATGTAGTAAAATGTATACGAACGCTGAAACATGGGTATATTAATTTTGATTAATTTTTTTTTATTTAACGTGCCCAAAGTGCTCTCGTACCTTATCTCATAAGATTGGGTACACAAGTCACCTTAGAGCACATGAAAGGGTAGAAAACCAGAACCCTCCTAAGAGACTTCTTATCTGAATGCTCAGTCGTCGTGGCCGAAATCGACTAGGAAACATCATCCTCATAATTATTAATTTTGGTATCTTCTAATATACACCATTTTTAAGTGTTTTAAAAATAACGATTTTTCCGTACAACCGTTCACCCCTATTTAAACTCTTCTGATTTAATTTACGCAACGTAATGTCTATGCCAATGTCCGTCTCCATGGTCTAATCAACTCCTATACTAAAATTCATACAAATCGTTTCAGCGTTTTTGACGTGAAAAGGTAACATACATACATACATTCTTACTTTCACTTATATATATGTATATATGTATATATATATATATATAGAAAAAATATACGAAGTGAAAGAGTTAGGTTTTTCGCTGCTTTCCCACTCTAGGGAAAAAATATTTTTGATACGAACTATTTATGCTTTTTCACATTTAATGTTATATTTTTTTAATTTTTTTTCATTTCTATGTGGACTTTGGGTCCGAATCAAAATAACTATTTTTGACTTGATTTCTCATATCCCGTCTAAAAAGGTATTTTTAGTCATCATCATCTCAGCGTAGGACGTCCACTGCTGGACAAAGGCCTCCCTCATGGCCGAGTTATTATAATGCAGAGTGAATATCTTTTGAATGGAAAACAGTCATTTTTCCTCAGATTACGTCAGACATAGCATAGTCAGGTTGCTATGGTGAGTTACGCAACCACTTATTAAAATAAAAACATTACTGTTTCAGGTCAGTCGTGCAAGAAAATATTTTTAACAAAGTCTGTTACAAAAATTTACTTTGAAAATGAACCTAATATTAATCTCTTAGCTTTAGTTTTACGGAGTGTAATAAAGACCGGCTCATATCCTGAGTGACACTTACGAGCATCATCTAGAATTTTATTAAAAATCTCCATTTCTGACGTTGAGGAAAAATATGGGACGAAATTACAAGTATATCTTTAGTACTTACTATTTATAGCTAGACCACGTCTTTTCACGTACATAAGTAATTCAAAGTAAGGCCTTTGCATCTATTTTAGATGACTGATACAGCGTCAGCAACTGTTTATCATGCTGTACGGTAAGCTGCTGTGCCTTGGACATTGTTAGGTGGATTAGGCTTGCCCAGCACCATACTCTAAGCTTAGTTAAATAATTAGTCACAGAAAAGAACAGGTCAATACGTCTAAAGCTAACTAAGCCGCGGGTTTTTCTCACGATATTTCCTTCACCTCAAAGTATACGATTAGTTTAATTAGTATTACTCTAATCAGTATTAGTACCTACCACTTATTAAAATATAACTTTAGTTGTTTCCTAGCAGGGTTCGTGATAAACTTTTATATTTATTAGAAGACCTTGTGTAGCAAGGTGACTAAGCTGAAAGGATGGTATAGGTGCTGGGAAATCCTAATCCATCTAACAATGTCCCAGACACTGCAGCATCCCGTACAACATGATTACCAGTTGCTGACGCTGTATAAATAATCTATAATAGATGCAAAAGGCCTTACTTTGTGTAGCAACATCTTTTAAATTAAATTGAAGCTGACAAAGGGCCGATTTTTCAATCCTCAGTAAACACACACAGTAAACTGTCAAGGACCGAAATACATTTTCTTAATTTCCCAAAAAACATGAATTTTGGATTGAGTCAGTCTACGACTGGAGGTGCGATATATTTGACTGCTTTTAAACCGTTTTTTTGTTCAACATTTGTCCCGTGCATGAAGACACCCCTCACGACTCGAAATACCTTCCATTTCCCACATACGAGTAAAATAGTAAAACATACGATATTATTCCTAGACCATGAATGCAGGATTCCAGCCACGTAGCATATCAATATTTGTACATATTAACAAGGCTACGAGAACGCTCACAATTTGACAAGGCAAATATTGAAGTTGCTAGTTTATAAGTGTCTGAATCCTGGCTTCTGTTATATGTATTTCAATGTTAGTTTAAGGTGAATGAATATTTCGAATATTCTAAGTTCATTTGCCTAAAATACTTAACGAATGAATAAATGAATTAACAGTTTATACTTACACACACTAAGAAACACAAATAATAAAAATATACGAGAAAAAATATGTACAAATAATAATGTTCCTGCAGTGGGACAGTGGAGGCTAAATAATAAAAAAAATATTATAATAATAAATTAATTTTCATACATGTAATCCCCATATTGCGGAAATGAAGAGCTTTTCTCACGTTAATCTAAAAGATTAAATAAAGCTCCTATTGTAACGGTGTCATCAAACCCACAAAAAATTACTCAATTTTCAACTCTATTGAAATACATTATAGTTCTTGTTTACACGCATATGTTTATCTTTAACCACATCTGAGGCAACAAACGAATTGGTTTGTAAACTATCATGCTCTTTCCAATGATTAAAATCCCATGAAACCCTTTTCTGAGAATATGGCCAGTTGGCTAAGGGCAGATAAGGTGAAACAAGTTACATAAATGAATTTTGCCAAGTGGCTTTGGCATTGGCAGTGGCACATGTTTAATTAAAAGAGGCACATGTATAAAAAGTTTAATATTTTTCACGAGGATTTTTTTTTTAATTAATGTATTTAACATTTTTTTGATATGTAACAGATATTATAAATATTTTTTATGATTAAATTATATGTTAAGTTATGAAGTATTCTATTATTTATTTTAACAAATTATGGTTACTCTAACGGTGTCTATGGACCGCAAGGCCACGGCAGAATACCAACGCCTAGCTGCCTCCCGATGGCTCGTCAATATGCTGAGCAGTGACCGATTTGGTACTGTAGCACATAAACACAATATTTTTTTTTGCGTAATAAATAATCAAAAAACGAATAGGGTGACAAAGAGGAGGCTTATTATACGCAGAAGTGGGTGAATGTGGGCAGATTACTAGATAGATATTAAATTTGATCTGTTAGCATATAATATAAATATAACTTAATTTTTTTTGTATTACCGTGTCATTATTATATATGTGTGCTAATAAACGAAATGTCTATTTATGGTGAAGTACATACCTCTATATTCTAGGTTGTAAATTGATATTTTGTTATGAGACGAATTGTTTCATATTTTTAACTATTATATCTAACTTACATATATATATACATTGTTTGAATAGAAATTAATTCTACAACTATACAGGTGATTAGTAGAACCAAATAATAACGATTTTATTTCTGTAATATTAATGTAGAAACGGCAATGTAACCGTTTCTAAATGGTGATTGGATTTTAGATAAATACCAATAGTTTTAGTTTTCAATTAGCATTTCTAATCAGTTTTTATGCAGGCGGGTTCACTTAATCTGCATTCTACTATTTTAATTTAGAGTACTGCATTCAAATATTTGTATATTAATGCGTCGCCTCAACAATTCCATACAAACATTTTTTTTATGTATATCATTTTATGCGGGAGGTTGGACTAATCGCACGACAAACAACGGACATTTATTGGACGCTATAGTTTTAAACGAAAATGATAAAAATCTTTTTCAAATTTAATAATATTTTGGGAACCTTAAACAATTCCTGCAAAGTGCGCTATTCACAACTCAATTTAAATAAATATTTCAGGAGTCATCAGCTATCGCAATATTAAAAATGTTTCACATCCTCCAGGCGTCCTGTGACGATGGCTCAATTATTGTTTTTTTATGATTCGCTGTAATACGTTATATTGTCTTATTTACGTCCTTCATAATAAATTATTGCATTTTTCCGTGGAGTAGAATGTTGCCCCTAGATGTAGTAAGAATTTGCTTAGGCATAACACTAGAAGATCGGCAGCAGCGTCTATCCGTGTATCGACATCCCGTACTGCGTTTGCCAACCCACCTGCTAAGCATAGTGTGGCAACAACCCCCTCACGTACTTGGTGATGAGGTAGACGTCCTACGGCTGAGATGATGATGATGATGATGAAGTTATTTAGTTTCTCTCAAGTGGTTTCACTACACCCTGTACTTATAAGGAATCTAAACCTGGCAGATGAATCGAAAGCGTTCTTGCTTCTTCCCTTTCCCTTTTGTAAATGGAATCCCGTTCTAAGATGCCCTAACAAGATTTTATTACATTACGTTAAAACTACCGCTGATTCTACCGCCTTGGAGTACCGGCAGTACAATGTTACCCCTCCTCTCATGCCCGTGGAAGCAGTAAAATCCTGCTAAGGGATACCTCCGGAAGATGGGCAGCAACGTCTTACCGTGTATCAACATTCCGTACAGCGCTCGCCAACCCGTCTGCCAAGCGTGGTGAGTATGGCAACTACCCCTCAAGAAGATCCTTGAGGGAGGCCTGTGTTCAGTAGTGGACGTCTTACGGCTGAAATGATGATGAATGATAATGTTAAAACTAATTTATGTTGACTCGTCCACTACATTTAAAGGTAAAATGAATTATCATCAGCGGAAGGACGTCCACTGCTAGACATAGGCCTACCTCATGAATCTTAATGTACTGATCATAAGGAGTGGAGGGTGGAGGGAGGCATACCAACACCATACTCGGGATGTGATAGCTTAGCCAGTGACGAACGGGAGCCGAATTTTTCTAAAGGTGCCTTGTAGAGAGGCGAAAAACGTGTCCAAACCTTTTTGAGTGTATTTTCAAGCGCTCTCTGTTACTAAATATTTATTGTTCATTTAGATATACAGCGGAAAGTGAAAGTTTAATTTTCCGGAAATTGTGGAAAGAGCGGCAAAAGGGTCGTTTATTCCATCCAGCCCTAGTTCGATTATCTAACTGTTTGGACATAAATATTCCAAATTGTAAGACTGACTAATCGAACATTTAGGACACGCAGATTTTATTCCAAATAGATCTACTATGAATATAACGGTACACTCAAGTGGGAAAAAAATCCGCCCAGTACACATAGGTCAGGGTTTTGATGAGATTAGATTTCATAGAGCACCATCTAGTCTCGAAGTAAGCAGTGCTTGCGGTATGGGTATCAAGTCAATTTCACGTAAGAGCACATTTTTTACGCCCTCAACCCAATTATGCCAGCTTAACGCATCAAATCGATCACTCAGCTACACCACTTCATAAATATTTATACAGGGTGCACATAAATATGTATGGAATCGTTAAACGCAGGCCTCACATTATACAGGGTGTGTTTCAGGCAAATTAATACAGGATGCTGGATGTTGGATTGGCCGTAACGTTGAACGACATGATATGGACAAAATTAAAAAAAATGGCAAGTGCGAGTAACCATTTTGAAACGGGTTCCCACTGTCCGTTTTTTTATTTCGGCCTCCATGGCTCATTTGGTCCAATAGCTGCCTCATACGCAGATAGTAACGGGTTCGATTCCTGTCATGAAACAAAATTTAAATGAATATTATTGTTAAGCAGATGTAATAGGTTTGTTGGTTGTAATTTTTCTATGCATGTTAGTACGAATTTACAAAAAAAAATATTTATGTATTCTTCTAGTGTCTGTAGTATGTTGTTGCCAGTGTACTTAGGGGGTGAAGCCCCCTTATATGCATAGCGCCGTCTGTCTGTCTGTCCGTCCGTCCGTCTGTGTATTTGACGATTAAAACAGAACGCGTTGACCGATTTACATGAAACATAAAGATTTTGGTGACCCTAGGGTCACAGGGACCGTAGTTATTGTGGCCTCAAAAGTTCACCAAAAAATAAAAGTCTTTAAATAGCCGAAAACGTCCAAAAACCCAAAAATGTCATTTTTGACCTTTGGTGACCTTTTGAGGCCTTTGCGCCCTTATCTGGTACCCCCGTACCAATGCTTGTTCGTGACTTGTAAAGAGGCGAAACACGCGTTGAATTCATTTTGGCTGTTTTAAGCCAAATATTGGATATAGGTCAGTTTTCGTCTTCTTCTGTCAGTCAACAGTTCCGATAACTGACCTTCGTTTGCGCAACCCTAAAGAGACGGTATTCATAGCATGTTCGACGCGAGTTTTTTCAAATTTTAATCTTGAAAGGGAGGGTCATGCTGATAAAGAACACCCATGTTTTTTTTTTATAAAATAGAAATGTTTTTATTTTGCTTTTGCGAAGAAACTTCGTAGGCGTAATCGGACGATAGAGCTGGCCTAGTCTACGGTATCACTTTTCCCGGTGCTTTTTGATTACTGACAAGTTTACATTAGATAATATGTTGTAACTATGTAGTTGCCCCGAGGTGCCGGCTGCAGAATGTTACCCCTCCATTCATGCCCGTGGATGCAGAATGAGCCTGCTAAGGGATCCCTCCGGAAGATGGGCAGCAGCTTCTTTCCGTGTATTAACATCCCGTATTGCACTTGCCAACCCACTTGCCAAGCGTGATGAGCATGGCAACTACCCCTCATGAAGATCCATGAGGGAGGCTTGTGTTCTGTAGTGGACGTTTTACGGCTGAAATGATGATGATATAGTAACGAGAAAATAGACTATTACGTTAACTACTACTATCAAGGTATTGTTAGAAAAATATATACCTTTTGTTCCATGTCAAATTTCAATTTTTGTTGTAGACTTTGTATAATTCGTTTAGTTTTAACATTTATTTCAATATGATAGATTTTCAGGAATACTGTCTCGTTTTGTAACAATTTGGCGTTGAAAATGAAATAACGGTACTCTATAAAGGCATTATTAAAGTAAAGTTAGAATATAAAATATTTTTTTACAAGTGCTTCAATTAAAAATTATACAACGAAAAGATGAGTATCAAAGGCAAGGTATTAAGGCACAATTTGTAATGATAAAATATTTTCATTGAGAGGAGGGTTTCTCAGAATAAAATACATTAATTCAGAAAATTACCATCTGATGCAATACTGTCTGACAACGGTCTCTGATTGGCTAATAAAATGGATCGTAGCACATCTATGAACGCTAACAACGGCGTAGCACTGCTACGAGATTTCTGCTTTTGTTAACAACATTTAGTAGAATAGAAGCATGGTAGAAGTGGAGTAGTAGTAGAAGTAGAGTACTAGTTAGAAGATGTGATAGTAGGTAGTTGATTCTGGGCGGTACAAAGTTCGCCGAGATAGCTAGTAATATATAATAATAGATTGAGAGACAGTGTGTTGAAACTCAATACGACATAAGTACTTATTTCACATCTATAGGGCGTCCCGACAACCACCTTTTCCTTACATCGCCTCCATTCACATCAGAAAGCTGACAAATGCTACCCTAAATTTCGATACTAAACATCGAAGGCATCGAACAAATTCTCAACAATTGCGAGCGACCTTCAACCGTACAACGAAAAGATCAAAGCCGTTCAGATATGGGGAATAAGTTCACAGCTGGCGGAAACTTTGGCCCAACTTCAGACTCAAGTTAAATCGACTTCAGAACTGTTGCCCATCCAAATCTAACGACAGGATTCCGTACTAGACCGAGAGCACTGCGAGTGAATGGGGCTTTTTTTTTCACAAAACTGTCACATACTTTTGGGTGGATTAGTTATTGATGCGTTCTCTCTTTAGGTGCACAGGCAGGTATTTAACCGATTCACAAAATTCTTGACTCAAGGTTTGCCAAAGAGCAATGGAACGCAAAGTGCGTGGAGTCAAGCAAACGAAAAACATATCACGCTGCGTTCAAAAACCGGCATTGACGATGTAGGTAAAAGATAGCCAGGCTGAAATATCTCTAGGATAAGGCAGGCCACGTAGAGAATATTCACTCTCTTAGATGGTCATCGGTTCTCTTCTAAGTGGGAGGACTAAGACGAGCATAGGTAATTATTTATTTATAAAAAACATAATAATCCACTTTACAAGAAAAAGCAGCTACAACTATTAACAAACATCCTTTTCCGTTACTTACTCAGAAGGTACATCAATGTCTGTAATAGCCAGAAAAGTTAAAGGAAAGGTTTGTAAATTTCTTTAAAATCAGTTGGAGGCTTTGATAGAAACGATAAGCGACATTTTGATAACTAAATATTTACAGACGAATCTTTGAAAAAGTTACTATTTTTTGTATCAGTAGAGTCTTGTTTATGGTGTTTTTCTCCAGAAAAGTTAAAACAAATAATTTATAAACATAATTTTATATAACATTTGGTAATAAATTAACAGAAAAAAAAATCATAAAATAATATATATTTTTTTGATTTTATAGGCTGACTTATAGGGTGACCGCAGTGTCTGCTAAAGTTTCTTATTCAGCTTCCGCCAAGTAAAGCTTGAGCTTGAATGACTCATAAAAAATCTAGGTACTGCAGCGTCTTCCAAAGGATCGTATTCAGCTCCAGTAATTCCGGTATTCAGGTAGACTTTAAGAGGTGCTTGCCACGCTTGGCAGGCGGCTTGGCGAGCGCAGTACGGGATGTTGATACACGGAAAGATGCTGCTGCCTATCTTCCCGAGTTATCTCTTGGCATATTATCACTGAACTCAAAGGCAAGAGAGGAAATGCGACATTATACTGCCGGCACCCCTCGTCAAAAATCCTAATGACATTAAAGATTAACCGATACAATTATTATGAAAAAATTTAAACTGGTAGCTTTTTTAACGTTAGACTAAATGACGTGGGAAGCCAAATACCCATCTGATGTTAAGCTGTAACCTCTCGTTTACAACTACAATACCGCGGTGATCACGTCCAATAAGCACTTGACCAACGCTGCATCGCATTGCATCCGTTCGTTCATGATATATAGTTGTAAGATCTCATGTGCCAGTATTACACAGCAATGGAAATAGGTATGGTGGTAGTACTTCCCCGGATGAAATCTTGAAAAAATGTTCTACTACTGCTGATTATTGAAAAAGCTAATTGTATGGAATTAAGTTATCAATGTTTTTTACTTATCTAACTGTTTTTACTATTTAGTGAAATCTATTATTTCCATGTCAGTCAATTTACTGTTTGTACTTGTGCATGCCAATGTATTCTGTTGAAGTATGCTATACCATCTTGTTATAACCATACTTCTTGCGATAAATTATTTGTATTCGTATAATTAGCTAGTCAGAAATGCTAACCAATAGAACGACTAGTCATTGTAATTTCAGCCGTAAAACGTCCACTAGTGAATACAGGCCTCATGGATTTCCATGAAGAGTAGTTGCCATATTTACCACGCTTGGCAGGCGGGTTGGCGAGCGCAGTACGGGGTGTTGATACACGGAAAGACCATCTTCCGGAGGTGTCCCTTAGCAGGCTTTTACTGCATCCGCGGGGATGAAAGTGTAACATTCTCCTGCCGGCACCCCACGGCAATAGAACTTTAGAACAACTTACAAGGGAAGTGATATTTCTCCAAGGTTGTCACACACAGAGTGACCGTCATTTGTTGAAACATTCCAAGCCGTTGGCCCCAGTTTGGAAGCCCGCCCATACCGCTCCATAGATTTTGACGAGCAAACCGTTTGCCAACGATATGTACCAACTATAAAATTAATGGTGGATGAACCTATTCGTTTTCTATTTTGTTCGGGCGACCGATAAATGCCGGAATTTAAGCTTTACTGTTACGCGTTGAGATTTGCTTTTTATTTGTCGTTAAGATTTGTTGCTCGTAAAGATCAGTGTCTGTGATGTTTATGATTGAGTGGGTGGCGGATATACCATAACGCGACGTTATGGCTTTAAAGTGCAAGTCGATGAATGGAAGAGTTAGTACCCATTGATGCCCGATTCGCGGTTGGGTTTTACGCAGTAAAGAAGTGTTTTCCTTGTGGGTATAAATTAAATGGATAAAAAAATATATGGAAAGAAGGGGCAACTGCTGTAGAATAGAAGTTCTGGAGCACCAGAACTTCTATTCTACGGCTGATACTGTATTCATGGGAACCATTCATGGATACAGTAAGAATCCTGCCAAGACATATCACCGGGCGCTCACAACCCGCCTCCCAAGCGTGGTAAGTATGGCAACAACCCCTTCATGATCAGTACTTAGAAATCTTTGAAGGAGGCATATGTCTTGTAATGGACTTCCTATGGCTGAGATGACTGAATGAATGAAAAAAATTGGAACACTAATAAACCTTAATAATGATAATCTGTAAACGCTTTCGAGTTTTAGCTGCTAATTATATCTAACAAGTATAGCATTGGTACGGGGTACCAGAAAAGGGGGCGAAGGTTTCCGAAAAATGCCACCTTTGGTCAAAATTACTCCGGTTCCTGTGACCCTAGGTTCACCAAAATCAATCAGTACTCTTCTCTCATTAAGACAGTGCTAAAAAGGTTTCATGAAAATCGGTCAACGTCTTAATAATGATAATCTGTATAGGCTTTCGAGTTTTAGCTGCTAATTATACCTAACAAGCATTGGTACGGGAGTACCATAAAAGGGGGCGGCACCAAAATCAATATGTACTCTTCTCTCATTAAGACAGTGCAAAAATGGTTTCATGAAAATCGGTCAACGCGTTCGGTTGTATTCGTGTCATGCACAGACAGACAGACAGCTATTTTATGGCTTTTGTGTTTGGTTTTACACAATACTACTAGTGTCAAGTAACATTATAATAGGGTTAATTTGATCGTTTTACTTAATTTTTTGCCATAACCCTTTTAGCCACCCGCTAATTGAAATTAAAAATATATTTATTCAGACATTACAATACATTTGTTAGTAACATACAATCAAGTCAAATTAAATGTGTTAGATTACATAAAGTCGATAATTATAATAATTTTAATTCTAATACCATCCACAAGTCAAACAAAGGCTTGAACGCGGTCCATTTGTACCTTTATATAAAATTTGGTTTTGTTTCAAATCGCTCACTCAAAAATTTCAAAAATAGAATAACCACATACCCCAACCAATCTAAACATCAAAGACCCTGACGTCTTATACGCGATAGTCAAAAATAAACCATACCGGTATAAAACAGCGTCCAAAATGGCATGGGCATCTAAACAAAACACGCACAAACACAGGGAATTTACATAAACGTCATCGATCAGGCGCTGACCGCTACATGGGATTGGGACGGCAATAAATCGGCACACGTATCATGCGTCACAATACACTGGCACGGACAGGGTGAAGGCACAAGTGGAGCCATAAGCCTAGCGTTTAAAGTGAGCGTCATTTTATTTACTAGAAGAAAAAGATCATTTTTACCAATTCACAAGTACTACACTCCAAAGAAAAATTTATTTGTTTTTACTTCGCCTGTATTTTTGTTATTGTTGGCGTGGAATAAATTTATTATCATTTATATATTTGTGGACCAAAAGGTCCTCAGCGTAATATTAATGCTTAGGAATAATGACCAACAACAATGAGGAAGGGAGACCTTTGTCCAGCAGCCGGGCTAGCATGGGCTGGGGATAAAACTTTTGTCCACCGGTTATTTCCACTGACAAGGGATACAATTATTTTATCCACCTGCCAAAGCACGGCAACAGGGGGAAAGAGAATTATATCACTTTTTGACATTAGACGTGGATACTCACCCTCCGCCTATAGCTTTCGTTTCCCCTGGTTTGTCCACCGTGAATAGTTTATCCACTCATGTCGCCATGCTCGGAGGGTGGACAAAATTGACAGAGGGGAATAGTATTTTGTCCTCTCCCCGTGGATAAAATATCTCCGGCCATGCTAGCCCTGCAGGAATAGCCTACGGCTGGAAAAGATCAAATGACGCTAACGCCATCTCTTAAAACGGAACTATTTTTGACTTTTTTTTCTCATTTCTAAGACTCATTACCTTATTTTTTTTTAACCGTCACCTGTCATACTCCCAAAAGTATCATGGCTGCTCAGGAAAAACTTCTTACCATTGTATTCTGAAATCTAAGAGTAACAAATTTTCACAATAAATTATTTTCGACAAACTTTGTTTTCCCGTGATTTCAAATTCGATGTGGTGAAACAAAGAATGATCACTGCATAGCAAAACATTCCTCCCCTTTAGCCTCTCTAGAGGTATATAATTCTGGAATATGAATTATCACCCACCCTTGTTATTTATTATTCCAGAATAATAATAATGATGACTAATAATAGTAAAGTAAACTTTGCTGTGTTGTGGTTTTTAGGTTTTTTTTCACGCGTCGTCTATGAGCCTTTTTTGCGTGCTTTATTCTCGCTCCGCTCATCACTAACACGAGTAGAGTTAGATCGATGCATTGTACGTAGAGATTGTTCATTTCGGCCGCGCGTGGAAAGGATTATGATGTGAAAAAATATTAAGAGATAATGATTAAGAGTTTTAGGATATTGAAATTTTTCGACAAGCTTCTAGAATTGTGATAGGATTCCTAGATTTGTGTTTATTGGAGCGAATGGTCATAAGGATTTCCAGTTCATCTTGTAAAACGTAATAATGTTAGTTCTAGTAGAACTTAAAACAGAAAAAGAATGTGATTCTTTAATAATCCTTTAATTTCGTGGATGCTTCTTTCCCTAGCTTGGAAAAAAGTTATCTGAAGCGAACGAATTCAATTACCTGCTGTATTAAATTTTAATGTGCTGTAATTAGTTACAGGAAGACTCTGCTCTTCGTCCATCGTGCGCATCGTGTTGACTATGGCGACTGGGACGACTGTGGCGACAGTGGCGACTATGACGAATGTGGTAATAATGTTTTGTATTTGCCAGGCGTCCCGTGACGGCTCATTTTTTGTATTCAATTTAATTACACGAGGCTAAAATAATCCCACTAATATTATAAAGCCGAAAGTTTGTTTGGATGGAGGTTTGTTACCTCTTCACGCAGAAACTAGGCTACGTATTGAGCTGAAACTTTGTACACGTATTGATGTTGACCATAGGCTACTTTTTATTCGGGTATAACGCATGCGAAGCGGCAAGCAGAAGCTAGTAACCAATAAAGTGACTTGTCATGTTATGTAGTTAATAAAAACCGATTTCAATGAGTGATATATAAATGTCTTTTTCACATTTTCTCCCAAGGTCCCAACCAATGTTTAAATTAGATTTGCCATAATCGGGCCCTAACCGGATATTCACTCCCATAAGAGCTCCGTATAAATGCCCTTGTGATTTATCTCGGCGATATTAAAGATACATTGCGCGTTCATAAAATAATGGCTGTGAGAGATATGACCCATTTTGTTAGCTTTAGTGGTGCATGTGACTTAAGTTTGTTTGCTATGTCCATAATAGGGTTTTTAGCGTGAACGTGTTAATAGGCTAGATGACTTTTCAATTATAAGTATTTAATGTAAATCAACAAAGTCATTTAGATAAGTTTTTTTTCACGTAGTCCAAAAATAAACGCGGTACATTATATCGAAATGTCGCGTGACGTCACACGCTGGTACGCGCCGACGTGGTCGGTACAGAATAATGACGTCACGAGCCCCACTCTTAAACTTCAACTCGCTTTATCTAAGCATTGTTTCATTCAAGTCGGTCAACAAAATACGTCAAATCTTTTGTCAAATTTTGTGCGCTCGGTACACTCATATGTACGTCTTTCACTTCGCATTTAGGTAATATGAAGTTTACATAATCAATGCGAAGTGAAAGACTATATGAGTGTACCGAGCGCAAAAAATTTACACGCACTGTGTGTCTACCATGAGTTGTCACTGTCAGATTGCCTGCCGTTACTACAGTAGTAATAGTACGTTACTTTAATATCTGTCAGATATGCAACTCATGGTACCAAATTCTAAGCAAATGAAGCCCAAACTGCAGTAGCTGTAGTAGAGGTATAGTTTACTGCGTATTTTAGTACTAAACTATCCGGTAGAGGCGCTGTACAAGTTTTCACACATTTTTTTAACTACAGTCGCTAGCGATTATAGAGGTAGATTGTGGAAAGTCATGGTAGAGCTACTGTTACCTTGACATTGGATCTTCGAATACAGCTCAAAGCAAATATACTTTGAGTAACTTTGCACAACATCCAGAAGACGATGAATAATACACAAGCCACGAGGTCCATCCATTAAGGAATCAAGGGACAAACGTGTTTACCAGAGAAAATAAATAATTCAAAAGTATTTGCCTGTTTGCAGAGGCGCTGGCAAACACATGCGACTTGCTATTTGTAGGCAAATACGCCATGTTTGATGTCTTATTAGCAAGGAAATGTCAGAGTCCAACTTTATGAGGATATATATTTATAAAATTGCATGTTTTGTAAGGAATCATGGGTCGTTGTTCCAAAAAGCATGTGACAAATATCCAAGACTATGTAGAGATCCCAATAGAATAATTATAAAAGAAACTCCAAAATCAGCAAAATTTAAAAAAAGCTGCTTAACTATGTGTATAAATATTTTTAACAAGTTCCCTAATGACATTAAATTTATATAAAAAAAAAGTGTATCAATGGATAAGTGAACATAATTTTAATGACGTAAATGAGTTACTCAATCTTTTATAAATAATACCTTAGTTATACCATGTTTGAAGCAATAAATGTCTTTGAATCTTTTGAATCTTTAATCTTTGAGGGAAAATCTTCCATTTTTTTTATTACTTAGTTTACAAATTGAAAACGTAAACTTATGAACTAAAAGAAATAAAAATGAACTTTTACGGCGTAATTTATAAAATCAGTAAACACGGCGTGCTTTACAAACTGTGCAAAAAAAAAAAAAAACTATTCCAATAAAATATGGAGGAATAAAAATGCTGGATGGTAACCATCTTATTCAGTTACTATCTACAGTTACTGGACAGTTAGCAGTAGAACTTTTTGTCAAGAGCACCTCCGGGGACGTACTAGCATACATATTTCTGCCGCCAAGCAGTAATGTCTGCATTGCTGTGTTCCGGTTTGAAGGGTAAGGAGGCCGGTGAAATAACGGGCACATGAGACCTTACGACTCTGTCTCGGGGTGACGGGCGCAATGCAGCGTTCGTCACGTCTTACTGAACGGGATCACCGCGATATTGCAGTTATTGTAGGTAGAGGTTACCGTTTAACCTTCCTTCCTTCCTTCGGCCTTCGGCTTGCCCCGTCATTTCGTCGTATAAAAAAATCTAATGTCCATAACATACGCTCTACTTTGGGGTAAGATGGTTCTGTGTTCAGTGAGTTGTAAATAGTTAGAGTAGCTTTATCAAACAAAAAACGTGTCGCAACTTGATGACAGCGGGGGTGCCTGCGCGGGGCGCGCTCGCCCCCGCACACAAGTATTCGCTGCAGCGCTACACGATTAGAATGTCGTCTATCCATACCATCAATACATGCAGCGCTAGATCGCTAATAGAGTATAGTTTTCTCGCGACCAAAACGTCGTAAGCGCCGTGAATTTCGTGGCGCTTACACGTTTCGTTCAACATAGTGTAACAACATGTCGCTCTTATAGATTTTTTTCACCGCAGAAGGGACACTTCAGACAGCTATTAATGCAGTAATGTTAATGCAGTAGGTACCTATGAATATTATATTTCAAAACGTAAAAATATTTAAGTACATTAGATTAAAACGAATCGTTAAGCGTTTAAAGTCATTTTTTTTAAATAAATTGGTATTTTATCCAACAAGTACGTACATAGGTAGGTAGGTACTTACACTAACTAGACCCCACACTTTATTTCACTCTTCCCCTCCTCTCATGCCCGTGGATGCAGTAAGAGCCTGCTAAGGGATACCTCCGAAAGATGGGCAGCAGCGTCTTTCCATATACCAACATCCCGTACTGCGCTCGCCAACCCACCTGCCATGCGTGGTGAGTATGGCAACTACCCCTCATGTAGACCCATGAGGGAGGCCTTTGTTCATTAGTGGACGTTTTTGGCTAAAATGATGATTCAATTCAATTCAATTCAATTTATTTATTTACACAATCATTATAACATTACAGATAATAATAATCCACTGCGTTGATGATTATCTAGCCCAAAACTAAGCAGAGCTCTTGTTATGGCTACTAGATAACTGATATAATAAATACAATACAATACATAAATACCTATTTATTTATTATTATACGTAGAAAATGACCTGAACACCCAGAACAAATATCTGCAGCGATCACTAAACATTTGTCCCAAGGCGGGAATCGAACCCACCTCCTGCATCGCAGGCGAACCTTCGCCCACCACGCCACAGAGGTCGTCAATCTATGTATTACATTAAGAATTTGTTCAGACAACAATATAGGTATAATACAGCTTCAGTTTATAAGTAATGACGATTGCAAAAGATACCTACAGTAGGTACCTAGAGTACCTACTGTTACTGATTACTGATCAGACTGATCAGACAGACGGCATAGGGCGAGTAATATGAGTTAAAAATAATCAGTTAAACCTTTGTCGCCAACCCTTAGTAGGTACCTACACATCCCATCTGTACGAATCACTTTTCATAATCTATGATTTTCAAACAAAATGTCAGTACAATAGAAAATAATGTACAAAAATTAATTTTAGTTGATATTCTGTTTACTTTCCGATGATAAGTCACGCCACTATCTTTTTTCTTCGCAGTTGATTGATTAATTACACGTTTTTTAACACGCAAGACGGCATTTTTAATTTGGGTTTATTCGCGTGCGGTCGCGATGGGCGTCGACGAACGACTAAATGAGTTGTTGCCGGCCGGCAACAACTCATGGCGCAAACTTGTTCTTCGCGGGTGTCAATTCTATACGCTAGTAATAATACTTCAATGTCTGTGTTCCTGCATTTTGCTTAAACTCCGAAACAACTAAAGAAACTAACTATTATTAAGAGCAGCTTATAAGCTGCTCTTAATAATACTGGTATACCAGTGATCCAAACAGATTCATTAATTCACCTTATTTCCATTAAACGATAAAATATCTCTAAACGCTATAGTGTGTTGACCATTCTAAGTTTTGTAATTACAAACTATGAAAGTAAGGTGAAATAATTTTTGTTACTTTGAATCTTGAATTATTATAAGTTTTTTATTGAGGCAGGTACTTTATTCAACAGTTGAGCGATCCCACCAATATGATATATCTTTTCTTAATATGGTCAAGCTAAAACAAATTGATTAGCTATACTGTTTATATTTGACGAGCTCTGTGGCGCAGCGGGCGAAGGTCCGCCTGCGCTGCTAGGGGTTGCGGGTTCGATTCCCGCCTCGGGACAAATGTCTGTACGATCTGCAGATATTTGTTCAGGGTGTTCTGGGTGTTTTTCTATAGAGGTATATAATAAAAATATCTATCTATGTAGTATAATGTATTAAGTATATCAGTCATCTAGTACCCATAACACAAGCTCTGCTTAGCTTGGGGCTAGATGATGCTGTGTGATTTGTCCAGCATTATTTATTTATTTATTCTCAAACTTTGCACATCATAATTTTTTTGTCATAGATTTAAAAATATTACATGTAATAAAATAAGTTAGTGCATACATAAAACTAATTGATTCAAACGTTAAGTCAAAAACAGAAACATCCATTGACGTAGATCAAAATGAATACATAGATTAAGTTTTATTCGGGTATGCATGTATAATGGGTATGCATATAAATAATATATTATATGTACATATATACATAACATATCTGCCTTTGTACTTATAAATATATATATATATACATATATTGTAGGTTCAGTTGTCCTTTTGTTGTTCCCCTGCCTTTTCTCCATATTTCTCTCCATCCAAAGGTTGTCTGAAATAAATCGCTTCTAAGCGATAAGACCGCCCACTGTACATTACTAGATATAAGTTTAAGTATATTCTGTATTTTTAAGGTGTGAAATGAAGTGTTATGTATATAGTGAAGTATATTGTATTGCATGTAAAGCTGCGGGCAGAAACTAGTTACATGGTTAAGCTTTACGCATACTATACGAAGCCTAGCCTAGTCTACATCTACTCGTACATCTACACTTACAATAAAGAGAAAAGATTTGATTGTTTGTTTGTTTGTATGCATTGAATGATTTGCCGTGGGGTGCCGGCAAAAGAATGTTACAGCTCCTCTCATGCCCGTGGATGCAGTAAGAGCCTGCTAAGGGATACCTCCGGAAAATGGGCAGCAGCGTCTTTCCGTGTATCAACATCCCATACTGCGCTCGCCAACCCGCCTGCCAAGCGTGGTGAGTAGTGCCATAGGCTGAAGTGTTCAGTACTGGACGTTTTACGGCTGAAATGATGATGAAATGATGATGCATTGAATAGGCTCTGAAACTACTTAACCGATTTAAAAAAATGTTTCATCATTAGAATGCTACATTATCCCTGAGTAACAAAGGCTATATTTTATACCCATATTCGGGAAACGGGAACTACGCGGGTGAAACCGCGAGTGCGGCTAGTTATTAATATTATGATAATTTTACACATTGGAGCTGGGCTGGTCATGTTTGCCGAATGCCCGAAGACCTATGGGCAAAGATCACCACTCAGTGGAGCCCCAACACGGTGAGGCGCCGCGGCAGACCGAAGAAGCGATGGCGTGACGAGTTAGACCGGCATAACAGCGCATGGGTCGAATTGACGGCGGATCGGGATGCATGGAGAGTTGGAGGGGAGGCCTTTGCCCAGCAGTGGGACACTTATGGCTAATTGTAATTGTAATTTACACATTATACACGGTTGTGCTTTACGCATACTATACAAAGCCTAGCTTAGTCATCAATACAGAACCTCTAATTAATTACTGGGTAATTACTAGAAATCGCACAATCGATTAAGTTTGTGGTCGTGTGGTGTTTGTATTGTACCGGTGGGACTTGATGTTGGCTGAGGACGTACTTGGCAAATACAGTGCAACGAAACTACTGTCATTACACTGCTCTGCTTACATTGGGGCAAGGTGGTTCCGATTTATAATCATCATTCGTATCTCAGCCGTAGGACGACCACTGCTGGACATAGGCCTCCCTCAAAGATATCCATGTGATCGTAAGAGGGTTTTTGCCATACTATCTACGCTTGGCAGGCGTGTTGGTGAGCGCAGTTAGGAATGTTAGTACATAGAAAGAAGCTACTGCCCTAGCGCAGATATTTCTGGCAGATATTGCATCCACGGGCAAGAAAGGTGGAGCAACTTTTTACTGCCACCACCCCACGGCCTGACTCATAATGTTCATCACTATTTATCATCTTAACATTAGAGCTCACTCATGTAATAGTACCCATGACTCTTGCAACTGTACTATACTATCAACTGTTCCACATTTTAAATACTTGGGTGTCATTTTGGAACAGAATCTAAACTGGAGGAAACATATTGAAAGTCTAAGCTGCAGAATGCGAAAGATTATATGTATTTTTAAGAAATTGAGGCAACTGCGTGATCGGGACTTTATTAAACTTGCATATTATGCTTGAGGCCAATCAATTTTACAGTATTGTATTAATACTTGGGGTGCAGCAAATAAAACCCACTTCATACACATTGCAAGGTCTCAAAAGGCTGTTTTGAAAATTGCTACATACAAGAATTATCGTCATTCTACACAATTGCTGTTTAAGCAACTCGAAGTCCTTACAGTACGTCAACTTTTCATAAAATCAGTAATTTTAAAACAGCATCGCATTAAACCTCAAATTATAAAATCAAAGAGAAGAAAACAAAACGTATATCCTACACCCATTTTAAAAAAATTCTTTGCTCGTAAGTCGTCATCATACATGGGCCCCCATTTGTACAATAAAATAAGTAAAGATATAGATTCACTAAAACTGCAAAGCTACTACAATTGTAAAAATATGATAACTGAGTACCTTCTTAAATTGAAGTCATATTTAAGAAGGTACTAAGTCGTCATATTAACAGCTACTGAAGAACTTTTAAAATGAAAACCTAATTACACGCATGAAATACATTATAGTAAAACAATAATAAAACCACAAATATTAATTATACCAATATAAAATCTTACTGTTATTTAATCAATTTATATCTTTAACGTTAATTTTATAATACATCGATGTGAAAATAAAAGAACCTATATAATAATAAAATTATTATTATGATTACTAATACCTGTATGTTTATTACAATTATTTACTTGCAATAAGTTGACACGGTAACTAGTTTATAATTTAATTTACTTAGATCCTAAGTTTCTGATTTATCTGTTTTGGCTGATTATACTGTACCCTGACCGAAGCCGGTATAGACTGACCGAACAAGCTTGAACTCGCCAGTGCGCTGTGCCGCACACATTCACGTAGCAACTTACGCTGGACTCTGCAAGCGATGAGCTACTTTGCCGTAACACAGTTTTTTAAACTAGTACGGACGGTAGAAATCACTAGCATGCTACCTATTGCAATCACTGTTTTTAGCAAAATTCTTGTTTAAGTCTACTCGTACTTTTCTTTATTTTAACAATATTTGTTTATGGATAAGTGTGTGTATTGTGTATATAGCAAATAAGCAAATACCTAACACCTAAGGCTTAGAATAGCGAACATCATTGTTTTAGCAAATAAAAGTTATATATATATGTATTATATTATTATTTATTATTATTATTTATTCATAGCTCAAGAGCGTGAACTTGCGTTATTTTAAAGCATCTGAAAGGTTCTCTGTACAAAGCTCATAGACGATGAATGATCAGCGACTATGAAGTCCGGGTAGCAAATGTAATACAACTTTGTTATAATAAAAAGTGCAGTATTGTTATAATTATTTGTGTGTAGCATCAGAAAGCTAGGAGAAACGTTTAGGTGATGGGCAAATCTATTCTATATGTCCGAGGTACTGCAGCGGCCTTAAAGCATGAATACTGATGCTACTGATGCTAAATATCTTATGGATGTTAAAGACTAGTAGTATCAGAAGGCTCGTCTTCCATTGGCAGACACTTAGCGTAGAGCTGAATTTCCGGACTGCCACTTTCGATGTAGATTGTTTGAAAATATACCTTCACATAGAATTGAGTAGTTTTCCTTTATGAACGAGTTATTAGTAATTTACATATATTAAAGGAAGTGATCACAAATTCCCAATAGTTGAGAAATCTATATACAAACCTTATTATAAAAGTAACTTATTTTTAGGTTAGGTAATATGACAAATTGTTGACAAAGATTCTACATCGAAAGTCGCTGGAGTATTGTCACTTATCATAGTGGCCTCAATTCTGGGCAGCATTTGAACCATATACAGAGACTGGCAATGTACTTTCCGAACAGACACTCCTTGACTACTATTAACAGGGTCTCCATCTACTTGATGACGTACAGTCAATGACTGATCCACAGTTTATCAATTGACACAGTAATTTTGCAATCAAAACGTTTTGGAATGCAAATTAGGTTTTGAATGTAAACTTGGCGCGTGAAACGAATGAGTCTTCTCAGTCTCTTCTGTGCGCCAAGGAGGACGCTGCAATGTCACTCAGGTATGCCAATGTCACATACTAGACACCTAAGAGGTTACATTACACGCCCGAGTGGTCCTGAAGTTTATAGAACCCTGGCAACCATCTAGGGTAATATTGAAAGCTGAAAGCAGCTGGTGAAGCGAACTAATTACTGCTTGCAAACTTATTGGCTCGTGAAATAGTGCTCTAGTGTGTTGATAAGGCATTGAACATTTTGGCTACTAATCTGAATAGAATTAGTGTAGGTACTTGTAGAAAGTATATCGATCGACAACATTCGTGGCGGTTAGTCGCGGGTGTGATCCCGCCGGGGGACAAATGTTTGCTTTTTTGCAGATTTTTATCTTGGGACTGGGTACTCTGGGTGTCGTGTGTTCGATAACGCCATCTAATTAGACATTTGTGTATCTGCTGTAATTACTTATCTTTTTGTTCTTGTATCTGTTAACAATTTTTGACATTAATCTAATATTAATTGTTTAGTTTTCATTAAGGTTTGCTATGTATTTTTTTCTATTGTATATTTATAAAGGTATAGTGTCTGGGCGCCTTGGATTAATCTATAAGCCCATACAGCAATTTGATTAAATAAATAACGCTTGACAAGTCACACAGCATCATCTAGCCCCAAGCAAGCTTATGGGTACTAGATGACTTGATATACTTAATACATTATACTACACAGACCTTTTATTATATATAGCAAAACATCCAGAACACCCTAAACAAATATCTGCAGATCATGCAGACATTTGTTCCAAGGCGGGAATCGAACCCGCAACCTCTAGCGTCGCAGGCGGACCTTTGCCCGCTGCGCCACAGAGCTCGTATTTATTGTTGTAGTTGTAATTTTATTTCGTGTTTAATTTATATTCACATTTAACACGTGCTTTAACATTGAAGAATAACATATGAAGCTTCAGACGTATTGACCTGTTCTGTCCTTTACTACTAGTTGACTAACCTGAGAGGATAGTATAGTTGCTGGGTAAGCCTAATCCATCTAACAATGTCTCCAGGCGCTGCAGCGTACAGCATCAATACCAGTTGCTGACGCCGCATAAATCAACGATGATAGATGTAAATGCCTTGCTTACTTAACGTAATCCACACTCATCACTGCTAAATAAAATAAGACCTTACTGCAATAAGTTAGCGCGCAATATCGCTTAATCTAATCCCGGCTATGACTGACAAGGGAATTACTCATGAACATTGGAGTGAGTTACAAGATGCGTTATTTTAAGATTTCCCGCGAGACGCCGCAACAAGGCTACGTCGCTTCACGTCATTGTAGCGTTAGCTTAATGTTAGTGTACTAGTGACAAACGCTTAGTTCAAAGTCATCGTCATCCACTTCAGCCGTAGGACGTCCACCGCTGGACGTTGGCCTCATGAATCTCCAAGTACTGATCATGAGGGATTGCCATACACACCGCGCTTGGCAGACGGGCGAATGCAGTACGGGATTTTGATAAACAGAAAGACTCCGCTGCTCGTTTTCTCCATGGATGCAGTAACAATCTGCCAGAGGATGCTCCTAACATAGCAATATGATAGTGCCGTCTACCCATGGCACAAAGTTACTTCAACAAAATTGTTTGATGATGTATAAACATACATCGTGGTTGAGATAGATATATTTAACACCGAATTTAACAAAACGTTTTTAAGAACCACCAAAACAAAAATCACTTATGCCGTAATTTTCAACAAATAAGAAAGGTATTCAAGAATCCCGTTATCCATCAATCAGCTATGTTAACTTGGGTCTGTATATCTCAGGGAGTCATGTTTACGTCCACAGACTCTGAAAACACCAAAGGGCCTCGAGTTATTACGGGAAAACAGGAAAATACTACGTGGTATATCGGAACTAGCAATCTTTATGAACTGTGCGGAGAGTGGCAATCATAGTTCATTCATAGTTAATTTATTGGTAACCAGAGTTACATGTCACAAATTTCACGTATATCATAATTACCCCCTACAACCTCACAAACTTTACCTCTTTATAATATTAGTATAGATATGAGCCCTGATGTGGCTCACCAGACCAAACTTGGTCTTAAATAAGCGATGACATGTGTAGCAGTAAGTTGGCCCGCGGAGTAATATAGTTATAGAAATAATAGTCTATCCAGAAAAACATTAGAACTAAGCAATTGATAGAACTTAAGCTGCTAAGTAAAAAGATCACAAAGGATAGGATATAGATAATAGGAGTTTTAGTAATATGTGGCTTATTCTAAAAATCCCCTGCCACGATCCCCTGCGAAGTACATATGTGTAGGAGGACTTAGTTTGTCTCTCTTTGTGTTGTTGGCGTTTGGCTTCTTGCATTTGGAGAGCTTCAAATGTTCTACAGAAATAATAACAATAATAATAACCCTGCTAACCGTTTTCGGCTACGGTGACCTTATTTCTGCTTGTGGGTGTGGATGAACCCTAAGATGACTTATAGCCAATTTTGTCTTATAACGTGCGTGCGCATAAAACGCAAATCAGAATACCATTCATAAAGTTGTAACGGATGTTTGCAGTCTGCTTGTTTGTTTTTCTCTTCTTTCTTCTATAACAGAAGTACTTACAAAGTAACCCTCGTCAAAGTGCTGTACACAACGTACCTGTAACCAAAACGTTAATTTCGTTAGTTAGAAACATAATTTCACAGAATACTAGGGCTTAAGATTCATTATGATACTCGTAACATTCCTGAACACCCCATCAAACTCCTCTTCAGTGTGATATATGGGAATGGTATTTGATGAGTAATTTTAGTGTTGGAATGCCCATGTTGAGGAAGGCCATCATCATCATCATCATCTCAGCCGTAGGACGTCCACTGCTGGACAAAGGCCTCCTTCATGAATCTCTAAGTATTGATCATGAAGGTTGCCGTATTTACAACTTGGCAGGCCGTTTGGCGAGCGCAGTATATAAGTATCTTAGTGCATCTACGGGAAAGAGAGAAGAGGCAATAATCATCTGCCGGCACCCTACAACTGTTCTTATGCTTGTCTTAAAAGCAGTCTAAAATAAATACAATGTATACAATGACTTCACGAAGACTTACGACATTCACACTAAGACAAACTAGCAATATCCCGGACGAAGTACGAAGAAAACATCAAAGTTTAGTTTAAAACTCACGTAAAATAGCAGCCGATCATAAACCCGGCCAGGACGTGAGAATTTAATTAAATAAAGTAACAGAATTCTCCCGCGTCCCTTCATAAAAATTATATGAACCAGTTTAGCATAGTAGGGGAAAAAAGCTATATTAAAAGCACAGACAGGCGGGATTAAATTAAATTTAAATTGACTATCTTTCGGATTAGTGTAAGGATGTAAGACAGTAAGGCCTTTGCATCTACTGTAGATGATTTATACAGCGTCAGCAACTGGTATTTATGCTGTATAGGACGCTGCCTGACACATTGTTAGATAGATTAGGCTTACCCAGCACCAACTGTCAGCTAAATGCGAATTCATAATTATTAAATTAGTTAAACCCATAGTACTTAGAATATGACGATTTATTTCATATGAATGTAGGTATAGGCCCAAACATAAAATTGCAGTGCCCTTGCAGGGTGCATGTATTTACTTAAGGCTAGTTATAAGATCCAAGCTGTATAAGTAAGCAATATATGAAATATGAAAATAAATCAGCTATTAATCAGCGGAAAGAACAGGTCAATACGTCTGAAGCTAATTAAAGCGCTTTCGTCACAATGTTTTCCTTCACCATTAAAACGTGTAAAATGTGTACATTACCTTTTTTGAAAGAAAAATCTATCAACTTATTAGTTATTAGAGGAAAGAACAGGCCAATAAGTCTGAAGCTAACTAGGCCGCAGGTTTCTTTCACCGTGCACGCTGGCTATAAGCCTACGGCCTTCGGATTGAAAGTGGGGTACATACCACTCGGCCAACACCGCTATTTTAAAGGATGATCATCATGTTAATTAAAGAGTTTAATCTTTTTCTGTATGGTTGCCATGAACATTAAAGGGCTACTTAAGTGTGCAAGCCATATCATTTTGAAGAAAGATGTTCCTGTTACTGTATCATCATCATCATCAAGCCAGACGTAGGTCGTCCACTGTTGGACACAGGCTTCCTAATGGATCTCCAAGCATCATGAGTGGGTTGTTGGCATAATCACCACACTAGGCGGGCGGGTTGGTGAGCGCCGTACGGAATATTGATACACGGAAAGACGGTGCTGTCCATCTACCAGAGGTATACCCTTGGCAGATTTTTACTGCATCAACAGGCAAGATAGGAGGGGCAATATTCTATTGTCGGCACCCCACGGCCGTTACTAGATGGAGTTGTTAAATTGGAATGTCACATCTAATTAAAATGAGCGAAATGTCACAAGTATTAAAAAGAATGGCCCTGGGATGCCGGCAGTAGTATGTTGACCCTTCTTTCTTGTCCATGAATGCAGCGAAGCAAAAAACTGCCAAGGGATACCTCCGGTTGATGGGCAGAGCATACATATTTTAGGTTTACACATTTAAAGTAAGTATAATTAAAACATATGGTCATAATTAAATGTTTTTTTTTTTAAATAAAAGTAATTAAGAAATTTTGACTCGGCTCGTCAGGGTCCGTAGCTTAGTGTTTAAAGCACTTGCGGCTTTATTAAGGGTTAAAGATTAAAAAAATAATTTTGACTTAAGTAAAATTCAATAAAATAACTTTTTCTGCAGCACGATATTCTCTATACAACATGAACGCTTCTGACACGAGCTTGGCATTATTTATATTAAATAAAACGACGGAAAGCACAGGGATTACTTTTTCCTATTAAATGACTGTACTCTAATTAGTTGAGGTTTTTTACACGTGGATTAAGTAGATTTGATAAAGTGGACCTTCAGTGCTAGGTTTTAAGTTGCAATTTCTTTGATACAATTTGGCGAGGCTGAAAATATGTTCACGCTTTTATGTTCTTCTAGCTTACGCACCGCTTCACCTGTGTTGTAACCAGATAAAAGGCACCTATGTGTTAATCCTGGTTAACATTTAAACTTGTGCAAAGTTTCAGCTCAATCCGTAGGGTAGTTTTTGCGTAAAGAGGTAACAAATATCCATACATCTATAGAAACAAACTTTCTTTTTAAATTATAGAACCTTTGAGTTCTATAACATTAGTGAGATAGGTTCCCGACCGTTTTCATTAAATTTATACAGTCGTTTGATTTCAGTGAAAGATAAGCTGAATTATTTAAAATTTTCAAAATCTGCTTTTAATATTATTTTGTTTTGACAAAAATCCAAAAACAAATCCGCCATTTTGTGGCGACGTCAATTTTAAGAGTATTGAGCAAATATGTATTATTTACAGAACTAAAGATAAATAAAACAATATTATTTTTGTTTCACACAAACCAATTCTTTTTTTTTTTTTTTTTTTCAAGAAGTTACAATTTTATTATACAGTATCAAAAACCACTAAGGTTTAAGTAATTGCTGAAAATAATCTTTACCAAATGTAAAATAAAAACAATAGCGTAAAATAAGAATAATTACTAAACAAACTTAAAAGAAATTAACAAATAATACAACAACTGGAAAACAAAATACCAAGGGATAACTCCGATAGACCGACAGCAGCATCTTTCAACATCAACATCAATATTGCGCTCGCAAATACGTCCTATGTGGTGAGTATGGCAACAACCGCCTAAACATCGAAGGATACACCGGTCGCTGGTGACTAAACGAAATTTCGCTTCTTCAGTTATCGCGTGGACGCCAGTGACCGGGAACAAAAACGAAGCGTTTTTTGTTTATTTTAGGATTATAATGCCTTGTCATCTTTATGGCATTTGATTCGTAACAAAATAAACTACACTCTGAATGTGATTGTTTACTGTCAACACGCAATTTAATATAGCAAAAATAAATAATATAAATATCAGTTTCGTTTCACTCCGTCTGGATCACTCTGTCCCTATCCTAGTTAACGCTTTACAGCAGTCGTTACAGGAACGATAATTAACATCTAAAACAAAAACTTAACGTCAAACATAAACAAAAGCCACTGCGTAAAAATTTAACGAACGTTAACACTTTAATTAAAGAACCAGGGTAAGTTTACGGGGTCTATAAGACCCTTCGTGTTACTGCACCTAAAAGGTTAAGCGCAAGGTACAAACCACCCGGAGTAACTACATGAGGTGTTTGAACAGTGTCGGATAGATGGCGCTGGCATGGCTATCTGATGTTCAGTTTCAAGTAAAATACATATAAAATTGGATTATTTATATCCGTTCAGACATCATAATCCTTATTCGGAAAATAAATAATGATTATATTTCAAATCTACTAAGCCCCAAGCTACCCTACGTACTCGATAGAAATATCTAACCAAGCCCTAACTATACCCTTAGTAAGAACAACACTACAAGGGTGCGACCCTTCTCAGCGTTCAATTGGAAAAACTACCGTCAGTTTTGGAAACGTAACAAGGAAATTGAAGGAATAACCGATTTTTTGGATGACAAACATTAATTGATTGATTCAGAGGAAATGGTGTGATCGACGAGGATGTTGTGTATCATTATCATCATCATTGTCAGCTAGTAATGACCCACCGCTGGTCATAAGCAACCTTCCCTAACCGCCAATCAGGCTCTACTCTGGGCTTTTTGCATCTAGGTCTTGCCCTGTACGGCAACTATATCGCTCATCTAGCATGTTGGGTATAGTAGGCCTTGACACCTACAGTGGGTGTATAGTTAAGACCTACTATGACACAGTAACTGTGTCCCTGTGAGTAACCTACCTCCCATCCTAAGAGGATGATGACGGTGCCTGGAAGAAATCGCTTTAAGCAACACCTATTGTACGTTTTAGACATTTGAATTATTTTAGTTTATTTTAAGCATCGCCGTTGGTTGCCGGCAGTAGAATGTTACCCCTCCTCTCATACCCATGGATGCAGTAAGAGCCTGCTAAGAGATACCTCCAGAAGAAGGGCAGTAGCGTTTTTCCGTGTATACTGCGCTCGCCAACCCGCCTGCCAAGCGTGGTGAGTATGGCAACTCTTGGAGATCCATGAGGGAGGCCTGTGTTCAGTAGTGGACGTTTTACAACTAAAATGATGATGATGATGATGATTTTAAGCATTTTGGTGTACAATAAAGTGTTTATCCATACATTCATTCCTTCTTTGCCCTGAAAAAAACCCCCAACTTTCGATCCGAAGGTCGTGAGTTCGGTACCGGCCGTGAACCTCTTGATTTATTTTCTTAAAAAATGTATGTTTATATTTAATAACTGCTTTAACAGTGTAGGAATACATCGCCAGGACACCCGCAGCTTATTTAACTTCAGACGTATCGATCTGTTCTTTCCTCTGACTAATAACCGACAAGGCGGGAGGATGGTGTAGGTGCTGGGCAAGCCATCTAACAATATACCGGGCACTACAGCGTTCTATACACCATGAGTAGGTACCAATCGCTGACGCTGTTTATATCATCCATAATAAATATATAATGCTGGAACATTCACACAGCATTATCTAGCCCCAAGCTAACTAAGCATTATATAAGCATAAAAAATATTATAGTTTTATTTGAGATATTGTGTCTCAGATAGGTGACCAATTCAGCATTTGTTGTACGTATTACAATACAATACTGATATTGTAAGTTACATGATGTTCCTTAACGTAAGTTGCATGTAGGTAAAGAAAACAAGAAAAGTAGGTGACCTTACTACATATTATAATAACGTTTGAGTATTTATAATTATGGACCACATATACACATAAATATAATAAATAACACACATAACATATAATTTATGCTAACATGATTAATTACTTATTTATTTATATTATAGAACAACCGCCGTGGGGTGCCGGCAGTAGAATGATACCCCTCCTCTCATGCCCATGGATGCAGTAAGAGCCTGCTAAGGGATACCTCCGGAAGATGGGCAGCAGCGTCTATCCGTGTATCAACATCTAATACTGCGCTCACCAACCCGCCTGCCAAGCGTGGTGAGTATGGCAAACTACCCCTCATGGAGATCCATGAGGGAGGCCTGTTGTCATCAGTGGACGTTTTATGGCTGAAATGATGATAGAACAACACTTTACATACATTACTCACAGTTCACACGTTCACACCACTAACTTCACAAATTAGTGCTAATAGAAATCCCTAGCTTTTAAACATGCAAATTGATTAGTTTCCATAGTCCACCAGGTGTACACCGGATCTGCGTCAGTATCCGTAGTTTACCCAGGTGTACCATGGATCATAACAAGTGTATGTAGTCCACCCAGGTGTACCATGGATCATAACAAGTTTCCGTAGTCCACCCACGTGAACTTGTGAGGTGGACCGCGGGTAAGAAACCCTATGAACATGTACGTGAACGAGAAAAAGAACTAAGTTAAGCTAAGCCATTGGCCTGCCCGCCACCAACGCATTATTTCCCTCCGAATAGACTAAACAGCTTTCAGTAGATCAAAACAGCTCTTAAAACCACCTATCTGTCAAAGTCAAGCGAAATATTACACACTTACATGTAAAACGGCACTATTCATACCATATGAGAGGCAATAAGGATAAACATCTCCAAAAAATCAACTCAGATGGAATTGCAGCAATACGTCTTAGGCGCGCGTATATTATGTGGTATCTTACAACTACAAAGTTTAACCTAGCTAGTGTTGGGAGGGTTCGGGACTGGTCTTGATCTTGCTGTGTATAATTTGGATGTTTTTGAAAGATAAAGTTCTTCAAATCTTTTGTGTTTTAATAATGCCTTGCTGTGGGGTGCTAGGGTTGGGAGGCTTCGTCTTGATCTAGTTGTATATAATTTGGATGTTTGTATTTTAGCTCTAAGTTGTTTTTGTTAATCTACATAAAAAAATGCCTTGTCGTGGAATGCTGTCTCTGCTCTCTTACCCGTGGATGCTATAAGAATCTGCCGAGGGATACTTTTGGAAGATGGGCAGAAGTGTCTTTCCGTGTATCACGGATCACACCCCGTGCTGCGCTCGCTAACCCATCTGCCAAGCGTGGCGTGGAATCAACCCCTTCATGATTTTGGAGATCCATGAGGGAGGCCTATGTACAGCAGTGGAAGTGGACAGCAGTCCCACCGCTGAGGTAAAGATGAATGAAGACTTAAATAAGGGCAGCCAGAAGGACGCTTTGGCATCCCGCATACCGCAAAACCCAACCATGCTAAAGTCAGTTAATGCCAGCCCTTTTCAACTAGTTTTGCTCAGCACAGGACCTGTTTACAATCTTATTTCATAAGATTTAAAAGTCAGTTCCGTGACGTCCCGCACAGTCAGCGCCGACCTTTAATCTAGACACGCGGTACCGTGTCCAGCCGACTTCAAGCAAAGCGAACGGACGTCGACGCAGTGTGTAATATTAGTTACCCATTTGGTCCCTTCATAACTCAAAACCTATTATACATTATGGGTGTATACTTATACATTGCTTATTTTAAACTCCTCTGCGTCTCTATATCTTTAAAACTACTCAATTCATTTTAAAATTATAAATCGTAAGGTTAGTGACTTACTTTATTCTTTATATGTTTCGAAAACATGATTCCAATAAATCTTGATAGAAAAAATCTAAAGTTGCCCTTTTTGAACTTAAACCTTCATATTTCAACATTATACAGTAGATTTCACTTCCGAAACACTCCTGAGTTACACTATTCATTGTAATGTTAAACTTGCTTTCTACTCAGGTTAATTATACGACGAAAATAGGTTTCCAACGTGTTCAGATCCTCCCAGGAGAACTTTCATCAGGGAATGGAGTCATACGCTTCACCTTCTCATTGCCCCTCTCGCGTGCTCTTTGCAACGCGAGCGCGCCCGTGAGTAGAAAGCCCGTGTAACATTACTACAAATACAGTAGATCACATGGTGAGAATTAGCAAGGTAATTAAACATAGTCTATGGAACAATTTACAGGTACTAAAACTTAAAAAAAACATTTTTATTAGTTGTGAGGAGAGCAAACCTACAATTCGCGCGTAGAATTCAGTCCATACAGCAGGTCCGCCCTGCCGCCCGGCCCTTGGATTACGGATCGGTGTAGGGGTAAAAATTGGTTTTCGCGCTGAGGTAATATACACCCTTAACGATCATCACACATCCATAACAATACCTTACTTATGTAAGGTATCACAATCTCCATAAGTATACAGGACGGACCTACTTTGACGATGACCTACTTTCTCTTTTGCCTTAGTTAAGAGGAAAACAATTGAAGCCGGTATAAAGAGGCCATTCAAGAACTTATGATTGTTTCTCGTTTGCGGAAATCTTGTAATGTATTTATTAGCACCATAAAAACTTTCACTCAAAACGCATTATGCAAGGCGAAATACCTATGCCTTAAACGCAGACTCATGAACAGTGCGTTTCCCTGTGCTCTTCTACGGTACTCAGACTTGGTCTTTGACAGTTCAGCAAAACTCAGACTCAGGTGTGTCGACGTGCTACGGAGCGCTGTATATTGAGCGTTAGTTTAAAAGACCTTAATCATCATCATCATCATCTCAGCCGTAGGACTGTTGTCCGAATCCACTGCTAGAAAAAGGCCTCATGGATCTCCAAGTATATCATGAGAGGGTTGATGGGTGAATGGGTTGTTGCCATTTTCACCACGCTTGGCAGGCAAGTTGGCGAGCGCTGCTGCCCATATTCCGGAAGTATCCCTCGACAGATTCTTACATCATCTACGGGCGAGAGAGAAGAAGCAACATTCTACTGCCACCGCTTTACATCAAGCGTAAATATTCCGTAAATATTGCATAAACTATTTTGTTGTTTACATCCCCTAGTCTAGTAGACTAAGCTAATGAAACTGTTGAATATAAGACCGTATTTCCCACAAGACATCACTAGCAGCCACACTTACTTACATTAAGTATTCCCTAGAACTGCACTATTCAAACACGCTAAACGTAGATTCCGCATTATTCACAACACGAGGCAGTGTGGTAAATTAGGGACATAGTTCTCTTGTATTTTCTTCTATCTTTGCTTTTGACTTATAAACTTTTGTCTTCAGAACTTTAGAGCAGAAGAACTTTATAGTAGAAGTTTTTGTGAAGAATTCATCATTATCAGTATGATAAAAAGCTATTGATAATACGTAAAATCTAACCACCAATTTGAAAAGGGTGTATAGACGTAAATGTAAGTACATAAAATTTAGAGGCATAAATAGCTTTTGTTCACCAAAACAATGTTTTATAAAGCAGCTTTTGGGTTTATTTTCTGTTGTAAAGGTTAACCAATCGTGTTAATAATTTTGGTGTAAAAAACATACTTAATTATAAATATAAAATACAAATTCCTAATGTTTTATAATTGCTAAAAAAATTAAATCAAGCAGACCTTATGGGCCAATTCGTCGACTTAGACCTAGATATCCTTCCAAGCACGGTACTCCTGACTTTTATGGTCAATCACTGGATTTGATTTCCGGTATTTCTTAGTGGACAAAAGAAAAATCCACTTTGCATAGTCGGATAAAAAGTTTTATGCTACCCGAGTCGCCGAACTCAAATAAAATATCTATCATTTCTGATACCCTTCAGAACTTTTGGAAAGCTATCTGAGAGAATTAAGTTTTGAGATAAGGAGTTTGAAGCGCCATTGTCAAGTATCGGGTAAAAACGTGAATGTTCTTTGTCTTAACGTAACGTTATAATTTGGTAAGAAATGTAGATATCTAATTGTACCGCAAGTTGAATTTCGTTTTCAACACAAAAATCTTTCTTGACTGGATTATTATACATTTGTAACTGACATGTCTTGAAGTCATCAACACAAATGAACGGAAGCAGCAGCAAACGAGTAGAAGAATATTTCTAGCCTGATCAATACCCGATAAAAATAATAAAAGATTTACAAAACAAATAGAATTAACCACTTAAATATTATTACAAGATAGTAAAGTGAAAAAGTATGCAATTCGCCATTTTGTAGCGGTGGCAGGAAAGGTGTGTACCTACCAAATATCAGATCAATCTGCCAAATTACGGAGAAAAATTTCAAGAGCCAAATTTGACCCAAATAAATAACAAACAGGACAAGCTAAATAAAAGTGTTTAAAAACTTTACGACAGTAGCACAAGGGCTGCTAGGGCACTGGTTTTCAGTGGCACGTACTGTAAGGAACAAACACCCAATATGATAATGGTTTGTCGTCTCCTCTGATGGATCCCCTAGGGTATAATCAGGAATCATGTCTTTCATGTTGTTGAAACTGCGTTTTGACATGTAGAATTACAACATCAATTTATTTATTATTAAAAGGATCGGCTACAGGTTACATAACAAAAATTACACCATAACTTTCTTACGGACACAGCCTGGTATGTTAAACCAAAAAACAGGCAAACACAACATTGGTTTGAATATAATATTAAAAGTTCCCCTGGGAAGAACTGAACACGTTGGATACCTATTTTCAACGAATAATTAACGTGAGTAGAAAACCCGTTTAACATAACAATATTAAAATATGTTATATAAACTTCAATCATATTAATCTATAAGAAAAATATCTTGATTTCAGCTGTAAAAAGTCCACTACTGAATACAAACCTCCATACTCACCACGCTCACCATACGTTCACGCGTACGCTCACGTTGCCATACTCACCACGCTTAGCAGGCGGGTCGGCGAGCGCAGTAGTGGAAGTTGATACACGGAAAGACGCTGCTGCCCATCTTCCGGAGGTATCCCTTAGCAGGCTCTTACTGCATGAGTATGAGAGGAGGGGTAACATTCTACTACCGGTATCTCACGGCCACGGCTAGAAAAATATCATAAAAACTAGCAATTACAATTCAGAGGAACATAATATATGTACAAAAGGGAGCAAGGTAACAAATAACTTGACAAACCCTCAGTCAACGTATTGGCAATATTGGCGTAATGGGATCAAATCTTTTTTCAGCAATTACGAAATATTCGCATAATTGTTTAACGTTTTGAATTGTCTATGTTTATTTCACAAATAAGAAGTTTGTTTGTTTACATGAATGTTTAACTATAGTAACAGATTAAAAAATCCTTAATACTGCTCTATAAAAACGTACATTTTTACTTACAGTTGAACGAAACCTATGACTGAAATTACTGTTTTGGCGTTTACAACTTTTAATTTTAATCAAGCATTTTATGTCTGTTTGTAGCAGGTGAACTATTTTAGTCCGCGTTTTAAATTACATCGCCATAAAAAAGAACAATATAACATATTGACAAAAAACGTAATTAAAACTTCTTATATTAACAAGGTAAGAAGCGCTTTATTAGATATTAAATTGCTGTGGTATTAATATAAACTGACCCACGAACCAAGTAAAAATACAACTCAACACTCCATTGTTCGGAACCCTTTTTGTGGGTTTTAAAACCCCTAGACTACAATAAAGCTTGTAAGTTCCCAGTTTGATGAACAGCCAGACAAGGGGATGAAATAATCGCCAGTGGTGAACCTTATTTTTACACCCCATCGCTCCCCTTTCACCCTTCGTAGTGGTGTAAGGACCCCATTGTGTTTTATTGCATCCATGTTTGTTCTGTTGCACTAATATTGGCCGTGGGGTACCGGCAGTAGAATGTTACCCCTCCTCTCATGCCCGTGGAAGCAGTAAGAGCCTGCTAAGGGATACCTCCGGAAGATGGGCAGCAGCGTCTTTCCGCGTATCAACATCCCGTACTGCGCTCGCCAACCCGCCTGCCAAGCGTGGTGAGTATGGCAACTACCCCTCATGACGATCCATGAGGGAGGCCTGTGTTCAGTAGTGGACGTCTTACGGCTGAAATGATGATGATGATGATTAATATTGTTGTCTACGACATTGTTAGATGAATTTTCCCAGCACCTTTACCATACTCCCAGTTTGTATTCAGAATATGAAACAGCCGCGTTTTGCCTCACAATGTTTTCTTTCAATATTAAAGTATGTATTGAAATTAAAAATACAATCAATTGTTTTTGTTTCCGACGGGGCTCCAACGTTCAGACGAATACCTTTAACGCTGACTGTTTTTACCATTACGGCTACGAAGACACTTACCGTTGTCGGGTCGAAAATCTTGAATGCTTTTATCGGTTTTATAGCACCGCTTAGCGACATCTGGCAGAAATCTTCGGAGATGTTAAAGCACGTGTTAAGGTGCGTTAGCGAGCTGATCGCGGAGTTTTGTTGTTCTTCAGATGCTATACCCTCTGTAAATACAGGTAGTGAGTAACTGAAAGGTCACCAAAAATATTCGATGTTTTTTGTTTAAAGTCCCCGTATAAAATTTTGCTTAAACGTCGTATTTACTTCTGTACAAATTATCCCTTTCGGCGGTTAATGACCACAATAAAAAAGGACCACTTCTTAAAATGAGCACTAAAAATGACCACTTCTTAAAATGACCACTTCTTCGTCTATTACTAGCCGACCAACCACTGTCGACCTATCAAAGAAACCTCAAAAAAACACAAAACCTTTATCTTCTTCTAAAGTTAAGATAACTTTTTTTTTATTTTTACTCCAACGGGTAGATAATTTTTAACCAAAGTGCTCGTAATTTTTTTTAATGAATTATTACTAAATTTATCATGAATTATTTTTGCAAATACAACCGTGCGCAGGGATAAAAGTTTAAACACTTCCTAAAACGGGCACGAGGAACGAAACTCTCATTGGTCATTGGCTCAATACAGCGCCTTAATATTTCAATACCATAACGTCCATTGGTACACGTCTAGTTTACACACAAAAGTCGGGGTTTGCACACTCGACCAAAACGGCTTATCTATACTTCTATGCTAATACTATATTCTATGGTGTTTTTCTATATATAATAAAAATATCTATCTATGTAGTATAATGTATTAAGTATATCATTCATCTAGTACCCATAACACAAGCTCTGCTTAGCTTGGGGCTAGAATATGTTGTGTGATTTGTCCAGCATTTGTCCAGCATTATAATATATAAAGAGTTTATTTATTTGTTTGCTTGAACGCACTAATCTCAGGAACTACTGGGCCGATATGAAAAATTATTTCAGTGTTCGATAGCCCATTTATCGAGGAAGGCTATAGGCTATATAACATCACGCTACGACCTACGGGAGCGGAGTAGTTACCGAAGATGCGGGTGAAACCGCGGGCGACTTCTAGTATGGAATATAATAACACATTGCTTAGTCAAATAGTAGTTAATTTGTTACAAGCTTAGAAACAAGTTTTACGACTTTGGTATAAAATGAAAAATCACTAAGTAAACCAAGAAATAAAATAATGGAAACCGGCAGGGTGACTACGTATCTCGCGACAGGCTATCGCTGTTGTCAAACGTCAATTTTGTATTATAGAACAGCAAGGACCTAACATTTGACAGCAACGATCGCCTGTTGCAAACCCTGTCGCGAGATACGTAGTCACCCTGCGGTAAAGCGCGTGAATGCCGGCACGTTTGTTCATTTGTCCTTTAATCCATATAATATAAATCAGTATCTAACGAGTTATAGCGAAACTAAAACTCCCGCGCGACAAAATAATTACAGTAGCGCGGTCTGACTCCTACTAAATTGCTAGAACGACACACCCGGTAGATGACGCTACTCTCAGTATGTCTACAGATCAGCAGGCAGGACGACGTCTGCCGGTCTGCTAGTAATTAAATACACATAGTACATTGTTATCGAATTAAGTTTTAGTAAGACGATTATCAGCCCATCAGCGCTGGTCCTTTGTTTATATTCGGTGATATTACGGACTCCTTGACTCGAGTAACGTTTCTTTCCAAATGCAGTTCCACAACTCATTGTCAAACCGAAAGCTCACGAAAAGCAAACAAAAGGATAAACTACATAAAACTCGGAACTAGAACAAGCCGCTCAAATAGATGATGGTAATTAAAACTTGGAAGCAAAGGATGTAGAATACCATTTAATTACGAAACGAATCGTGAGCCACATCGAAGTCGAAACACAGAGGAATCAACTGCGACAGCGGACTGAGGGATAATGACCAGGACTGTTCCCGCAAGACAAATAAAACTAGTGGATTTTATCTTATGAACAGAGACGTTTGTATGAATAACAATTTGATTTTCCATCGGTGTCGAACCGAGCGTCATCATCTCAGTCATAAGACGTCCAATGCTGGACATAGGCTTCCCTCATGGATCTCCAAGTACTGATCACGAGGAGTATTTCTCATACTCACCGCTTGGGAGGTGGGTTCGTAACGAATCGTGAGCCACATGGAAGTTGAAACACAACCGTGATGATATTGTATCCGTCACGGCATCTGGCATTATTTATTTTATTACTGTGAAGTTAAAAGAAAAACAACTTTACCCTGATCGCTAACTTTAATAACCAGGTTCATACTTGTTGATGTTCATAGCTTTAGCCTTGCTTAGTAAATATCACTTTGAGACTTGACGAGCAATATTAGTTGTGGTTACATTGAAAAAGTTTTAAGGTCAAACCTACATTACAAAGTTCTTTTCTTTACACACCTAATTTGGAGTAGTTTTGTTGTTTCTGAGGACAAAAGAATAAAAAAGCTGCTTTAACTTTGAAACATATTTACTTAGTTCTCGTTTTCTTGGAATTACTTTTTTGTTTTAGAGATAGTTTGTAGGCACATTGGTAAAAGTTGGTTTACTTTTAAGTGTAATCAAGAATTCTTTAAAGAATATTGCAAGACCCGTGAAATCATCAGCACATCAGAAACTCTTCTAGGTTAAGAAACAGCTTTATTATGTTCTCATTTGTAGGACTATTACCCACGTCCACTGCTGGACATAGGCCTCCCTCATGGATCAGTCTGGTCGTGAGGCATTGTAACCATACCCACCACGCATGGCAGGTCGGTTCGGTGATCTCAGTATGTTGATATACAGAAAGATGCTGCTACCCTTCTTCCGTGGTATCCCTTAGCAGACTCTTACTGAATCCACGGGATGAGAGAAGAGGCAACAACCTACTGCCGGCTATCTACGAGCTCCCCTTACATTTCTCTAATGACATATACCTTACTCTTATTATGTTCGTTATTATTTTTGCTTTCATGTTAATTTGCCGCTGCCATCTTATTTCCCTTCAATATGGAATCAAAGTACCAAATTACACATCTAAGGGAACATTCATCAACAAAAACAATGTTTCATGTTGCTCGGATATTACACATGTGTATGATGCTTAAGTGACGGCAATCTAAACCTTATAACGGAGTAGTAAGAGCGAGGTTATTCAGCAGCTTCTCCGGTATCTATTCACGAAATGATAGACATTATACATCAATCTAGAGGAGGTAATGACAAGCGGAAGTGCCTCGATAATAGATGCCCTTATAAATAATGCGAGGGAAACATATTTTGGGTATTCTTTGCCGTAGAGTTATTTGTACAGGGAGTGTACAGAAAATTTGAAAGCTTAGAATTATCATCACAGTTGAATGACATCCCCTGCTGGACAAAGGCCTTGGACTTGAAGATCAAAGTACTGATCAAAGGGTGGTTGCCATACTCACTACGCTTGGCACGCGGATTGCCGAGCGCAGGTTCTTGATCTATGGAAAGAAGCTGCAGCCCATCAATCTATGTAGTATAATGTATTAAGTACATATATCGGTCACCTAGTACCCATAACACAAGCTCTGCTTAGCTTGGGGCTAGATGATGATGTGTGATTTGTCCAGCATTATTTATTTATTATTTAATTATTTATTATCTTCCGGAGGTATCCTTTGACAGATTTTTACTGCATCTACGGGCAAGAGAGGAGGTGCAACATTCTAATACCGGCACTTCATGGCTCGATACATTATTATCCATAATCTCAGCCGTAAGACGTCCCTTAGACGTAGGAGTCCCTCCTGATCTCTAAGTGATTATGAGGGCGTTGTTGTCGTACTCACCACGCTTGGCAGGCGGTTAGCGAGCGCAGTTGCAACACGGAAAGACGCTGCTGCCCGCCTTCCGGAGGTATTTCTTGGTAGATTCTTACTGCATCAACGGGCAGGAGAGGAGAGGCAACATTCTACTCCCGGCACCCCACGGCAAATACTTACGAAACCCCCATTACGAAATATAACAAGAGATACAATGAAAATAAAGTGATTTTAGTGCATTTATCCCTAAAGAGCGATCTCTTCCAGGTATTGTATTTGTACAGTTAACGGTAAAACAATATTCTGTTCATCATTGAACACTTTTTTCATTTAACAATGAATAATTATGACAATGATGACCGTAAGTCATCATTGTCATAATTATTTATTGTTACGGTCATCATTGTCATAATTATTCATTGTTACGGTCATCATTGTCATGGTCATCATTACAACGGTAGTTTCAGTTCAAACATTGTAACGGTGAAACGGTATAGCATTCTGTACAGTTTATGAGTAAAAAAAGAGCAAGGGAAGCAATTTAATGACTTACATTTTGTTAGAGGTACAATTTTTAAGACGTATGTACATTTTAAGTAGGAACAATTTTATAAAAATCAACATTATAAAACCCTAAAAGTTTTATAATTTTGATTTCAGATAAAAAGTCAGTTAAAATTATTATGATTCAATAATATTATCTGTTCATCATCGTTTCAGCTGTAAAACGTCCACTACTGAACACAGGCCTCATGTTCAGTCTCCTATGGATCTCCATAAGGGGGCAGTTGCCATACTCACCACGCTTGGCAGGCGGGTTGGCGAGCGCAGTATGGGATGTTGATACACGGAATGACGCTGCTGCCCATCTTCCGGAGGTAGCTCTTAGCAGGCTCTTGCTTCATACACGGGCAAGAGATCTTTTTATCATTATCTGTTAGAACAGCCGTGTTGGCCGAGTGGTATGTACCCCCGACTTTCAATCCAAAGGTCGTGGGTTCGATACCGGCCGTGCACCAATGCATTTTTCTTTCTTAAAAAATGTATGTGCACACTTAACACGTGCTTTAACGGTGAAGGAAACATCGTGAGGAAACCCGCGGCTTAGTTAGCTTCAGACGTATTGATCTGTTCTTTCCTCTGAATAATAGCTGACTAATCTGAGAGGATGGTATAGGTGCTGGGCAAGCCTAATCCATCTAACAATGTGCCAGGCACTGCAACGTCCCGTAGAGTATGATTACCAGTTGCTGACGCTGTATAAATCATCTATAATAGATGCAAAGGCTTTACTTATTAGAAGGTGAAAAAACCGATCAAAATCTGTACCTAGCATACAAAAATAATACGGGGTATTTTCCATGTTTGTATTCACAAAAAAAATGTATTTAAGTATGGCAACAACCCTCTCATAGTCACTGCTTGCAGATCCATCAGAAAGGCCCTTAACCAGCAGTGGTTGGTCTACGGCTGAAATTTTGAATAAGTATTTTCTGTACTAATCTATTTACAATTTAGAATAATTTTACAATAACACGAGAGTCAATCGCCAAAATCTTTGCAACATGAGTAATCAGTAAATACCCTAACAGTGTCCAAGCTTCTTTATAGTGCACTCGCTTTGACACTACTATATAGCCCCATCATACTGACGCCGACGGGTCGAGCCGCGAGAGAACAAACCGGCACGGCCAGCGGACAAACTCAGAAAGTGTCACGCGAGGAAACTTCATGTCAGATTTAGAATCACTAGATTAAACAAAATAACAAGTTACTGAAAAACTATACTTTGCTGTATGTTATTAGAATTTTGTCCCGCCTTTCTTACCAAAGTCAAAGTCAATAAGTGTCTATTTAATAGAACAAAACGCTACATAGAATATGCATACCTGAGGATGCAGGAACAATCTGCCAAGGATACCTCCAGAAGATGGGCAGCTAGGTCTTCCTGCGTATCAACATCCCGTACTGCGGTCGCCAACCCGCCTGTCAAGTGTGGTGGTTATGGCAACAACCCTTAGTAAGCAGTACTAAGATCCAGGAGGGAAGCATATTTATTGTAGTGGACGTCCTACTAATCAGCAGATTTAGAATATAAGTAATTTATAAAACTAATGAAGAATAGTTTCATTTGTCTCCTCATCGTCACTACGCTTGACAGGCGGGTTGGGGAGCGCAGTACGGGATGTTGATACGCGGGAAGACCTAGCTGCCCATCTTCTGGAGGTCCTTGGCAGATTGTTACTGCATCCACAGGTAAACTATGGAAATTAATGAATAAATTTCTGAATTACCAACCTACCAAAAACAGGTATGTATTTTGAGCGCTACTTTCAATTGGCTTAGACTCTGTTCGGGTATTTACTCATGCGATATTGCTTCGCGAAAGCCTTGATGACATCGAATATTCTAGAAGCAATCCATCCAACTAATCCGAGAGAACCCGGGCGACGGAGGCGGCTGAAAATTAAAAGATAACAGATCACAGAAACGTGATTAAAATCAATTTATCCTGTTTTTGAACGTCTGAAAGGTTTTCAGCGAGATTTATGTAAAAAGTGGTGTTTACATTGGAGGATAGTACCTCTATAACGCAATTCTGATAGAAGCTATTTTATTTTTTTAAGTGTATATACCAACTATGGTATTATTTTTAACAAGCATTGGTACGGGGATACCAGAAAAGGGGGCGAAGGTTTCCGAAATATGACATTTTTGGCCTTTGGTGACCTTTTCCTCAAAAAAACTAAAATTATAATAATAATAAATTAACTTTCCCTCATGGCAAAGTTTCATGTTAAACATTAAATCCATTCATAATTGCAAACCTACAAAAAAAAACATACAGTCGAATAGAGAACCTTCTCTTTCTGAAGTCATTTAAAAACAGACATCATAGTGTTTCTACAACCATCAACTCAATTATTTAGAGAACATTATTTTTTGTATAACCCTTAAAAAAGGGCCGGATTCCAAGGCCTTTGAAACGATACAAATCTGGTTCATAATGGTATTGAAGACAATCTATTCTATCTGTAGGCATCAACACTCCCTCGAGGGTCTTAAAGCCTTCAAACGAAGCAGTTTGTAATAAAGTAAGAGCACTTTGATTTCTCTTAACTATCCTACTAATATTATAAACGCAAACGTTTGTGAGTATAAATGAATGTATCATCATCATTTCAGCCGTAAAACGTCCACTACACATCACAAGCCTCCCATGGCATGGATCTCCATGAGAGGTAGTTTCCATACTCACCACGCTTGGCACGCAGGTTGGCGAGCGCAGTTCGGGAATTTAATACACGGACAGATGCTGCTGCCCATCTTCTGGAAGAATGCCTTAGCGGGCTCTTACTGCATCCACGGACATGAGAGGAGGGGTAACATTCTACTGCCGACACCCCACGGCAATATGAATGTATGGATGTTTGTTACTATTTCACGCAAAAACTAGCCCACGGATTGAGCTGAAATTTTTCACACCTATGGATATTGACCAAAAATAATATATAGGCTACATTTTATCCGGATATAACGTATGCAAAGCGGCGGGCATAAGCTAGTTACCAATATTTACAGATATTTTTACGGCCGAGTGCAAGGATAGTGCAAGTGCTGGGCTAGCATAGTTCATCAATCAATTTTCTATTTAAAGGAACTGGAGTGTCCCGTAGCTCTGACAATCCAACAATATTATGTCTCCTCCAAATAAAACAGGGGGCCAATTCTTGTGCATCGCGTTCCAAGTGATAAACTATCAGAGTCGATAAATTTCTCAAAAACTGTCAAAATCCCTATTAAAAAGCACTTTCTGCATTCTCATAATCCCACGATAGACGTCGTGTAGAAGTCAACAATATTATGTCTGCTCTAAATAAAACAGAAATATTATGTTTGCTCCAAATAAATGTAGAAAGTGCTTTTCATGATATGAGACGAAGTACCACGTAAAATCACAATTTTGGGCGTCATAATCGCATAAGCGACAAAGCCCTTCTTTATGACAAAAAAAAATCACAATTTATGAGAAGTTCTCCCAGAATAGTGATTTTTTTCTTATTTTTACCGGCCGGCGATGCCTATTTGATATACTTGCTATTCTTTCGCGTTAATACCAACTTGTGCGTCGATTGAAAAATCGACGCACAAGTTGGTATTAGCATGGAACTTCCAAGCATCGACTCACACGAATTCGAATCTTCCCCTCATTGGAATAAAGATCTACTTTGCTCGTTCACTTATTCGCCGAGGTTTCTTAGTCCTCGCCGATATTTACTGCGCTTTGTTCGACCACTAGTATTGTTCCTTATCGCCGCTTCGGACACAATGGACAGAAAAATTGGCTCTAGAACCTTTATTAATTTATTTTATAATAGAGTTTGTTTCGCGCACTGACTGGCCTTTATTTCCTGTGGAATAAATTTTCCTTTCAGGGCAATTTCTTTTACTATGGAAATGGGCCAGATGTTTTGAGATTGAAGAGTTGAGTGTTGGTCGTGGCGTGATATTAGGGAGAAGCTTATCAATCATGATTTCAATCAATCTTTATGTATGGTTGTGTAGGATCTGAGCGGGCCGTCCACTGTAACAGTGGACTTTTGAAGTGTTGCCCTGCTTGGTGTTTAAAATCAACACGAAAAATTATAATCATTTTTATAAAAGTACTAAATACTATCATGTACTAAACTAAGCAAAGATTTAAACAACATTTAGGTCAAGTGAGCCGTGGGGTGCTGGCAGTAGAAAGTTGCCTTTCCTCTCCTGGCTGTGGATGCAGTAAGAAATAGCCAAGTGTCTCCAGAAGATAGGCAGCAGCGTCATTTTGTGTATCAACATCGCATACTGCGCTCGCCAACCCGCCTGCCAGGCGTCACGAGTATAGCAACAACTCCTCATGATCCAAATGTCCATCAGTGGACGGCACAGGAGTCCCACGGTTGAGATGATGATGATAATTTTATAAATCATCTAGTTTATATTATAGTACAAGCATTGCTTCCTTTGAGCTTGATGTGTGTAGTTTTCAGCAAGTTATTTGTGTTATAATGAACAGTTACATTATACAGTGTATCCCTCCGTATATAATACAGTCAAAATTAACAAAACCTGACTCAAAGTGACCCCTGCCGGAAGAATGAAATTCATAACCCTCCACATAAACTTTTCTGGGCAATAATCAAGCATTTTTGCATTTCAAATCAGATGCTTAACATTCCACTTTTGAGCGCTAAGGCTCGTTGAACATTCCTAAGTACACAAAATGTAAGGTTTATTTTGTAAATAACTGACTATTGTTTTGAAAATATTGTTATTGTTAAACTTATTAAAATAAATAAATAAAATAAAAAGAGCTTTATTTCCTTACCAACTAAATAATATAAAAGTTTACTAAATCTAGGTTTTCATCTAATTAAATACTCGCTAACACTATTTATTATCTAATCTATCTGGTAAGGACCGCCTTTGGCGGTAAAAGCCTCCTCCAAGTTTTTCCACTGGCTTCGAGGCCACGTATTTCCAGCAATATCTGTGATATCATCACACCATCTCTTTATTGGTCGTCCTCGTCTTCTTTTGGAATCTCGCGGTATTATTCGATATCGAAAATTATTAGCTTTTAATGCGTTTATTTATGTATTTATTTAATCCTTTATTGCACAAAAAAATACAATTGATTGCATAAATGCAGGACTTAATGCAGCAAGCATTTTCTACCAGTCATCCAAAAAAGGTAATAACAAAAAAAATTATGGCGTGCTAATGTGTAGTTCAAGAAAGTAAGTAAAAAATAACAACTGATATGAATATAAAAAATAAAATCCTAACGACATATATAAAAGTAAATAAATAGACCGCAGGTCGACGGTGGATGCAGATCGCTTCCAACCGCAATAATTGGATATCCATGAGGGAGGCCTATGTCCAGCAGTGGACGTCCTACGGCTGAAATGATGATGAAATAAATATGTACCAAAAGATATAAACCCAATCATAATATATACCATATCTAAATTATTTAAAGCATTGGTGTTTTTACAAGAACGATGGAAGTCTTCAAAGCTCTTTTAATATATACATCGGAAAATTTTCTTTAAAAGGCACAGGGAAAGTAAATAGCATTACGAAATGGCGAGCGTACCACAAGGCATCTTATCAGGCTCGCTTTTTTTTAATCTGCATATTGAATTCATAAAATTCCGTGTTCACGTAAAACCTTAGGTAACTCATGAATTATGAATACGTTTACTTAATTTGTGTTAAATTATACTTTAAAACAGATCTTTGCACTCAGCTAAAGGGAATATTATATGTTGTACTTGGAATTTGCATGAAATTGCTAAAATTGCGTAAAATGTTACTTCCCAGCATGTTGCGTGGCTTCATCGTTCGAATGAGCTTTATGATTTATTATGAGAGTTATATCAACATCCTTCCCGCTTCCATAATTTATTGTGTGGAGTGAATATTTTTTGAATGTAGAATGGAAAATTATAATATTCTTCGCGTTGATCAATGTGCGAGCATGCGACGAGAAAATTGAGAAATTACAAAGAGTATTTAATGTACCAGGCCTCTTTGCTAAACATAACCCGTGGAAGCGGTAAGAGTATCCTAAGTGCAATAAAGGTGGAATAATTTTATTGTCCCTTGGTAGAAAAGATTATCATCATCATCATCATCACAGCTTTAAGACATCCACTGATGCAGATAGTCCTCACTCATGGACTAAGGTTGATGCCATACACACCACGCATGGCAGGCTGGTTGGCGAGCGCATTAGGATGTTGATACACAGAGAGACGCTGCTGCCCATCTTCCGGAGATATCCCTCAGCAGATTCTCGCTGCATCCTGCAAAACTACTTTTGCGAAGAGACAATACAATAGACAATCATCACGCATATATAACATAATTAACAAACAAATTCATATCTATCCGATGACACTTTTTTCTGTTAAAAAGACTCTTATAGAATGGTTAATGACCAGAAGCTACAACGAAATAGAGAGTATTGTGCAGGCAATGATATTATAGGTAACTCACACACACACACACACACACCACGCACTCACACCAAGACACGCATGCACCTATATACTACCCACTAAAACAAACAATAAAATGTAATATGTTTTCCTTTCTTGAATAGTAGAAATGTTTCTTTTTTTTAAGTGTTTAAAATTAATTATTTTGAGTGGTTTTTTTTTGTTAAGAATCATATATGACAATGGCTATAAAAGAGCGGATTCTCCTAACACAAGCAATTTTTTGCTTAAAAGGAGAATCCAAACCCTGTAATAACTAGTGAATAAGTTAAAGCAATAAACATTTATTTATTTATTATTTATTATTACCCACGGGCAAGAGAGAACTTATACAGAGGACAAAACCATTACGTTTTATACTGTAAATGTAAGGTTTTTTCTATGGACATGTAATTTTCTGAAATAGAAGTATTTTTAAATATTAAAACAATATTGTTAAAGATATATTATGCCAAGTGAGCTGTGAGCAAAGATAGTCACGGAGTGGCGGCCTGACCCGGCGAGAAGGCGACGCGGCAGACCGAAGCGCAGATGGCGGGACGAACTCGATCAGTACATCGTTGACTGGAGGGAAGCAGCTCAGGATCGGGATATATGGAGGGAATTTGGGGAGGACTTTGCCCAGCAGTGGGACCCAAATGGCTCATAATAATAATAATTATTATTGTTAAAGACTTCCAAATCAGAGTTAAGTGGAACTGGGCAGGACACATGGGCAAACGCGGTGACGGCTGGTAGAGCAAAGTTCTGACCGAATGGTGGCCGAGGACTGGCCAGTCACTCAGCAGTAGGTAACTATGGATGTGGATGATGATGATGATGATGAAGAAAACATTATGGCAGTTATAAGTGTTTTCTTTTTTTTTTAAGATTGACCTAAGAAACCAATCCTTTGGTCCCCAATGAGATTCATTAAAAAAATAAATTTAAATAAAACCTAACAGTTACAATTAGTAGAAGTCACATGCAGCAGCAACAAAAAATGCTTAAAGATGAAACTCTCAAAACGACCAATAAATAAAACTTTAAAAGCCTCATTAAAATATTTTTATTTTTTTTACATTGTTTAGTTAATACATTTTAGTGTTTTACATTATATAAATCTATATTCTACACTTAAGAGTTTCAAAAAAACTTTAGCACCTAATATTATTGTACAAAAATCTATTTCACATTAGTAATTAACTAAGAACCCGAAAATTCTGATACCCATATTAGAACGCTTCCAATCGTCTTTTATAATGCGCACTGCTCTCGACTGGAACAAACTACCATCGTCTGTGTTTCCAACCTCTTATGACCCGATTACGTTTAAGAAAAGAGTTAATAGGCATTTTATAGGGAAGCTCGCTCCATCGTCGATCTCATTCTTGCGATAGCAAGGATGAAATCAAGAGCTAACCTATCAAACACATCTACATTAAGTAACTGGTACCATGCTGTACGGGACGTTGCAGTGTCTTGAACATTGTCAGGATTAGGCTTGCCCATGCCACTCAGAGTCCTGAGTGCTAACCATTACACCCGTTACACCGTTGCCGTGGGGTGATGGCAGTAGAGGAGCTGGAGTAGGGGCAACCCTCTCCTCTCATGCCCGTGGATGCAGTAAGAGCCTGCTAAGGGATACCTCCGGAAGATGGGCAGCAGCATCTTTCCGTGTAACAATATCCCATAATGCGCACACCAACCCGCCTGCCAAGCGTGGTGAGTATGGCAACTACATGGAGATCCATAAGGAGAGGCTTGTGTTCAGTAGTGAACGTTTTACGGTTGAAATGATGATGCCACTCAGCTTAGTCGGCTATACTCAGTGCAAAGCTAGCTAGTAGTTTAATATCTAGAAACCAATAGAAACCAATTCCGTACACGAGTATTCAAATAAACGAATATCAGGAATTTCCCATACAGAATTTTTGGTCTTTAAGAACTTCATAAATCATGTTACAAAATATGGGGCGAGCCCCGGGGTATCCCTACGGAGTCACTATTTGCAGAGAGTAGAGAAACGCGAAAGATTATGTACATCGCATATCCATTATACGTAAAGCCTTTGTATCGTTATTAGGTCTTCCCACTTTTGGGACCTTTATTAATTTGTTCGAAGAGAAAAGGGAAAAGATGAATCCTTTGAGGGATTCGTTTGTAGGGTTGGATTTACAATAAATAGTGCTTAGGAAACAAATACGATTGTTTGATTTAGGTCCTTTTTGGAATATAGTGGTTGTTACTTCTATGAATATAATAAATAAATAAATAAATAATGCTGGACAAATCACACAGCAGAGCTTGTGTTATGGGTACTAGATGACTGATATACTTAATACATTATACTACATAGATAAATATTTTTATTATATATAGAAAAACACCCAGAACACCCTGAACAAATATCTGCAGATCGTACAGACATTTGTCCCGAGGCGGGAATCGAACCCGCAACCCCTTGCGTCGCAGGCGGACCTTCGTCCGCTGCGCCACAGAGCTCGGTATATGTTTTATTATAATGTAATAGGGGTAAGAATCTACCAAGGGAGCCTCCCGGAAGATGCACAGAAGCGTCTTTTCGTGTATCAACATCCTGTATTGCGCTCGCCAACCCACCTGTCTAGCGCAGCAACAATGCATGTACAGTTTTTAATGATCCATGAGGGAAGCCTTTCTCCAGCAGTAGACATCTTTTGGCTGGGAGATATAGAAAAGATATAATAAGCAGTTGATTCCAATTAGCTTAACAAACACCTAAACTTTTTATCGCATTATTGTCTCCAATAATCTGAATAATTAAAACTTTAATTACAAACGCCATTATTAAAAATCTTTCTTAGTGTTAAGAAGTTTTCAATACGCTCGCCAACCCGCCTGCCAAGTGTGGTGGGTATAACAACCCTAGCAAAACATAATTATTAACAACTAGCTCATCCGTGCCCACTACGTTGGGTGGTAAAAAACTGACTACCACGAAAAAATTTCTTTTTTACTTATGACACTCACAAAATTAAAAAATGTAGCTTTCTATTAGTAAAATATTTTTCATCGGCTCAGTAGATCCAAAGATAAGTTCCTACGACCTCGGAAACTTACAAACTTTACCACTTTATAATAATTAGTATAGATATGTAGATGTACAGGTGTTCCTGTAAATTGAAAACAATACTTTTTTAAATTCAGAATGGAAATGTAAATAATAATAAGACTAAATTTTTTTAACATTTAAATATACACACTCAATTAAAATTAGCTAGATAACCAGCTCTCATATCACTTAGCATGTAGGAGGCTCCCCCTCCCCTCAGTCCGAGTTTTACCATTGAAATTTACAAAAATTAATCCAAAAATGTGTTTATTGAATCATAAATCGTACCGTTTTCTGTACAAAAAGGGGCTATGACGTACGTCTGTGAGCAACAAAACATCGTTGCCTACGAAATAAGCATGTTTTTCCTCACTCCCCAAGCGATTGCAGTCAAAGAGTTTATTTTATTATTATTATTATTATTTATTAAGAGCCTGTACTGTCCCACTGCAGGGCAAAGGCCTCCATTCCTTCCTTCTACTCTTCTCTGTCTTGAGCTAACTGTGGTCCAGTCTTCCAAGTATGTGTCGAGTTCGTCTCTTCATCAACGTCTAGGTCTGTCGCGAGGTCGTTGTGGGATCCACTCGGTAGTGGATTTAGCCCATGACTTATCCGGCCTGCGGCAGACGTGACCCGCCCAAGCCCACTTCAATTGGCCCGATTTTTAGGCGACGTCTGCGATCTGTGTTTTGGAGCGCAGTTCACTATTTTTTATCTGCTTTGACAATTTGACTTCTAGGATACTGCGCTCCATCACTCGCTGGCAAACCCCATGTCTGCTCTTTTGCAAAGCGGTCAATGACCAGGTCTGTGTGCCATAGGTGAGGATTGGCAAAATGCACATGTCCATGAGTTTTCTTTTGAGTGTCAGTGGCAGATCGCCTTACATTAGATCTTTCATAGACCAATAGCCTTTCTAGGCGTTTTCAGTTCGTCTTGCTATTTCAGCATCTTGTCTGCTCTTGAAGGATACCAATTTGGCCTAAATATAAGTACTCATGGACATATTCAATTTCCCCAACCCTTCCCTTTTCCAACCAACTAGGTGTTAGAGATTTAAAAACCTCTTCTAAAGTGGCTGTGAAAAGTTTTGGGAACAGCGGATTTATATCAACATCCCGTACCGCGCTCACCAACCCGCCTGCCAAGCGTGGTGAGTATGGCAACTACCCCTCATGGATCTCCATATGCCTCTCCAGAGGCTTTAGTTCAGTAGTGGACGTTTTACGGCTGAAATGATGATGATGAATGATGAGAAGTTGACCGTTGACGTTAAATTGCATTCTGTCAGAGTATGAAATAAACTCCTTGATGTTGGTAATCTAACATCAAGGAGTTTATTTCATACTGTTTGTCTACTTAAAATTCCATGTCCCAGTTGATATATGTATTTGAGGGCATTCTCGAGCTAGTAGACTAGACTTTTCTCTGGTCGTAGAGTTTTGACATTATAGGTTAGAATTTTGAGCTTTTCAGTGTCCATTTTCGCAGCTTGAGTCGTTTGACAGAAGATCTTCGCCTGGAGATTCATCTGGCCCCTGACCATAGGGGTCCTAAGCGTACTGTCATTGGCGTTTACCCCCAGATCGCCAGGCACTTGGGGACATTGTGTATTAGTGTGGTTTATAAAGGAAGGGGGTTGGATCATAACCCACCACGCTGGTCCAATGCGGGTTGATGGGTGGTTTTGACAGAGCATCGTCGGTTGATCGGCAGGGTGTACCACGGGCTGGTGAGGTTGGCTTGGGTTCCAGAAGATGTTATTTGGAACCCCTTACACTCCATCAAAGAGTTTACTAAATTATAAAGCTAGAATACGCTGGGGTTTTGCGTTTAAGCTGAAGTTATAAGAGCTAACACATAATCCTGGTAGAATAGACTAAGAGAAACAATATCTTAGCTCTTTAAAGAGAGTTTTAAACATTATTATCAAGTTTTATTATTTTTGAAGCAATTACCGTAGCTCCATCCATTAATGGCACTATGTGCTACAAGCAGAATTTGCTTAAAAGGTAAGTAATTTTCAAAGTTAAAAAGGCTGCCTCTTGTTTGCACCTACGGCAAATTGGTGCGGCAAACGGGTATACCTCCTTTCTTAGTACTTCATTCATCTAAACAACCTGGACCTAATTTTAACGTAAGCACTCTTATATCAGCTTCGCGGCTTTCCAAGAATAATTATTATTACAGCTACCTGCAAGATAAACAAAAATTTCTAAGCTGTTGTTCTGTTCTTCATAATCCTGTTCAGATTGTCAGTAAATTTCCGATAAACAAATTTTTATTCCATTAAACCACAAAGCAATCTATAAAAATGTTAATACGAACATTGCTAACATCATAAATCAGGCCAATGCCTTCCATCATGATTACAACAAATTCAACTTTAACCTCGTTCTGTTTAGAGTAAGCCACATCGCGTGCCAGCAATCTGATTGGCTCGAGTAGTATAACTTTTACCTCATAACAATTATTACGAAAAATGTTCTGCCACAGTGCTTGTAAGCAGCAACGGAACTTACACTTTAAGTTTACATGCAATGCTTATGTGTAACACAGGTTCAAATCTTGCAAGCTGAATTTAAACCAGTTCTTGACTTCTTCAATATTGTTGCGCCCATTGCACTCACTGTGCATTTAGTTATATGATGTTTCTTTTTCTTGTAACTGTTGTATTTCTATTCTATTAGCTTTTGGTGTGCAATGAAGAATTAAATGACTTCAATCACGGTCCTCTGCAAGTTGCATCCATAGAAGCCAAGTCGCGTGCACTTTGTCGGCGCACATCGCCACACCAATCGGACGACACTTTCTTGCCCTATCCCCAAACACAGTTGGTTAAGATGCATTATGTCCAATATGATATGGACCCATAATAAAATAATCTAATTTTGACAAATTATTAAAAATATCCTAGTCTGAGGTTACGTATTTTTTTTGTTATGTGTCCCTCAATTTTGCAATATACACATTATCATGCCCTTTCATTTGGTAGCACACTTTGAAACATACAACTAGTCACCCCTACTTTCAATATCCTACGTACCATATCCAACCTACTTTCCATAGCCATGAATGGTTCGACCGATTTCTATATAACTTTCAGTTTTGCGTTCTACACATCATTTCCTTTAATTTGAAACCAAATTCCGGTACTTTTAGAAACATTCGATTATTCTTTCCATTACTTGTAAATTTCTTTACCTATTTTGATAAAACATGTTTGTGAACCACCGCCGGAAAAATAAAAATGATTCAAATAAAAAAAACTGCATGCAAATCGGTCCACTTGTTCAAGAGCTATAGTGTTACAGACAAACACACACATAGCGGTCAAACTTAATATAAAACCCCCTTTTTTTTTGGAGGGTTAAAAATAACCAACACACATAGTGACGTATAAAGTCGATTGCAATGTTCACAATGAACCTTAACCTATTCGTACAAATGATACCATTAACGAAAAAATATGAATGTAACTTACAAAAAAGAACCAGCTAAATGGCACTCAGCTCTTCGGAACCGACAATAATTGCCCATTGGATTTACGCCTTTCATACTTTATAAACAGGACCGTTTATTGTTCAACATGATAATTTTTACGACATCTTTTATTGGCTTCTTCAATTCGTACGCAATTTGTTCGTTGAGTTTCTCAAAGTGTCATACTTTATAAGTCGTTTTATTATGAAAGTCAGTTTTTAATGTTTTACTTTCACAATAACTGCTTTGACTGTTTTATGGTTGTTTAAGTGATATTCTTTTGTGTTAACATTGTTATTGACTTGTTCATCAATAAATAAATAATAAATAACGTCCACTACTGGTCAAAGGCGCGGCGCCCTCATTGATCTTCAAGTACTGCGGTTGGAAGCATCCACCGCCGAGCTGCGCTTCTTACCAAGTCATGTCCCCGCCTAGTAGGTGGACGAACTTTGCGGCCCCATCGGCTAATTTTGTTCTGCGCGCTATATGGCCTGCCCATTGTCACTTCAACGTGCTAATCTGGCTATGTCGGTGAAAAATAACTCGTCTTCTACGTATTTTTCATTTCTGATTCGATCCCGTAGAGAAACCCCGAGAATAGCACTCTCCATAGCTCGTTGAGCGAGACTCGACTACGCCGCAAGTTTGGTTAGATTGTAACATAATATTCTCCTTTTTTTACACCTTAATCTATTAAGAGGAGTAAGTACTAAGAGAGTCTAAAAAAAGGAGAATATGTTCCATCGATGAATTAGAGTGGGAAAAAAGTAGAAACAGATTCACTTGTGGATCTTTTTAGTGGTTTGGAGTGGAATAGAGCGTGTGTTCTAGACTTTTTTGATTTATCATCATAGAAATTGTAACGAAACGGTCTATTTGATTTAAGAAATATCTGATGTCTACAAAATACTTTAATTACGGTTAGGTACGCCCACTTAGATTCAAATAAACTCTTTCTCTTTAGCAAAGAGCACACTTAAATAAACATAAAAACGAAGCGAGAATAATCATATTGCTAAAGTAACGTTTTATGCTAGATAACTTTGAGTGAAGAAGGTTGTTGGAGACTGTTCATGGAAGAAACATTTTTACATATTAATGAGAAAAAATCATGTTAGAGTAGTAGAACTTTTTGTGGAGGGTTTATCCATCATATAGAAGTACTACCACCGTACCTATTTCTGCCGCCAAGTAGTATAGTCTACATTGCTGTGTTCCCGTTAAAAGGGTAAGGAGGCCGGTGAAATTACGGGAACACGGTGACGGGCGTAATGCAATGGAGCGTTGGCCACGTGCTTAGTGAACGTGATTACCGCGGTATTACTGTTGTAATAGGTATAGGTTTTCTATAGGTCGTTTGGGAAACTTCGCAACGTCTTTTCGTCCAACATACCTCAGTGCCTTAAGACGAAAGTCTACAACCAGTGTGTGTTACCAGTCATGACATATGGAACCGAGACGTGGTCCTTCACTATTGGCCTTATGAACAAGCTCAGAGTCGCTCAACGAGCTATGGAGAGGGCTATGCTCGGGGTTTCACTACGGGATCGAATCAGAAATGAGGAGATACGTAGAAGAACTCGGGTCACCGACATAGCCAAACGGATTAGCACGTTGAAGTAGCAATGGGCAGGCCATAAAAAAAAAAAAAAAAAAAAATATATATATATAGCGCGCAGAACAGATGGAGGCCACGGATCGGCAAGCGTAGCGTAGGACGTCCACCTACAAGATGGGCAGACGACTTGGTGAGAACTGCTGGTCGGCGGTGGATGCAGACGGCTTCCAACCGCAGTACTTGGAGATCAATGAGGGAGGCCTTTGTCCAGCAGTGGACGTCCTACGGCTGAAATGATGAGGTATAGGTTACAGCCTTACATCAGGTGAGCCTTGGGCTTGTCTCTTCATTTAGTCGTATAAGAAAAACACCCCCGTTTAGTTTATTTTAAATAAGGGGGGTTAGAGATATGATGAGTTGGTACACCTACTGTAAGTGTATTAGATAAAAAAAACAATGATGACCCGTTGAGTAGTTTTGACGTTCAAAAGCAATCTTCACAAATTTTCCCTTGTAATAGACTAATTTCGACGAGCTCTGTGGCGCAGCGGGCGAAGGTCCGTCTGCGACGCAAGGGGTTGTGGGTTCGATTCCCGCCTCGGGACAAATGTCTGTACGATCTGCAGGTATTTGTTCAGGGTGTTCTGGGTGTTTTTCTATATATAATAAAAATATCTATCTATGTAGTATAATGTATTAAGTATATCAGTCATCTAGTACCCATAACACAAGCTCTGCTTAGCTTGGGGCTAGATGATGCTGTGTGATTTGTCCAGCATTATTTATTTTATTTATTTATTTAATTCTTGAAGGTATAAAGGTCGTTAGTGTTGCTGTAAAATATTAACTTCAACCGAACAAAACTACGGACAAAGATAGCAAGTAAAATTTACTTCGTAATTACAATTTATTAATTCAATTAAATTAAATTTCAATTCAATAAATCTTAGAGAAAAGTTCTTTGATACGCCCATATTAAAGACTATTGTTGTATGTTGCCCCTCCTATATTACCTGTGAATGTAGTAAGAATCTGCCAAAGGATACCTTCGGAAGATCAGGCAGCAGCGTCGTTCCGTGTATGAACATCCCGTACTCCGTTTGCCAAACCGCCTGCCAAGCGTGGTGAGTATGGCAACAACCCTCTCATGAACAGCAGACCCAGGAGATCCATGCGGGCCTCATGATCATCAGTAGACGTCGAACAGCTAAGATAATGAAACACTATTAAGACAGCAAAAAAACACACATTCAGTTGTTTTCACGTTCAAAGTAAATCTTCAGAAATTTTCCCTCGTACCAAACAAGTAACTGAGACTCTTATTGAAGGTAAAACGTCGTAAGTGTAGCTGGAAAATATTAATTTTCACCGAACAAAACTAAAAACAAACGTTGCAAATAAAACGGTTACAATTTAATAAAACTTAGAGAAAACTTATTTTTCTTTTATACGCTGAAAGTATTTTTTCATTACGAACAAATAACATAAGTTAGGCAACGTTTGTATGCTAACAATTCAAATAAAGAGAATCATAATGTGAAAATACTTGGCAAAGCGTTCTTTGAAGTAAATGAAAAAAACTTTTGATCTCGACTGATGTAACGTTGTGCCAGACGCGCCATTGGCTATTTCACCTGTCAACAGCACTGTAAACTGTTAAAATCCCTAACAAGTTTATAAAATTCAAAATTTTATGTAACCCTCATACATTTTACCTAGTCTTGGAGGTTACCTGATTTTTATGTCATCCGTTTTGCAATTTAAACATCATGCCCATTCATTTCATACTCCACTTGGGTATATTAAAAAAAAATAAACTATTGTTCAACCCTACTTTGAACCCATATTTCATGAACCGACCGCGGCACGACCGATTTTTATATAACTTTCAGTTTTGCTTCTTACACACAATTTATTTTCATTTGATATGAAACTCGGGTATGTTTGGAAACATTCGATTATTCATCCTAAAACTAATGTAAACTTCTTAACAAATTTTGATAAAACAAGAACTACCGCCCGAAAACCTGATATAAAATAAAAAAAAACTGCATGTAAATCGGTCTAGTCCTTTAAGATCTACGGGGCCACAGACAAACACACAGACATAGCGGTCAAACTTATAACACCCCTCTTTTTTTCGGGGGTTAAAAATAGTACGCCGAATGAGTAAAGTATTGAGTAAAAAAAATGTCAGTTTGTAACATGCAAATTAATACTTTTATGGGCATTCAGTAAATGCCAACAAAAGTATATACAATACTTGTGACAAAAAATCATAATTAAATTGTGTATAAAATAAAAATGCAATTAAATTTGACAGCATTTTAACACGCAACGTTCAAACGAACAATTTAAACACATTGTAATGTTGTACTTGTTTCTACTCACGTTAATTATATGTCGTTATATGTTAAAGCCCGTTAAGCATTACAATTAATAGTGTAACTTACGAGTGTTTCTAAAAGTGAAAAAAACTTTAAACACATCATCATTTCAGCCATAAAACGTCCACTACTGAACACATGCCTTCCTTATGGATCTCCATGACGGGTAGTTTCCATAATCGCCACGCTTGGCAGGCGCGTTTGCGAGCGCAGTTTGGGATGTTGATACACGAAAAGACGCTGCTGCCCCTCTTCCGGAGGTATCCCTTAGCAGGCTCTTACTTTATCCACGGTCATAAAAGGAGATGTAACGTTCTACTGCCAGCACCCCACAGCAATTTAGACTAAAAATTATAGTCTTTGGACTTTATTTCAGGCTTAGATTATACAAAGTAAATTCATCATCATAATCATCTCAGCCGTAGGATGGCGTATGTAGGCTTATCACATAGATCATGAGGGGTTTCTTGCCATGCTCACCAAGCTTGGCTGGCGGGTTGGCGAGCGCAGTACTTGATCCTGATACTCTTAGAGACGTTGCTGCCCATCTTCCGGAGGTATCCCTTGACAGATACTACTTACCAAATCTACTGGCAAGGACGGGCTATATTATACTGCCGGCACCCCACGGCAACGGATTTATATCGAAAAGTAAGCGAAATACAAACTTGTCCGAAGGCTGTCTTCAGGGCATACTTTGACTTTCACTCCAAAAATACTTTTATCAATATCAGATGGCCCTTAAAAGTTTCCAAAGCTTTTTGTCTGAAAAGTCTCTGAAATATTTATTTAGATTACAATAGAAAAAGAGTTTTTATTGCCGAATTTACAGAATCGCGAGACATCAGAGAGCAAAATATATTTTTAGAAATGATAAAATTTTAGTTAGGTAGGCAATGATAAGTATGTATTTGATAGATATTTTCTAGCGCAAAACAGTGAAAGTAGAAAAAATAATAATTCTCAATTTGTTTTAATATTGAAAATTGGCATTATATTTTGCCGTTAGGAAACATTCTACTGAAGTGCCGGTAGTGGAATGTTGACTCTCTTGCCCATGGATGCAGTAGATGATGCAGAAAAAGAAGATGGGCAGCAGCATCTTTCCGTGTATCAACATCCCATACTGCGCCCGCCAAACTGATGAGGGAGGCCTGTGTTCAGTCTTACGGCTGAAATGAAGATGAAAGCTTCTGTGTGGGTAGTCTAAGTGTCAACATAATCAACATTTAGCTCCTTGTTTATTTATTATTTAAAAATAATTTAAAGTATACTTTTATGCTAATTCTGTCTAAGGATTAGTGTATAGCCCCTCCCTCACTCGCTTGTATATAAATTCTCCTCTCAACTTACCCATAACACTGCAAACTTTTGGACAATGGACCTCTTTGCAAAGTTGTCAACTAACATGGAAGAGCTGGCATGCTCCTTTGACTCCAGGATGCAGCACTATGAGAAGGATCTCAAAAAGCTCTCTGGCACTGATCAGGTTCCTCACAAGGACTTGGAAGCACTGACTCGAGAGTTTATGGACTTCAAGGCGTTCATGTGGAAGACCGTGGCAATGATAAAATCACAGTTGGAGCTTCTGGTGCAAGGCCTAGATCGTCAGGAGACTGCATCACGCAGAAAGGTATTATTATTCCATGGCATTGAGGAGTCTAGCGATGTAGCCGTTGGAGATACTGTAGTCAAGATATTACACAACCAATTTAAAATGCCGGATGTCTCTGCTGGACACCTTTCTGCCTGCCACCGTCTTGGGACTAACACCAGCAAGCCCAGGCCAGTCATGGTGCGGTTTGCAAGCTACAAGCTGCGCAGTCTTGTCTGGAGCGCGAAGACTGCTTTGAAGAGTTCAGGTATTTCGGTCTCGGAGTTCCTCACAAAGACTAGGCATGAAGTTTTCATTACTGCGCGCAAACACTTCGGCGTCAAAAAATGCTGGTCGTCTGAGGGCAAAGTTGTCATCTTATTGCCCGATAACAATCGCCGGAGGATCGAGACAATGTCGGAGTTGAAACAGATGCTTTTAGTACATCCAGCGGCACAGTCTAGCTCTGAGAAAAGGGCTCCTGGGACGTCTGTGGATAAGGATAGGTCTTCCGCGCTCCCCGCTGCGAAGCCACAACCGAGGCCAAAACGCACCGTGCGATAACCAGACCCTGAGCTCTCGGGATATCCTCCGTCCTTGTGATTGATAATTTGGCCACTTTCATGTATCTGCCACTATGAACTTCTCAATTTTACAGGTTTATCATTGTTTGTGAAAAACATTAGGGTAGGCACTTGATTTCATTAATTCCACAGACTACTACAATTAATTCAGTTGTCTTTGACAATGACACTTGACTTCATTGAAAGTTCTTCTTCTTATTTGTCGTGGAAGTCAATCGTAATTTGTGACACTGATAAAACTTAGATTATTAAATTTCGTTCGGTAATTTTGTTCCTTGATTCAGGAGGAATTTATTTTACAAAAAATTAGTATTCTCAATTTATTTGTAGTCTCAACCAAATTGTGTGTTATTTTTTCTTCTTTTTTCAATGATTATATTTTTATTTTTGTTCTACCTACGTATATACATTTAGGCACATTATGCGTTTTCTTTTGTTGGTGCTCGACCGTTCTTGTAGAAGTGAGCGTAGGTACTTAGTTTCATTTCATTTTTAATTAAGGTCTGTGCTATTTCACTCTCTACTGGATAATAATTTTATTCCCTTCTTTTGTTGTCGACGTGTTTATTATTATTATTTTTACTCTACTAGTTAAACTCTCGTACATGTAACTCGTACCTCAGACAGGATAAGTCTTGTATAAGCTGGCTACAATAGTTAGAATTTAATTTAATTTAATTTTTATTTTTTTTTAATTTTTATATTTCTTTCACATTGGTCTACTTCTGCATTCCTACCTTTCGTAAGTAAGTAACCTATATTTGGTAGGTGGTTACTGGTAAAGGTTTGTAATGTTGGAGGTAAACACAGTGAATACTTATGTGGTGTTTTCTTATCTTTTATCAAACTGGCGAGTGTAGGAGGCTTGCTTAGTGTACTTTTGAAAAGTCGATAAGGTTTATAATAGTTTTTATTTTTATTTTATTATTATTATAATATATTATATTTATTTTAATTTATTTATGGATAATATTGTATTTAATGATAGTTTCTTTTCATGCTCTTCTTTAAATTCTTCTGATAATGATTACACTAGTGCTCTTAGTGATGATGACTCGACCATTTTGCGTGACCAGCTAGAAAGCAGGTTCTGTGCTTACCCTAAAAACTTTAATGTAGTTCACATTAATGCCCAAAGCATACCATGTAACTTCGGGGATATGCATGCCTCTTTTAATAACAAACTTATTGATGCAGTCTTGGTTTCCGAATCTTTTCTAAAACCTGGTATACCTTCTACCCAATACCCCTTACCGGGTTTTAAACTCCTTAGAAATGACAGAGAGGGCAAGGGAGGTGGGGGTGTAGCAATCTACTTAAGAGCTGACATCCCTTCAAAAATTATTGACCATTCACCCAATCAATATTCCAATTTTGCTGAACACTTATTTGTTGAAATTATTGTTAACCATTCAAAAATTTTGCTAGGCGTGTATTATCCCCCGTCACTCAAAATTGATTACTTTTCCTCTCTTGAAACAAAACTGGAGTTCTATACCTCCATTTACGATCACATAGTTATTCTTGGGGACTTTAATACATGCCTATTAAAGGGCGATGTACGAGCAAAGAAGCTTGAATCTTTAGTCTCCTCTGTCAACCTGCACATCCTTCCCCTTTTAGCTACTCACCACGCACCTCATTCAACTCCCTCTCTTCTCGATCTAATGTTAGTCAGTGACATTGATCGCGTAGCAACGCATGGTCAACTGTCAGCTCCATTTTCTTACCACGATCTTCTGTTCCTTTCCTACAAAATTAGATGTCCTAGGCGTAAGCCCAAAACTCTTTTACTTCGTAGTTTCAAAGACATAAACTTGGAGCGCTTGAAGTTGGATGCGGCTAACATTAACTGGGATCCGGTGATAATTGCGGAATGTGTCGATGAGAAAGTCTCTGCTTTTAATAAAATCATCACCAGCCTCTATGACATTCACGCACCGATGAAAGAGGTCAAAATCAAACATGCTCCTGCTCCCTGGTTAACCCCGGTAATTAAAAAGATGATGTGCAAACGGGATAAGGCAAAGAAAATCTACAGGAAGTCACCTACTGAGGAGAACCTGGCTTCTTTCAGGACACTACGTAATCGTTGCAGCAAGATGTGTAGAAATGCAAAGAGAACACACATATATAATTCCATCCAAAATTCTAGTCCTACTTTAATGTGGAAATTTCTTAACTCGCTCGGGCTTGGAAAAAGGTCAGATCACTCTACTATCTACTTTGATCTTAATACCATTAACTCGCACTTCTCCAAATCTCCTTTATGTCTAAATTCCTCAGTCAAACTTTCCACCATTGATCTTCTGTCACGTATGACCAGGCCTGAGTGTTCTAGTTTCAACTTTGAAGAGGTTACTGAGAGTGAAGTTTTGAAATTTCTTAGGTCCATTTCCACAAGAGCAGTGGGTACGGATGGTATCCATGTCCATATGCTCCAGCTCCTGTCTACTGAGCTCGTTTCAACAATCACACACATAATTAACTTCTCTCTCGAAACGAGCTCATACCCTTCCATCTGGAAAAAAGCCTTTGTCATACCCCTTCCTAAAGTATCCAATCCTGTTGTTGTAACTCAATTTCGGCCCATTTCCATTCTACCTGTCCTATCCAAAGTTTTAGAACACGTAGTTCATAAGCAACTTTCCCACTTCCTTTCCAAACACAAACTGCTAAGTCCATACCAATCTGGGTTTCGTCCTGGACACAGCACCGTAAGCGCTCTAACGAAAGTAACGGATGACATTCGCTGGGGTATTGACAATAAACAACTTACTATCTTGGTCTTGTTAGACTTCAGCAGTGCCTTCAACTCCGTTGACTTTGAAATCCTTTTGTCCATTCTCTCCTCCCTCAATATTTCACTCTCAGTAATCTCTTGGTTTAATTCATATCTTTCAGGTCGCTCGCAGTGCGTGCGCTCGGATGAGTCTTGCTCAGACTGGTGCAACATTACTGCTGGCGTTCCTCAAGGTGCTGTTCTCTCTCCCCTTCTTTTCTCTATCTTCATTAATGCCATCTCTCAAGTCATTTCTTCACACTACCATCTTTACGCGGATGACTTGCAGATTTACCGCCAGTTTAGAGTCAATGAGATATCAGAAGGCATAAACCTCATAAACTCTGATCTCAAGAGTATAGACTCTTGGGCTAAGGCATTTGGCCTTCTGGTTAATCCGACGAAGTCTCAGGCATTAATTCTGGGAAGTCCATATATGTTAAATCTTGCCGGTCAGTCTCTCCTTCCCCCGGTATTATATGATGGCACACCGATAGAGTTTACTGCCACCGCCGTCAATCTGGGTGTCATATTTGACAGCCAGTTATCGTGGGTGAGTCACGTTAATGCGATCAGCAAGCGAGTTAACTACTCATTTCAATCACTCAAGCGTCTCCAGAAGTTTCTGCCTTTTGAAACCAAAATCACTCTTGCCCAAACTCTTCTGTTACCCATTCTTGACTATGCTGATGTCTGTTTCCTTGACGCCACGGAAGAACTCTTAAACAAACTGGAGCGTCTTCAAAACTTGTGCATCCGATTCATCTTTGGTTTGCGCAAGTTTGATCACGTCTCCAGTTTCAGATCTCAATTAAAATGGCTTCCCATTCGTCGTCGACGTGATCTTCATGTTCTGTCTTTTCTGTACAACATTCTTCACAATCCTCTTTCACCTTCTTACCTTCGTGAGCGTTTTGAATTCCTTGTCCCGCGTGGTGTGCCCTGCAGGACGACTAAGTCCCTCCTCCTTAAAATTCCCTCTCACTGCTCTAGTAGATACGGGGACTCCTTTACAGTTGGCGCGGTCCGGTTATGGAATAATCTTCCCCACTCCATTCGCGACAGTCAGTCATTAAGCACTTTTAAAATAAAAGTAAAAGAGCATTATCTCTCTTTTTGATCTTACTTGGTTTGTATGTATGTATTTATATATAGTATACATATATATGTATATATATATTATATCTCTGTTTATATACATATATATATTTATTTATAAATATTTATTCAGTATAGTTGTTTTTATGTATGTAGTTTTGTGTACACGTACTAACTACACTTATCAGCTTTCCCTATCCTCAAAGGTTTGCTGGAAGAAAACTCTTCTTAGGGTTAAGCTCGCCTTTGTACATACCATTTAGTTAAGTTTATTTTGTATATATTTTCTAAGTGTACAATAAAGAATAAAGAATAAAGAATGAAAGGTTTTTTCTCTTCCAGCCGTTACACGTCCACAGCTGGATAAAAGGGATCATGATGGGGCTATATTCACCGCGCTCGGCAGGCGGGTTGGCGCAGTATGGGATGTTGATACACGGAATGACGCTGCTGCCCATCTACCGATAGCTCTTAGCTCTCTTACTGCATCCACGGGCAAGAGTGGTGAGGAAACATTCTACTGCCGGCAACCCACGGCATTTTACATTATTTCATTTTATAACCTTATAAATGTAAATTATTCATTTTACATATTCTATCTACCATTTTTAATATGCCATATATTATATTGAACATATTTTATTTTAAATTGAGGTTCACACTAAAATGGTAATAGATTTACTTAATTTACATAAATATTGTTACAGATTTTGCTTTACGGACATTTTTTATGCCTTAAAATAAATTATAGCCTACATTAAAAAATATTATATTTTAAAATTTTGTATTGATGATCATAAAAGGATGTTCTTCAGACATTTCAAAAGCCTTTCGGAAGATCCTTCAGAAAGAATCTTTTAAACATAATTTGAATACGAAATTCCGAAACGAAGTAACAGATTTCCTTAATAATATATTGATTCAGATCAAAGGATCTTGTAATAGAATATCCTTCGATCGCGTTTACACAAAATGCATGAGTTGTCTTGACATCTGTCAGATTTGTAACTCATGTTACCCAATTCTAAGCAAATGAAGCTCAAACTACAGTCGCTGTAGTATAAGTTTATAGCGTATTTTAGTCCCAAACTATCCGCTAGAGGCGCTGTATAAGTTTTCATACATTATTTTATTATAGTCACTAGCGAGTGTAGATTGTAAAAACTCATGGTAAATCTACAGGTAACTCATTAATTTGAGTGGTATGTACTAAGAAGTAGAAGAAAAGTCAGTTTTGTTTATTTACATTTTTTTCTTGAATGTATGTATTTTTATAACTCCAAAATTCTAAATTCAAAAATACTTTATTCAGTGCGGCCGCATGGTCCATTGACGCGTCTCAAATAAATAGGTAATCTGATACTTTTTAACCCTTAATTTGGCAGCGTAATCTGTGGAGTACGCTAACTTTGTGAAATTCTGGGCACGTAATTATTGGATTTTTTTACCATTTTAAACTGCCAAAATGCATTGAATATATCCTACTTTGGTAGAAAAAATACTGCAGGTGGCAACAATCACGATTTATGCCATTTCCAAAAATGGCTTCGAAACGGTCAGCTGCCCCTGCGCGGCTGGTAAGTTTTCGTTTATTTTTCATGGGTTTTTAGTTGGCTTTTGGAATGGTATGTGTGTTTGGTTACAAGGTAATATAATAAGTAACACTATTCAGTAATTATTTGGTGTCAAAATAGCTAAAAATATACTTTTTTTATATGTAAACAATGTGTGTACTCCGGGACTACCGTTGCCAAACGCGTTGTAAACTACTTGAATAAGGGAACGGTATACACGAAGTACATTGCCAAATAGGTAGAGAAATGTATATCCACATTTTTATTTTATTTTGCAATGGGTGTTGGGTTGTTTGCATACAGCATATTTTTTTTTTCTTTTTGAACTTATGAACCTAACAAAAGCGCACAGAATTTTGGCTTTGGTTCCTGCCCAAAATGCATGCTACGGTACGCAAACCTTTCACCATCGCCCTCGATTGCCCGTTACCATCCCTGCATCTCCCACGTTTGCCAGCTCTGACCCACCTTCCTTGGACTCCTCATTTGAACGCCTTTATATCTTGAATAGCGATCTCGATAATGCTTCTGAACATAACTTTGATGATGTACCACTAACATCAACTTTTCAAGAGGTTTTCTCCCCCTCTACTAACAATACAAATTATACTTATTATTTGATATTCAAAAGAACATAAAAGAAGGATTGACGTGGATTGCCCAAAGGTGGTAAAACTATACAATAAGCATATGGGAGGGGACATGCTTATTTCTCTGTACAGAATACCCTTCAAAAGCAGAAGGTGGTACTTGACCATATTTGCACAGCTAGTCGATATGTGCAATCAACAATGCATGGCTTCTGTACAAGCGAGACAAAAGACCGGAACTGTCACTCAAAGAATTCCGGCTTGAGCTCTGTGAAGGTCTTTGCCTAGCAGGAAAGGCGCCGAAAAGCACGCCGATGGAAAGACTGAGAGAGTATAGGAAAATCCTTAAGCCATCCCTTGCCAGACCAGTCAGGGACAGACAGTGTCAGGTATGACGCTGTGGGCCACTTTCCGGAAACTGCGGGCAAACAATCACGCTGTAGGTTCTGCAAAGATGGTGAACCAAAGTTTATTGCGTCAAGTGCAATATGCATCTTTGCTTTGTTGTAGGAAAAACAAGAACCGCAACTGCTTCCGGCAGTTTCATACTAAATGATCTGTAGCTGTACTAATGCATATAATAATAGTATTTTGAAATAAAAAAATTTTTTTTAGTTAAATCTTTTTTACTCTACTTTTGGCAGTGTACTCTACGGAGTACAATCACATAATGATGCAGTTCATAGAGCAATTGGCAAGGTACTTCGTGAAGTACATTAATTTTCGCGAAAACTGGAATATTTAGATTTTTTTTTCCATTTGTTTAGGGCTCCTAGGTCACAATGAATAGAGAATATTTGAAAAATACATCAGATTTTAGAAAAAAAAATGTTTGCCAAATAAAGGGTTAATAAGCTTTACTGCAAAGATTGCGTTTGAGTTGTACAACCGTGTACCGTATACCATACCGATAACCGTTAAATGGTCAAAATTATTATTTATTGTTATTCTTTCAAAATATTCTATATAATTATTGCATGAATCTGGTTTGGTAAAGCCGTAGCTTTATGATAAAGGTGGAATGGTTACTTTGATATTATTTGCCACGGAAAGATTTATAACTTTTGTTCAAATAATAGGTACATTATCATTATACAAGGTGGAATAAGCAGAGAAGGAATAATGCAAAAATCACAAGCGTACTTATCGCGATATTTCTGAAACTATTAGAACTGCACGGCTGAAATTTTGCATGTAGGTTTATTTTAGGTCTCCATCCGACGGAATTTTAACCTTGTAACCCTACTGGGGGTGCTAGAGCCTACAGGGTTTCTTTTTGCAATTAATCTTCCAGATTGAAAAGTAGAGTTTTATACGCCCATGTATTTTAATTTCAAAAGAGCGCGGCGCGGGGGCTGTGCGTCGAGACTTTTGCATGAACATATAAAATAATGAGGAATAGATAACATTACAAAAAGATGCAGATAACATAACAAATCTGGTTAAAATTCCGGGTCAGCCACAGACAGGCAAACATACTGACACAAAATCAATGTATATGTTTTGGTAAACAAAAAAACGTTCACCAACTACTAACAACAGACATACGGAACCCTGCACGTCTTGTGGCCCGACATGCACTTGACCTAGCCTATTTACATATTTTCTATATATAATAAAAATATCTATCTATGTAGTATAATGTATTAAGTATAGCCCGGATTATCAGGCGATATGAACGGCGAAGGTAGGCGCCCGCTATGCGTCCCTGTCGGGCGTAGGCCGTGCGCTTGTGTGTGTGTCCTTGGCTAGTCCACGACCATTCCTGTTGTTTGCTGCGCGCTTCCACAGTATTTTATATTCTACCCGCATCTATTTTTTTGAAATTAAATCTCCGCTATTTATCTTTAACTAACGTTAAGCTACACTAAAGTTAACGTTTTTAAATTTTCAAATCCCAACATTGTTTTGGAATAAGAAACTTTCTCAAGTCTATCTCACATAAAATTATCCTGTAATAAGTTTTCGTAAAGCTAATTCTTGCTTGTAAAATAACATGTAACCAACCCGGGCTGCAAAAACTAGGACTCATATGTACACTAGTTATATTGTAGATATATATTAAGTAACTTTGTTACCTTACATGTTCACAATAAAGAATCTTTGAAATTGAAAAATTGAAATTGATGCTGTGTGATTTGTCCAGCATTTTCCAGCATTATTTATAATCAACAAGGTTATATTATTAAAAAAAATATATAACCCCCGACACTAACATAGTCACTGGTTACCGTAAAAAAAAAATTAAGTATGGCTTGCGCCTAAGGGGTTCAAAGGTTAAACGTGGGACAATATTATAGGTTAACCAATTTTAAGCGTTGTATTCTTTTTAGAATATACACGCAATGACTGTGGTTTGGGTATTCCCAAACCACAGTCAATGCGTAAATCGGATATAGGCATGTGGTTTAAATTTGGCTGAAATACTTCCACTGAATAAACAGAAAACATTTAGGACTGATTATGGAGCTTCTATTAATTAAAAAAATGTATGTTTCCATTTCAGTCTTCCAAGTATGCGTCGAGATCGTCTCTCCATCGACGTCTCGGTCTGCCGCGAGGTCGTTTCCTGTCTTGTGAGATCCATTTGGTAGTGGATTTAGCCCATAGTAGCTTTAACTTAAAAAAATCCGTATTGGTAATGGACAAATTTGTACAGAAAGTAAGGACATAGCAAATAATTTTAACATTTTTTTTAACAGTATTGCCCACAGCCTTACAAAGAATATAGAAGTACAGGTAGAAAACTGTGATTTTTACTTAGGTATCCCACCAAGCAGTATTATACAGTTCCCAAAAATATCCGTCTCAGAATTTAGAAAAATAATTAAAAATGTTAAAAGTAAACCATCTAAAGACATATTCGATATGGACACTAAAACGATTAAGGAATTGATTTTATTTAATGATGATCTGTTTAAAATAACTTTGAAAATTTTTAATGCTTGTATATTGGAAGGTGTTTTTCCTGACATTCTAAAAATGGGAAAAATAGTCCCACTTTACAAAAAGGGTGAAGTTATGGAAATTTCAAATTACAGGCCAGTGTGTATCTTACCAGTTTTTTCAAAGTTCTTGGAAAGTGCTATTAAATCTAGAATGACGACATATTTCGAATCAAATAAATTATTTACAGATAGTCAATATGGATTTAGAAAAAAAAAATCAACGGAAATGGCTATTAGAAATACGGTATATTACATTTTAGACGCATTGGATGAGTCGCAGAAAGTATCTAGTATTTTCTGTGACTTATCTAAGGCATTCGACTGTTTGCAACATGACATTCTTATTCATAAACTTGATTTTTATGGATTTAAAGGGAGGGAACTAGAAATTTTAAAATCTTATCTTAAAAATAGAATTCAAACGGTTAGTATTAATAATATAAACTCTGATTTAGAAGTTAGTAACATAGGAGTTCCACAAGGTTCCATTCTAGGTCCACTACTATTTTTAATTTATGTGAACGACATTACACACTCTTTACCGGATTGGGCTTTAGTGACTCTTTTTGCAGATGATACGCATGTTGGAATTAAGAACAAAAGAGTCGAGGTAGTCGAAGAACAAACCGATCTGATTATCCGATTGTTGGGAAAGTGGTTTGAAAGTAATGGTATCATTCTAAACGCTGATAAGACGACTATTTTGAGATACACAAGTAAAAGGAAGTCCAGAAATGATAACATAAAAGAAGTAAGATTCTTAGGGTGTACTTTGGATTCCACTCTTTGCTATGACAGCCATATAGATAACATATGCAAGAGGTTGGTCAGTGCGAATTATGTTTTGTTTAAACTCAAACCTATAATTGATCAAAAAACCCTTATTTCTGTTTATTATGCCTATTGTCACTCCATAATCAGCTACTCTGTAACGATTTGGGGAAATGCGTCTCACATAGAAAAAGTTCTAATTTGCCAAAAAAGATCTATAAGAATAATACATGGCTTGCATAGATTAACTTCAGCTAGAGCGTACTTCAAAAAAGCTAAAATTTTGACGGTGATATCACTTTACATTTTTAACTGTCTTTTAGAAATTCACTTAGATAAGGACAAATTTTCTATGAAAAAGCAAAAGCACAACTATAATACACGAAATAAAGAAAAACTACATATACCCCCAACGCGACTTGTCAAGACAAAAAATCAAGGACTTTGCATTAAGCTTCAAATGTACACTAAGTTACCTCTACAAATTACTCAGCTGCCTTTTAATAAATTCAAATCAATTCTAAAATGTTTCTTTGAGTGTCATCCATTTTATCATATCAATGAATATATGAGTTGTACATTTTCTGATCTCTAGGCACATAAAAAAAAAAAGTTCCCACTGTTTACCCTGATGTTTATAATTAGGTTATGTTGTATTTTTGATGAAATTAATTTGTATTTTTTATGACTTGCCAATGTTATGAAATGTAACGGAATGGTTAATAAATGAATACTGAATACTGAATACTTTAGACGTATTGACCTGTTCTTTCCTCTGACTAATAGTTGACTAAGCTGAGAGGATAGTAGAGATGCTGGGCAAGCCTTATCCATCAAACAATGTCCCAGGCACTGCAGCGTCCCGTACAGCATTAAGACTGAACCACAGTAGCTCAAGACAGAGAAAGGTGGAGGCAGAGGGAGGCCTTTGTCCTGCAGTGGGACAGTACAGGCTCTTAATAATAAAATTATAATGTTTCCATTTATCACGTGATTTAACGCTGAAAAAAAACATCGTACGGTAACCCTACGGCAAAGCCAGTTTCAGACGTATTAACCTGTTCTTTCCTCTGACTATTAGCCGACTAGGCTGGGAGAATAGTATAGGTGCTGGGCAAGCCTAATCCATCTAACAATGTCCCAGGCACTGCAGCGTACGTCACAAATACCAGTTGCTGACGCTGTATAAATCATCTATATAAAATGTAATACTTGGAGGTCCATGAGCTGAATGGCTATAGCTGAAATGATGATGATGAGCATGAATAGATAGCCTAACTTTAATCTATGGATGGCCCTTTAGTTAGTAAGCTATTTATAAAGCATATTCCGAACACATAGATAACACGTTTTAGGTGTAAATGCGCCTGAAAAGGCCTTCATCGCGTCATTAGGAGCAGATGTGTTTCATTATTTACTCTTCCTAAGATCTAGGGCATGTGCCCTAAAGCGGATAATCTAACGAATGGCCAATGGAACATTCCGAGCCAATGTTACGTACCTAAGTTAATCGAGTGGTATGTACCGGTCCCCGACTTTCAATCCGAAAGTCGTGAGTTCGATACCGGACGTGCAATGGATTTTTCTTTCTTAAAAAATGTATGTGCACACTTAACACGTGCTTTAACGGTGAAGGAAACATTGTGAGGAAATCCGCGGCTTAGTAGCTTTAGACGTATTGACCTGTTATTTCCTCTGACTAATAGTTGACTAAGCTGTGACTAAGCTAAGGGGATGGTAGAGGCACTGCAGCGTCCTGTACAGAATGATTACCAGTCGTTGACGCTGCATAAATCATCTATAATAGATGCAAAGGCCTTACCCCAAGATAATCGTACTGCCCTTGATAGTCAAAAGAGCGTATCGCATCTTTTTCCCGGACTTCAGTTACACTAAGCTTAACAACATTAGTCAGTCAGTAACAAGCCGAGATGAAAAAATATCAAATACAACAAAATATTATGGCTAAATGCACTGCGGAGGTTGTCTGAAATTGAAGACGTATTTGTTTTTTAGGGTACCGTACATAAAGGGTAAAAACGGGACCCTAAGACTCCGCTGGCCGTCTGTCTGTCAGTTTGTCTTTCACCAGGCTAGATAGTAATTTTCACAGATCATGTATTTTCACTATAACAACAAATACTAAATCTAATCTAATCTAATCAGCCTGTAGGATCCCACTGCTGGGCAAAGGCCTCCCTTCCCTCTCTCCATAATTCCCGGTCCAAGGCGTTGGTCGACCAGTCAGCACAGTACATGTCCAGCTCATCCCGCCATCTGCGCCTGGGCCGGCCGCGCGGTCGTTGTACCGTACATATACATAATACACATACACATACCAAATACTAAAAACAGAATAAAAAAATGTTTAAGGGAGGCTCTCATACAACAAACGCGATTTTAATGCCGTTTTTGATCGATAGTAGTAACGGCAACATGTAGAAATATTCACAGATTTTAGTTGTACATTATTTTCAAAATACCTCAAAAACAAGACGTTTTGCCAAATAATGGTATAGAGCTCTTTGTGCGCGAGTCTAACTCGCACTTGACCGATTTATTGCATATAACAAAAGTTGAATTCTTCGTAAACAAGTGGTTAAAAATACCCATCGTTGTGTCACTTTTTACCGAAACATTATTTTAAAAGCAATCTTCTTGTGGATTTCGCCCTCAACAACTTGTCTTAGTAAAGACCTCACGTTTTAGATCCAATTCAACACTCAACCGAACGGGTAAGCCTGGCAATTTCATCAAGATCCACAACTATACTCCTTTTATGGTTCCGCACGCAAAGAGTAAAAACGGAATATACTCGCTGTCCGTCTGTCTGTCTGTCACCAGTTGGTCTACCATGAGTTTTCACAATATATACTCGCTAGGGACTGTAATTAAAAAATGTATGAAAACTTGTACAGCGCCTCTAGTGGATAGTTTGGTACTAAAATACGCAGTAATTTATACTACAGCGACTGTAGTTTGAGCTTCATTTGCTTAGATTTTGGTACCATGAGTTACAAATCTGACAGATGTCATAGTAACGTACTATTACTCTGTAGTAACGGCAGGCGATCTAACAGCGACAACTCACGGTAGACGACACACTGGCTGTATCTCATGAACCGTGATAGCTAGACAGTTTGAATTTTCACTGTGGTGTATTTCTGGTGTTATCGTGATTTTGATTGTATTGTGCCACGGTACCCTTCGTGCGTGAAACCGTCTCGCACTGAGCCGATTTTTTATTTCTTCACTGCAAGTTTTTTTAATGTGCATGGAAAACTAAAATTTACCTAAAATGTCTCGTACCTTCTCTCACAAGACTCCTTAGAGCACATGAAAGGGTAGAAAACCAAACTTCGAGACTTCTTATCTGAATGCTCAGTCGCCGAAAATGATTAAAATCGGCTAGGAAACATCATCATTTATGGGAAAAACCCGAAATCCCGAATGTTTGAAACTCAATTATTGTAATGAAACTTGCTGATTTCGAAAATGATTTAAAAATTGATAAGGTAATGATGGTTAACGTCCAGGTGCAAAAGTTAACCTTAAGACGGAAGAGTGTATTCTTCGGCCTCGCCGGCGAGACCGGTTATTAAATGTGTGCCTAGCAGCTAAAGTAGGACGGGTTGACGTCACCTAAAGGATAGCGGCGGTGAGCGCTATGAAATCGGCTAGGAAACATCATCATTTATGCATTTATGGGAAAAATCCGAAATCCCTAATGTTTGAAACTCAATTGTAATGAAACTTGCTGATTTCGAAAATAATTTAAATGTATCAACCTTAACCATCGGTGTAAACCATATCCACAAAATAAAAAAGATTTGATTCTTAATATTTAAACATTTTTGGTTGGGAATTATGTAAAATCTCAACCGTAGGATGTCCACTGGACGTAGGCCTCCCTCATGGATCTCCAAATGATCATGATCATGTTGCTTGCAGGCTGGCTGGGGAGCGCACTACGAGATGTTAGTACACGAAAATATGCTGCTGCCCATCTTCCGAAGGCATCCTTTGACAGATTATTACTGCATTTACAGGCAATTGTAAAAGGAAAACATCCACGGCCAAGTTGGATACGTTACGTTAATTTATTTAATTAAAAACATTATTGCACGATAGCCGTACTCTTTGGTTTCACCCGCGTTGTTTCAGTTCCCGTGAGAATACTGGGATAAAATATAGCCTGTGTTGCTCGGGGATAATTTAGCTTTCTAGTGGTGAAAGAATTTTGAAAATCGGTCCAGTAGTTTTTGAGTTTATTCGTTACAAACATACAAATTACAACATACAAATCTTTACTATTTAGAATATTAAGAGATTACTATCATAAAGTACAAAAGGTGAGCTTAATGCAAAAAGCATTACGTTAAATAAAATGAAAACATTATCTATTTGTTTCACATCTTAAACTCTATCCCATTTATCGCTAAGTGTACTTATGTATTCCGGTAGCGTTTGCAAGAGCCCTAGGCAAAATTGTTGAGAAATTGGGTCCGAGCTCTTGTCTACGCATTTATACCCGTTTATTTGACACTCTGTTTGTTTGGCAGTTTTTCTTTATTATGAGGGGCCAATCCAACTTACTTTTCATACAACCGCTCGTACGTGGGTGTGGCGTCGTAATAGATCTTTCTATGAAACTTTTGATCTAATAGGTATCTTGTGCACTATATCTAGGTTTCTATCCAAACAAAAAATCTAAATTTGGAGAAACAAATTTTATACGGAATTTTTTTCTCCAAATTTTGATTACTACACATGGGCACAAGATACCTATTAGATCAAAAGTTTCATAGAAAGATCTATTACGACGCCACACCCACGTACGAGCGGTTGTATGAAAAGTAAGTTGGATTGGCCCCTCTTAAATGTATCTTTATTTATTTAGATATTAAAAATAATATACTAGCGATCTGCCCCTGGTTAATGTCAAATGTATGTACATTCAGTAGTAGTAGAACTTTTAGTGAAGAGTTTATCCGGGGAAGTACTACCACCACACTACTTTCTGCCGCCGAACAGTAATGTCTGCATTGCTGTGTTCCGGTTTGAAGGATAAGGGGGCCGGTGAAATTACGAGCACATGAGATCTTACAGCTTTGTCTCAGGGTGACGGGCATAATGCAATGAAGCGTTGGTCACATACTCATATGCTTCGTGACCGTGATCACCGCGGTATTGCTGTTGTAATAGGAAGAGGTTACCGTTTTACATCAGGTGGGCCATCGGCTTGTCTCGTTATTAAGTCGTATAAAAAAAACATTTATCGTCATCTATCTTAGCCACGGGACGTCCACTGCTGCAACATTATACTCTCGGCACTCCATGGCCTATCCGATATGTACATAAAAACACAAGAAAGAAGAGAAAAGGAATATGAAGGAGAGTGTGTTTAAACTTTAAAACAAAACATGCTTAATGTTATACATACATAAATATGTAAATAAGCACGTAACTCCATGTTATTTTATGGTTATTCAATTTAAATAATCAAACAATCATCATCATCATTTCAGCCGTAAAACGTCCACTACTGAACTAAGGCCTCCTTCATGGATCTCCATGAGGGGTAGTTGCCATACTCACCACGCTTGGCAGGCGGGTTGGTGAGCGCAGTACGGGATGTTGATATACGAAAAGACGCTGCTGCCCATCTTCCGGAAGTGTCCCTTAGCAGGCTCTTACTGCATCCACGGGTAGGAGAGGAGGGGTAACATTCTACTGCCGGCACCCCACGGCAAAATCAAACAATGGGTCTCAATAATGATGTGGTGAACAGCAGGAATTCAGAATTTTAGCTTATAGGTTAAATTTGTCGGTTTCATTTTGGCGTATCAAAGTCCTGACTTTGATTATTGAGAGCCATTGTTTGACTATTCAAAATTGAATTCCCTTAAAATGTTCTTTATAATAACATGAAACATATCAATAATACATATCGACTCTTTAATAATTGTTTATTCACTAGAGCATAAACGCTACTTTGAAATGTAAATTTACAAAATAATACAAAACACTGGAATTGAAATAACACATTATTGAATTCGTTCGCTTCAGGATACTTCTTTTTACCAAGAGAGGGAAAATAAAAGATACAAGGTACAAGAACTTTATTTGTACAAAACCTACAATCATTATTACAGCCGTAAAACGTCCACTACTGAACACAGGCCTTGGGATCATGGATCTCCATGAGGGGTAGTTGCCACACTCACCACGCTTGGCAGGCGGGTTGGCGAGCGCAGTTCGGTATTTTGATACACGGAAAGACGCTGCTGCTCATCTTCCGGAGGTATCCTACCTTAGCAGGCTCTTACTGCATCCACGGGCATGAGAAGAGGAGTAACATTTTACTGCCGACACCCAAAGACCCCACGAAACTTGCAATACAGTTATAATAATGGTCTTAAGTAAAATAAAAAAGTCTTAAGTAAAATCTATGTCTCGCCGTAGACAGGCATACAAATATTAAATGTACCTAATATCTAACCTGCTAACTAAAAAAATTCAATTATTCATGCAGAAGAAGAAACTTCATTCTTTCGTATAGAAATAACTAATTCGTCGAAATAATTTACGCGCACAATATTAGTGTGTTAGATAGAAAACGCTAAAAACTTTGGTCACAAACAAAATAGTAGAACAAATTAGGCCAAGTGCGTAGGGTTTCGTAGTTAATCGTAGACCTATATATTGTTTGAGATCCGTTTCATTTGACCCATTTAGTTGGTTAGAGTGCCATACCATGATTGAAAGTTTGTCTTTTCGGGTTGCAAAGACAAACTTTCAATCCTGGTATTCCAATGAATGGTTTTAAAATACCTATTCACAAAAACCTTCACAACCACTACCGAAGTTGTACTTTTAAACCCCAAAAAACAACAAAAGATAACAAGAAAAGTGGATAATATACATATATAAACACTTTTACATGGGGTCAAAAAAGGGACCATGCCTCAGCATTTGCCTTATCAAGCTGACCATACGCTATCTTTTACGCTTATCATCTGACAAGTCCCGTGAGGGTGACGTCATGTCTGCAGAACTTTATCTGAACGTCAAACAGTCCGTATTTTCTTTATTGTGTACAATAAAGAATAAGCTAAATGCCTTTTCCTTGTTTACAAGGTACTAACATTATAATTCGTTTGATCAATACCATCATTGATCAATGAACAATTATTCTAAGCCAGCGCGCTTATTAACGTAGTTTTGATCATTATAGGGCTTATTAAATTAAGGATAATCACATAACATCATATTACGCTCAAGCACAATTACAAACGTCCTTGACTTGATTAAGTTACTAGATGATAGCGTTTTCCCTAAAAAGTTATGTAACAGGGGGAACTTTCATCAGGGAATGGAGTGTTTCGCGGCACCTTCTCCTTCCCTCTCACGCAAGCAGCGTTGCACTGACGTGACACACGTGAGTGGATAACCCGTTTCACATTACAATGAATACACAGGTACAGGTATACAGGTACAGGTGTACAGGTATACGCAGAAATCCTACAACGCCCTACGAGTCCAGTACAGCTAAGGCTTCAGGATGCTGTTGGGGCTGCCGCGCTATTGCAGTGCGTCGGGGATGTTTGCAGGCGACTTTTATGCAGTAATGCAGAAACGCACTGCCTCCCTGGTGAGCCGCATGCGCGGGAGCACCAACGGCCTCGTGGCAGACGATGCCAATAATGTCTACTCTGCCATCTTGAAACACTGGGTAGCTGTGCTGAAACCAGTGTCCCGCCTAGTGTCTCAATGAGTATAAAACCACTTGACACTCTTGACACTTATGTTTTCTTATCTCATTTATTTTACTTTTTTTTCTGTGGTTATTTCATTATTTTTAATTTTGTGTGTAAATTGCTTGTTCTATGGATTATGGTCTGAAATAAATGGTTTTTCAATTTATTTATTTTTATTTATAAGGAATGCTAGGGAGTGCTGGTTTTCAGTCAATCTTCAAGATCTTGACGAAGTTTTTGCCATGCTTACCACGCTTGGCAGTTGGTTTAGCGAGCGCAGACAGGGATGTTGATCACGGAAAGATCTTTATTCCGGAGGTATCGCTTGACTCCTGACGCATCAACGGGCAAGAGAGGACAAGCAACATTTTACTGCTGGCACCCCACGGCACGTTTATTAAGTATTGTTGAATAAATTACAATTATTTTTATAGGAAAACACCTAGGCTCGGAACAAATAGGCACCTCTCATGCCCGTGCATGCAGTAAAACCCTGCTAAGGGATACCTCCGTTAGATGGGCAGCAGCGTCTTTCCGTGTATTAACATCCCGTAATGTGCTCAAGCGTGGTGAGTATGGCATCTACCCCTCATGGAGTTCTATGAGGTAGGCCTGTGTTCAGAAGTGGACGTTTTACGGCTGAAATGATAATGATGAAAAAATTTTATGTCTTGAAGCGTTCGAACCCGCAACCACGTCCTATTTGGTACCCACTATCACTATATTGTCGTATCCCTTCATGATCCCTTCCTCAAATATCTCTAAGCATTCACTTATTTAAACTATGTTTCACGTCGCACATTTTGCGTCTACGTTATCTGTTTACCGTACTTACACTAGTTCCAAATTTACTTTCATCTACAATTTCGCCCCACAACCATCAATAACCACAGCCTATATTATTGTTTAATCGCTGGGTAGCAACCCAAAAACAGATGAAGAGATTTACGTTCCACAAGCGACTCGCCGCTCTATAGTGAAACGCGTAAGGTTGCGTTTTCCGGAGCGGGCGTGTTTAAACCTAACATTTATATTTCTATATGGTTACATACGTAGGTTATGTACGGCGATACAGCAAATTGACCGGGAGGCTGCGTCGCGCTGATAGTAAAGCACACTTTGTTGTGGTGTAGGGGACATGAGCGTAGCGATTTTCAACTTTATTGCGAATATATAAGGACGGTCAAAGCTTGTGGTTATTTCAGTATTTAACTCAACATTAAATAGGTAATTGGGTTGTGGTAAATGAGGAAGAAGCTATGCTAAAGAAATGTCATGTCACTTTAACAAGCTTTGCTTAGTTGGGAATAGATCGCGCTTTATAATGTCGTTATAGACTCCAATTTCACAATATCTCAGCAGCTACAAGCTACACCTTTCCCGCCCACCGTACATAGAGGCTTCAAATTATGTAGGAACGAAGGCATTTCAATTTGACGAGCTCTGTGGCGCAGCGGGCGAAGGTCCGCCTGCGACGCAAGGGGTTGCGGGTTCTGTTACGGGGTGGGTCAGGAGATAGTTTTTAAAAAAAGATTTATTTACGGCTAGAAATAGAATTTATTGGAAAATGGCAAAAACAGTGAAACAGTGTGACTTCGACAAAGACCAATCCCGAACTGACTAACAGATCGCGTTACTTCCCACAGGTGTGCAACTCGTGCATCGCGAGTATCTGGAATGCTTGCGATGCACTTTCATTATTTTGCATTTGGTGGGAAATAGCATCGTAACATCCCCCCCCTTAAGATTTATCATCACAGAGGAGGTGATGAGAAATAGAAGACAGCAATGGTATAATAGGTACAGCTGGATTGAGTCTTTGTTTTTGGTCTAAAACAGATATAGTATAACAACGACTTAGTACAATGAATTAGAACATTAGAACAACTTATGATCTAACACATTTTCTTTTAACTAAACTAATTATTCTTAACTATCTTATACGGTATTGATTTTATCTATAAAAGAACTAGAAATTACAAGATTTTTCTTCGACCTGGGAAGTTCAATGTCGCTATCTGAATCGCGAACATATACAGATGTCTTTTGACGAGAGTCGACATTCTTAGTATTACATTGGTTGTATATACTAATACAACAACCTGAAGGGTTGCTCTTACACAACCGTTTACGATTTTTACACAATAAGAACATTAAAACAAATAACATAAAAACATAGCCACCAGATAAATACTGTATTCCGTATTTATGAAAGTGCGAAGGGCTTTCAATCTCATTGAGTTCTTTTTCAAATGAGTCCAAATAAACACTAGCATGAATCAGAGAATCTAAATTATTAACATTACTTAGTTGAGATAAACGTAAACTAGATAGAGTCTTATTTTTAACAACCTTTTCACAACAATCATCTTGAACAAGGTTAAAATTAGAAATATTTGTAGAAATGTTCGTCATCACAATCTGCGTAGGAGTAAATTGTAAAGTTTTGTAAAACGCCTTACATTGTCTTGGTAAAGATAGGAAACCCGTGCCAAACAGTACTTCGTTATAGCTCACTGGATCATTATCACATGTAATATGGCATTGTCCGGGTTCCGATTGCACATACACCCAACGATTTCCACTGATCTTCTGAATAACGTCCACATCACCTTTGAACAGTTTTACGTCGCACGATTTTGGTAGTTTCGTAACTACCTCGGTTAGCAGAGTAGTTTCACAAACAGAGTTTGCTATGACCGAGAGAATGCTTACACCACTGATTTCACATACGTAACACTTATCTTCTATAAGTTTGCAGTTATGGATAGAGTCTAATAGCGAATAGAACATGCGATCAGCTGTTATTGTCACATACGATTTATTAGGTACGATTAATGCATATGTATCAGGTTTCGTAATATCATAAGGAACAGGGAGCGGCAAGACGTGGAACAGGTGATACGTCTGCGATAACACAAGCGGGATTCTTACTACAATAATAATCTTATCTTTATAATAATAACAAAACAACTTCGAAATATCGATCAACTTATGAACACTGTGAAGTGATAAAGCTATAGGAAACTCACTATGCTTAGGCATGTTATTTTTATGTTGATCAAGCTCAGTATATAACTGTTGAGGACTTAGTACACTCGGATGCAAAACACTTAACTTGCTAAATAGAATTGCATTATTAATGTCTTCTATATCGAATGACAATGAGACGATAATAGTATTTAATGAACTTAGTATTAAACTTAACTGAGACTTAATTTCTAACTTATCATTACTATTTGCCAGTTGGTCAAATGCTTTATTTATTATTTCTAAATTCTGGTTAAGACGCCTTTCATTTTCATTCAATTTTAAAATAGAAGTATTAAAAGTAGATATAGTAGACTTTATGACATGAATATTATCTCTCATAAGATGGGCTAACCTTTTTTCGTCCGACTGTACTTGTTCGATTGCTTCAGAGTATTTAATAGCATCATCATTATCTAAAGTACCAAAAATTGTTTTAAGTAAAGATCCACCAGCGTCGATAAGTCCACGTTTTGTCCTTTTATGTTGATTTTCTTCTAATAAATAGGATATAGCAGAGAACTTTTTAATATTATTAGCGTGTTGATTTTGTAAAGACAATATGGAGTTTGAACAATCAGATTGTATTTTAGACGAAATTGAACTTTGACACAGCGACATAAGTTTTATTATGAGATCTTCTACATAAGTAATATGAGGTTGGACCTTATGAACATCGACATAGGTTATTACATCCCAATAGTCATTATTAAACTTAACATCTAGAAGCTGGTCAAAATAAAGTCCAGGACTTTGAACTATGGTCGTCGTGAAGGATTGGCTGGAAGCGACCGGGATTATGATTTTCCTGAAACGATAGAGAATTACGATGAGGAGCGATTGGCGGCCGGCTTGATTTCGTCGTAATGATGACGTACGTGACGTCGGTTGATTAACACCGTTACTGTGTGATTACCTTGCATCTTAATTATCTTATAAGGACCTTTCCATACAGGGGACAGGGCTTTGTTTTGTTTGTGGTGGTACCGAACATACACCATATCTCCAACATTATAAGTTATAGGTTTAGTATGGCGATCATAATAGTTTTTAGACCGTTCTTTAGAGGCCTGGATGTTCTGTGAAGCTTTTTGCCTACTATAATAGAGACGATGATTAAGGGCTCTTATGTAGTCGGTATAAGTACCACTTTCTAGGACATCGATCGATTTAGGAATGTAAGGTTTAAAACCGAATAAGAGTTCGAAAGGAGTAAAACCTGTGGTTGAATGGACATTAGTGTTGTACGACAGCATGGCTGTGTTTATATATAGATCCCATGTATTTTGGTTCTCTGATATAAATGACCTAAGGTATTCTTTAAGCGTCGAATGGCTTCTTTCTAAGGCACCGCACGTTTGGGGATGGTAGGGAGATGCGAATATGTGTTTGATGCCAAAAAGTTTTGCTAGTTGTTTGAACATATCTGAACAGAAGTTTGTACCTTGGTCGGTGACTATCATACGAGGAATGCCTACATGAGAAATGAAATGAACGAGTCGTTGTGCAGTTTCTTGAGCTGAACAAGACTGCATGGGATAGGCTTGAGAATACTTCGTGAGATCATCTTGTAGAGTTAGAATAAATTTGTCTTGATTGACTCTCGTTTCAGGAAGAGGCCCCACTATGTCAAGATAAACTTTTTCCATAGGTCGAGTAGCAGTAGAAGTGATTATCATCGGGGCTTTATTCGTCCCCCTTAGAGGCTTGTTGATTTGGCAGGACTTACAACTTTTTACGTAGCTTTCTATATCAGAGCGCATGTTTTTCCACCAGTACTGTGTTTTTATTCTTTCTAACATTCTAGCGATACCAGGATGACCAGCTGAAGGTGAGTCATGATTGTCTTTCAGTATCTGTTTCACTTCGTCTGGTGTTGGAAAATAGATGTTATTATGATATATATGCACTTTTATGTTTGAGTCATGAAATAGAAAGGTAATTATGTTATAGATCTTAGTAAAGTTTAATTTGTTAAACGGATTAGAAAAGTCGGAAATTGCAACCTCTTTCTCCTCAGGGTACCAGAATTTTACCATGTCTCTATAATCGCGAAGCATAGAAAAAATGTCTTTGTATGATATTTCATCGTAATGATGCACTGTGATAAACAAGTGTGAAAATATATGCTTATCGTTAGATGTATTTATCACAGTGCCAAGTTCACGCTCTTTATCTCGAATGCATGGTTTATCCGTTGACGATTCTACAATTTCTGAGCAATACGGAGTGGCGTCATCTAGATCGATTGATGAGGGATAAGCTATCAACTTACACTTTGCCTTTAATAATGAGTCATTGTGTTCTTCAATAACAGCGTTATAGGAACGAGGGGAACTACGGCTAAGCTGTAGATACCTTTCGTATGTTTCAGAGCAAGAGGGTGATTGGGGGTTTATCATCTGTGGTGAAGAGTTCTGTGGAGATCTTTGAGGATGCGGTGGTGATGGCGGCAGTGATGGAAAGCTGAGCGGCGAAGACGGAAGACCCAGTGGAGTAAACGGAGGGTTTATCGGCGGAGATGGTATATTCATTGGTGAAAATGGAAAATCTGGCGGTGAAGACGGATTCTGTGTTGCATCGTGAGATTGCAAAGGATTTTGAAGATCATCGTCGATTGCTAAAACTGGATTTCGAGAGAGAGAATCAGCGTTACTGTTCATTTTACCTACTTTATGTTTAATTTCATAATCGAATTCTTCCAGCTTAAGGCGCCAACGAACTAACTTAGAACCCGGATCCTTACAGTTAAATAACCATTGAAGAGGCTTATGATCCGAAAGAATAAGGAATTTATGTCCAAAAAGATAGGGACGAAATACTTTGGTACCAAATATAATAGCTAAACACTCTTTTTCGGTGGTAGAATAGTTACCTTCGGCTTTATTTAGAGTTCGAGAAGCGAACGAGATAGGTAAGTCTTTCCCAACTTCCCCTTGAGATAGAATGGCTGATATAGCATAATTCGAAGCGTCAGTGGTAAGCAAAAATGGCTTACTGAAATCAGGGAATTGTAGTATAGGAGCTGTGGTTATCTTTTCTTTTAAGAGATCGAACGATTTTTGTTGTTCCGGGGTCCATACAAACGTTACATCCTTTTTAAGAAGGCTAGTTAAGGGTTTAGAAATATGTGAAAAATTCTCAATAAATCGACGATAATAGCCGACTAACCCAAGGAAGGATTTGATGTCTTTAGGGGTTCTTGGAGTTGGGAATTTTGATACACACGATATCTTAGATGGATCGGGTTTGACCCCTGCGCCTGAGATTATGTGGCCTAGATATTGTACTTCTTTTCTTAGGAACTCACTCTTATCGGGCTGTAATTTGAGATTATGCTCGCGCAACCTTTTAAAGACAAGTTCAAGGCTCTCTAGATGTTGATTTAATTGAGAGCTGTGTATTATGATGTCATCCATGTAAGTATAACAGTGAAGGCCTTGCAAACCTGTAAGTACTATGTTCATCAACCTCTGGAATGTGGAAGGTGCATTGCGTAGACCAAATGGCATTCTGCAAAATTCCCAGTGCCCAGAAGGTACTGAAAAAGCAGTCTTCTCACTATCTTTAACACACACCTGATGGAAACTGGAAGCGAGGTCTAACGTAGTAAAATATTTACTATGACCTAATTGATCTAGAATTTCGTTTATATTTGGAATAGGATAAGCGTCACCAATCGTTATCTCATTTAACTTTCGATAATCTATTACGATTCTCCACTTAACTTTACCTGAAGCGTCTGGTTTCTTGGGAACGACCCATATTGGTGCGGACCAAGGAGAAATTGAAGGACGTATAATTTTTTGATTTAGCATATCTTGAATTTGTCGGTTTACTTCGTCTTTATGGCATTCAGGGAAACGGTAACTTTTTACGTTAATGGGAGTGTCCGTTTTAGTACGGATTTCATGACGGATCGAGTTAGTACACGTCAACCGATCACCATCGAGGAAAAATATGTCAGAATATCTAGAACACAAGTTTTGTAACAGTGTTTTTTCTTCCTGATTCATATGGGAGCATCTTATTGCTTTTTTTAGTGTGGAATCACGATCTGACTCTATGGTGCTCATAACACATGGGATTTCAGAAGGATCGGAAGAAAGATTTTCATTATTTAACCCCGGATCGGGTTTGGTTTCGAGGATTTGTAAAGCTGGCTCAATGGTTAATGCTAGGTTATTTATTTGGACCTCCTTCTCAGAGGTATTGAGAACAGAGGTTAAAACTCTGTTATTGGAATTGACGCGTACGAGGCATTTCGCAAAATAAATATCAGGATACTGTGGCAGGGTATTGCTAAGAACTAATCCTTCTTTTATTTCAGGATTTGTAACAAAACATTCAATAAACATTTCACTCCGAGCAGGGACAGTGTATGAAGGCCTGGTCATAATCATGTCAAAAAATCTATTTGGATCGTTTGATATTTCTAATTTTGATTTAGAATAAAGTACATTGACTTTGTACGCTTTCATAAAGCTAGTGCCGATTATACCATCATAGGGAAGATTAATATCTTTTCCTACGACGTGGAAATAGAATGGTAAGGTATCATTTTCTTTGATATTAATTGATAATATAAATTTTCCTTTTGTTTTGGCATAGGAATCGACGTCGTTAATTCCCTTGAATTTAATAATATGGTTTTCTAGTTCTGGCTTAGGCGAGAGGCTCGATTCCTTTATCAAGCAGATAGAACTACCAGAATCTATCAAAAGACGAAGCGGAGTTTTTGAATGTGATGTAGAAACCTTTATATAAGGTAAAGATACTTTTTCATCGCAAATATCATATATTATTGTTTCTTCATAAGGACTTGTATTTTTATTGTTTTTCACAGTGTTTTTTATATTTTCAGATGCAGTGATATGAGGATGGACAGCAGAGTTATAAGACGCGTTGGTTTTACCGGCAACCCGGGAAACTGCGGAGCTGCGTATACGAGGTTTAGAACATGACTTAGAGGACTTGGAACTCGACTTGGAATACGACTCAGAGGGCTTACAACTAGACTTAGAACACGACTCAGAGGACTTGGAACTCGACTTGGAATACGACTCAGAGGGCTTACAACTAGACTTAGAACACGACTCAGAGGACTTGGAAATCGACTTGGAATACGACTCAGGGGACTTGGAATACGACTCAGAGGGCTTACAACTAGACTTAAAACACGACTCAGAGGACTTATGACTATTAGGATTAGAAAATGATTTATTTTTTGTGCCTATGACGTCCCTATCGGATACACGTTGGCACGAAGTCGTGATCCGATTTTTTAGTTTAAATCTTCCTGATCCTCGCCGTTAGTTAATGGCCGGGGTACAGGGGAACGAGGCGGTGACTCGACCTGCGGTTCAGTAAAATGTACTCCCTTACGGGAATTGTTTATGCGTCTTTTTATACACTGGCTTATGTCATGTCCTATATTTTTGCAGTACCTGCAGACGACAGGTTGGCCAGATTGTTGTGGCCGATCCTCTGCCGTTTGATGTTGTGATGTGGACTGCGTTGGTGTTCGGCTGGTTGCCCTAGCATACGAGTAACACTGACCCTCTGAATGCCCTTGTTTTCCACAACGTCTGCAAGGCGGACGGTTTATTTTAGTTTCCGGCTTCGCAATAAAGTTATTAATTTTTTCTTCGCTTAAGGCGATATTGATTGCTGCATTTAAGGTTTTAATCTCCCTTGACCGGACCAATGAGCCCAGTCGCGGGTGGAGCCCTATGACAAATGTGTGTAGAGCTAGATCCTCTGTCATCGCAACTCTACCTGGTAGGTCCCTTTTTAGGGTATCTGATGAGTGGATTTCAGATAAAAGAGCTGCGACACAGCTCTCTATTTTGAGTGCAAACTGTGAGACGGTCTCGTTTGCTTGCTGCCTACATGACTGCAGATCTAATAAAAGGTGGTTGTAATGTTTCCTTTCACCAAAATTCTGTTTTAAAAATTCTTTAAGCTCCTCAAAAGTGTCATAAACTCTGTTTGAACATGCAGTTTGCGCCTTGCCTTCCAGTTTAGAAATTATAAATTTCAATAAAAGGTCTTTTTGATTTCGGGACGCAAGGCCTAACGCGTTTTGGCAGTTTGTTAGAAAAGCGGTCAAAGTGTCCCTTTCTCCCTTATATGTTTTTATAAAATCACACAATACTTTAATTGGAAATTGTTCTGATGGACCGGGGTCGGTGGACTTATCTGACTTTATAGACATATTGAATACTTATAATATCTACAGTTACAGTCTCTAATAATACATAAAGTTAAAATAACTAGCTTAAAATATAGTAAGGAAACACGAAATTGAATTACGAAACAGAGGAAACAGTGACAATAACAGGTAATATAATGTTCTACTCACAGTAAAACTGCAACTCGAACGAGGATCATGGTGAATCCAGAAACAGTGCACATACACTTTTCACTTTCTTCAACGAAGGATGTTGCAAATCGTAGTATACACCGGGTGACGCACGGTATGTGCGACGGGAGAGGCGCACGGGAGTGCAGCGGAGGCGTCCTTATCAGGAAATCCAGGGTCGGCGGTGGCCTTATCAGGCTCTCAGGAATGGCGGCGGAGCTCGGAATCGGTGATAAGTATCGGGCGATACTTCTCTCAGCAAAGCCAGCAGCTAGGCGGGCCGGATCAGAGACACAGGTAGTTCCGTCCAGGAACACAAAAACTCAGGATAACGTCACTATTTGACCTTTCACAGACTTGTTTGACCCGTATGGGATATTCAGCTTGACGTTTATAGCCAAAAATCCCACTTCTGACACCACTGTTACGGGGTGGGTCAGGAGATAGTTTTTAAAAAAAGATTTATTTACGGCTAGAAATAGAATTTATTGGAAAATGGCAAAAACAGTGAAACAGTGTGACTTCGACAAAGACCAATCCCGAACTGACTAACAGATCGCGTTACTTCCCACAGGTGTGCAACTCGTGCATCGTGAGTATCTGGAATGCTTGCGATGCACTTTCATTATTTTGCATTTGGTGGGAAATAGCATCGTAACAGTTCGATTCCCGCCTCGGGACAAATGTCTGTACGATCTGCAGATATTTGTTCAGGGTGTTCTGGGTGTTTTTCTATATATAATAAAAATATCTATCTATGTAGTATAATGTATTAAGTATATCAGTCATCTAGTACCCATAACACAAGCTCTGCTTAGCTTGGGGCTAGATGATGCTGTGTGATTTGTCCAGCATTATTTATTTATTTATCAATTATGTAAAAGTTGTGGTCCCGTGGAGATTCAAGATAAACTAGGTACGCAATTCTCGAGTCTCTTTGTAAAATGAATAAGTACTTGTGGTTATTAACTCTGCGATTTTGTTAATATTTCTCTAAAAACTCTAAAACTTTCTAAACGTCGTTCCGGAATGAAAAAAAAAGCTCTTTAAACTCAGACCGGCTCAACCTGCACCACCAGTATGCGGATGAGATACAGATGAGAGCGAGAAGCTTCGGCAACAACACGACGTGTTGTGGAGATCATTATCTCGGTACAGTGTAGGTGGATGTTTGGGAATATTTATATAGTTCTATACCAATGTTCTCTCAAACATATCGGTCAAGGTTTATAGTTCATTGTATTTGTATTGAACAGAAATCTGTTTATACAACGAGGACTGAATCGATGCTTACTCGACCCTATATAATTTTCTCAAATATGTTGTAAGCCCTAAGTGTTATCTCCCCAAAGTGTCTGTGACAGGGTTAACCTAACGCGTCTTGTATCTAAAAGGTAATGAGCCATTATTTCGATGTACATTAATAACATGTTAACTATTCTCCTGTGTAATCTATTTTTTCTCGTGTACTCACCCGACCTGATAAAAACTTTGAAATCTTCATAATAAAATGCAATAAAAATATCTAGTTTTAATCCCGCTAATGCGCATTAGCGGAATTAAAACTAGATATTTTCATTGCATTTTATTGTCATGGATTTCCGCAAGGTAACGCCTGATTCCATTAATTATAATCTTCATTATGTCACTGATCACTGAACGTGAAAACTACTATCCAGCAATCGATTATCTAATTTATCTCAATCAGAATCAAGAATCAAAAAATATGTCATTCAGTACGGCCACATGGACCTTAATGACCTTATCTGGCGTACTCACCCGCCCAGAAGAAAACTTTGAAAACTTCATAATGCCAGAACAAAATCGGTTTCTCTGTGTATAACTGGCTCAACTTGCACCACAAGGGAGTATGCGGGTGAGATACAGATGAAGCTTCGGCAACAACATGACGCTTTGTGAAGATCGTTATCTCGATACTCTACCTCTATATCGCACTCGATACTGGATGCTTGATAATACTGATGTATCTGTGTTTGTTTTTATCTCGACGACATTTTGAGATATTTTGGTTTATTTTGGTCTCAACTAATTCAAAAATAGACAAGACAGAGAGACACCGGCATCGTTTATCGATGCCAACTACCACGACCATCATCATCATCATTTCAGCCGTAAACGTCCACTACTGAACTAAGGCCTCCCTCATGGATCTCCATGAGGGGTAGTTGCCATACTCACCACGCTTGGTACCGTACTGCGCTCACCAACCCGCCTGGGGTTGGTGAGCGCAGTACGGGATGTTGATATATGGAAAGACGCTGCTGCCCATCTTCCGGAGGTATGCCTTAGCAGGCTCTTACTGCATCCACGGGTAGGAGAGGAGGGGTAACATTCTACTGCCGGCACCCCACGGCCACGACCATACCACGACCCAATCTAGAGGGGTGTTTAACTCGCGACTGAACAAGAGGAGTGTTATAATGTTTTACTGCTATGTGTGTCTGTATGTTGTTATATGTCTTTATGTATGCAAAACTAAAAGTTATATAGAAGTCGGTAGAGCCATTTTTTAGGAAGTGAGCTTTGAATGTGGGTATGAAAAATCGAATGTTTTAAAAAATACCAAAGTGTGGTAGCTTTCGAGACATGGAAAGGTTTAAGAAATCTGGGCTACTTAATATTTTTTATTTTATAAAGTTATTATGCCATACTCACCAACCCGCCTGCGAAGCGTGGTGATTATGGCAACAACCCCTCATGCACTTGGATCTCTAAATCAATGAGGGAGGCCTATATTCAGCAGTGGATATCTTACGGCTGTAATGATGATGATAATGAAAAAGTTATTGTTATCTATATGATAATGGTATGTATCTATTTATAAGTAAAATATTAGGTATTCTATCAACCAATCTTGTACCCATAGCCGTAGCACAAGTTCTCTTCTGCTTTGTTATACAAATGTATCCAAGTCAATGCCAAAATAATTCTGAAACTTTATCCTTAGAAATGCGATATTTTAGGAAACCGAGGGCATAAAAGTGATGGAATAGGATATTTTTCACCCGGTAACAAGAAACCTTGTTTTGTCTTTCTTTGTCTGAATTTACAAATAATTATTTCAAGTTGCCGGCAGTAAAATGTTACCCAACCTCTCATGCCCGTGGGTGCAGTAAGAACCTGCTAAGGGATACCTCCGAAAGATGGGCAGCAGCGACTTTCCGTGTATCAATATCCCGTACTGCGCTCGCGAACCCGCCTGCCAAGCGTGGTGAGTTTGGCAACTGCCCCTCACGGTGATCCATGAGGGAGGCCTGTGTACAGTAGTGGACGCGTTACGGCTGAAATGATGATGATGATTTAAGGTTGATTTGATACAACTTTTATAAGAGCCATGTTGGCCGAGTGGTATGTACCCTCGACTTTCGATTTGTGGGTTCGATACCTATAGTGCATTAATGGAATTTAATTTCCATAAAAAATGACTCTTATCCGTAGATGCAGTATCTGTTAGTGTATATCTCTAGATGATGGGCAGCAGCGTCATTGCGTGTAACATTAACACGTACTGCGCTCGCCAATACGCCTGCTAAGCATGGCGAGTATAGCATCAACCAACTTTTGCTATTACGATCTTCCTCATGGACTTGGAGATTCATGAGGATGTTCTATGTCCAGCAGTGGTCATGGACTAGCTATCCTACAGCTGAGATAAGAAATTTAAAATGCATTATCTTTATCTCGATAGTAAATTACAAAATATAGGCACTTCTACTTACAATAATAAAAAAGAGATGTTTAATCTTATGTAAACAGGGAATAAGGCACATGAATGAATCGGTTCGCTTCCCTGTTTTCAACACTGTCATAAAAGAACCGACTAGAAAACACAGCTCTGATTAAAAGTCAGTTTTTTAGTTGTTCCGGAGGTTAGTAGAGAGAGATAAACTCGATCTTTAGGTCTTTAATAAATTAAATACAAACATGTTGGGGCCTTAACTGCCTGTGTTATACAACCTTCAACTCTGTCAACATACAAAAGCTGTATATTTAATTTTTTCCTTCCATCACTCACCGTCCTGAGTTAATTGAGTTCATCATATATCATTCTGTTACATTATTTTGTATGAGCCTTTGTTGTTGAGGAAAATGTGATATATTGACGAACTGTCGCCTTCGAGGGTTCTGAATTGTTGCTTTTTGGAGTTACGTAGGTACAAGGAACGCTTTGTCTCTCGGTCGGCTTTGCGAAGAGACTATTAGTCCAAGAATCCTGTAATTTTGCATGGACGTAAAAAATAATATAAAAATAGTTGCCGTGGGGGGCCGGCAGTAGAATATTACCCCTCCTCTCATCTCCATGGATGCAGTAAGAGCCTAAGGGGTAACTCCGGGAGATGGGCAGCAGCGTCTTTCCGTGTATCAACATCCCATATTGCGCTCACTAACCTGCCTATCAGGCGTGATATGGCAACTACCGAACGCCGAGATAACAGTATAAAATTTTAAAAAGTAATTATTTTGGAGTAAAGAAACAACCTGAATGAACTTTTCGTAAATATAATTTAAATTGTGGTTCTACGCGTTATGCATCACCAATGCCCAATTATCTAATACGAGACTTGCATTTTAACAATTTATAAGTATCCTGAAAGACCGTTGGTGACCGAAAGGTGTTATAAATGATGCTGGACAATTCACACAGCATCACAAGCTAAGCAGAGCTTGTGTTATGGGTACTAGATGACTGATATAAGTACTTAATACTACATAGATGGATATTTTTTTTAAATATTTATATAGGAAAATATCTAGAATACCCTGGAAAAATATCTGTAGATCGTACAGACATTTATCTCGAGGCGGGAATCGAACCCGCAACCTTTTGCGTAGCATGCGGACCTTCGCCCGCTGCGCCACAAAGTCTCGGTTTAAGTGTTTCAATTGACATTTTTGCCATTTTCATACAAAAATAGTTTCTGAATGCCCTAAGATAGCCGTTTTTAAAGATAATTATTTGCCCATAACATCTCGTTTTTTGGTAAAACTTTCAAGCTGATACCTTTAGCCGCGTTGAAGAAAAAGGGTCTTGTCTGACATACAGACAAAAGAGTGATCCTCTAAGAGTTTTTTGAGCATTCCTACGGCCGTAATGAAAGAAACTCTTAGGGGATCACTCTTTTGTCTGTATGCTGTCCACGTCCACTGTTGGACATAGGGGTATCCAAGATCATGATGGGATTGTTTCCATGCTCGCTACGCTTGGCAGGTTGGAGAGCGCAGTATGCGATGTAGCTACACGGAAAGACGCTGCAGCCCATCTTCCAGAGGTATCCTTTGGCAGATTCTCACTGTAATCCACAGGCAAGAGGAGAGGTAACATTCTACTGTTGGCACACCTCGGCAAAGCACACGGAATTCGTAAATGCAACTCAACAAGGCACCTTGTAAAGCCATCTAACAACTCTGGCTAACACTTAGTCGATAACTGAAGATAAAATTAATAATAAATAAATAATAAATAAATTTTTATTCATCATCAACAAAGAAGGTACAATAATTCAATTCAGGGTTGAAAATGCCTTTTAAGTATCATAGATAACACTTGTATTAGACATTTTCGCTCTTCCACATTGAAGGTTACTAATTACATAATATTTAATTTATTATATTAAAGAAGATGATGCAAAGTTTTAATTACATACATATAACTGGGTATTAGCCGTGGGGTGCCGGCAGTAGAATGTTACCCCTCCTTTCCTACCCGTGGATGCAATAAGAGCCTGCTAAGGGACACCTCCGGAAGATGGGCAGCAGCGTCTTTCCGTATATCAACATCCCGTACTACGCTCATCAACCCACCTGCCAAGCGTGGTGAGTATGACAACTACCCCTCATGGAGATCCATGAGGAAGGCCCGTGTTCAGTAGTGGACGTTTTACGGCTGAAATGATGATGATGATGAACTGGGTATTTATCGCGTAACTTACCTTTATTATTTGGGAAGACTTCCCGGGACCATGCTTGGTGCAATCCAAGCGAAACGTCGGGAAATAATAAAGGTAATTTACGCGATAAATACCCGGTTAAATTTATATTAATAATGTGTTGTGATCGCGAAAGTTTAAAAAAGACAAACGATGCAAAGTGTCAGATTTTTTTTAACTTGAGCCATAGTTGCCCTCTAGAGCTAAATCAACCTGTTCTTACAGTTCATAAAAATATACCCAGACCCGGGACAAATATCTGCAAAGAGTCTACTTACAATCATTTGTCCCGCGGCGAGAAATGAACCCGAAACATCCTCAGCAGGCTACGCCACTGAAGCCTCGCTTAAGGCACTGCCCAAAAACAACCACAATCCCTGCATAAACCGAGCCACGCTCCCTCATTTTACTTGCATAAGGCGCAAAATGCCGTGCAAGCTGAAGAGTTATCAGGCTATTTCAGCTTGATTGTATCACACAGAATAACAATCGACTCTGACCTCTATGAGCAGTTAGAGCTAGATAAACGGATAAACCAAAACGCAGCATTATGCTAAGTCGTCACCTTTTGGCTCACTCGTCATATGGGGGCCTATACCCACATAATTCTAACGAGCTCTGTGGCGCAGCGAGCGAAGGTCCGCCTGCGACGCAATAGGTTGCGGGTTTGATTTCCCTCACGGAACAAATTAATGTCTGCACGATCTGCAGATATTTGTTCAGGGTGTTCTGGATATTTTTCTATATACCTCTATAATAAAAAATATCTATCTATGTAGTATAATGTATTAAGTATATCAGCTATCTAGTACCCATAACCCAATCTCTGCTTAGCTTGGGGCTAGATGATGCTGTGTGAAATGTCCAGCATTATTATTTTTATTATTAATTCTTTTATTGGTTTGCTTCTTGTCGCCGTCTTAATTTGTTGTTCATTTTGATTTTGTTGTTCACCTGTGTGTCTTATGTGCCAGTAAATGTGTTTTCTTTCAAGGAAAATGTTCATAGCGGGGAATGTCCGCAAACTCCCGCGGTTTAGCAGATATAGATAGATAGATAAAACATTTATTTTTAACACTCATAACTCATAACAAAACATTTACAACAAAAGACAGAGAAAGTAGTCTTTTTTAAACTTTCGCGATCACGACACATTATTAACACATATTTAACCGGGTATTTATCGCGCTATTTACCTTTAATATAATAGAGTCTTCCCGGGACCACGATGGGTGCAATCCTTTCGAAACGTCGGGCAATAAGACCGAGTGTTGGAACAACTTACCCCCCCCATTAAGACTCTTAAAGTCAAAATTTACTTTCAGATGGCATATCAAAAAACATATTTTAGATAGGCAAATAACTGGGTTGCCTGGTTTGAATGCTCCTTTCAGGTGCTAGTAACTTGTAAAGTTATAAGTATTTTAGCTCGCAGAAGAATATTATTATTATTTTTTCTTTATTTGTTTAATATCTATTCATATTATAATTATTATTTGTACTATGTTTTAAAAAATATAAAATATTATCAATGCAATCTGTTTATATACATACAGTCATGAACTCATATTATTATTATACGTATTATTAATTACTTACTTATATTTACACACACGGACATTCTTAGTATTCCCTGTTGCCTAAACTCTTATGAGATTACTAATCTCTAATGATAAGGGGGGGGGGAACGGTCAATTTTTCAACATTTTTGTAAATAACTCAAAAACAATACGGCTTAAAGCAAAACTAAAAACTATTTATCAATGTGCTAATAAATACCTTTCATATGATACCCCACATCACCTATTTACTTTACAAAATTTTTGAAAACCCCCCTTCAACCACCCTTGTCTAAAAAACTATGCAAATTAGAGAGTATGCTACAATTTTCCTATTAAGTTTACATACACTTCTATGAGCTATAAAAGTATCACGGGTTTATCTCTGCAAACTTCGGAGATAAGGGGGGGGGGAACGGTCGTTTTTTCGACATTTTTGTAAATAATTCAAAAACAATACGGCTTAAAGGAAAACTAAAAACTGTTTATTAATGTACAAATGAATATCTTTCATATGATACCCCACACGGCCTAGTAACTTCACTTAAACTTTTTGAGATCCCCTATCCGCCCCCCTGCAATCAAAATAAGAATATTTTTTAACATTTTTATATATGCTATATTAGTAAAAAAGTGTTGTCTTTTACCATTTTAAATTGCAAGTCGATAACATCAGTAGTTCTCGAGATATCCATCTGTGACAGACAGACAGACAGAGTGATTCTATAAGGGTTCCTTTTTATCATTTTGGTCCGGAACCCTAAAAAGAATGATGATGTGATGAATGAAGAAGAAAGATTTTTTTAACTTGAGCCATAGTGGCCCTCTAGAGCTAAATAAACCTGTTCTTACAGTTCATAAAAATATACCCAGACCCGGGACAAATATCTACAAAGAGTCTACTTACAGTCATTAGTCCCGCGGCGAGAAATGAACCCGAAACATCCTCAGCAGGCTACGGCACTGAAGCCTCGCTTAAGGCACTGCCCAAAAACAACCACAATCCCTGCATAAACCGAGCCACGCTCCCTCATTTTACTTGCATAAGGCGCAAAATGCCGTGCAAGCTGAAGAGTTATCAGGCTATTTCAGCTTGATTGTATCTCACAGAATAACAATCGACTCTGACCTCTCTGAGCAGTTAGAGCTAGATAAACGGACGAACCAAAACGCAGCATTATGCTAAGTCGTCACCTTTTGGCTCACTCGTCATATGGGGACCTATACCCACATAATTCTAACGAGCTCTGTAGCGCAGCGAGCGAAGGTCCGCCTGCGACGCAATAGGTTGCGGGTTCGATTTCCCCCTCGGAACAAATATCTGCACGATCTGCAGATAGTTGTTCAGGGTGTTCTGGATGTTTTTCTATATATAATAAAAAATATCTATCTATGTAGTATAATGTATTAAGTATATCAGCTATCTAGTACCCATAACCCAATCTCTGCTTAGCTTGGGGCTAGATGATGCTGTGTGAAATGTCCAGCATTATTATTTTTATTATTAATTCTTTTATTGGTTTGCTTCTTGTCGCCGTCTTAATTTGTTGTTCATTTTGATTTTGTTGTTTACCTGTGTGTCTTATGTGCCAGTAAATGTGTTTTCTTTCAAAGAAAATGTTCATAGCGGGGAATGTTCGCAAACTCCCGCGGTTTAGCAGATATAGATAGATAGATAAAACATTTATTTTTAACACTCATAACTCATAACAAAACATTTACAACAAAAGACAGAGAAAGTAGTCTTTTTTAAACTTTCGCGATCACGACACATTATTAACACATATTTAACCGGGTATTTATCGCGCTATTTACCTTTAATATAATAGAGTCTTCCCGGGACCACGATGGGTGCAATCCTTTCGAAACGTCGGGCAATAAGACCGAGTGTTGGAACAACTTACCCCCCCCATTAAGACTCTTAAAGTCAAAATTTACTTTCAGATGGCATATCAAAAAACATATTTTAGATAGGCAAATAACTGGGTTGCCTGGTTTGAATGCTCCTTTCAGGTGCTAGTAACTTGTAAAGTTATAAGTATTTTAGCTCGCAGAAGAATATTATTATTATTTTTTCTTTATTTGTTTAATATCTATTCATATTATAATTATTATTTGTACTATGTTTTAAAAAATATAAAATATTATCAATGCAATCTGTTTATATACATACAGTCATGAACTCATATTATTATTATACGTATTATTAATTACTTACTTATATTTACACACACGGACATTCTTAGTATTCCCTGTTGCCTAAACTCTTATGAGATTAGTGTCCTCAGGAGAATCAAATCATCATTATTATTTCATTGTTAACAAACTTTAGGTCTCACAGGGTTTCGTGGTCTGTGCGGTCGGGTAACGGCAGAATACCAGCGTTTACTGCTAACACGGTAGACAAAATGCTGAGTCGGGACCTATTTGCTACTGTAGCACATGGATAATAAATATTTGTGGTCTTTGGTTTTTGTCGAAAAAGGTGTTTGTATTTGTTTTTATTGCTAGTATTTTATTTGTATTACCTAAGATTGTTTATAATTAAATATATTGTTTGTGTGCTCTGTAGCTAATAAACGAATGTCTATGTCTATGTCAATAATAAAGGTAAATAGCGCGATAAATACCCGGTTAAATATGTGTTAATAAGAGAGAAAGTAATAACAAATTATGCTAAGAAAAACGAGTTACAAAAAGGCGTATGACTCAGCACTATGTTGAGCCTAAGCACAACGCTGATCTTCCGACAGAACCGGTTTAATACGCAAGGAAGATCAAAATCATAAAATCGCAACTCATAACAACTAACAACAAGCATTGGTACGGGGGTACCGGAAAAGGGGGCGAAGGCCTCAAAAGGTCACCAAAGGTCAAAAATGGCATTTTTGGGTTTTTGGACGTGTTCGGCAAAGACTTTAATTTTTTTAGTGACCTTTTGAGGTTACAATAACTCCGTTTCTATGACCCTAGGGTCACTAAAATCAATCAGTCACCTTATATTATTAAGACGGTGCTAACAAAAAAGGTTTCATGTAAATCGGTGAACGCGTTCGGTTGTAATCGTCAAATACACAGACAGACTATAAATAAAAATAAATATTAATATAATATGCATTTCATAAAAAGCTAAAAAAAAACGCAACACCCAAACCACATTCAAAAAATCAAAGATGTGACCGCGTCATTTCGGATTCAGTCTGAAATATACAAAAAGGCTGATGGTGGTTACGAAACAAGCTGAAAAGTCTCATCTAGGCCGTAGGACGTCCACTACTGAAGGCCACCTTATAGATCTCCTGACCTTGTAGTCACTGAGGGGTTGCTGCCAGATTCACCAATCCGCCTGTTAAGCATGACACACAGAAAGGCTCTGCTGCCCATCTTCCGGAGGTATCTCTTGGCAGTTTCTTACTGCAGCTACAGGCAAGAGGGGCAACATTCTAAAGCAGACACCCAACAGCTATCTTCAAAGAAGGTTTAGATAAATAATAGTTCAAGATTTTAAAAGTCAAATAAGTTATTTATTCAAATTTTTATTCCACGAAGCTAAAAACTTTTCCTCATAAATCGTCGGAGCTCACAAAAAAGTAATTAAATACTCACATTTGCATTCTATTGTTAATATCATTAAGAACTGCGGAAATGCCGAATAAATTATACAAAAATATGCCTTATTACGTTGGCAACAAAGGCTTTTATAATGAGGTTTTCATGGGATCTAATTTAACGCTTGGACCTCCTTCGTGATAAAAAATACGTCCAAAGGGGACACAACAAATTAGTAAGAGGGCTATGAAATTGTAAATCAGCATTTTTAACCCCTGACAAAAAAGAGCGTAGTTTGACCGCTATTGTGTGTATCTGTGTGTCTGTCTGTGCCACAGTGGAGCGGTTATGAAGCTTGAGTTTTTGCTTCACTTAATAATGTGTGCTTGGTTTTAAATCCAGTTCTGATGCTGGGATCCATGATAAATCAAGGGATATATTCAAATGCACGTAAGCCACTGGGTTACTTTGCGCCTACCAGGATATCTTAGCGCCAAGTTGGAAAGGTACATGATTTTTTTTTTCATAAAAAAATTTGTTGCTTCAGTGGAACGATTGATGTCTAAAATTAAAACTAAATGCCAAAACACTTGTTAATTTTGATATGTGTTTTCGTAGTGTTTTTTTGTACCTATCCGACTTGGCGCAAAGATATCCTGGCAGGCGCAAAGTAACCTCGGTTTACCGGTAATAAGTATGCACATAGCGATTTGCGTATTTTCAGCAACATAATAGATTTCGCCGTTGAAGTCTGATTTTTTTTGTTTACAAATTAAAGAATCTGACATGAAAAAAGAGAAGGTTCGCAAGTCGCCTGTATTTTTTTTCTTTTTTTATTACCTCATAGCTCCGTCGTTATGAACCGACTTGGAAAATTCTGTTTTACGGACTATAGTGACCCATCTGCGTGGTATAACTTGATTTTTACCGTATCGTTATTGTGACGTCAGCGCTCCCCATACATACTAACGAGCAGGATCAAACGTCTATATACAACGGCCTGGAAATATGAGCATATGCATGCCGGCGGAAAAGGTGCGCCACGGATATTATTCCCTTTACAAGCAAAATCGTGGAGAAACATTTTAGGATTTTCGTAAACTTCCGCGATCACAATTCATTATATATAACAGTCTACCCGGGACCACGACTGTTAAAACAGTCAAAACGTCGGGAATATTCAAAGGTATTAAGCTTTTTTGTGCCGGCAGAATGTTACCCCTCCTCTCATACCCCTGGATGCAGTAAGAGCCTGCTAAGGGATACCTTTGGAAGATGGGCAGCAGCTTTTTTGTGCCGGCAGTAGAATGTTACCCCTCCTCTCATACCCATGGATGCAGTAAGAGCCTGCTAAGGGATACCGCTGGAAGATAGGCAGCAGCGTCTTTCCGTGTATCAACATCCTACACTGCGCTCACCAACCCGCCTGCCAAGCGTGGTGAGTATGGCAACTACCCCTCATAGAGATCCATGAGGGAGGCCTGTGTTCAGTAGTGGGCGTTTTACGGCTGAAATGATGATGCATTTTTGGGGTTTCATAACTAAAAAGGGCTAAACGGGGCCCAGAGAATCATCATGTCTATCTAACTGTTCTTAAGTCACTGCCTCCTTGGCTCAGTTGGGCTAGTAGCCAACTGATACGCAGGAGGTAGCGGGTTCGATGCCCGTCATGTATGCCCGATATAATTATGTATTTACAAAAAAAATATTAAGGCATTCTATCAACTGATTTCCATTCTGATTTGCTTAGTTTGAGACTAGATAGTGTTGTGTGTAATTTCCAGCATTTCTTTTTTTCAAGTCACGGCATTTTATTTGGAGACTAATTCAATAATATTGATGAACCTAAACACATTAATAAAAAAAAATAAGTTTGGCTCTACATACAATGTAATAGTAGGATAAAAAGATGAGTGTACATAAGTGTGCGGCAACTTATGTACACTCATCTTTTTACATACATATATTTAACACACTATTCTAAGTCCATTAAATAAACGCTTATTGACTTTGACTTTGAAACGGTTGCTGCCATAATCGTTACGGCAGGGGGATGGCGAGCGCAGTGAAGGGTGTTTTTAGCAAACCAATGCTTTCAACTTCCAGAGGTATCCCTTAGCAGATACTTACTGCATCCACGGGTAAGAAAGGAGGGGCTTCTGCCGGAGGAATATTCTTCTGCCAGCACTGCAGGTTTTAAAATACCTATTTAACGAAAAAAAAATTAATCCCTACCTAACGTGCATGGGACCTAACCTACGGGAGGTGCCGCAAATTAATTATTATATCAGCATTTTTTTATAGCGATACCTCGCCGTTGTTATTTAATATGTCTATGCAAAATAAAAGCTTTCTAGGACTAATAGTCTCTTCGCAAAGCCGATGACGGACTGACAGACAGACAGACATAGCGAAACTATAAGGGTTTTTTGTTTTATATACTATAAAACCATAAAAAAAACATTGTTAAAACACTTTCTTGGCCTTCTGACCCAGACAGCTTATCGCTTAGGTCCGTCGATCGTAATGATTTTATTGTGTTGTTGGTCAACAAGTTTTTTTTAAACTTTCGCGATCACGACACATTATTAACACATATTTAAACGATAAATACCCGTTTAAATATGTGTTAATAATGGTCAACAAGTTATCTGAGAAATTTATTAAAGTAAATCAATCTATAAAATCATAATGGTAAACAGATCCTGCAAAAAGAATGTATTTTTTTATATAAATAATGCTGGACAAATCACACAGCATCATCTAGCCCCAAGCTAAGCAGAGCTTGTGTTATGGATACTAGATGACTGATATACTTAATACATTATACTACATAGATAGATATTTTTATTATATATAGAAAAACACCCAGAACACCCTGAACAAATATCTGCAGATCGTACAGACATTTGTCCCGAGGCGGGAATCGAACCCGCAACCCCTTGCGTCGCCGGCGAACCTTCGCCCGCTGCGCCACAGAGCTCGTCAAAATTTGTAGATACTGTAACAAAGGTATGTCGAGGCAGGGCTCTACACATTGCTGGAACGACTCCTTTTGAACGTTATAAACTCCTATAGTAACTTGATAATATACAAACGCTGACAAAAGAGTTAGTTCATTTCTTCAATCATACTATTTCTAAGAAAACTTGTTCGACTTTCAAACTGTTGTAGCTTTTATTACCTACCTCTGCAACAAACGCGATATGACTTGAAGTACTGAAGCGTTCAATCTGAGTTGTAGCCTTACATTGCTAGCATAATATTGATTTTTTCGAATCAATGCAAAACATTTCAATCAATGCCAGCAATGTATACTTCTTTTTATTCTTCTTTTATGGCTTTTGCGTTTGGTTTAACACAATTCTACCAGTGTAAAGTACCTATCGTAATATTTATATAAGTCAAATTAGAGGTTTCATTTTGCAGAATAAGTAACAATTTTATATTTTGTCATTGAGCTAGATAAGATACTATTGATAAGATAAGATTTATTTATTTCTAGATAAGATTTGCGATAAGACCGTCCATTGTGTATTTCTGTTGTTCTTATGGCATAAGTTAATTTTAGTAATTAGGGTTCCGGACCAAAATGGTAAAAAGGAACCCTTATAGAATCACTCTGTCTGTCTGTCTGTCTGTCTGTCTGTCTGTCTGTCTGTCACAACTAGATATCTTGAGAACTACTGATGCTATCGACTTGAAATTTGAAATGGTAAAAGACAACACTTTTTTACTAACATAGCATATATAAAAATGTTAATAAATATCCTTATTTTGACTGCAGGGGGGCGGATAGGGGATCTCAAAATTTTTAAGTGAAGTTACTAGGCCGTGTGGGGTATCATATGAAAGGTATTTATTTGCACATTAATAAACAGTTTTTAGTTTTCCTTCAAGTCGTATTGTTTTTGAGTTATTTACAAAAATGTTGAAAAAACGACCGTTCCCCCCCCCATAACTCCGAAGTTTGCAGAGATAAACCCGTGATACTTTTAAAGCTAATTGAAGTGTATGTAAACTTTATAGGAAAATTATAGCGAACTCCCTAATTTGCATAGTTTTTTATACAACGGGGGTGGAAGGGGGGTTTTCAAAAATTTTGTGAAATTAATAGGTGATGTGGGCTATCATATGACAGATATTCATTTGTACATTAATAAACAGTTTTTAGTTTTCCTTTAAGTCGTATCGTTTTTGAGTTATTTACAAAAATGTTGAAAAAACGACCGTTCCCCCCCCCCTTATCTCCGAAGTTTGCAGAGATAAACCCGTGATACTTTTATAGCTAATAGAAGTGTATGTAAACTTTATAGGAAAATTATAGCGAACTCCCTAATTTGCATAGTTTTTTATACAAGGGGGGTGGAAGATGGGTTTTCAAAAATTTTGTGAAATTAATAGGTGATGTGGGGTATCATATGACAGGTATTCATTTGTACATTAATAAACAGTTTTTAGTTTTCCTTTAAGTCGTATCGTTTTTGAGTTATTTACAAAAATGTTGAAAAAAATAGCGTTCCCCCCCCCCTTATCTCCGAAGTTTGCGGAGATAAACCTCTGAAACTTTTATTGCTATTAGAAGTAAATGTAAAGATTAGAGGAAATTTATTACAATCTCTCTACTTAGCATACTTTTTTAGAAATCATCGAAAGTGTAAATCTCTACATAATTTCCGCTATCAGACAAGAGATGGCGCTGTCAAGGTTCTCCAACAAATATAAAACCGCCTTTGTCATATATTATATTGTATGATGGCACGGAACCCTCGGTGCGCGAGTCCAACTCGCTCTTGCCCGGTTTTATTTTTGTATTGTTCTGTATAGGTAATATGGTTTACACAATAAAGAGTTTATCTACCTATCTATCTAGTTACTAATGAGCCCACGCATCTTCTAGTGGACAGTCCGCTTAAGATTGGTGGGGGTAGGTGATCCTTTCTGTACGTAGGTACTAGTAAGTGTTCTGTGACGGCAGTGAATTGTAACTAAGCAAAAGGACTACAGTCTCAAAATTGAGATATAAATCTCAATTTAGGAACTGTTAACATGTTTACTGTATGTTTGTTATACTTATCTATTCCAGCCGTAGGACGTCCACTGCTAGACAAAGGCCTCCCTCATTGATCAAAAAGTACTGGTTGTTGCCATACTCACCACGCTTGGCAGGCGTGTTGGTGAGCGCAGTACAGGATGTTGATACACGAAAAGCCGCTCCTGCCCATCTTCCAGAGGTATGCCTTCTTACTGCATCCACGGGTAAGAGAGGAATGGCAACATTCTACTGCCGGCACCGCACGGCCTACGGTGTTTGTTATACGCGTACAATATAATCTCAGATCTTCTTGAAGTTTCAAGAAGATAGACTGTTATGAGAACAGTTTTGTTAAGACGAAGCATTGATGATAACCATTATCATCATTTCAGCTAAGAACTGCTCTTCAGTAACATAAAACATAGATATTGACTTAACAGGTGAATAAACCCGATTTTATAACATACCCGTGGATGAAGATACTATTATCTAACTTTTAGACTCAACCAAAATAGGAAATCGATATCACCGAATCATAAATGCTATATTATCTATACTATAACTTTTAGACTCAACCAAAATAAGAAATCGATACTATCACCGAATCATGCTATGTCCTAAAGCCATTAACCTAATTACCCAATGTATAACCAAAATCTGTCTCAAATATTGACAAACTAAAGTCAACTCGTAAACAAGAACAGAATCAAGTAATAGAATTACCCTGCAAACAGAAGACCACCCTTGCTGTTTGTGTGTGTTGGATAATGTATGCATGTATGTAAATATGCGCTGTCTAGCTTCGGGTACGCTTCGGGTAATCTTTGGTGTTGGCCCAAGTTTCGATTAATGCGGTTTAGAGCGACAAACGAAAATATTTTGCTGTTAACCTAAAAGTCGGGATGTAAAAGCTATTTTAGGTTGGAGATGCTTTGTGAAATTTAAAAAACTTGACTAATCATTCCACAAATAAGAAGGGTTAATTCTAAAGATTCTGAGCTGAAGTGGTTTAACCCTAATAACCCAGTGTATAACCAAAATCTGTCCCAAATATTGACCAATTAAAGTCAACTCGTAAAGAAGTATAGAATCAACTAATAGAATTATCCTGCAAACAGAAGACCACCCTAGCTATTTTTTTTTATTTATTGCCATCTTGAAATGGCAATAAGCGTTTAATCTTGGTCCATGCTTTTTGATAACTATCAATGTTATCAACTTCCTTGATATTATTCGCCCTTGCTATTTGTGTGTGTTCGGTTATGTATGGATGTATGTGAATGTGCGCTGTCTAGCTTCGGGTGTGCTTCGGGTAATCTTTGGTGTAGGCCCAAGTTTGGCTTGCACAATTCTACTGCCGGCACACCACAGCACATTATTAACGCATCATTTAACCGGGTATTTAACACGCTACTTATTGTGTAGGCCCAAGTGCTCCTCTTCTAGTTAATAAGTTTTTCAGCATTACTTGTCATCCCAAATATTGACCAATGAAGTTAAAAATTGTACTCTGCGAACATTTTAATATTGTTTTTGCTGTAATAAATATTATTTTCATTTTCATTTTCAAGATTGGTTTAAAGCGGAAACGAAAATATTTTGTCTTTGTTTTTGCTGTAAGGCTGAATTTAAAAGCCATTTTGAGTTATAGTATTTTTTGTGCTTTCGCGATCACGACACATTCATCATCATCATCTCAGCCGTAGGAAGTCCACTGCAGGACTTGGGCCTCATGGATCTCAAAGATCACGAAGAGTTACCATACTCGCCACGCTTGGCAGGTGGGTTTACGAGTACCGGATATTGATGCACGGAAAGTCGCTGCTATCCATATTCCATATTCCTCTTGGCAGATTCTTACTGCATCCACAGGTAAGAGATGAGGGGCACAGGTCTACTGCCTGCATTTAACCGGGTATCTAACACGCTACTTATTATTTTAAACTATAGTTGCTGTGTGAATTTTTTTACAAAATATAATTGGTACAGGATTACAACCTTCATCCCCAATTTTATCCCTTTCGAGGAATTTCCCTTAAACTTAGGGAAATTCCTGTACCCTGTCCTTTTCCGTACCCACGTCATTATGAATGCAAATTTCCGTGACGATTGGATGAGAAGCTGGCGTACAAGCGTGTAAAACAAACACCAGATAAACAAACTCAATTTATAATTAAAAGGTCCTTAATTTGTATTTGAATGAAATGTGGGTTATTAGGTTAGGAATTAACCTTCCTTCACTTTGTATTTTAATGTGGCTTAAACTTCTCGTACGTATTATGTTAAAACCAGTTTAATATATGAGTTAAACACTGTAAACAAGGCATAATCCTTTGCATCTATTATAGATGATTAATACAGCGTCTGCAACTGGTATTCATGCTGGACGGGACGCTACAGTGCCAGGGGCATTTAACGATGGACTAGGCTTGCCCAGCACCATTCTCTATAAGAGTTTCACACTGTAAACTTTACATCTATTATGGATGATTAATACAGCGTCTGCAACTGGTATTCATGCTGGACGGAACGCTACAGTGCCAGGGGCATTGTACGATGGATTAGGCTTGCCCAGCACCATTCTCCCAGCTTAGTCAGAGGAAAGAACAGGTCGCTACGTCTGCAGAAAACCAGCGCTGCTCGCTCACGTGGAGTAGCTCGAAGCTGAGACGAGACCTCTCGACTCACACCGCTACAGCCACATATCTACATAATAGTATATTATGGTACAACGGTGAGGGTCTTAAGAGAACCGAGGACAGTAGTAACGTTTCGTTATTTTTTCTACTTTTATTGTAATGTAATGTGTATGTTAATAAATAATTTTCTATTTCTATTCTAAAGCTAAGATTTTTTTTCTACATACCCAAGTGAGTATTGATGTTTGACAAATGTCAAACATAGAAATATACCCACAAAAATGCTCACATTTGTCCCCGGCGGGAATCGCACCTTCTGCGTATCGGTTGGCTATTAGCCCAACTGAGCCACGGAGTTCCCATGAGACTGCGCTTAAAACTCCTTAACTTTCCAAGTATTTGTTAAAACCATCAATATTTTGGAATTAAACATGTAGCTCGGTATAAAGGTAGGTAGGAACCACGAGCCCCGCAACCATTAATCTTAGCGCTAGCGGGTAAGTGCGTTCAAGTCCTGTCAGAGCGTGTTAAACTGGGTACTGAGCAAATGATTGATCGATAATTAATTTTTCAATATAAATAAAACCAACTTCAAATAATAAAAAATAATTATCAAAATCGGACTACCTGACTTACCCTGTAAAGTTATGCACATAACAATTAGTAGGTAACCCTAGAGTTGGATTTTATTTCCAAATATATGGGACAACTTCGAGGTGTACCCTTACCATTAAAAAAAGTTATCATTATCGGACTACTCTGTAAAAATGTATACGCGTCGACTTGATAACCTCCGCCGTTTTTTCGTCGGGTACAAAAGAAAAGAATCGTGGCAGATGATTCAAAATATGAGGATTTCCAACAATGGAAGAAATCAAGTTGAGGGTCGTACAAATACCTTTTGAAAATGAATCTTCCTTACTTTCTTCTTATTTACTTTTCTTGATATTCGAATTAGACGTGACTTTAAACTACTTTATCTGCAATGAATATGGTAAAACCATCAATATTTTGTAATTAAACCGTGGTCCTCGGATCCATTAATCTTGGTGCTAGCGGATAAGTGCGTTCGAGTCCTGTCAGACCGTATTAAACTTGGTACGGGTGCCAATTGACCACGAAGAGTTTGGACTCGGCATATTTAAGAACGTGGGGTGCCGGCAGAAGAATTTGCTCCTCTTACCCGTGGATGCAGTAAAAATCTGCCAAGGGATACCCCCGGAAGACAGCAGCTTTATGCGTATCAACGTCCCATACAGTGTCCAGCCAGGCGTGGCGGGAATGGCAATAATGATCTTAAAGTTAAGGGAGGCCTTTGTCTAGCAGTTTTACGGCTGAGATGATGATGATCGCATGAAAAGCATCGCAAGTGCGGGAAGACAAAAAAACAAGTGAAACAAATAATTTTACGCAAAAAACACAATAGAACTGATCCATTATTTATTGCTGTTGTAAAAACTGGATCTGCTGACTGGATCTACTGAGAGTGATGCAATAAAACAAACTAGAAAAACTTACAAAAATGGTAGCTCCCAAACCGGAATCAATTTAATATTACCAAGTCCACAGTTACCGCATCAAAAACTACACAAGATCTTCCATTACTTGTAAAACGGCGTCTCACTGCGTTCTCTCATAACCATATTCAATAACCCTAAGATACTTGTTACAAGTACTTTAAGGTTAATATCGATAAACCACTTCGATAAGTGGTTTATTCACATTAGTGGTTTATTGACGACCTCTGTGGCATAGCGGGCGAAGGTCCGCCTGCGACGCGAGAGGTTGCGGGATCGATTCCCGCCTCGGGGAAAATGTCTGTACGATCTGCAGATATTTGTTCAGGGTGTTCTGGATGTTTTACTATATATAACAAGAAATATATATCTATGTAGTATATATCTATGTATAAAGTATATCTAGTACCCATAACACAAGCTCTGCTAAGCTTGGGGCTAGATGATGCTGTGTGAATTGTCCAGCATTATTTATTATTTTATTTTATTTATTTATAAGACCGATAAAACCTACTGTATGTCTTACCGGTTTCATCAAAGTGGTAACAACGAACCCTAAATTACTAGTTACAAACGTCGGGAAATCGTCGGGAAAACGTCGGGATATAATAAAGGTAATTACGCGTAAGTCCTGTTAGTCAGTTTAAAATTATGTCTACAGATCGCTAAAGTTTACAAAGTACTACTTGTTACAAGTAATTCAGGGTTAATATCGATTAGGTAACCACTTTGAAATACCGATAAAATCTACAGTAGGTTTTACCTGTTTTAACAACGATATGAAATTGTATGAGAATTAGATTGTGTATCCATTTATGGAACAAAACGGGTTACGTTGTCGTTAAAACAACATGAATATTTAATTTCCATCTCAATTATTTCCGTATTAAATTGGAAGGTAGCTTTTACGGGGTACTATGTAGCATTTAGGAGAGTGAATCAAATTTTAAAAATCCATAATATCTATACTAATATTAAAAAGAGGTTGCCGGCATGTCACCCCTCCTCTCATGCCCGTGGATGCAGAATGAGCCTGCTAAGGGATACTTCCGGAAGATGGGCAGCAGCGTAGACGCTGATCTTGGCGAGCGCAATACGGGCTGTTGTAGACCAACCCGCCTGCCAAGCATGGTGAGTATGGCAACTACCCCTCATGGAGATCCACGAGGGAGGCCTGTTTTCAGTAGTGGACTTTATGCGGCTGAAATAATAACAGATGGAGCTGGCAAGTGGAGAATCATGTTTATGATTAATCGCAATTGGTGTTATTGTCAAATTGTGTCTCCTACCAGTAAAAGAAAACTAACGCCATCTATAAGATTCGAGCAAACTATATTTTAGATTTGTACTTTTTAATGAAAACACCTCATTACCTATTACGGTATTTAAGTACGAAATTATGAAAGCAAGGCAGTCGCCTTCAAACATCACTACGAAAATAATATTCTAACGGGCAATTACTACAAACCCACTTTCAAAGCCAAAATCAGGTACATTAGCCACATCAAAGCACACGAAAGAAGCTAATCCTTATAAGTTAAGTCGCCGTGGCCGAAATCGGCCTGGAAGACATCGTCATTTCCTCAGGCATTCCCTAAAATTTCACTCTTACTAAATGAAGTAAATCACTTGGGCATAATGAAACCCAATATCAAAATATTTGGAAAGTAAATGGACTGCGAAATCTTCTAAGAATCCGTCTTAATTTCATAAGTTTACCTTTGCCAAAACTTTGCGTTTGCACGTGTAAGGCTTTTAACATTTATCTATTCTAATATCATTAAGAGGAAAGATTTGTATTTTGTATGTTTGTAACGAATAACCTCAAAAACTACCAGACCTATTTCCAAAAGCCTTTCACCATTAGAATGCTACCCTAGCAAGGGCTATATTATTCTCACGGAAACGGGAACTACGCGGTTGAAACTGCGGAGCGCTGCGAGTCCATGATAAGAGTGCTTCCACAGTTGCGCGGCGACTAGGGCCTGTTGCGGGCGCGACGGGAATTTTTTTAACGACTAAATAACGAAACCAGCCGAAGGCCCACCTGATGTTAAGCGGTAACTACCTATATCATTTGCAATACCGCGGTGATCACCTTCACGAAGCACGTGACAAAGAGCTGTAAGGTCTCATGTGCCCGTAATTTCACCGGCCCCCTCACCCTTCAAACCGGAACACAGCAATGCAGGCATTACTCTTTTAATCCTGAGAAATAGAGTCGTAATGTCACATGTGACCGTAATTTCACCGGCTCCCTTCAAACCGGAACACAGCAATGCAGTAAAACTGCTTGGCGGCAGAGTCATATGAACAGCCATGACTCGGAAGGGAAATAGGTACGGTGTTAGTACTTCCCTGGATGAAATCTTACCTACCTACACTGTGGACGCAGACGGCGTTTTCATTTGTTTAATATTTCGCTCCCGTCGTCCGTCGCTACCACGCTAGGCTCGCACTGTAGATTTGTACAGCGCAGCTGGTCTTCATAATGTACGTATTATGTAAGGAATTATGGTTTCACTGTGGTATTTGATGGACGTGGTTAGTGATAGAGCTTCATGTTATGGATAATATGTTCATGTCATGTTATGTCTTTATTGGATAGAGGTGCAACGAGTTCTGTTCGTTGCATACAGTCTTATGATACTATTATAGTCAGTTTGTACAGCGTTAGCAACTGGTGTTCATAATCTACGTATTGTGTAAGGAATTATGGTTTCACTGTGGTATCTGTATAGTGGGTATGTCATTATTGGATGGAGGTGCGATGAGTGTTGTTCGTTGCATGCTTGTTTTACAAATAAATAAATTATCTTATCTTATCTATCTATCTCATACAGTCTTATGATAGTTTATTCACCTTTTGGTTCGCATCGTCATATAGGGCCTTACGCACATAGGTAATTATATTATTGGTTCGCTTCTTCTTGCTGTTTTATTTTCTTGTTTAATTTTTATTATTATTGTTGTTGTTGTTTACCTCTGTGTCATGTGTGCGAATAAATATGTTTTCTTTCTCCTTTCTTTCTTATATTAATTTTGCTATGGATGAGGTGTGCGCTTACACTAACATCTACATTTTTGCGGACAAATAATTTGAATGAGTCAACAATTTTTGCTTACATCTCTAATATTTTTTTTTTAGTTACAAGTTCTTAAATAGGACACACTACAACTGACCTGGTATTTTCTCTGACTAGAAGTCAATTAAGCTGAGAGGACCTAATCCATAATGCATCTTGAGTTGTCCCAGGCACCGCTCCCGAACAGCATGAAAACTAGTAGCTGACGCTGTATAAATCATGTATATAATATATGTTTGTTTGTAATGTATTGATACAAAATAAAGTTTATCTTATCTTATACTAGCTTGTTCCCGCCGCTTTGCATGCGTTGTATCCGGATAAAAAGTATCCTATGTGTTAATCCTAGTCAACATCTTTACGTTTGCAAAATTTCAGCTCGATATGTACGTTAGTTTTTGCGTGAAGAGGTAACAAACCTCCATACAAACAAACTTTCGGCTTTATAATATTAGTGAGATTATCTAATAGAGTAGCCGCACTCCGCAGATTCACCCGCGTAGAATACGGGGATAAAATATATCTTATGTTACTCAGAGAAAATGTAGCATTCTATTGGTAAAAGAATTTCGAAAATAGGTTTAGTAGTTTTTGAATTTATTCGTTACAAACATACAAAAAACAAATCTTTCCTCTTCATAATATTGTAGTTCTAGTATATATATAGATGTGAAGAGCCAATTTACTTAGTATGGACCGGAGATCTATCTTAAATAAAGCCGTTACATATAGATCCGTTCAAATCCTGTAAAGCCTTCTGTGTGAACACGCTCCAGAATGTATATTTGCAAAGTCACCCACTCTATTAACCACTAGCACCAACAACTTTCCTCGTCCTATCGTATATCTAAAACTAGGTAGGTACCGCAAATCTAGAGCCATAGCTCAACCTTGGTCTAATAGCTGCCTGAGACGCAAGAGGTTTTGGGTTCTATTACCGCCAAGGGACAAATGTTTGTTTCATCATTACAGCCATAAAACGTCCACTGATGAACACATGCCTCCCTCATGGATCTCCATGAGGGGTAGTTGCCATACTCACCACGCTTGGCAGGCGGGTTGGTGAGCGCAGTATGGGATGTTGATACACGGATAGACGCTGCTGCCCATCTTCTGGAGGTATCCCTTAGCAGGCTCTTACTGCATCCATGGGCATGAGAGGAGGGGGTATTATTCTACTGCCGGCACCCCACGGCGTTTGAATGTTTGTTTGCTTTATTATATTTCGACTCCTTCCCAAGCCTTGGTGTGCCTGCAATGGAATGTTGTTCCTCCTCTCTTACCCGTAGGTGCAATAATCTGCTTAGGGATAGCCCCGGAAGATGGGAAGCGGCGTCTTCCCGTATATCAACAACCCGTACGGTGTATGGCAGCAAACTCTCATGCTCTTAATACTTCATGAGGTAAGCCAATGTTCAGCGATGGATATCCTACGGCTGAAATGATAATGTTTTTTGATTTCCATAGCGCAGCTGACATGAGACGCCGGATGTGGGTTTGATTTTCGCCGAGGGACACGCATGAGATGAGATGGACGTCCTACAGCTGAGATGATAATTATATTTCGACTTCTATGGCGCAACTGGCTAAGTCTGGCTTTGATTTCCACTAAGGGAGAGTCATTATCATCATTTCAGCCGTAGGACGTCCACTGCTGGACAAAGGCCTCCCTCATTGATCTCCAAGTACTGCGGTTGGAAGCCGTCTGCATCCACCGCCGACCAGCAGTTCTCACCAAGTCGTCTGCCCATCTTGTAGGTGGACGTCCTACGCTGCGCTTGCCGATCCGTGGCCTCCATTCGAGAACTTTGCTGAGGGAGAGTCATAAGCGTGCAAAATTCTAGTCATAAAAAACTACGTAGAATGTATGTTTTGTGTTTCACACATTATCACGCTCTCACGCTCTCATTACCACAATCCAATCCATCGAAAGGTTGTCTGGTAGAGATCTTTAGCTCTTTAGCGATAAGACCGCCGATTGTCACTTTATGTTTAGTGTTTCTCTTTTTTTGTTAATTTGTGTAGTTTAAAGTGTGCAATAAAGCATTTTCTATCTATCTATCTACGCTCATCATTTCAGCGGTAAACGTCCACTACCTACTAAACACATGCCCTCTCAAAGATCTCCATGAAGGGTAGTTGCAATACTCACCACGGGTTTGTGAGCGCAGTTAGGAATGTTGATACACGCTGCCCATCTTCTGTATCCCTTACTGCATCCACGGGCATGAGGAGAGGGATAACATTCTACTGCCGGCTACCCACGGCCTCACGTTACGCTCAATAATGTATATTTGCAAAGTCACCCAGTCTATTACCCACTAGCACAAACAACTTTCCTCGCCTGTCGTCCGCATTAGCATGAGAACATGAGCTGGCGTGTCATTTTTCTCGCATACTCCACAACTATCGTTCAACGTCCGCGAAGGCACTTTGGGGATTGTTCTCTAGGAGTCGGTTTTTTTTATACTTTTGACCGTATAATATACTAGAAGTCGCCCGCGGTTTCACCCGCATCTTTGGTTAATGCTCCGCTCCCGTATCCCGTTGTAGCGTGATGTTATATAGCCTATCTAACACTGAAATAATTTTTCATATCGGACCAGTAGTTCCTGAGATTAGCGCGTTCAAGCAAACAAACAAACTCTTCAGCTTTATATATTAGTATAGATAATCAAATTTTCGCTCCTTTGGTGATTTAAACTAAATAAGAATCTGCTAAAGTTCTGCTCTGCTCCGAAAGATGGGCAGGAGCTGCTTTCTGTGTATCAGCATCCCATACTGCGTTCGCCAACCCGCCTGCCAAGCGATGCGAGTATGGCGACAATTCCCTCACGAGGGACGCCTATCCAGCTGTGGACGTGAACAGCAGTCCTAAGGCTGTAATTATAATCATGGATATTCTTAGCAACAATTTTATACGAGTATGTTATTAAAATTTTTAACCGACGGAAAAAAAAGAGAATGATATGTTTCTCAATTCGACCGTGTTATATTTATTTTATCCTGGGTTGACCTTACATATGCTATGTACTTTGCTTTACGTCTTACATCTAGGTGCCCTTTTGGAATATCTAGGACTCATCATCATCATTGTGTAAGCCGTGGGACGCCCACTGTTGGACACTGCACGCCCAGGATGACTAGCAGATAATGCTTTAGCATTAAATCCTCCTTACACAATTGTTATTGTTAAAGTGTTCAATAAAAACAAAATAGGCCTCTCTCACGAGGAGGTGTTGCCATACTCGCCACGCTAAGGTAAACGGGTTGGCGAGCGCCGTACAATATCTTGATGGAAAGATGCTGCTGCCCATCTTCCGGAGGTATCCCTTAGCTGACTTACTGCGCCCACGGGCATGAGAGGAGGGGTAACATTCTATAGCCGGTTCCCCGCGGCCGGTAATATTCAATATTAAAAAGATGTTTGTCATACTACAAAGAACTTCAACGACAATCCAGATACAAATAATTCACTTCAAAGATCAGTTGTTTTCAATAACGATCGCGTTCCACTCAAGAATTCCCCACAGGTTATATTTGAAATACAAATCTGTGTCGATACCTCCTTACCTTTTAAGGACATCGGGAGTTTCAAAATTCCCCAGTGCTACAAATGCCACTTAAGTTTTGTTTTCGATTTATTGAAACGTAGCTTCCGTCGATGGCTTTGTTCGCCTGGATATTTAATCGTCGGGGTTCAAAAATCGAGGCGAACAAAAACAAGCTACGATTCTGTGCATTCAAGAAGTTTATAAAATGAAAAAAAAATAGTTACCCCCGATATTTATCTGATCTAGGAGGTGACCTAATTTTTTATTTTTTTTTGCAATATGTACCTACAGTTTTTCAATCTATACCTCTACACCATGCCCTTAGAATTGATACCAAACTCGGGTATATTTGGAAACATTCGATTGTTCATTCTCTTTCTCACCCCCCATATCTTGTAAACTTTTCAACCCATTTTGATTAAACATGTTTAAAAACCACCGCCGGAAAACGTGCTTTGAAATAAAAAAAAACCGCATGCAAATCGGTCAAGAGCAATGGCGCCCCAGTCAGACACACAGACACACACACATAGCGGTCAAATTTATAACACCCCTCTTTTTTGTCAAGGGTTACAAAAGATGTGTTATAAGTTTGACCACTATGTGTATCTACGCATAGTGCACAGTACAGATGTTACAAGTATTTTGATTTACTCAAGTTGATATTTTTTTACCACAACCCACTCTAACTTTGACATTATTATACTTTGATATTTTTCATGTGTCAACATAAAAAAATTACATAATATATATATTTTTAGGTCATTCTGTCAATATGAAAATATTGACATTTTTATATTGTGATTTTCTTTATTGTACTTCGTCATTTTTAGTTTTAGGCCAAAGTCGTCAAACTCTGTACTGTGTATGTCTGTATATGGCACCGTAGCTCTTAAACGAAAAAACTGTTAACAAAACAGATAGCCAAGGTGACAGATTATTTATTTATATATAAGCCTGATTTTTCCCACTACAGGGCAAAAGGCCTCCCTTCCCTCTCCACTGATCCCTATCATGTGTTTTCTGGTGCTAATTATCGCTGTAGGAATCTACCTCGTCCCTCCATCGCCGCATCGAAAAAGACTGGAGGAATATTTAGAGTCGAAAAGCTGAACTGAAAATGTGAGGATTCCTAAACAGAGCATCATGAGACCTGACTTCTGTTCGAAAGTGGTGGAAAAATCTACTAGGTACTGATGATGCCTATTCTTCAAACCTAAGAACAGTAGCTAATGCAGATTACTTAGAAAATATAGATAGATGGAAAACACTTTATAACACCACATAAGAGAACATAAACAATTTAGAAATAAGGTAAAAACAACACAGGAGTACAAAGAGCGGCCTTATCGCTATGAGCGATCTCTTCCTTTGGATGGACTGGAAATAAAGGATGCTATATCGTGGCGTGGGTATTAGGAGATTAAAGAAATCAAATTAACATAAATAAAAAATAAATTAAACACAAAATATTACAAAATAATTAGAGTGATTAATAATATTGTTATAGAAGATTTTTGAAAATAGGCAGAGATTTTGCTCTTCTGATGTTCAGGGAAAGAGCTTTCCACAGACGAATAGCTAAATAAATATAAAATGTATGATAGTAGTATTTCCCCGGATGAATTCTACACAAAAAGTTCTACTACTGGTGATGATGAATGAGCCATCGCATCGAGTAGACAGCCCGCCTTAGGTCTCCAAAGAGGATATTTCTATAGTATAAAACTATTATGTATTCCATTCCTAGGAGACCAGCGTATCCTTTTGGTATCACATATTCAATCTACGTTTTATGTTAAACAAAGAAAAGGTGTACCTCAATGTTTACCTCGAACTCCGGGTATTTCTAGGGTTTCTGGTGAAATAATTTGGGTTTCTGTTAAATTATTTCCATTTGCGAAACCATAACGAGTATGTTTAGCTCAGTTTGCTTTGGTCGAGGTGATATTTGAGAAAATTAGGGCGTTAGTTTTTTACGTTTATTTGAGTCTATACAGGGTGTATTATAACATGTCTATTACATTTTCTGTGTACCCCGCATAGGGGTTTCAGCCCATGAAAACAAGTAGTTTTAGAAGGAAAAAATATCGGGACCGTATTTTTTTTTTTATATATTTTTATTTAGGGAATGAGGGACGCTTTTGCCTAGCAGTAGGATTATGATGGCCAATAATATAATAATATTTTTATTTATAATTTTATTACTTACATGGTGTGATGTAAAAATGATCTAGAGGTCATAATCGTTTTTAGTAAGAAAAACCTATTGGTGGTTATAGGTATTTTTAATTTTACCTGTACGGGAACTCTTTGCGAAGGTCAATTACCCTGTCAAGAATCAGCTGGCTTTTATGTTGTCATTATCGTATAATCAGCTGTTGAAGTAAAAACTTTCGGTCTTTTCTTGAATCACTGAATCCTAAAAAGCCGTAGAACAAAAGTGGTTTCTTGGGATGGTCAGAATCATCCGCTTTTGGTTTAGTACACATGTTATAATACACCCTGTATTATTATATATTACCGTAAGGTGCCGTTAGTAGAATGTTACCCCACCGCTCATGCCTGTGGATGCAGTAGAATCTGATGGAGAGCCACTTGGAGATCCATGAGGGACGTATGTGTTCAGGAGGACGTTTTACGGCTGAAATTATGATGATGATGAGCCTATATTTTGGCCATGTCCAAGGTACGTGTAGAATGCGCCTTTTTTATTTCCCGTGAATGTAGTAAGAACCTGCCAAGGTATGGAACTATGGAAGATGGGAAGAGTGTTTTTCTGTGTATTAATATCCTGTACTGCGCTCGCCAAGCGTAGCAAGAACCACTTCATAATCATCAAAGATCCATGAGGGAGGCCTTTGTCCTACAGTACCTATTTTTTTATTTTGGTTTTTAGGGTTCCGTACACAACGGGTAAAAAACGGGACCCTATTACTAAGACTCCGCTGTCCGTCTGTCTGTCTGTCTGTCACCAGGCTGTATTTCATGAACCGTGATAGCTTGACAGTTGAAATTTTCACAGATGATGTATTTCTGTTGCCGCTATAACAACAAATACTAAAAACAGAATAAAAAAAATAGTTAAGGGTTACAACAAACACAACAAACGTTATTTTTAGCCATTTTTTTGCTCGATACTAATAACGGCAACAGATAGACGTTTGAAATATTCACAGAATATTTCGAGCGTCTCTCTCTCTGTGCTTGAATATTCACAAAATATTTCAAGCGTCGTAATGATACGGAACCCTTTCTGCCGACTCGCACTTGGCTGATTTAATTTTAATTTCGTGATACGCCATCCTTCGCGCATACAAGCAATTTCAAATTAACAAAATAGGTAAAGAATAAACATGCAGGTAAAAATGCGGCATTTTAGTAGGGTGTAGCTAACATCCAAACAGAATTTTACATTTCAGTGTAATGGTGTTTGCATTTGTGACCACGGCCCGGGTGTCACGTGGTTAACCAGGTGTCTGACTCTGACTGGTTAGGACGTGAATAATTTAACTCGCGTGTTAGTTAGATGTTGAGTTCTCATCTCATCTCATCTCATCTCAGCCGTAAAACGTCCACTACACAGGCCTCCCTCATAGATCTCATGGGTAATTGCCATACTCACCGCGCTTGGCAGGCGGGTTGGCGAGCGCAGTACGGGATGTTGATACAAAGAAAGACGCTGCTGCGCAACTACCAGGAGTACCCCTCGGCAGATTCTTACTGCATCCACGGGTGAGAGAGGAGGGGCAACATTCTACTGCCGGCACCCCACGGCGATTATGTAAAATAGGAAAATTTTAGGCTCTCTTGAACAGGGATCCCCAAATTTGTTTTACGGTTAAACACAGTTAAACATGATTGTGAAGAGCATTTTTTGTAACCTCTGTGACGCAGCGGGCGAAGGTCCGCCTGCGACGCAAGAGATTGCGGTTCTCGCCTCGGGACAAATGTCTGTACAATCTGCAGATATTTGTTCAGGGTGTTCTGGATGTCTGAACATTTAATCAAAAATATCTATGTATATGTATTAATGACGACCTCTGTGACGCGGCGAAGGTCCGCATGCCACGCAGGAGGTTGCGGGTTCGATTCCCGCCTCGGGACAAAAATATCTGTACGATCAGCAGATATTGGTTCGGGGTGTTCTGGACGTTTTTCTATGTACATATATAATAAAAATATCTACCTTTGTTGTTAAATGTATTAAGTATATCAGTCATCTGGTACCCATAACACAAGCTCTGCTTAGCTTGGGGCTAGATGATGTGTGAATTGTCCAGCATTATTTATTTATTTTTTTATTTAATAAGTATATCAGTCATCTAGTACACAAAACACAAACTATGCTTAGATCGAAGCCAGATGATACTGGCTCATTATTTGGCAGCATTATTTATTTATTATTATTTCAATTTATTTGTAAAAGTAACTGTGTATATAAGCCGTGATAGCTGAGGTTCAATAATTTTCTCCGGTTAACGGAATACCAGAGGAAATTATAATGATCATACTGAATATGTTACGTGAGAGAGTAGAATGTTGCCTCTTTCCTGCCCGTGGATGAACTAAGAATCTTATGCCGCAATGTAAACGCGGCCTTACCAAGTTCTGATGACAAAGTGAGGGTAGTTGCAAAACTACCATCGCTTCTTGATGGACACTCCAATGAAATCTCCAGTCAACCCGGGACCACGATTGTTGAAACACAGTCGAAACGTCGGTAGGTAATAATCAAAGGTATTACGCGATAAATTACCGTGTTTATGTTATTTTATTATAATGAATTGTGATCGCGAAAAACTAAGAATCTGCCAAGGGATACCTTCGGAAGATGGGCAGTGTCAATCCGCATATCAACATACCGAACCGCGCTCACCGACCCGCCTGCCATGCTGGTGAGTATGACAGTCCCCTCATGATCCTCGAGACCCATGAGGCATACGTCCAGCAGTGAACGTGGGTAGCAATCCTACTGATAAATGACTTACCATTATTCTGAAAACAACAAACAAGCCTTCGCATCTATTATAGAATATTCATACAGCGTCAGCAACTGGTTATCATGCTGTACGGGACGCTGCAGTGCCTGAGACATTGTAAGACGTATTAGGCTTGCCCAGCACCTACACCATCCTTTCAGCTTAGTCAGCTATTAGACACAAAAGAACAGGTCAATACGTCTGAAGCTAACTAAGCCGCGGGCTTCCTTACAAAGTTTCCTTCACCGTTAAATAACGACAACAAAACTCCCATTTATCGTATCCTTAATAATTAAGATTTAATGAAAATTGTCATACAACTTTAATTAAGCGAAAGTGAAACTCGAATTCAATTCATTACATTTTAATCAAGAAAAGCCGCCGTCTTATTCCGTATTAATTGAATGAAATCGAAACATTTTCAGAGATCAAACAATGCTTGTATCGGTAAAGTTGGAAATTGCTTTTAGACAATATTGTTGGCAATTTACTATGAAGTGTACAACATTAAATGCTATGTATTCATCATCATCATCACGCTTGGCAGCCTTCCTCATGGATCTCCATGAAGGGCAGTTGCCATATTCACCACGGTTGGCAGGCGGGTTGGTGAACGCAGTACGGGATGTTGATATACGGAAAGACGCTGCTGCCCATTTTCCGGAGGTGTTCCTTAGCAGGCTTTTACTGCATCCACGGGTAGGAGAGGAGGGGTAACATTCTACTGCCGACACCCCACGGCAATTTTAGACAATATTGTTGGCAAATTACTATGAAGTGTACAACATTAAATCTTCTAAGCTATGCATTAAATTACGAGTATTTTAACAATAGGCTTGAAAAGTGGGGTGCCAGGAGTGGTTTCTAAGCTATGCATTGAATTACGAGTATTTTAACAGTAGGCTTGAAAAGTGGGGTGTTGGCAGTGGAATGCTGCCCCTCCTCTCATGCCCGTGGATGCAGTAAAGAGCCTGCTAAGGGATGCCTCCGGAAGATGTGCAGCAGCATCTTCCCGTGTATCAACATCCCGTACTGCATTTGCACACTCGCCTGCCAAGCGTGGTTAGTATGGCAACTGTACGTCTTATGCAACCGCACAATATTTGTTACTAACTAGCACGGGTGGTAATGTCTTAATAGTTACGGTAAATAAGTTATTATGTTGTTAAGGTTTTAATAAATAAATGATTTAATTTTCATTTCATATTATAATACAAAAATCTAAAAAAAATGTAATGAAAATATCTAGTTTTAATTCCGCTAATGCATTAGCGGAATTAAAACTAGATATTTTCATTGTATTTTATTGTCATAGATTTCCGCAAAGTAACGCCTGATTCCATTAATTATATAATACAATCTGTATAGGAGGTTCAGTAAAGTTGCTTTCTACCATTAAATACGGAAACACGTCGTAGCAGTCGCAACTTAATACTAAACTTACGCATCTTGCTTAAGGCAACTTAATCTGAAATAAGCCCTTTTTTCTACCATTATACACATATCTAATTATTATTTGATTTTATTTCATTTAACTCTTTATTTTTCTCTTATGTTTAAACTCTAGTTAGTTTGTAATGATTTTGTTTTTCCTTTTGTAAAATATGTTTGTGTTTTTGATTTAAAATAAATAAATCAAATGTAACTCAACAAATAAACGGAGAACTCTATACAACTGTTTTTTTGAACCCCCTATAAGATACTAGAGTTTTTTTTTCCATTTCGTCATGATCACTTAGAGATCCATTTCCTTTAGTTTAGCAGTCGACGTCCTATGGCTGAGATGGTGATAAAACGCATCCTTATCGTATCATCAGCTTGTAATCCAAAGCTGGATATAAAGGCCATGCTTGCCATAATTATATCGGTCGATATGGGAAGTTAGTCTTTTTTAAACTTTCGCGATCACGACACATTATTAATACATATTTAACCGGGTATTTATCGCGCTATTTACCTTTATTATTGCCCGACGTTTCGACAGGATTGCACCCATCGTGGTCCCGGGAAGACTCAAGGTAAATAGCGCGATAAATACCCGGTTAAATATGTGTTAATAATGATGTGGACAGTTGGCTGCCACTCCATCTTGGTAGTTATGACATATGGAAACTTTAATAAGAAGTAGTGTTCATATATTTTGTATACAACTAAATGACGAGACACGCCCAATGCACTAAACACGTCACCAACGCTGCATTGCATTGCGCCCGTCACCCTGAGACAGAGTTGAAAGGATGAGACCTTGCTCCTAATTTTTTTTATAATATCCCCGGCCACCTTACCCTTCAAACCGGAACACAGCAACGGAGACATTACTGCTTGGGGGCAGAAATAGGTAGATATTTATATTACTGCATTGTCCTGTACAGCATTATTACCTGTTGCTGACGCTTTATAAATCATATTATAGTAGATAAAAGGTAAGCCCTTACTTTTACTTATAACCTTATTTTTCCTTAACGACTTTTCATACTAGCTTTTCGTATTAGTTTGTAAGCCCCTCATTCCGCTTTTATCATTGTAATTTAAACAATTACATACAAATCTAATCTTGAGTATGCTTCAGTAGTATGAAGCCCTCAATACAATGTTTACATAGATCAGATCGAGAAAATACAGAAGAAGCTTCTAAAACACCAGCACTATCGATCATCTGTACTAGGATTACCGCAAGCTGCCCCTCTACCATCATTGAGAGATCGTAGAACTGAACCTGATCAGGTTTTCCTGTACAAAATCAATCAATCAATCAATATATATAAAACTCTTCCGTTACTGACTGAGTGACTGACTAAGTGACTGCTGTCAGTCACTCAGTCAGTAACGACACACAGCTTAAACCACTGGACCAAGAGACTTGAAATTTGGCACACACATACCTTGAGTATCCTAGAGGTGCACTTAGGAGGGATTTTTTGAAATTCCCACGGAAGGGGAACTACGCGGGTGAAACTGCGGGGTGCGACTAGTTATTAATAATGTTATTGACAGTCCATATTTATTAGATAAAATAAGATTTAAATGTCCACGATTAAATTCTAGAATGAACCATTCATTCCAGCCAATTTAAAAATCGTACCAATAATGTCTTTTAATGTTTTTATTAACCGCTCCATGAACACTTACAGTGATATTTTTTCACAAATCGATATTTCTCTCTTTTTCCAAATTTAAGCTCGCTATTTGCGAGGAACTTGTAGACGATCTGCGTCGTAACTTGTGTGACTAGTTTTTGTTTTTATTTTTTTGTTTAGCATTATTCATTATTTCAAGTCCTTACAGTCTATAATTGTCCACTTTTTTCTTTTGATGTGTATGTGAAATTTATTAGTGGAAACTTAATTGAATTAAGAATTCTATGTTAAGTTCTTTAAGTTATATTGTTTTGTTTGTTTTTCCAAATATAGTAAATAATAATAAAAAAAAACAAATAAAAATTGTTTAACAATCGTGGATTTAGCCGTAGTAATGGTTGAATGGTTTTTTTATTGCATATTAGTTACCACATTCCAGAGTTTCTCCATACTGTTGAATTACCTGAAAAGATAAACGCACGTTAATATTGAATCATGAAATGCGTTACAGCACCATCAAACCCCAAGGTGAGCGGAACTTCCGATATGGGTATCAGATGACTGATTGGATGTTTCAGCCTGATACAGTGGCTGAAGCTGTACAAATAGCTGCAGATATTAGAATTATCATCATCATCTTAGACATAGGCTCATGGATCTCCAAGCACTGGTCATGAGAGTTTGTTGTCATACTCACCACGGGCAGGCGGGTTGGCGAGCGCAGTACGAGGTGTATCATCACGGATAGATACTGCTGCTTGTCTCACTAAGGTATTCCTTAGCAGGTTCTTACTGCATCCACGGGCAAGAATAGAGAGTTGACATTCTTCAACCGTGGGGTGCGGGCAGTAGAATATTACCCCCCCCCCCCCCTCCTATCATGCCCCTGGATGCACTAAGAGCCTGCTAAGGGATACCTCTGGAAGATGGGCAGCAGCGTTTTTCCGTGTATCAACATCTCGAACTGCGTTCGCCAACCCGCCTGTCAAGCGTAGCGGACGCTTTACGGCTGAAATGATGATTCTACTGCCGGTACACCACGGTAAAATCCAATTCTCCATTACCGCCTAAAACCCACACGGAATTGCAAATTCAAATTCAAATTCAAATTCAATTTATTTACCATAAACGTTACACAATAACATTGGCATGTCAATATAATACAATACAGGTACACATCGTTCAAATAATATTTAAATAGTTAATTGCATACTTAATGTCAAGTTACTTATACAATACGGTCAAAACAATTTAATTCATAGTTTAATGTCAGAAAATGAGGAACTAAAATATTCTCTTAGGTTATAGAAAGGGTTACATTCGAAAAATGATTTTACTATAGTCTTGAATTTATGCAACGGTAGTCTTGTAATGTCTAATGGCAACTTATTGTACATGTCAAGCTTAAGACTAAATCCGTGTTTGTAAGTTTTTACAAGTCTAGTTCTAGGAACATGTAGTTTTTCTTTATTCCTGGTGTTGAAGTGGTGAATGTTAAGTTTCATAGGTAAACTGTCTTTAATTTTATGGATTTCTAGTAGAGAATTATAAATGAACAATGATATAACAGTTAGAATTTTTGTTTTCTTAAAATACGCCCTTACTGACGTAAGTCTATGCAATCCATGTATAATGCGTACTGACCTCTTTTGACCGACGAGAACTGTTTCTATTTGGGCAGCATTTCCCCAAACAGTTAAGGCATAACTAATTATGGAGTGACAGTACGCATAGTATACCGATATTAGGGTTTTTTTATCTACTATTGGCCTTAGCTTGAACAGAACATAGTTTGCGCTAGCCAGTCTCTTACATACATTCCTTATGTGACTTTCAAAGCACAATGTGGAATCTGTTGCTACGCCGCTTGCAATGTAAACTTAACTTTATATATATCAGGGTAAGTTCCGAAATGGACTATCTAGCCTACGGACCTAATACTCCTGGATTTTGCCATCACAGCGTGTTGCATCGAAGCGGGTATCACTTCCTTTATCCGTGGTAATACGTGTGTGCTGGACTTGGAGGGCTTACTACTGGACGCTTTGGTAAAACATATACTGACCTTCAAAACTGATCTTCAAAATCGCATTTTCGAGATACCAAACGCCACCTCCCCAAATATAGACCCAAGCACGGCGTAATTCCATTTCTTCCGTTATTTTGTTCCATTAGCGGATGAAATGATAAACCCATACAATATCAAGAAAACTCCTACACATTACTAACAATGCGGCCGGTTAGCTCTACTGTCATATCATCATAATTTCAGCCGTTAAACGTCCTCATGGATCTCCGTGAAGGGTATAGTTGCCATTAAATTGAAAAAAAAAAATTGAACTCACCACGCTTGGAGGCGGGTTGGCGAGCGCAGTACGGGATGATGATACACGGAAAGTCGCTGCTGCCCATCTTTCGGAGATATCACTAAGCAGGCTCTTACTGCGTCCACGGGCATGAGAGGAGAGGTAACATCCTACTTCCGGCACCCCCACTCGTTTTTATTGGAAACTAATCACCTTGGTAATTTAAGCACTGGCTTAAATTACCAAGTTACGTTGGGTTATTGGAATAACCCAACGTTAAGCTAGGCTTTTACCTAATTAACTGTGATTAGGTAGATTCCTAGCTTAACGTTGGGTTATTCCAATAACCCAAAGTTAAACTAAGCTTCTACCTTATTAACTGTGATTAGGTAGATTCCTAGCTTAACGTTGGGTTATTCCAATAACCCAATGTTTAGCTAGCCTTCTAACTTTGCTGAGTCGCCTAATACTCATCAGTTTTGTGGTGTCCAGTAGCAGAAGCTACCGGCTAGCTATCAGTCCGTGTTTTCGCAGTATAATACTGGTCGATCTAGGTAATTCTCGGCGATCCGCCCCAATTAATACAGCTCTAAACAGCTAAGCGAGGCTAGTTGTTTATTACGAACACAGTATTAGTTCTACTATGTCAGCTGTAGGATGTCCACTGCTGGACATAGGCCTCCCTCATGAACAATAGGAGGTTTTAGCTATACTCACCACGCTTGGCAGTCGGGTTGGCGAGCGCAGTAATTGATGTTGATACACGGAAAGACACTGCTGCCCATTTTACGGAGGTATCCCTTGGCAGATAACTCACTATCTCAGCCATAGGACGTCCACTTCTGGACATAGGCCTGCCTCATGGACAAAGTACTGGTCATGAGGGGACTTTTGTCATACTTACCACGCTTGGCAGGCGGGTTGGCGAGCGCTCGGTATGTTGATACACGGAAAGACGCTGCTGCCCGTTTTCCGGGGGTATGCCTTGGCAGATTCTTACTGCATCCAGAGAGGAGGCAACATTCTACTGGAACAGCATCCTAAGGAAAAGTATCTATTGATAGATATGATACTCTTTAATCTGTTTTCAGAACAGTGAAGTTCCCTTGCCGCCTCTCAGAGGCTTTTGAAAGACAGTTCGTCGCCTTAGTGCTTTTTTGTTCTATCTACCAGTCAAATTTTACAGTAGTAGAATTTCTTGCTATGTTTCTTTTTCGTTAGTTTTTTAATTTTAATTACGCGATTAACATAAGAATTGACAGGTTAAACTTTTTTTATGAGATAGTACCACGTACTTAAGAATACGTTATTTTACAGGTTTTTTAAGGAGAGGAGATAGAACAAACATGCACAAGTAGAATACTGAACGTGGACTTAGAACATCATTATAATGGATAGGACAAAGTGACTGTTCTAATTTTGCGTGCTTATTTGTTCTATGTCCCAGATGTTTATACAGGCTGGTTTTATGACATTTTTTCGACTCAATATTTAAGTTTGAATAAGATAATTTTAACACTCTTTTTAGTTTTTATGGAAAAATATTTGGAACATAGTACGTATTTACATCAGCAACTAGATTACACATATTATCTATAAGAAGATATAATTTTTAAGTTTGACGGCATGTATATCGTAGGCATATATTTACGAATTTATTTTAAATTTGCTAATTCACGTGCGGTTATGTACCTACCCACATAAAAAATAGACCAATCAGAATTAGAGATATAAGACATTTTCTATTTAATGATGTATCATAATCATAATCCGTGGGCCGATTTCACCGATTATAAGTTTTTGAAGGCATGACATTTTTTCTATATCTCTTGCAAAACCGAGAATCAATCATTTTCCGTCGAGGACAAATTGCACTATTTCGTAACTTATATATGTTACGGGTAATGCTAGAAGATTAAGAAAACCTAGGTTTACCCAAGGAGTTTGGGTAAAACTATTTAGCTTAGACAATATTCAATGTTATGAAAAAACAACATCCTGTTTCAAATATATTAAGAAATCGAGTGAAAATTTAAATTCACTTACATATTGCTCAATTTGCGTGGAAAATGTCTTTGGCGGCTGCGTCTGCTCATGTACACTTATACAATAGGTTCTAGACATGATTTGTCAATGTCTGGAATAAATTAAGCACCAAAAACACAACAATTCATATAATCTTAGAATAATTTTCTGTTTCAACGAGGTGATACTATTGATGCGTCCAGCCACACAACAACAAAGTGTCGAATCAAATAAAATGGCGGGAATGGCGTCGCGGGCTGTAATTGGTTGATAACTAACAAAACTGTACAAACAAGCAAGAAACTTTTATTACGGTGTTGTGTCATATATAACATTTATTTGTGTTTTTTTTTGTATTAAAACAAATAATTTTTGAATTTATCTTTATCCAGAAGTATAATATATTATATATAATATATGTATATTAGTAAAAATCGAGGTGGTCTTAACAAAACTGCATTAAAAGTTAATTTTCGAATAATTTGGCAGATAGAACAAAAAAGCAGAAAGGCGACGAGTTGGTAACACCATAAACAACATATTTTTCCGCAAGGTGTAATCTTATAGGAGTCTGAGCCGTAAATCTTGCCAGAGACAAGCGCCCAGACTAAGTTAGACTTATTAGCCGAGAGTTCCGTATGACAATTAAATAAATAAATAAATAATGATGGACAATTCACACAGTATCATTTGGCCCCAAGCTAAGCAGAGCTTGTGTTGTGGGTACTAGATGACCGATATACTTAATAAATAATACTACATAGATATATTTTTGATTACATGTTTAGTAAAACATCCAGAACACCCTGAATAAATATCTGCAGATCGTACAGACATTTCTCCCGACGCGGGAATTGAACCCGCAACCTCTTGCGTCGCAGGCGGACCTTCGCCCGCTGCGCCACAGAGGTCGTGGAAGTGTTTGAAATATCTATTAACGTATACCCTTACGTGGTTAGCAGCCGTGTTGGCTGAGTGGTATGTACCCCTGACTTTCAACCCGCAGCCAGGTCTGGGGTTTGATACCGGCCGAGCACCAATGGATATTTCTTTCTTGAAAAATATGTTTTACACGTGCTTTAACGGTGAAAGAAAAATCGTGAGGAATCCCGCGGCTTAGTAGCTTCAGACGTATTTGCTTACAGTGATAAGGCCGCCCATCGCACTTCTGTTTTTAGCTTTTAAATGTTCTTTGTTTCCATTGTTTTATTTTATATGACTGTGTTAGCTGTGTTATTATTAAGCTGTACAATAAAGAGTTATCTATATATCTATCTTACACCTTTATTCTGCAAAAAAAATAAAAACCGGGCAAGAGCGAGTCGAACTCGCGCACCGAGGGTTCCGTGCCATCATACAATAAAATATAATGATAAAGGCAATATAATGTTGGAGAACCTTGACAGCGCCATCTCTTGTCTTATAGAGGAACTTATGCAGATTATTTACACTTTCGATGAATTCTATGAAACTTCGGAGATAAAGGGGGGGAACCGTCGTTTTATCAACATTTTTGTAAATAACTCAAAAACGATACGGCTTAAAGGAAAACTAAAAACTGTTTAATCATGTGCAAATGAATACCTTCAATATGTTATCCCACACGACCTAGTAACTTCACAAAAGATTTGAAACCCCCTTCCACCCCCCTTGTCTAAAAAACTATGCAAATAAGAGAGTTCGAAATAATTTTCCTATAAACTTTACATACACTTCTATTAACTATTAAAGTTTTACGGGTATCTATCTATGTAGTTTATGGTTTATCTATCAGTCAACTAGTACCCATAACACATGCTCTGCTTAGCTTGGGGCTAGATGATGTTGTGTGAATAAAATTAACTCTCGGAGGTTACCATTTTTTTTTGTAACCTGTATCCTCCAGTTCTGCGATCTTCATATCATGCACTTTCATTTGATACCAGACTTGGGTATGATTGAAAGCATTTGATTGTTTACCCCTACTTTCAACCCCCATAACTCATGGATAGCTCAATATTGATTCCTATAAAAAAATGTTCAGTTGTGCATTCAGAACATAATTACCTTTCATTTGATACCAAACACGGGTATATTTGGAAACATTCGAATTTTTATCCCATCTTTCACCCCTTAAATCTTGTAAACTTTTTAACTGTTTTTTATAAAGTATATTTAAGAACTACCGCCGAAAAATCTGCTTATAAATAAAAAAAAAGTGCATGTATATACAGCCAGTTTTTAGAATTTTTATAGTTTATAATAGTTAACCAATCGTATAAACCAAATACTAATTTGAAGTCAAAAACATGAAAAAATTACAATAAGATCTAAATAACGAATGTTTTGTTAGCGCTACAATTTTTTTTACACTGACGTTTACATCTTCAGTGCGTCGTCTTAAAGCAAGGTGTTTTCATATTTGTTGGCGTCTTATAGCACAATATTCTTCTACCTCTAATATGCATAGTTTGCTAACTCGTTTTCTAAACGGTACATATTATAAACCAAAACCCAATTAAACAAAATTCTTGCAAACGAACAAAACTTACTACGTATTTTTTCACAAAAACTACCTTGCATCCATTTACCGTTTCTCCAATAAGCGCGGAACTCTAAAAAGAACAAAGAAAATTATTAATAGCTTGAACCGTGAACTACTCAGGGCTGCAAACAGCAGGCATCCGTCTCACTCTAACAGGAGTTTAATGAGAGAGACAGAAGGCGCGAGTTTTTCACCACAAAGAGATATTTCCAGCACAGATCGTTACAAGAAGCGTCGGGGGTATAATATTGTGCTCGAGATGAGGCGAGGAAACTGGCGTTCCTGTAACCCTTTCTGTCATTTTAAATAATACTTATTTCTGGTTTAATTCATATTTTTGGTGTAAATCAATAAAAAAAATCAGCATTAGACTGCCTCCGCGGATCGATTGACTTTTGAAAGACAGTTTAAAACACTATACCTACCTATATTTGTCTAGCAAGTATTATCTTAAAATTACAGCAGTTTTATCCGTTTATCTATACATATAAAATTCAAAGTCCTGACGTTGATATATCAGTCAGTCAGTGAGTCACTGACTGACTGATATATCAACGCACAGCCTAAACCACTGGACCTAAAGACTTGAAATTTGGCACACATATACCTTAAGTATCCTAGAGGTGCACTAAGAAGGGATTTTTCGAAATTCTCACGGGATAGGGAATAAATGGGATTTATATTTTCGAATCAAAGTGGCTCTGCGTGAGAAAGGGGATTTCCACGCGGACGAAGACGCGGGCAAAAGCTAGTCTTTATATAGACAACAGCGTCCGGCACTAAGTCAGAACTACTTGCCAAAGGTTCCGCATAACAATTATATGGAAATATCTATTTACGTACACCTTTACAATATGTACTTGCCTATTATCATGAGGAGGTTGTTGCCATACTCACCGCGGTTAGCAGGCGGGTTGGCGAGCGCAGTACGTGATATTTGCAGATTCTTCCTACATCTTCCACGGACTCATCTCTTGCCCAGTGGAGGCAAGAAAGGCATTCTACTGCCGGCACCCAACGGCAAACATTAAATACCGCCTGTCTAATAGCCACACACGAGGAAGCTCCGCGCCGGCCGGAGGCATTTGTTTTCCATCACCCTGTATTTTCCTCTTCCATTAAGCTATATTAAAGGACACCGTATACAGGCAGGTTTTTCATTAAGCTGTGTACTTTCACGCCTCGTGTTAACTTCACACCGGTTATGTTGTACAACGGGCTTTGAGGAGTTTCACGCTTCGTGCTAACTTCATACTGGTTATGTAAGGCTTCGGAAAAATTTGCGTCTGTATGTTTTTTGGGATTTTCTGGACTGGGGTGTTGTTGGAGCGATTTCGGGATCGTGGTGAGAGGATTTTGTGTACATAGGATTTTAGGTAAGCAGGTAATTAATTTACGTCAAACCGTGTTCATTTAATCAATGTTAGGATAATTTTATATGTTAGTGATTATAAACACCATAGTTCTAGAACTATGGTGTGACATCTGGAGATGTCGTGCCTAGCCCTCCTCATGGATTTCTAAGATCATAATGGGGTTGTTGCCATACTCGCCACGCCTGGTAGTCGGGCCGCAATGTGGACTGTTAATCTCTTATTTTAAATATGTTTGTTAACATTATGCCGACGACGCACAATGGTTATGCTAATAAAAAAATTGTTATTGTTACCATTAATTGTGAAATCATATTGTACGAAGTTTGGTGAAAAAAACAATACGCACAACGACCGGCTAACACTGTGTTACACTGATTCCAAATGAGCGTGCTCACTCATTTACAAAATAAACAAAACGGTGCGGGCGCGGTCTCGTTATAATTAAGGCGTATCTAGCAGTTTTAATCTTTGGAACTAGGCCCCACTCATTCCATTGTTTAAAATGGTGCCTTGAGGAGACTCTCAACTTAAGGCATAGTTAAATGCACTAAATTGAAACTTGCGGTTGCGTTTAACATTTCTCTTACACAAATGTTTACTTGCTTAGTATTGTTACGTCACCAAATACTTTGAAACATATTACCTACATGCCAAAAACATTATTAGGCCCTTTACAGCTTCTGAAGCCGGAAATTTTCAACTTACGGTAATTTCTTAACAAAACCAATATAGTACCGTTTCGCACCTGTTCGTTGGAAGTATGTTACTTTGAAAATTTCAAATTTGGAAGGAATATAAACACGTTACTCCACGTATCCGCTTCCGATCAACACATGCCATCAGTAGCGATTGCCAAGACGCTAGGGTTGCACTTTAAGTTGCAATGCTTTCGAGAAATTATTAACTATTCTAAAATTCTACTAACGGGTGTCTTAAATTCTGTAAATTTCGGATGGATGCCCACAACAGTTCATAAATAAATTGTATTAATTTTTCATACTGTAATTTTTGTCTAACTGTAATTTAATGTATTTGCTTATTCCGATTAATTTTCATACATTAACAGTCTAGTCACCCGCATTCATAGTTAAGATCTAACTGTTTGGATGTAGTACATGAAAAAGGGTTCAGGTACCATAAAGAAAAATAGGCGTTTTAAATGCGGCAAAACTAATTAGCAATTTTTGTAACTTTGCCTAATAGGCTATTTTGCTATCACAAAAATGGTGTTATTGCTGTTAATACCCTATTAATTATTATCTTTAAAAAATGTATATTCATTTTAAAGACAGACATTTACAGGGCAGTATTTTCATTTCTATGTCTATATTGCTAACTTCCTCATACAACAATGTTATTGTTGCTATAGTAAATATTTGTCTGAACATTAACGCCTCCAGGCTCTATGTGCACAGAGACCGTTCGCTCCTAAATTCCCATTGCTACAACATTTATTGTTACGTACTAGCATTACTAGGTCGTAGATACTAGCTAGTACGTACTAGTAGGTATTATTGCGTTTATTGTTAGTGCCAACCCTACTGGCTCGCTTAGTAACTCGGATATTCGGAACGTTCGAAATTCAGGACGTCGTCGGCTACGCGACGGAAACACCCGAACGGACACGACTCCGGTAACAGCTGATTTGAACGAACGGTGTTCCGTTTTCAAAATTTATTTGAAGTTGTTTTCTTTGTGGTCATGCCTTTTAGGGAGCTTAGAAGTAAGTAATACATAATACTTACTTCCAGGCTCATTTTGGTAACTCAAGTTGAAAATCGAAGAGCTGTGAATCCACTGAGAGATGAACCACTTGTGTTTTTAATTGACGATTCAAATAATCATCATTTCAGCCCTAAAACATTCACTACCGACACAGGCCTCTCTCATGGATCTCCATGAGGCGTAGTTGCCATACTCACCACGCTTGGCAGGCGGGTTGGCGAGCGCAGTACGGGATGTTGATACACGGAAAGACGCTGCTGCCCATCTTTCGGGGGTATCCCGTAGCAGGCTCTTACTGCATCCACGGGCATGAGAGGAGGCGTAACATTCTACTGCCAGCACCCCATTCAATTAATGTGCGTCTAAGATTTAAATCGTTAGATACGCCCTACCTTACAGTGAGACCGCACAGTTTTATTCACACTCATATAGAATCAGTGTAACTCTAAACATAGTGTTAGCCTGACGTGGTGTGTTATTTTTACCCGACTGCGCCAGAAGAAGTGTTATGTTTTTTTTTCACTAAAGTTCGTGCAACATGATTGTTTAATAAATGGTAACAATAACAGTTTGGTTTATTGGCAAATCTAGTGTGCGTGCGTCGACAATGCCATAGTTCTTGCGGTGTCAGGGCACATCTTATGATTTAAATCTTTACTGGTACCCATAATACAAACTCTGTTCACTATGAAGCGCCTTGAAATTACCAGTAACATATTTTTTTTTGAGTCACGTTTGCAAAGTTTTATATTAGCAAAGCTCACCTTCAGATTTATGAATGTTTTTCTAACAAGAATCAAACTAGCAACCAGCAGCCGTCTATTATTTTCCTCTTCACGCTTCCTATCGTCAGTGTATTCATGTAACGCACTTCCTCTTGTCAGATCCGACAACAAAAGTTCCCGTCACACCACACAAAGCCGCTATGATACAAGGATTCCATTCATCTACATAAAAACCTTAGCCGTCAATGCGAACATCCCAATTCATCACACCGAAATAGACAGGCAGTAACTCAGTGAACACCATCGTTGGGAATCAGTGAATCGCAGTACGCAATTTTCGCGTCAGAATGAAAAAGTTGCGTTCCATTTAGCCATAAGCCCCAAAGATAGCACTTCAAGGAGTTTGTGGGCCTCGGAGATGCTGACTCGGAGATTAGAGAATCACCCCCTTAGCTTATCACGGCAAATCCGACTGTAACCTTATAAAAATAAGGCAGAGTTTGAGTTTTAAATGCGTTCCGCATATACTTTTCACGCATGGCGCGCGGTCATTCCTTATAGTCGACCTTAATGCGTATACTTTAAAGCGCATTATGGAGAGTTATTGGGGATAAGCTTGCCGCGGTAATGGAATGTTCAAGAAGTTTTGGAAGACAAAAAGCGGGAATAGTTTTACGTCGACCTCATAATGGCTATGGCTGTGAGGTTCTTTGAAACAATTACTTGAGAGCTGAAAGCTGACGCTAAGTTAAATTGAATTAGCAAAGTTACGCGATTTATTTATTTTTATTAGAGCATCGCGAGAAGAATAAGGTGTGAATACAAGAATTACTTTTGTTGAAAATAAAAACTTATATTCCTAGCAGAAGTGATTTTCATTTACTTTAGTTCAGATTAGCTTGTAAAAACTGTATTTTTCTGATCTTACTTCTCATCATCATCATCATTGTCATCCACAGCCTGACTTCACCTACTGCTGGGTATAGACCTCCCTTAGTTTGTGCCTTCCACCACGGTCCTGTGCTAGTCGCATCCACTGTCGCCTTGCGATGAACTATGTCGTCGACCCACCTCGCCCCGGTTGCCCAACACTTCATTATCATCATTTCAGCCGTAAAACGTCCACTACTGAACTAAGGTCTCCCTCTTGGATCTCCATGAGGGGTAGTTGTCATACTCACCACGCTTGGAAGGCGGGTTGGTGAGCGCAGAACGGGATGTTGATATACGGAAAGACGCTGCTGCCCATCTTCCGGAGGTGTCCCTCAGCAGGCTCTTACTGCATTCACGGGTAGGAGAGGAGGGGTAACATTCTACTGCCGGCACCCCACGGCCCGACACTTAGTAGTACGCTAAATATTGACAACAACTTTATTAAAACTGAACTAAGCTTGTGCGAACAGTGGCTACGGGATCATAACTTAGAGATAAATTTCAAAACTCGATTCTGATAATAGGATCCATGCGGAATTAAATAATTATAATATCATTGCCCTCAAGGCAGTTTTATGAAATTTGAATTTTTTTTTTTTTTTTGTTTTCTCGGAAACTTTCGCCCCCTTTTCTGGTACCCCCAATGCCAGGCAGTCCCAAAGCAGGTACCAATGCTTGTAGTACAAGGTATTAAGTATATCAATCATCTAGTGCCCACACTAGCTCTGATTAGCTAGGGCTAGATAATGCTGTGTGAATTATCCAACATTATTTATTAATAAAATCTTACTGCTACACACGTACCAAGTAAATATGCTAGCTCTTAAATTTACAAAGGAACTGAAAGTAATTCACCTTTCAGCTTCAAAGCCTCGGGAGCCGGGCTTAAAATCGGGTTATTCTGCGGTGAAACATGAAGGTGCACTCAGATGAACGCAGAATCACCATCATCAGATCACAATTTGTCCACGGCAATATAGGCTTCCGCCGTGGGGTGCCGGCAGTAGAATGATACCCCTCCTCTCATGCCCATGGATGCAGTAAGAGCCTGCTAAGGGATACCTCCGGAAGATGGGCAGCAGCGTCTATCCGTGTATCAACATCCCATACTGCGCTCACCAACCCGCCTGCCAAGCGTGGTGAGAATGGCAACTACCCCTCATGGAGATCCATGAGGGAGGCCTGTGTTCATCAGTGGACGTTTTATGGCTGAAATGATGATGATGATGAATATAGGCTTCTCCTAATATGCGTCTCGGAATCCGCAGGCTGATAACAACTTATCTCGGACAGGTTTGCAAAAGGCGTAAATCTCGCGATCAGTGCTGTCAAACGTCATTTTTTTTATAAGCTTTCAGCAAGGAATTGACGTTTGAGAGTGATCAACGGTCACTCTCGTCTACTCTTTGCCGGCCGACTTTCGCTGTTTTTGGTGTGCCGTGCCCTTAGACGAGATAAAAGACACGTGGCGTGGCGGTACCTAAACCCAAAACACGCGGCTTAGTTAGCTTCAGACGTATTGATCTGTTTTTCCTCTGACTAATAGCTGACTAAGCTGCGAGGATGATATAGGTAGGTATGGATGATGGATGGTATAGGTGCTGGGCAAGCTTAATCCATCTAACAACGTCCTAGACACTGCAGCGTCCCATACAGCATGATTACCAGTTGCTGACGTTTTATAAATTATCTTTAATAAATGCTAAGCTTTTAGTCACTATGCTGGGCAGGCGTGTTGGAGATCACAGTACTGGTTATGAGTCTTCAGATGGATCTGGTATTTCCTTTTGACGGCTATCTAGACAGCCTTACAAACGTACCAAGTACCTAAAGCTTTTCACTAAGAAGCTGAAAGGTGACTTCACCACTCAGCTTCAGTGTGTCTACCATGAGTTGTCACTTGTTAGATCGCCTGCCGTTACTACAGTAGTAATAGTACGTTACTATGACATCTTTTAGATTTGTAACTCATGGTAACAAATTATAAGCAAATGAAGCTCAAACTACAGATGCTGTATTATAGTTTATTGCGTATTTTAGTACCAAATTATCCGCTAGAGGCGCTGTACAAATTTTCATACATTTTTTTAACTTTAATCGCTAGCAAGTATGGATTGTGAAAACTTATGGTAGATCTACAGAGCCTTGAGACTCGGGCTTAAATCGGGTTATTCTGCGGTGGAACATGTTAGGGTGCACTCAAGTGAATGCAGGATCATTCGATAAAGTGCGCCTTCACTCATAAAATATCGGCTTGTGAAAGGCATCACTAATACTAGCATAGAAGCGAAATGTAACTTGTGTCGTAACGCAATTGCTAAGAATTTCAAAATGGTATTTGTTTGTAGCAGCACCCAACTACGGCGGGAATGGAAACCAATGCTGTTTTTGACACACCGTACTATGAGTTGATGACCGATTTATGAATAGTATTTTAAGTGGGTAATACTATTTGTATTTTTTAAATAAAAAACCTATTTCTAAAAGAAAATCTCAAATCATGCTTTGATGATAAAAAAAGTAAGGCCTTCGCATCTATTATAGACGATTTATACAGCGTCAGCAACTGGTAATCACAGCATGATTACCAGTTGCTGACGCTGTATAAAGACGAGACGCTGCAGTGCCTGGGACATTGTTAGATGGATTAAGGCTTGCCCAGCACCTATACCATCCTATTCATCCATTTGATGATAACTCCTTACAATATACAACCTATATATTTTTTAATAATTTTAATATACAGTATTGTAGTAGTGCTCTGTATGGAACCACACTATGCAGTAAGTATATTGTTTTAGTAATTAACTAAAATTATTCATTGAGCACCAGCCGGCGTGTAGTTGCAATCTGGCATTTTTTGTACATAAGTCCATAGTCCACCTTTTATATATTATATATCACTGTTCACATAAATCTCTCTCAACTTGCAATATTTTGCCCAGTTTTATGTTTTTAGCATTTTTGTTGTTTTCATGGAAAAAAATCGTGAGTCATCTTGCTATCATTGAGTTTCGCTTCTAATGTCACATTATTATTGTTTATTGGATGATATGAAGCTGAAAGGTGGTACTCAGGACTCTCATTGGCAATCGTAAAATGTTAGAAGTTTTTTGATGTCCTCAAGGGTTTTATGAGCATGTTTATTGCGTAATTTTATGGTAGCACGAATTACTCTAGGAATTAGTTAAAGGAAAATGGACTTTATTGCAGTAGATTTTAATCATAATTTACCAGTAGCAGGAAGAACCTTGCAGCCGTAGATATGTTTGACTGCTATTTGGCTTGTTGTCATTATGTTTTTTTATCGCCTGTCGTAGAAACTGAGAAATATTGGACATAAATAAAATCGTACTCCTAATATAAACATGAAAGTTTGTTCGGATGTCTGTTACCACTTCGAGCAAATACTTCAAAACAGATCAAGCTGACACTTTGCTCAGACATAAATGTAATACAGTACTATAAAGACTACTTTTCAGTAACATATTTAGACTAATTTTAAATCAAAATTAGTAAAAATATTTATTTTATTCAGTGCGACCACAGCAGGAGTGTTTTTGAACGAATCGATTTACAAATACAAATCGGTAGCAGTGGCTATCCGTGTATCAACATCCCGTAAGGCGCTCATCACCCCTATTTTGAAAGAAAATAAACACTAGAGTTTCTAGAACTTGACGACTACCGTGCCGCAGCCGTGATAAAGGAGACGCGGGACCCTACATAGGGACATAATATCTTTGGTTTTTTGCAAATATTTATCTTGAGCCTGGGCGTGTTCGATGCATGATAAGTCGTATTTACAATAAAATATATTTAAGGATTCCATAAAATTTCTGGTTTTCATAGCTTTGCTTAGTATTGGGATTCGATGGTGCTGTATGAAGTATCCTGCATTTTATTTTAAATTATGCATTATTATTATTTTAGAACAATTAAAAATTTTGAATAATATTAACAATAAAATGACCGGGTATATATCGCCTTATCTATCTTAATTTTATTGCCTGACGTTTCGACAAGTAAATAACGCGATAAATACACGGTCAAATTAGGCGGACAATATGTATTATGCGTCGTTATCACAAATATAAAGTTAGACATACATAAAATACCGCAGAGAGCTAATAGACTATAATAAACATATTGCTATAGCCTTAAAACTTATAGTATTTCGAGTTGGAAAGTCCATTTCGGATTAAACTACACCATTGAGTGCTATAAACTCTCGTTTCGCTAATCCAAAGTCAAAGTTTGAGGTGCCGTAATATTATTATTAACAAAACGAGCCTCACTTATAATGAAATTAAAATTTTGTTTATGTGATACTCTAAGGTGATTCTATTGCATGAAATTATATAGAACCTGCTCTGTTGTAGAACCTTCTTACACATCGGTTGCCACACGTCACAGAGAGCGGGTTCGTAATACAGGCGAAGAGAAAAGTGGAATAGAGGCTGCTAGTCAAAAATTTAAATTGTTAGGTACGCCATCAACGTAATGAGACCGCGCAGTTTTGGTTCCACACGAAACGAGTAAGCTGACTCATTTGGAATCAGTAACAATAATGATAACACAAGAAATGGTAACAGTTTGGTTAATAGTTTTAACAGTGCGTCGGAATTAATGTTACCACATACATATATCCCTTCAACTGTGACGGCCATTTTGCGCGAATCAACACATCTGTGTCGCCGCTTTTAGGTGGTCACGCGCGATATCGGCGCGTTTGGTTTAAATGACAATATCTCAAAGTTTTGTATGGGAACTTATGTAAAACTTATAAAGACAATGACCTAGTTGTCATAATGTCATCACAATTAATCCACACGTGCGGCCGTGTTTTAGAAATGTTTTTTTAAACGATGAAATCATCAGATGAATATTTTTTTAAACGATAGTACGCATAAACTCTTTCAACTTTAAACCCCATCCTATAGTACTCAAGTTATCCTGTAAGAAAATACCTACGATACATTGAACGAACAGTTGTAACAAACAAGTGTCACAAATCAGACCTTGCTAAGCATTAAGTTAGCTGCTGGAACAACTAACGCTGATCTTCCGCCAGAACAGACAGTGATGATCACGGATGTAACCGCTAAGTATACAAAAATAAACAACAATAAAACAAGTGCGAGCGAAACTCACGCTCTAAGGGTTCCAAAATTAGAAGGTACTCGTACCATGAAATATTTATGCTAGGCACTTATTGCCTAGCATAAATATTTCATGGTACGAGTACATCGTTCACCAATTTACTGGTATATGTATGTATTTTTTTTATATTCAGCAAAACTTATCAAAAATAACCCTACAACTACTTCGTTTTGAATGTACGCTAGGTGGCCGTATGCGATAATTTATCGCATCGGGAATAATCAAAAGTATATTTTAAAATTGCAATGTTAATTCTGAATTGCACGCATTTTTTATCATGTAAAAACACAGCATAATTATTTTGGTCAATTATTTTCATCGAGGTTACTGTAATTGTTACCCTGCGGCTTAGTTAGCTTCAGACGTATTGACCTGATCTTTCGTCTGACTAATTGCTGACTTAGCTGGTATAGATGCTATACAAGCCTAATCCATCTAACAATGATCCATGCTCTATAGCGCCCGATACAGCATGAATTGAATCCGAATAGTTGTTAACGCTGTTTAATTAATTTACAATAAGATGCAAAGGCAAAATCAATAAATGCATTAGTCGATTGATCTTTGCAATAGCTATAAGTATACGTTTCAAGAAACCCCCATTCATCAATTCATTCTCCATTGTCTCTAGGTGACTACGACCCAATGTCAACATCCAACAGGTTGGATGAATCGACAGAATCCATCTTTTTATCTCGAATAGGGGAGCATTCATCCCTTAATTCGTCTTTTGGAGGTCATGCTAATTGAAATAGGTATAGGAATTGACTTTTATCGTATTGTGTTACTTTTTTTGTTACGTTTTTTTTGGTTTTTTAAGCCAGAGAAAGACTAAGCAAAACCCAAAAAGCACAAAAAGCCAAAATAAGAACCTATTCCTAGAAACCTGTGATTTTGGATGGACATTTATAATAATCACGCCGAGTTAACGTTAAAAAAGTGCTAAAATAATAATTTTAATAATAATATAATTATATATAATTTTATATATAATTTTAATAATTTTAATTTGGGGTACCTAGTAAAACGGGGATGATTGGATTTTTTTGTTTATCTGTTGAATAGGACATTTAAAACCATTGAGGGGTTCTAGAAGTTATTCTATTTAGAGTTTTGCTTGCGAAATATTCAAGTTTTAAATTAATTGCCGATGTTCTCCCCTCTTGAATCTAAACTACAATCGGAAAAAAATCGTGGATGAAGTTTCAACAATTAACTTTCTAGAAAAATCACAACGGTAAACTATATTTTATAAGTGATACGGTTCACGAAACATACCGGAGTATATTTTATATAAAGCCCCACGCAAGGAGGGGCATTTAATCCCATGATGATCATCATCATCAATTCAGCCGTAATACATCCACTACTACACATAATTGCCTCCTTCATGGATCTCCATGAGGCATAGTTGGCATACTCACCACGTTTGACAGGTGGGTTAGCGAGCGCAGTACGCATAAGAGAGGGTAACATTCTACTGCCGGCAGCCCAAGGCCAATGATGATGATTTTCTTGAAAAATCGAAACGTGTCGGAATAAACTTTGACGTGACACTGCGTGAGTAATACCCGTATTTACAAAATGAATACTGGAATACTTTGCTACTGTCATGGGACAGTAGTTTATTCCGAGACGACCTCAGTGGCGCATCTTTTTATTACATACATATATGTGTAAAGACGTTCTAAGTTGACATTAAACTTTAATGGAAAATGTTTATTTCATTATTTTTAGTGGGTACGTTTAAATAAAAGCTTGTTTATTAAAAAGTTTTTTTTTACTTATAATTTATTATTATGTTTTTTTACATAAACACAATCAACAAGAAAGGCAACCAACTTGATAAAATAAAATAATTTTCAGAGGCTGTGTTATAAGATAATACGATATGCGTAAAAAAAAGAAAAGAGACTATCCAAAATGTTCAATAGGAGAAACGAAAAAAATAATAAATAGGCTTATCCAATTTTAACCGTGGATACTCCATTGTAGGCCCTAACACCATGTATAAGTAGATAGAGTTAAGTAAAATAAAAGCTTCTAGAAAAACAGCTCCCATCAGCGCTCTCTATTTGATTGGGGCGATACATCCGTTGTCACTTCCGTTTCACTTAGACCTTTAGGCTGCTGTTATAATAGAAACCGGCTTCTGAACCGTAAATGCAAGCACTATGAAAAAGGAAGGAAGAAGAGTTGAAGAAAAACTATTAAAGGAACTCGCAAGATGCATAAATAAATTTGATAAAGGCGATACATCCGTGGTCACTTTCGTTGTCACTTAGGCTGCTTTTACAACGGAAACAGACTTCTGAACCGTGAGAGTCAAGCACTATAAAAAACTAATTTTTGAACTGACTTCAAAAAGAGGGCAGAGCGTATCATAGTAGAGCGTATAATCAACCCTAATCATAATATGTTCATAGATTTATGAATTTGTATAAAAACTACTACCATGGGGTGCCGACATAAGATTGTTGGCTTTCCTCTCTTACCTGTCGATGCAGTAAGAATCTGCCAAGTTGATACGTCTGCAATATGGGCAGCGACTTTCCATGTATCAACATCCCGTACTGCGCTCGTCAACTCGCCTGTCTAGTGTGGTGGGTGAGTTTAGCAACAACCCCCACATGGTCTTAAAGATCCATGAAAAGGCCTTTGTTCAGCATTGGACTATGACAGCACTCCTACGACTGACATGATGATAAAAACTACGTAAAGAGACAAAAAAGCCCTGCGCGACCGTGATAGAAGTAAATAACGTTCAATGTTACGTCTTTTTTTTCTATCATGTTACAAAAAGTGACTCCTTGCAAACACGTCCTTAAAATTTCACTCTCAACTCTCGTTTAAGTATCGATTATGCAATCTAGTAAATTTGGACGATTAAGAAAATGTACCAAACCATGTTACGTAAATTATGTTTTGAGCCTGGTTTTATTAAACAATTCTGTTTGTGTCAATGATGAATCATGGGATAAATCCACCTCCACCGAATTGATCTCACAATACACAGAAAAATACCTTGCGGCAGACCCAAAAGCTCAGCATAGAGAAGTGTAGAAGGAATAAAGAGAGACCCTGCTGTGGCACAGTACAGACAAAGGCCTTTGCATCTATTTTAAGTGATTTATTCAGCGTAAGTAACCAGTATGCATGCTATATATTCTGCTATGTCTGGGCCATTGTTAGTTATAAGGTTTGCCCAGCACCTATACCATCCTCTCAGCTAAGTCAGTTATTAGTTACAGGAAAGAAGGTCCTACGTATCCAGCTAACTAAGCCGCGGGATTCCTCAGAATGTTTCCTTCACAGTTAGAGCACTTTTTAAATGTGTACACAATTTTTTGATACAAGAATTGGTGCAAGGCCTGTATCAAACTGTAGATCTACCGTGAGTTTTCTCAATCTATAATCGCTTGGAACTATAGTTAAAAAAAAATTGAAAACTTGTACAGCGCCTCTTGCAGATAGTTTGCTACTAAAATACGCAGTAAACTATCCTACAGCTACTGTAGTTTAAGAATAAGAATAAGAAACGTTTATTTTGTGTCACAAAATATAAAACAATAACACACACAATAACAAAATTAGAAATACTGACAACAAAAATGGTCGCCACTCAGCTATTTTTACGGTAAGGCTGTGAGCCGTTACTGTAACGCTGGTCTTCCGTGACGCCAGCGTGCGCAAAGCAACATCTGAGACATACTAAGTATTATATAAAGAAAAAAAAACAATAGAGCTTAAAATTATACATAAATGTAATGGCAACACAAACAAACAAAAACAGAATTATAAACAAAATGGATACAAGTCTTTAAAAACACATTTAAACAAGAGTGTCTTTAAAATAAATTAACAATTAAGGCCACAGACCGACTACGTGAGGAACTGTTGAAGGTGTAAAAGATTTTTTTTCATGCATTTTTTAAAGGAATAAACAGTGTTTGGGCTTCATTTGCTTAGATACCATGAGTTACAAATCTGACAGATGTCATTACGTATTATTTCTGTAGTAACGGCAGGCGAGCTAACAGTGACAACTCATGGTAGACACACTGTGCTAGGTCAGAAAAAAGTGCTCGTTGCACACTTTCGGTGTAAAAGCAGTGAACGTGTTCTTTCAATGCGCCTTTATTTGCAGAATTGATTTACCTTAACAAAGCAACACCCTTGACCTGAATAAACAGTTCTTGTGATAAATGAAACTATCAGGCGGACGTACGGAACAATGGAGGAAGGCCTCTGTGAAAGGATCTCGGGATGTTGGATTTGTCCGTGTCGCTATGATTAATTTCTGATATTGGATGAAAGTAGTTCGGCAGCGGATGATTTTGTTTAAGTGGATGGACTTCGAAAAAAGTTCAGGTTCTCAGTTCGTTTGTATTTATAATATTAATAATAACATAAGCCGTGGGGTGCCGGCAGTAGAATGTTACCCCTCCTCTTATGCCCGTGGATGCCTGTTAACGAATCCGGAAGTTGGACAGCAGCGTCTTTCCGTGTATCAACATCCTGTACTGCGCTTGCTAACCAAAATTGCCAAGCGTGAAGAGTTTGGCAACTACCCCTGTTGTGTTCAGTAGTAGACGTTTTACGGCTAAAATGATAATGAATAATATACATTTTATTTCAGTCAACAAATAAAGCATACAAAAGAACAGAGTAACTTTTAACGAAGGTGCGGTGTTGCGTGTTATTTATTTTTGTTATTTTCGTTTCCTTAGAACTTGGCACTCCTACCCATATCCTTCTTAATTCATCGATACACATTTAATCCATTATACCTTTTGTTGGCGTATTTGTATTTAAGGCGCTTTAGTGAGCCAGTGACTTTGAGAGTTTCGTTCCTCGTGCCTGTTGTAGGAAGAGTTCTAAATTTAATCCTTGCGCACTGTCGTATTTGCAATAATATTGAAGTTATTTATAAATTAAAAGTTATATTTTTTTTTATTTAAAGGGCATTTGGTTATAAATAAATTATCTACCCGTTGGTGTAAAAATAAAAAATAAAAATTATTGTAACTTTAGAATAAGATAAAGGTTTTGTGTTTTTTTTTAGGTTTCTTTGAGAATTAATACTGAAGTAAATACGACGTTTAAGCAAAATTTTAAACGGGGACTTTAAATATAAAATGTCGAATATTTTTAGTGACCTTTCAGTTATTATCCACTACCTGTATTTATAGAGGGTATATAGCATCTGAAGAACAACAGAACTCCGCGATCAGCTCGCTTACGCGCCTTTTACGTACGATTTCATCCCAAAACATTTATAGCAATTATTTATATATGCAATTCAAAAACCAAATATTTTTTTGAGATTTGAGCTTATTTTAAATTAAGAATAAACTAATCCAAAATAGTTGGTTAGTTCATTATGTTGAAGTCAGATCTAAGACCTAAGTTGTAGTCTCAAATTTTCCAATACTTCAAACCTCAAACACACTTGCAATCTAGGCTAGATTTTAAAATACTGTTGCTAGATTATCTAGCAACAGTATTTTAAAATCGACTCCCTCGAACCATACGTCTCCATTAAAACAAACATTTAGAGCTAAGGAGCGGAGTTCTGGCTCTATACATCAGGCTGTCGATGTGGCTTAGAGCGGAACGGGGCTACACTGACACCCATATAGAAATACGTAGTGGCATCTATTGGTTGTTTCAATAGATGTTTTAGTATAAAGCTGAGCTAAGTTAAGAGATATTTTTAGTATTTAACGAGAATGTTCACGTACTTATTATTGGTGGATGCATTATTAAAAAAAAGTACGTGAATATTCCTGTTAATTAATATGAATTTCCTCCTCTCATGCCCATGGATGCATTAAGAGCCTGCTTAGGGATACCTCCGGAAGATGGGCAGCAGCGTCTTTCCGTGTAAGGCCTTTGCATCTATTATAGATGATTTATACAGCGTCAGCAACTGGTAATCATGCTGTACGGGACGCTGCAGTGCCTGGGACATTGTTAGATGGATTAGGCTTGCCCAGCACCTATACCATCCTCTCAGCTTAGTCAGCTATTATTCAGAGGAAAGAACAGGTCAATACGTCTGAAGCTAACTAAGCCGCGGGTTTCCTCACGATGTTTCCTTCACCGTTAAAGCTCGTGTTAAGTGTGCACATACATTTTTCAAGAAAGAAAAATCCATTGGTGCGCGGCCGGTATCGTAACCACGACCTTCGGATTGAAAGTCGGGGGTACATACCACTCGGCCAACACTTTCTGTGTATCAACATCCTATACTGCGTTTACCAACCCGCTTGCCAAGCATGGTGAGTATGGCAACTACCGCTCATGGAGATCCATGAGGGAGGCCTGTGTTCAGTAGTGGACGTTTTACGGCTGAACTGATGAATATGAATTTAATAATTCTCGAGAGTTACCAGAATGTAAAGAGTTATGTTATGTTTTTTGTTGGTATTATTTGTTCTGGGTTTCTAAGTATTTTAGTATGTTTAATAAGGATGTATTTACAAGGAAATAAGTATTCTATCTTCTGATACCCATAGCGCAGGAAAGTTCTGTTTACTTCAGGACAAAACGGTGCTGTGTGAAATTTACTGCACGATTTATTTATTTGCGCTTGTCAGTACAAATATATGTTAGTAGCTGTGCCGGCGAACTTTGTATCGCACCTACCACCGCAACTACTTACTACAACTTCCCTACAACTACCCTACATCTACTCTACAACTACCCATGGTCTAAATCTACTCCTATACTAAAATTAATCTAAATCGGTTTAGCGGTTTTGACGTGAAAAGTGAACATACATACATTATTACTTTAACTTTTACATATTAGTAGTTATTGGTAGTTAGTAGTTGTAGCACTCAAGCATCTTGCTTAAGGCTATTTAAGCTGAAATAGGTCCTTTTTTCTACCATTAAACACTCTATAAATTTTTATTAATTTATTATTTTATTATTATTATTATAATAAATAAATAATAATAAATAATTAATTAATTTAATTTAATTTTAATAATAAATAAATAATAATAAATAATTATTTTATTAGACTTAATTATTATTTTCTATCTTTTTGTTTAGCTTAGTTAGTTTGTAAGGATTTTCTTTTTTTTTCTTTTGTAAAATATGTTTGTGTTTTTGGTATGAAATAAATAAATTTTAATCTTTAATCTTTATTAATACTTAGTGGCATCTACTGCTTGTTTTGACGGATGTGCAAGCATTGAGTTGAGCTTTGTTGTGGATTATGTAGAAGGTATAATTTTGTGTTAAGACTATGAGATGTCCATCGGTATCATCGTCATTTGTCATTTTTAAAGTGCCGGTGGTAGAATGTTGCCCCTCCTCTCTTACCCATGGATGCAGTAAGAATCTGCTAAGGGTACCTCCGGAAGCTGGGCAGCCGCGTCTTGTATTAACATCCTGCACTGCACACGCCAACCCGCTTGCCGAGCGTGGTGAGTATAGCAACAACCCCCCATGACCTTTAGATCCATGAGGGAGGCCTATGTCTAGTAGTGGACGTCCTATAGCTGAGATGATGATCGTCATCATTATACTGATGTTTATGTCAGTTAACAGTCTCAACATTTTTAAATAGATAAATATAAAACTCTTTATTGCACACCACATTAAATAACATAAACAATTTAGAAATAAGGTAAAAAACAACACAGGAGTACAAAGGGCGGCCTTATCGCTATGAGCGATCTCTTCCAGGCAACCTTGGGATGGACAGGAAAATGAAGGAGGCTATATCGTGGCGTAAAATAAAAAAAAATAATAGCCTGGCACCACGCAAAACATGGACAATTCGTTGAACTCTGCTAACAACTTAACGGTTTATCTATTTCTATTATCTATCTTTTTTATTTTAGTTTATTTATTTATGAGCTGCAGCTAAATTTACTGCTCCAAGCTTCCAGCCAATTCGTTCAATTTGCGATGTGTCCAAGCGATTTGGAAATATGGACCCGTTCGTGTAAAAAAGGATTGGCGAAGTTTTTTAATACTAACTTTGTGTTACGACTTAGTCTTCGGATTGGCATTTGAATAGGGGCGAAGGAGAGGAGATTTTAAAAAGAGATTTTTCGAAAATTGGTTTCCTGCTTTGCGGATTGTGGTTCATTATCTCAGCCGGAACGTTCGGGCTGGACAAAGGCCTCCCTCATGGATCTCCAAGTCTGACCATAAGGGGGTTATTGCCATACTCACCACGCTTGGCAGGCGGGTTGACGAGTGCAGTGCGGGATGTTTATACACGGTAAGGGGCGCTGCTGCCTATCTTTCGGAGGTATCCCTTGCCGGATTTTTACTACATTCATACTTATCTATAACAAAAAAATGGTTCATGAAAGGATAAAAATAGTTCTATAAAAGTAGACAACTTTTTAAAAGATGACCGATTTAGTGACCTTAAAAAATTTGTCTGCTTTTACAGAACTGGTTTTTATCCTTTCGTAAACCATTTTTTTTTACAGATTCATCATCATCATTTCAGGCGTACGGCGCCCACTACTGGACAGTCATAATGTGTGTAGGGGACAGGATAGGGCTGTAAAATCATACACTTAAATTTGAGTTCGAAGAGCGGCGAGCGGAAGGAAGAATGCACCCAACAAACAAACGTGCGGTCACTAGGTCGCGTAAAAGAATACTATTTTGCCGCGCTCGGCGCGGCCGTCGGTCGGCTTCACCGCGTCGGGGGGACCTACCGCGTCCCTCTCCCGATCCAAGCGCATTCTTCCCGCGCACGCCACATTTTATTATTTATTCTTATATTTGAATGTAAAATACTTAGAAAGTTAACACAGACTTCATAAAACACAATAGTTTACACAATAGATAATTAATAGGCAACAAATATAACAACATACCTACCTACTAACTGCAAACTCAATATTTAATCACAATAACTTTAACAACACTGAATTCGTATCTTTTTACTATAGGTAGGTACGCACCCCTGAGTGCCTACTAAAATCCGCGAGCAATCTAACGCGTCGCTTACATTCCCCCCCTTAGTGCTGCGATACAGCACTCACTACCTACTGCTGGCGACTAATGCGACGCGTGTACAGTAAGACAGGCATTTCAGATCCCAACGAGTGCAACCAACAAACAAATAACTACACTTGTTACCTACAACATAAAGTAGGTACTTACAAATAAAATACAAATCAATGGAACCGAATATACAAACCAAAAACACAAAACAAACATTACAACTAAGGTGCTGCGGACCCGGCTTTAGTGAAACCACATAACCTTTAAACAACAAAATATTAAAGGGTAAAACTAATTAACATGTTTGTACAAAACAAATAAAACCACTAAAACAGTTACCTTTACACAATAAATAATATTTAAAAGTGTAAAACAAACAAACATACTTAGGACATGTACCATAAAACTACACAAGACAACAACAATTTAGGTTCTAGGCAAAACGAACAAATTACTGGTACCACCTATAGGTATTGCCCCCAATCGTAGACCTTCCAGTCGTCCAGTGTCCACTCCATAATCGGTTAGTACCGCCGACCTACCATCGCAAGGTACATAAGACTTAGGCGACCATAGTCCGTTACACCTACACCATCACGTTTATATCGCTTTACAAAAGTCCACCGATCCCTACGCAAGGATTTTTTATACGTTTTACTCACTTGCAACTTTTGCTCAGCAACACGACCGTAACACTTATCATCATCACCATTAGCCACTTCTGTACTGAACACTAACGACCTACGATGTTTTGCACGTTCACTGTAACTTTGTACTGCGATTCTGCGAGCGATGCTGGCGACCACGGATAACATCGGGCGCAGGCGGGGGAAAAACGACACGGAACACCGCGGCCGTAAACAGCTGTCGGAGGGGTCAGTAGCCGAGGGCGGCTTGGCAACAATCACTGGCAGCAGGTTCGATTCCCGCGTTGCTGGACACCGCGTAGAACAGTCGCTTAGCGGAAGCGGCCCAGCGGCGAGGTGCGGGTTCACTTCCTGCGGTCCCGCGTATCTTACGCAGGTGGATACAGCTGGCGGCAAACAACGGCTGAGTAGATCAGGTACTGGTTGCGAAAATTCTTCACAAGCGGCGAGAAGAGCGCGGGAATCATCGGGTGCTATTGGCGGGAAAGGCGCGGTTGAGTTCAGCGGGAAAGCAGCGTCGTCGTGCATGTTGTTATCAGCGGCCGATAACGGGGGTCCGGCGGAAATCACGTTGTGCGGGTTCCATTCCCGCGGTGCCGGATGCCGTACAAAGGTGGCGCGCTGAATTTTTGCTACTTTCATGCTTCTTTCTATGCACTTTTCCATCAGTTCCTGTGGCCCGATGTCGGCGGCCCGGACGCTTTTTGCAACGGCGGCGGTTGGCGGCAAACGGTAATATGTTACCGGAAGTTGCGCAGCGGCCGCGGCCCGCGCGCTTTGTATGGGTTCGAATGGCGGCAAGCAAACTTTCGGCGGGAAATCGGCATCGAACGAGTTATCAGTGGCCGAGGGCGGCCCGGCGCGAATAACATGTTGCAGGTTTGAATCCTGCAGTGCCGGGACACGTTCATACATAAGTGGCGCACCGGCTTCTTGTCTCGTGCATCCTGTTGCTAGCTTCAACTTCTAGTTCTGCTAAGTCCACTTCCAATTGTTTCTCAATCAGTTCCTTTCTGATTTTTGCCTTTTCCTTAGCGGCCATAAGTTCAAGCATTTTCTTTCGCGCCATTATGGAAGCGGGCGAAGACTTTTTTCGAGTGGATGGTTTTCTTAACGCTGTTGAAGGTCCGGGCAAACACATATTCATCTCGCTCCCGGGTGCTTTTGTTCCAACAGCAGACACATCCACTTGTTCGGCTCGGCGTTGTTGAGCATCTTCTCCGACCGCGGCGTGACGCTGTTCTTCCTTTGCCATTTGCGTGCTCACCATCTTCGAGGTGTATGAAACATCCGTACCTATTCTATCCGGCTCGTATGGACCAAATTGTAGGGGACAGGATAGGGCTGTAAAATCATACACTTAAACTTGAGTTCGAAGAGCGGCGAGCGGAAGGAAGAATGCACCCAACAAACAAACGTGCGGTCACTAGGTCGCGTAAAAGAATACTATTTTGCCGCGCTCGGCGCGGCCGTCGGCTTCACCGCGTCGGGGGAACCTACCGCGTCCCTCTCCCGATCCAAGCGCATTCTTTTCGCGCACGCCACATTTTATTATTTATTCTTATATTTGAATGTAAAATACTTAGAAAGTTAACACAGACTTCATAAAACACAATAGTTTACACAATAGATAATTAATAGGCAACAAATATAACAACATACCTACCTACTAACTGCAAACTCAATATTTAATCACAATAACTTTAACAACACTGAATTCGTATCTATTTGCTATAGGTAGGTACGCACCCCTGAGTGCCTACTAAAATCCGCGAGCAATCTAACGCGTCGCTTACAATGTGTACTTTTAGATTTAAAAAAATCCGAAGGTCGTGGGTTCGATTACGGTCGTGCATCATCGGATTTTTCTTTCTTCTGCAACCTACAGCAGTATATCAATACACATTATAGAAAATTATTTCCTCCTGTGCTAGTTTGGAACTGTACAGTACCAGAGACATTGTTAGATGGATTAAGCAAGCCTATGTTAAGCTATAATCCTTTCGGCTTAGCTTATGTATAAGCTTTGCTTAGTTTAGAACTCGATGACGTTAAGTGAAATTCCCAGCATTAATAACAGTCATGTTCTATTATATTCCTTATTCCTTCCGCCGTGGGGTGCCGGCAGTAGAATGTTCCCCTCTTTTCATGCCATCCAACCATCCAACAATAAGGATTATATCAATTTATCTCATCATAAATCTATGTTTGTATACACCCCAAACCGTAAAAATAATACTTATTTCAAAAATACAAGCTTCTAAACTTTCGTATTTCAACACTGATTTTAGCCCAACTTTGGACGAAACTAAATAATTTATGGAGAAAGAAAACTCAATAATAAACGCCGTTCCAACATAGTTTAATTATTATTATTCAAAAGATTACACTCAAGTTTTTCTATAATAACCCTTGTGCTAAAAGTCTATTCACATATTTTTGCGCGGTCGGTTTAGGAATGAATCATTGTGCATTTAATTCTAGCGCGCGGGTAACATGTCAGGTGAGATAGCATACATTTAGGCCGCGCTCACTGACGACTTTGCCTCCGCGACTAGTTGGACCTTAACAGGGGTTGTTAAATATACTTCACGAAGCCGTCTTTCAATTATAACCCGTTCTCACAATGAAAATGGCAGCTCTCAATACCACAGCGCTAGTGGAACCATAATTGCGTTCTTGAGTTTTACGAAGTGCTTGATATAAAGCATTCTGGGAAATAAATGTAAGCACAAGGTAGGTTGTACGGCTATTTCCTGTTTATGAAAGGGCTCGTCTGTTGAAGTAGGTATCGCTTTTATTGACGTTAACGTATTTTGTGATGTGATGATAGCTCTGCTTTTCTGTAGATGCCATAACACAGTCGCTTTTTGTAGAACAACACCAAGTTACTGAGCAAAGTCTGATATTAAAATATGCACAACATACTACAATTAGTTCAGTTGATTAGCCACTTGTTTGGTTTTGGTAGTTAAAGATACCAAGATTTTTTAGCCGTTGTTCGGTTTTGGTAGCTAGAGATACCAGTGATTTAGCGTTCCACTAAAACAATTATATAAGTAAACTATAGTGTTTATCGACTTTTTGTTTGTTTTGGTGCCTTAGTATTTTAGTTGTAGTTAGTATTGTCAAAACTTTATAATTCCGGTGGGGTTCGAACCCGCGTTCGTCAAATCGATCCTTGAGTCTGTCTAAAGCCGGGAATGCTTTAACAATTAAGCTGCGAAATCCGTGTCGGGTTACGCCGAAATTCTTGATATGGTGATATCGGTTGCGCACCGATTAGAGCGCCATCTACAGGTAACTAGAGTTCTGTTCATAGTCTGAAGTTGCATTCAGTAGCAATAACTAGAGGTGTCGCTATAGCTTATTCTATTATTTGTATTTTTATAGCCGTGTTGGCCGAGTGGTATGTACCCCCGACTTTCAATTCGAAGGCCGTGCACCAATGGATTTTTCTTTCTTGAAAAATGTATGTGCACACTTAACACGGGCTTTAACGGTGAAGGAAACATCGTGAGGAAACCCGCGGCTTAGTTAGCTTCAGACGTATTGCCTGTTCTTTCCTCTAAATAATAGCTGACTAAGCTGAGAGGATGGTATAGGTGCTGGGCAAGCCTAATCCATCTAACAATGTCCCAGGCACTGCAGCGTCCCGTACAGCATAATTACCAGTTGCTGACGCTGTATAAATCATCTACAATAGATGCAAAGGCCTTACTTTTTTATTTTTTATAGTGCTGAACCAAAATTAGGTACTTCAGTAGCAATTATTGCTGTATCTCTAGTTCCGGTTTTACACCGTAATGTTTGCTACCGGCACCAGATTGGTTCCTCATCATCATCATTTCAGCCGTGAAACGTCCACTACTGAACACTGGCCTCCCTCATGGATCTCCATGAGGGGTAGTTGCCATACTCACCACGCTTGGCAGTCGGGTTGGTGAGTGCAGTACGGGATGTTGATACACGGAAAGACGCTGCTGCCCATCTTCTGGAGGTATCTCTTAGCATCTACGGGCAAGAGAGGAGAGGCAACATTTTACTGCACCCCACTGCGTTAACAATGACTATTATAAATATTAGAATCTTATCCAATAACCCTAAAATATACTACCTATCTAATCAGTCTGTATGAAAGATTTCTTACACGAAAAAATATATTTCATCTGGCATATCAAAATGGGTTATTGATTTAGATACATTACGTCTCAGAAAAGTCGATTTCTCCTAATCATTTCGGATGTCTTATCACGGAAATCTTTTACTTGAAGAGAGATTTGAAGAATATGGCATGTTATTATTATGAGCCATTTGGGTCCTACTGCTGGGCAAAGTCCTCCCCCAAATCCCTCCATACATCCCGATCCTGAGCCACTTCCCTCCAGTCAACTATGTGCTGATCGAGTTTATCCCGCCATCTGCGCTTTGGTCTGCCGCGTCGCCTTCTCACTCAGTGACTACCTTAAGCCTGTATTACACTACACGGTATTCAGGGCCCGGTAGTTAGGGCGATTAGGGAGCAAGGCTTGCCGCTGAACGCTCTAACTCTTATTACACCACTCTTAGTTAGGGTAAGGGTCCCTGAATATCGTGTAATGTAATACAGGCTTTAGCCCACAAATAATAACTAAAAGATTTAACCAACGTTAGTTTTAGTTGGTTAAATCTTACCTACCTTTAAAACTCGATATTGTCTCACAGTAGTATTCTTCGTGTATTGTATTCGTATACTGATCTATGTACCTACCTACTTTTAGTCTTATTTTTAGTGACTATCTACCTACTGTATAACTCTGGTGTTAGACGTACCTACGTAAAGATTTCAGATATGAGGGCCCAATACGCTAAGGACAAGCCCAAAAGGGCTTTTTGAGTGTATTTTAGTTTAAGAACTATTGTAATTTTCTTGAAATAAAAATATGAATTAAATAAAAAATAAATAAATAAGATCGGTACGTGCAGATGAGGCGACTTTTGTAGAAGAATCGTGTAGTAATAAATAGATTGAGTTATTGTTCAATAATGTAGTAAAAAATATTAATTGAGGGGGTTATTACCATAGTCGCCACGCTTTTCAGGCGAGTCGCCGAGCGCAGTACGTGATGGTGATTCACGGAAAGACGCTGCTACCCATCTTCAGGAGCACTGCCATACCCTTAGCAGATTATTACTGCATCCACGGGCAAGAAAGGTGAGGCAACATTCTAATGCCGGCACCACACGGCAAGTTTTAACATTAAAAAGCGAATCCTTCCTGCTACGCGACATCACCCCTCAAAAATTCCTTCCGCAGCAACATTCAATCGAAATATACGAAATCTTTTGATCGAATCAGATCCCACTTGAAAATATCCGACGAAGGTTGATTCTAAATAAAATGGCTTCAGATCTCTCGCTATAGCTGCTATTCTAGGTATAGAGTATTGGTTATTGTTGAAAGGTTGTGAGTGGTACTGTGAGAGGTTTTGAGAACTTTCGCTATTGTAGAGGATCTGCCTTGGGGTGCCGGCAGTAGAATGTTGCCCCTCCTTTCTTGCCCGTGGATGCAAAAATCTGCCAAGTGATACCTCCGGAAGATGGGCAGCATCGTCTTTCATTGTATCTACATCCTGTGCGCTCGCCGTGTTTTCTTGCCGTGGGGTGACGGCAGTAAAATGTTGCCCCTCCTTTCTTGCCCCTGGATGCAAGAATCTGTCAAGGATTCCTCCGAAAGAATCTGCCAAAGATTCCTTCGGAATCACCGCGGTATTCAGTAGAGGTTATCGCTTAACATCATGAGGGCATTCGTCTTGTCTCGTTATTTAGAAGAAAAAAATGTTTTTGAAGATTAGGTAGATTAGTAGATGATTAGTCGATGAATACTATAAATTTTTTAAATAAAAATAAGTATTTCTTCTTACTGTAACACATGGGAGGAAGCCTGCTGGAGATCGAAGTGACTGAAAGAGGTGGAGGGAGGTCTTTGCCCAACGATGGGATAATTCGGGCTGACAGTATCAGTAACATTTTTTTAGGAAGTTTCAGTAAGAGTTTTTGATCATTTGTTCCTCGTTTCTAGTTCGAATCTTAGACTATTGCCCAATTAATTCTGATTAAAAAAGCTAAAACATGTTAAATAAATGTTGGGTTTTGGAGATTTTTTCTGTTGACCTGTTCCTTACATTTCCTATCTATATATATAAAATTCAAAGTCCTGACTGACTCACTGACTGACTGATATATCAACGCACAGCCTAAACCACTGGACCTAAAGACTTGAAATTCGGCACACATATACCTTGAGTATCCCAGAGGTGCTCTAAGAAGGGATTTTTCGAACTTCTCACGGGATAGGGAATAAATGGGATTTATATTTTCGAATCAAAGTGGCTCTTCGTGAAAAAGGGGATTTTACTCCTTATGATTTCCACGCGGACGAAGTCGCGGGCAAAAGCTGTATTATAAAACAGTTTTATTATGTTGCAGTAAAAAGAAAAATGTAGAAAACGTTTGTAGTAGCAGAACTTTTTTTAAAGACTTTTTCCGGGAAATTACTATCAATTTTACTTTATTCTATTCTCGTTTGGAGGGTAAAGGTGCTTGTTAAATTACGAGTGACCTTACAACTCTATGTCTCAAGGTGACGGGAGAAATGCAGTGCAGCGTTTGTCACGTGCTTAGTTCTCTTAGTACCAAGATCGGGTAACTCTGAACTTATGTCTAATTTGGCAGAGCTTAACTTAAAACAGGATCTCCCCTATAAGCCAGCAGGCCTAAATATAGAACGACAGTGCACTTAGCAAGCTCAGGATTGAGGCTCCAGAATGCCGTAATTATAGTGACCCGGACAATAGAGTTCTAATTACTTACTTGATATGTCTTGGCAATAGTACATTCCTTTGTGTACAGTCAACTTGAATTGACTGTACAAAATTTGGATGCACCCAACTTTGCAGACTGTAACACAGGTTTGACTTAACATAGTCGTAAAGGATACAAAGATAAATATTAAAGTTATCTTCAAGCATTTTTTTGCTGCTTTAGAAAGTTTAATCCCAGAAAAATTTCGTTAAAAGCATTGTTAGTTCATGACTTGAAGTGTAAGTTATTTCACTTTATCATTTTTGCAATTAGCACTACCATTATTCTCAAAACTGAGCTTTACCACAGAAACTAGATTAAAAATGTGTATATAAATAAAATAAGAGTAAATAGAATACTTGTATCTATCATATATTACTACCAAATGCGAATGCTGCATCAACTTGGGTACTGATGTAAAGTTTAATATGTAAATCGCATGTAATAAAACTTAAATCTACAAGCTTCAAATCAAAACACAGCAATGCAGGCAGAAATAAACAAAGCACAAATACATCTACGAATGATTCACAAAGAGCATGTTCTTAAAAATGCAAATATCCCTATTCTCTTGAGTGTATTTAGCCAACACTTGATTTTGCACCGTATCAGCCACGACATAAGGTTGTGCGCTCGAATCCGTTATGAGTGTGCTTAGAATCTCCTGTCAGAGCGATAATGATGCATCATTGATTTGTAATGTTGATGCCAAGTGCTATTGTTCGATGTTATAGATATTGTTTATGTTGTGATCGCATATCATGAACATTGCATCTTGGTTTATGTACAGTTTAACATTTAATAGGTTGGATAATACTTTGGTTTCGTATTAATTGTGCGTTAAATAATATATGAGGAGGATTAGTGAGCTATTGTACTATTATGTGCCTATTTAAGCCTTAATAAATTTTAGATTTAAATTCAGCGGTTGCTTTTCAAATATTAATAAATAATTGTGTACAATGATTAGTTTCTGTGATCTGTATTGTATTGGGGTGGTGGCAGTAATATTTGCCTTTCCTTGCTTGCCCGTGGATGTAGAAAGAATCTGTCAAGAGATACCTCCGGAAGATGGGCGACAGCGTCTTTCCGTGTATCAACATCCCGTACTGATTTCGCTAACCCGCCTGCCAAGCGTCGTGAGTATGGCAAAGCCGCACATGGAGATCCATGAGCCTGTGCTAGTGGACGTTTTGCGGCTAAAATCATGAAAATAACGTTACCAATTTCACAGTAACCCTCAGATCTTTGCATCGACAAGGTCCTAAGGTGACTTGCTATTTGAATGTACATTACATATGGAAAGGTCAGCCGTGCGAGCTATGCCGACTGATTTGGATGCAGGGCTTGTGCTCGGCGTGTTGTAGAGAGAATTTGTGATTTTGATCTACTTATAGATCTATTCGCTATTAATGCGATGTACATGATAAAAGTGCCGTGAGGCAGTAGAATGTTACCTCTCCTCTCTTGCCCGTAGACGTAGATTCCGTGTATCTTCATCCCGTACTGTGCTCGCTAACCCACCTGTCAAGCGTGGTGAGTAGTATGGCGACACCCCCACATGAGTTATCAATAAAATGAACTATGAACAACCCCAATAAGATCATGGAGCCCCATGAGGCTTAGCAGAGATGCGGTTAATGACTCAATGGTCTTCAAAGCTATAAAATATCCCGTCTCCAAAGCTATAAAATATCCCGTCACGTGTCATTACGTAGCTAGAAACAATAATTCTACTCCTGTTTGTAATCTGTCCTGTCTGTTCATCCAATTACAGCCTCAAAGGGTACGAAGGCCTTTGTAGAGAATCAAATTAGACAATCTAGCTTGAAAATTATTTGAGCATTAGTGGGACTATTTTGAAGCACGTTACGCTATGTTTTGGGTAACCGCTTATGTGATAATGTGCCGGTGGATGTTAATTTGTCGGTTTCGTCGGTAGGTTTTAATCATCGAGCAAATATCCAATAGTGGAGAATAAGGTCATGAGAATTCCGAAACACATTAGTGCAATGCAATGACAACTGTCTCTCGCCTTTGAAAGTACAGCGCCAACAGCCGACCTGTGTACTTTTCCGTACAATTATTTTTGGCGGAATTGTTATTTAGACAAAATAAATGACATTTCTTCTGTATTAGGTATGTCCTTATGGTTTTAATTAACGCATTTCATGTGTAAACGGTGTTATTAATTGGAGGTAGACAATAATTCTTTAAACTTAAAATAAACTAAACCGATTTTAAATTCTAATACCTTTGTTGCTGAAAACAACTGAACAGCTATATGTCCGCCGCTGTATTTGAGAATTTTCTTCGGAGAATTTGACCTGTTTGTTATTGTGTTATTGTGATTTTTATTTTTGAAATTTGAGTTATTGTGACCTAAAAGGTCAAAAATGGGTTTTTGAACGTTTTCGGCCATTTGAAGATTTTGTTTTTTTGGTGACCTTTTGAGGTCACAATAACTTCGGTCCCTGTGAACCTAGGGTCACCAAAATCAATCAGTATCATTTTCTCATTAAGACGGTGCTAACAAAAAAGGTTTCATGTAAATCGTTCTACGCGTTCGGTTGTAATCGTCTCGTGCACAGACAGACAGACAGACAGCGCTATGTATATTAAAAACCCAATAGCAAAGTTAACTTTTGGTCATGAAACTTTGCCTTGAGGTCCCTCAAGGCAAAGTTTCATGCCATTCTAGTGTCTATTACAATAATTTAATTCCTCACGGATCCCATCATCAGAATCGAGTTTTGATGACGTATGAAAAATGAAACATGACACCTTAGACAGTAGAAATAGCTCTACAACCTACTAGTCTATGACGCTAGTGTTTTTTTTCTGTTCGTAAGCACAGAGCCGCGGAGTGGCAACAACAGAATATATCCTCTCCCCTCTGGCCCATGGACGCAGTAAGAATTCGCCACGGGGTACCTCCGGTTGATGAGCAGCAGTCTTTCCGTGTATCAACATCCCGTACTGCACTCGCCATCCCGCCTGCAAACGAGTATGGCAACAACCCCCTCATGGTTTTGGGGACGCTTGTGCCCAAGAGTCTTATGGCTGTGATTCTGATGATGATGATACACAATTGACAATGACAGAACTATGTTAACCCGCTTACTGCGCGCGCTTACGCCAATATCATCATTTCAGCCGTAAAACGTCCACTACTGAACATAGGCCTCCCTCGTGATTCTTATGAGGTGTATTTGCCATACCACGCTTGGCAGGTGGGTTGGTGAGCGTAGTATAGGATGTTGATACACGGCTTTACGCTGCTGCCCATCTTTCGGAGGTATCCCTTAGCAGGCTCTTACTTCATCCATGGGTATGAGAGAAGGGGTAACATTCTGCTGGCACCCCACGGAGAACTAAAATATGTTTCTTAGTCCTTAGTCATCTGTGTGTCTACTCTGAGGTGTCACTTAGATCACCTGCCGTTACACCAGCAGTAATAGTACTATGACATCTGTCAGATTTGTAACTCATGGTACCAAAATCTAAGCAAATGAAGAATATAGTCGCTGTATATGTGCATTAGAAAATATTGTTCCTATTTAACAGAAAACGGCTCATTCCCACAATGTGTCAACAAGGTTTTATATAGCGTTGGCACGAGGTAGTAATTGAAACAATGCAGGACAGACATAAACAGAGCAGCTCATGGTCTCCACCCACGTCACATGACATGACTGGGAGATATTAACCACCTATATCACACCCGTTACGTAATGCAGCGGAGGTGGGACAGAATAACAACTCACTGAGTTTATTCTGACGTCACACAAAATAGGAAAAATGACGTCTATGAGATCAGGGATGGTCAAAAATTGCAACACCCAAACCACAGGCAATACGAGCTGTATCATCTGAAAAATCGAAGTAATTAGGTAATAATAAATAAATAATAATCCCCGCCTGCCAAGCGTGGTGAGTATGGTAACTACTCCTCATGGAGATCCATGAGGGAGGCCTGTGTTCAGTAGTGAACGTATTACGGCCGAAATGATGGATTGTTTTTCAATTATTTGCCTTAAACTTCTGTCCGCATCTTAACTGTGTCATAACATAACAAAAGAAGGGGAGAGCAATAAACATCTCAAGCCATCCGTTTCATTTCGCTCGACCTCACGTTTAGTTTCTTGGGCGGTGCAAGGGCGGCTTGACATGAGTGCGACCTTAGCTTCTAGGTGGATTTTGAGGTCTGCTTATAAATTATCTAGTATTTTTAGATATTATCTGAATAGACCTGCAAATGTCCTTTTATATGGCTTTTTTACGGCTTTATATCTCTAGGTGATTTATACTGCAACGGTCATAAACAGAAAATATGTTATCTTTTCTGTTTATGACCGTTGCATTATGTCCGTTAAGTAACAAAGACTATTAAGACCTTAGTCCAACATTTGTGCAATAATTTAATTTTTAGTAAAACAAGCATTGACACGGGTGTACCAGAAAAGGATGCGAAGGCCTCAAAAGGTCACCAAAGGTCAAAAATGGAATTTTTGGGTTTTTGGACGCTTTCGGCTACTTGAAGACTTAGGTACTTTTTTGGTGACCTTTTGAAGTCACAACTTAGGTCCCTGTGACCCTTCGGTCCTTGTCACCAAAATCAATCAGTACCCTTCTCTCAATTAGACGGTGCTAACAAAACAAGTTTCATGTAAATCGGTAACCCGTTCGGTTGTAATCGTCCCATACACAGACAGACAGACAGTCAGCGCTATGCATAAAGTACATATCATTATTATTAAACATCGCATAAAAGTACATGTTTTACTATAAAGAAACATAAAAAGAAATACTCTACGGTAAAACATAATATCAAAACGGTAAATTACGTACATGCCGCGAAGCAAGGCTCAAGCGGTCGGTGACTAGGGCTGCAGGGAGAGGAATCTCCTTACTACACGTGCCGAGTCTAGGAGTACTGCCTTTTCACCTTTCATTATTATTAAAGGCTTTACAAATAAAAAAATAATCTGGCCCCAATTTAACATACAAACTCCCACACCTTGCTCTAACATAAAAATAAATAAATAATGGCGGATAAATTCACACTGGATCATTTAGCTACAAGCTAAGCAGAGCTTGTATGTTATGGGTACCAGATGACTGATGTACTAAATACATACTACTTATAACTATATTTTTTTTACATATATAGAAAAACATCCAGAACACCCGGAACTAATATCTGCAGATCGTACAGACATTTGTCCCGAGGCGGGAATCGAACCCGCAACCTCCTACGAACTTAGTCCGGGCGAAGGCCGTAGCTTGTGATGAAGTCGCGAGGTTTATATTCTCTGAGTTAATGTATTACACGGGGAAATAAAACTAAATTAATACTGTAAATACAATTATAATAAATAAACAATTTTGATAAACCACCGACACCTCTGCTATAACGCTTTGATGTATAATTATGTCTTAGAAAGGTTTTCAGAAAGAAATAAAATTCGATAAAACGGCTTTCACACTCCAGTAGGTAATGCGCTGTATTTGCCATCATTAAACCCTCGTCTTAAACAAATATATCGCTGAAATTTTCTGACCGAACCTTTCTTGGAAAATGCTGATAAGCTTTTCAACAAACATACAGGTAACTATGCAGTTACATGTTGTTAAGAAACCACTCTATCAAGTCGTCTTTCCCTCACTCTTATTTTTGGGCGGAGATTGAAAACAAATCATCTTCCCACTAATATTATAAAACCAAAAGTTTGTTTGTCTGTATGGATGTTTGTAACTTCAACGCAAAAATGAATGAACAGATAAAGTTGACACCTTGCATTGTATTGTATTACATAGTACAAATTGAAGTCGCTTCCTGCGTCTGCCTATGTATTTGTCTGTCTCTCTGGTTGGCTTTGTTTTCTTTTCCTAAATCATGCAACGGATTTTGATGCAGTTTTCACTAATAGATAGAGTGGTCCAAAAGGAAGGTTTAGGAGTGGAATTCATTGAGGTTTGGTGTAAGTCCGCTGAACTATGTTGATGTAGCGTATTAAAACATAAGCTCCTTTTTATCTGGATACTTTGCGTGTGAAGCTGCAGGCAAAAGCTAGTCCTCCATAAAACACACAACTGATATATCATCATTTCAGCCATAAAACGTCCACTGATGAACACAGGCCTCTCTCATGGATCTCCATGAGGGGTAGTTGCCATTCTCACCACGCTTGGCAGGCGGGTTAGTGAGCGCAGTATGTGATGTTGATACACGGATAGACGCTGCTGCCCATCTTCCGGAGGTGTCCCTTAGCAGGCTCTTACTGCATCCACGGGTAGGAGAGGAGGGGTAACGTTCTACTGCCGGCACCCCACGGCAAACTGATGTATAATTTCACAAAACCCAATAATCTAAAAACGGACCTTTTTCATCCGTAGCCTCTGTGCGGATATTATACAAACCTATTTATACCCAGACCTTACATAATCAAAACCACGCTTACAAACATTTGTCACCTTAATAGCCTCATTATCAGATTTCCATTCGTCTTGGCGATAGCGCAGGCACTACCGTTGATTAAGTCCGAAATCTTATTTTATGTTAAGTAACCGCTAGTCAACAGTGTCTACCATGGTAACAGTGTCAACTCATGAGTTGTCACTGTTAGATTGCCTGCCGTTACTACAGGTAGTACTAGTACGAATACGTTACTATGACATCTGTCAGATTTGTAACCGTCGCTGTAGTAAAGTTTACTGCGTGTTTTAGTACGAAACTATCCGCTTGAGGCGCTGTACAAGTTTTCATACATTTGTATAAATAACTACAGTCGCTAGCGAGTATAGATTGTGAAAACTCGACCTAGACCTACCAGGTCTAACATCCTGGTATATCATATTGTAAGGATATCGTAGGGATATTGTTCCAACATTTGGTTGCCTGATTGCAAAAGCTTCCCCTAAACGCTACAGTTTTATATTTGCTATAGTGCAACAAATTTCTTGAAGGCCTTATACTATATTTAATTTTGACAACTTCAAACAGAGCATACATCATAATATCATAATGTCAATCACAACTACTCCTTCTTTCGCAACGGGGAAACGGTTTTTTCAAATGGTGATTGCGTTGAGAGGTTTATCGTCGTAGAGTAGACGTACGGTAGAAGATACGTTACGGTACGGTAGAGTAGTAGTAGTAGTAGTTTGGTAGAAGTAGAGTAGTAGTAGGGTAGAAGTAGGGTAGAAGTAAAGTAGTAGTAGAAGAAGAGCTGTAGTTAGAAGATGTGGTACTAGGTAGTTTATTCTGAGCGGTACGAAGTTTGCGGGACAGCTAGTAACATTATAAAACTGGAGAGTTTGTTTGTTTCGCTAAACGCACTAATCTCAGGAACTACTGGTTCGAACTATCTGAGAAGGCTATATAGGGTTTAAAACATCACGCTAATTCTAATGGAAGCGGAGCTTTACGGTGCAGCGTAACCGTGCAATTAGGTATTCGTCAATATTGTCAAATCATCAATATAATTCAGGTCACACGCGCCTTCACAGTATTACTCAGTTCACGTCTTTACCCCATCAAGTGTAAGCGCGTGCTCATTAACATCTTTTTGATTATCAAATACAGCGGTTTAATCTACGTAAACCGTTTATCATTTAACATCAAAGTTGTCCCGTACAGGAGCATCATTGAAAAAGTTGCATAAACGGGAAAAATGTATTCCTTTTGAGAGCTTTCGTTGCGTGCGCTACATAAACGGTTAAAGTTACGCAACCATTATGTATGGCGGAATCGTTTCCATTAAAAAGGCTTGAAAAAACCACGACAGCATAATGTTTATCTTTTGAGGTTGACTCACTATAACCTTTAATTAACCCTATAATTAGACGTAGAGTCGCCACGATAAGCATTACGTTCGACTATTTTGGTCCGGCACCCTCAAACGTGTAATTTGGGCTATGTCCAGAAGCTGTTTTATGATATTGACGCTGAGTAAGGCAAAAAATGTAATTTAAAATATGATATCCGTTTACCATAAGTGGCCATTATTAGCAACTTGCTGGAATATATGTATTTTGAATCGATGTCATCTTTCATGTAACCAGCAAGCTTTTTGAACGTATAAGTAAATGGATAATGTGAGTACCTGGTTGACGACCTTCATGGCTCAGTTGGGGTAGTAGCCGGCTGAGTCCCAGGAGGTGCGGGTAGTATCCTCGTCGGAAGACAAGCGTTGTAATTTTTTGCAGATAGTTAGTAGGTAGTCCCGGGTCTGAGTATTTTTTATGATGGGATGTTTTGACAAAACAGATAATTAAGTATTCTGTTTACCGGTTAATTGGTATAACACAATTTCTGCTTACTTTGAAGCTAGGTGGTGCAGCCGTTAAACGTCCACTACTGAACACAGGCCTCCCTTATGGATCTCCATGAGGGGTATCTGCCATACTCACCACGCTTGGTAGGCGGGTTGGCGAGCGCAGTACGAGATGTTGATACACGGAAAGACGCTGCTACCTATCTTCCAGAGGTATCTCTTAGCAGAATGTTACTGCATCCACGGGCATGAAAGGAGGGGTAACATTCTACTGCCAGCACCCCACAGTGATAGTAAAATCAACATAATACCTTTTAAAGGAACTTTGCGATGTCGTTCATACACACCTGGAACAAATTAAAGTACTAAATTAAAACTGTGACACATATAAAAGTAATCTTTAAAGGTAATATTAAATAATTTCAGCCGTAAAACGTCCACTACTGAACACAGCCCTCCCTCATGAATCTCCAAGAGGGGTAGTTGCCGTACTCAGCACGCTTGGTAGGCGGCAACAAGCACAAAAAGACGGTGCTGCCCATTTTCCGGATATATACTATACTACTACACTTAGCATGCTCTTACTGAATATTACTTATTATATAGTTACTTACTCTTATTAATTAATTTACTTATTTTTTAAATATTTACGTACCAACTCAACATATTGTCATTGTGTTTCTTTCTTTACTATTAATTTTAATTAAAATGTTTTCTTTTCTAACCTACTAACTTCAATGGTTGTTCATAATGAACCTAAAGTTTATGTTATAATTTTTCATACTTGCTTTATATACTGTTTAAAATTTTATTAACTTAGGTAAAGTTTATGTTACAATTTTTCTTATATGCTCTAAATACTGTTTAAAAAATAATACTTTTTATCAGTTGTCGCTCTAACTTTGTACATGCTGTGACATCCTGTAATTACGGGAGCACCAGGCTATTAACATTTAGTCCTTAGTATTATGTATATGCCGTGGGGTGCCGGCAGTAGAATGTTACCCCTTTCCTACCCGTGGATGCAGTAAGAGCCTGCTAAGGGACACCTCCGGAAGATGAGCAGCAGCGTCTTTCCGTATATCAACATCCCGTACTGCCCACCAACCCGCCTGCCAAGCGTGGTGAGTATGGCAACTACCCCTACGAGGGAGGCCTGTGTTCAGTAGTGGACGTTTTATGGCTGAAATGATGATGATGATGAATTTATTACAAGTAGTTATAATACTATTTATTTTATTAATTATGTCAACAAAACCGAATATTCGAGGTACAGGAAAAAATCTTAAAACATAATGTTTGACATAAAGAGGAGGGGCAACATTCATTGCCGTGGATTGCCGGCATTAGAATGTTGCCCCTCCTCTCTTCCCCGTGGACGCAGTAAGAATCTGGCAAGGGATACCGCCGGAAGATGGGTAGTAGTTTCTCCCCGTGTATCAACATACTGCGCTCGCCAACCCGCCTGCCAACCGTGGTGAGTTTGGAAACAACCACACATGATCCGTTTTTGGAGATCCATGAGAGAGGCCTATATCCAGCAGTGGACGTACTACGACTGAGATGATGATGATGATGTTACACATAAAATAACAGAGGAAAATAAGTAAATCTACCATACTGGCAATATGTTATGCAAGCCTTCGGCGGCCATCAATATATAAGAGAAATAAAGGAAAGGATTGTGATAAAGATTTACTTAGATAGAGTAACAGATAAAATAGACTCTGTGGGACCATAAGGTTGTGCAAATAATAAAAGCCGGAAATTTAGAAATTCGTTCATTTATTCTCATACTTGGCCGTGGGGTTCCAGCGGTAGATATTTACCCCTCCTCTCAAGCCCATGGATGCTCTGATACCTCCGAAAGATGGGCAGTAGTGTCTTTCCGTGTATCACCAACATACCGTAATGCGCTTCCCTATGCGATCTAGTGTCAATCATTGCTGTATGAGTCTTGTTCGTCCCTCCATTGCAGCCGTAATCGTTACGGAAGATATTATTTGAAAACAGGTTTGGAAAATAATTCAAGCATGGAAAATAGTCCAGCATACGTAGGGTGTCATAGGCTTTTCCTCATTACATTCAGAGGTACCACGGGGTTGTTTAATACAGCCGGATAATATATCTCGCTCATTCACAACCCGACTTTATTGACAGCTGTTACGGAAGATATTATTGTAAATAATTTATGATCATCATCCTATCAGTCGTAGGACGTCCACTGCTGGACAAAGGCCTACCTTATGATTCTCTATGTACTGATCATCAGGGTTTGTTGCCACACTCACCGGCAGGCGGGTTGGCGAGCACAGTATGTTGATACACGGGGAGAAACTTCTCGGGATATTAATACACGGGAAGACGCTGCTGTCCGGAAGATTCCGGAGGTATCGCAGTCTTACTGCATCCGCGGGCAAGAGAGAAAGGGCAACATTCTACAGCCAGCACCCCACGGCTCGTTTATTAAATAAAACAATTATTAAAAAATTAAATAACCGGACAAAAAAGCCGGTGATACGCATGCAGACAACACTAACTTATCCCAGGGGAGGGAAGAGATAGATAAAAAATAGAAGTTCCTCCATCCATCACGCACAAAGAGATTTTAGGCAGCAACGACTGATTTTAATAGGCGTTACGAACTCAGGGAAAGGGGATAAAGGAAAAAACGATTCTGAGATTCGGAGTTTTTGTAAATTTTGCAACCAAATTATAATTTTTTGTTCAGTTGTCGTGTTTTGGTGCTTGTATTTCAAATTATGTTGTAATATTAATTTTCTTTATTAGATACGGCGGTTATTTTTGACTGTTGTATTCTGTTTCGACTTTTAATAAGAACCAAGCTAATGAACATACAGTAATTAAATTACTATAGATATAACATCTTGTTAGTGAATACTTACAAAATACAAAAAAATACAAATACAAAATAAGTGAGCGCAGTATGGGATGTTGATACACTGATAGACGCAGCTGCCCATCTTCCGGAGGTATCCTTTAGCAGGCTCTTACTGCATCCATGGGCATGAGAGGAGGGGTATCATTCTACTGCCGGCACCCCACGGCGGTATTACATTTCATTTACGGGGTATTTACCATGATTTGAGTCTTTTTGTGCTTAGGCACGAAAGATACCCCGAAAGATACTGCTCCCACTAATTTTTATGGGCAAAGATATGGGTAAACGACGCGCTGGGAGACGGAAGAATTCATGGTTAAGAAACATCCGAGAGCGGACGAATATCGCCAGCGTCGAAGACCTCTTTCGCATGGTGCAAGACCGTAGCAAATTAAGTGAGCTGACGGCTAACCAGTAGACGGTAGTGGAGATCCGCCGCAATAAGAAGAATTTTTTGAGTGACTCGATATTTCGGCACATTTTATCCGTGATCAAAGCCGCCAGTGAAACTGCGTCGAAATATCGGGAAGCTCAAAAAGTCTCAAATCATGTTAAATATCTCGTAAATATTGTATATTTCGAGGTTAGTTAGCTGTCACGCCGCGCTTGGCAGGCGGGTTGGCGAGTGCAGTACGAGATGTTGATACACGAAAAGACGGTCTATCTTCCGAAGGTATCCCTTGGCAGATAAATGTACAAAAAAGAGTAAATCCAGGGCTTATTCAGCTTAAGACGCATCGGTCTGCTAAATCCTCTAAGAGAGTATTGTGGGAGGAAGGCATATGTTTAGAGGCCTTTGCGTCTATTACAGATAATTTATACAGCGTCAGCAACTGGTAATCATGCTGTATGGAACGCTGCAGTGCCTGGGACATTGTTAGATGGATTATGCTTGCCTAGCACCTATCCACCCTCTCAGCTATAAACAACATAAGTTGTTACAGACTCTTATATAGCCTACTCGATGTCATAGGATTCAGTGCCTGTATGTGTCTCCCTAAAGTGAAAATAATCGGCATTCTGTTCTAAGGAATATGAGGTTGATTAAGTGTTTAAGTCTACAGTCTAGAGTCTGAAGTGTAAAAGTTTATACAAGTTCATTACAAAACCTTTAGTTAACCTTTTGTGATTGTGCCTTTCTATAAAAATTACTATCTTGAAGATCCATGAGAGAGGCCTATCTCCAGCAGTGGAGGTGGACAGCTGCAGTCCTACTGATGATGTCTAATCGCATTTTGTGGTATCGATGGAATGCGTATCGATATTGGGCTTTTGGATATCAAAACTCGGAGCTATTGCTAACGATCACAGCGAGTTTGGAGGCTTGTGTATGAAATATGGGTATCGTCATTGCATAGTTTTCCTGTAAAAGCTTTTTGTGACAGTTCTTGTTAATTTTCGTTTGAAGTTTGGAATGTTTTTCAATTTGAATGTAACATGTTAGAGTGGTAAAAGTTGACCTAAGAATTTGTGAGTTGGCCTCTAAACAGCTTAAGTTTAATTTAAATATATTAGGCCACCTCAGAGCTTACGAACAAAGCTTTTCCATTCTATCTGTTAATTAAGGTTAAGTCGCAGTGCCGGAAATCAGACAGGAGGCCAATTTTCGTAAATCGTGATTTGCGTTTTACTTCGTCTCATCTCACTTCTCAGTGTCTACTCCGAACTTGTCACGTCACTGTAAAAGTCTATGAGCATCTTTTCACCAGTCGATTCAACACGATCGGGTGGAAATAGACATTTGTTTTTTTGTGAGATGACGAGAATGCAGCAAGTTCGTTTCAATAGAGATTATGAGTTTTTGTGAAATTTATCCATTTTGAGAGTTCATCACTTGGATCACGATCCACGAGAATTGCCTCACTGGAAAATCATCATAAAACTAATAGCACTATAGGTGGTTGGTAGTAAGTTAATTTTTACTTGTTAGTGAATTATTACCGAAATTATAACTTTTAAAACTAAAATGATAGTGAACACTATTATAACTTCGACGCAATTTAATCAATTATATATAAAACTCTTCCGTTACTTGAGTGATTGAGTGGCTGACAGACAACGCACAGCCTAAACTACTGGACCTAGAGGCTTGAAATTTGGCCCACATATACCTTGAGTATCCTATAGATGCACTAAGGAGGGATTTACCGAAATTCCCACGGGAACGGGAACTACGCGGGTGAAACTGAGGGGTGCGGCTAGTCACAGATAAACTTATATACCTATCGGTATAATCAAAAAGACTCAAATCATGGTGAATAGGTATATATATATCCTGTATATATTGCATTTTAGTGTTCATAAATAAAATTGTCCTTAATAATGTAAAATTATGTCATATTTTAAGCCCTGTTGTTCCATCCCCTGTAGGTGGCGTCACACATAATCCCTCGTTAAACTGAATAGATTAAATAGGCGGAAAAGTGTTCTTAAAATACTTTAACCATAAACCAGATGCTTCCAAAACGTTAACCTGTCAACCTTGATGCCGCGCGCACTTGGAAATGAGTTCTTATATCACAGACATAAAACATAAGCTTCCTTGCAGGTGCACAATATAAAGTAAAATGAGCTTTATCACAACTCATCAAGGCTTATTAATTTTTGCTCATGATGTATGCCCATTTTGAGCTTTATTGCTTTGTGTTAGTGTCGGTAATGTATGTGTAGTCATGAACTAAGGTTAGTAGCTATGTCATTCAATTTTGGACTTTATTGGGTTGTGTTACGGTGCCTGTGGTGGGTAGTCCGGTCACGTACGATCCAGGGCTGTCACGTAATGAGTCGCTTCACGGTACACTTTGTGGGGCGAGGGATAATAAGGCTTTGATAGCCGTTGATTCACTTTCAAATGTGCTACTAACGTTCAGTGGTTTTGTATTGGACTACTTATTGGTTGTAACTTCATTTTCATGAATAATAATTTACATTGAAATATGGTTTAGGTTTCTGACAGTTTATTAAGTTGTGGCATGTAATAGAAAATTGATCGGGTTGCAATATGTTGTAGTTTTCAAAAGGCGGGTATTTTCCTTCCTCGAAAGCTGGCAGCGCATCAGCCTCGCCCCCGATGATGCAGATGTCTATGTGCGACGGTGACCACTTTTCATCAGGTGGCCCGTTTGCTCGTCTTCCAGCTTATAACAAAAAAAATAAGAATAACTAACTAATGCCCGCCGCTTCGCATGCGTTGTAACCGGATAAAATGTGACATATGTGTTAATCCTGGTCAACATCGAAACGTGTACAAAATTTTAGCATGTATTACGCATGCTGTACAAACGCTGTAATACCTGAGACATAGATGGCTTAGGCTTACCCAACACCAAAACTTTCCTCTTAGCTACCAGATTACCAAACGTGTGCTAACTCTAAATTTGCTGACGTCACACCTAGGCTATCCTCCAGTCTATTTAGACCGCTAAATCTCACTCACCAACCTACGCCACTAAACTCTTTATAAACGGCTTATCCACTGAATACACTCATAATTTATGCCCCCATAAAATCTTTTGTCGTACAGCACCATCGTAAAAATCCTAAAGGTTTTTTGGTATTACACACAGCAATTTCGTAAATGGGTTGAATGGGCGTAGAATAGGTTTGGTGCGGACATCAGCTCTTATATGCTTTTAAAGGATAGGTTTAATAGGTACTTGCCGTGGGGTGCTAGCAGTAGAATGTTGCCTCTCCTCTCTTGCCCGTGGATGCAGTAAGAATCTGACGAGGGATACCTCCGGAAGATGATCAGTAGCGTCTTTCCGTGTATCAAAATACAGTACTGTGCTTGCCAACCCGCCTGCCAAGCGTGGTGAGTATGGCGACAAGCCCTCATAATCAGTACATAGAGATTCATGAGGGGCGTCCATGTCCAGCTGTGGACGTTCTACGGCTGAGATGACGATGATGGTGCATTTGGCTTTGACAAATTAGAGAAACATGAAAGTTTCACAAACATGTTTTACACATCATTTCAGCTGTAAGACGTTCACTACTGAACACAGGCCTCCCTCACGGATCATGAGGGGTAGTTGCCATACTCACCACGCTTGGCAGGCGGGTTGGCGAGCGCAGTACGGTATGTTGATACACGGAAAGACGCTGCTGCCCATCTTCCGGAGGTATCCCTTAGCAGGCTCTTACTGCTTTCACAGGCATGAGAGGAGGGGTAACATTCTACTACCGGTACCCCACGGCCACATAAAAAAACCTTATTGTCTAGTTCACTGAATAAAATAAAATAAATAAATAATGCTGGACAACTCACACAGAATCATCTAGCCCCAAGCTAAGCAGAGCTTGTGTTATGGGTACTACTTAATAAATTATACTACATAGATAGATATTTTTTATTTATATAAAAACATCCAGAACACCCTGACGCCCCGTGAGACTACGGTGTCATGGGGCTGCGGCATCTCCCAATAGGGCACCTGGCACCTGGGTCCGTGGAGTAGCAAAATGAGGGCTTGGACTATCCAAGACGGACCTAAGGAGGGCGAAGGTGCATTATGGCGATGCACGATCGTAAGATCTGCGAGAATTAGGTTAGTGGTGGGCGCCCCCGGGACGTGCTCAGGCAAAGTGCGATAGGGGCTTGAATACGCGGAAAGACGCTGACGCGCATCTTCCAGATTCCAGATTTTTACAGCATCCACGGGCAAGAAAGCAACGGCAGCGTTCTTCTGCCGGTACAGCAACGAATTATTTAGTAAACATAACATAACATCTTCGTTTCACACTAATCCTCACAAAGTAGGAGCTGAAACAGGGAAATATTCAAAACAGATTTTCATTCAGAATTTCTATCACAAATAAAACGTGACGAAATTTCGGAAGCAACGCACATTTCTCGAAAAGCCTTATAATTTTGATAGCTCCTTTTAGCACAATGCGACGAGATTACAGTTACAGTAGGTAAGCTTTTTATTTATTGTAGCGAAATTATATACCGGGTGTTAGTGTAAACAGTCTTATCCTTGAAACCACAGGCTAGGTATCAGGAACAGAGCCCAAAATCGATGAAAAAAAATATATTTATTTTTACATAATTTCTGCAAAGAAAATCCTCATAGATCATAAATGCGTTTCACCCTACACACGCTACAATACACGAGAGTAGGTGCAATGCGGCTTCTCTGTGTGTCAAACACGCCGCCCGCCGCCTTTCGGCAACTCGCCGTTTCTTTGATGCGCCGACAAACACCTGCCCTCGCGAAAATACCTAAAAGCCCCGCACGCGCGCCCGCGCCGCTGCTCACTCGCCAGTCTCGTACAATCTCGTGCGTGAGTTGGACGCATCGCGTCGCGATCCTTATGTGTGCCGATTCGCGGTAAAATGTAAACTGTGTAACTTATCTGTGCTGTGACAATGTCGTACACAAGCGAACAGTGGACTGAAATGGTACGGCTTTATGCCATAGCTGGTGACAACTTAACCTTGGCACGTAGGTTGTACGCAGAGCGGTTTCCAGGACATCGTGTGCCAAGCCGGGAAACTATCCTAGCTGCTACACAAAGGCTACGTGACTATGGCCAGTTCATCGTGCCTAGTCATGCACAAGGTCGTGGCAACCAACAGTTGGCGGTCAACCTTCAAGAGCAAATCTTGAATTTTTTCGCGGAAAATCCAGAGGAGAGTACCAGAAGGGCAGCTCGTCTCTTCCATGTTTCGCACTGGACGGTTTGGAAAATCCTTCACATCGATGGCCAACACCCCTATCATTTCCAGCCGGTTCAAGAACTGGAAGACCGCGACTACCTACCGCGGGTGGTTTTCTCTCAATGGCTCTTAGATAACCTGGACAACGCTTCCATTCTCTTCACGGATGAAGCTACGTTCACCAGGTCGGGCTTTTACAATGTTCATAATGAACATTACTGGAATAGGCACAATAAATAAAATAAATAAATAATGCTCGACAAATCACACAGCATCATCTAGCCCCAAGCTAAAAATGAACACAGAGTGCGGGAAGACCATTTCCAGCGTAGGTTTTCGGTGAACGTGTGGGCGGGAATCGTGGACGGTATTCTCCTCGGTCCACATTTCATAGATGGAAATTTGAACGGAGATACCTACATGAACATTCTTCGTCGAGTTTTGCATCATATGTTGGAGAATGTGCCTCTCCGTTCATTAAGGAACTTGTGGTACCAGCATGATGGGGCTCCTGCACATTTCCAGTTGCAGGTTCGGGCTATGCTTGATGCGGAGTTACCTGGGCGATGGATTGGTCGCGGAGGGCCAGTCGCGTGGCCAGCGCGTTCACCTGACCTCACGCCTTTGGATTTTTATTTGTGGGGAGACATTAAGCGCAGGGTTTACGCCACTCGTTTTTACAATACAAGACAATTAAAAAGACGTATTCGTAAGGCGTTTAGGGAGGTGAAAAATAACCCATTTGTGCTTTCCCGAGTGCGTGATAACCTAAGAAGACGTGCGGAGGCGTGTGTGGCTGTAAATGGAGCCCATTTTGAAAACTTGTTACGTGTGATGTAGGTGTGTGTACATAAAACTGTAAATTTAAACTGTAATTAATTTGTAAATAAGACTTGTTTGTTAATGAACTTTTTAAATACGCCTAAAATAACTACTTTAGCCATAAAGCTTTATTGATTCAATTTAATTATTTTACTTGTCTTGAAATAACTTAATAATGTGCTAGAGTAGTTAGTTTTGCCTGTCTTAAGCCAGGAAAAGCATGAAGGGAAAGTTCTATGCAAGCATCCATTCGTTTTGATACGTACATCAGCCCGAGCGCAGCGACATTTGCGGGCGACGTACGACAGTAGGTAATTAGGGTGTCCAAAAAATCACGTTCCTTAGATGAGAAATGAATTATCAAAATGTAGCGAAACGAATTGACTATTATTTTTAATTATTACTTGTATCAATTCATTTTAGGGTTATACATTTGTGGTTTAAGTGATAAGTGTGTTCACACTAACATCCTGTATTAAGCTGTTTTATTTTTTGGGTCCGTATGTAGTGCAGTAATACGTTGTCAAACGCATTTTTCGCAATCAAGCTTTATATTTAATTTAATAGATTACCCAGAGGGCAAAGGACAAATCTGCGGAATAGGTACCGAATAATAATCTTCTGTTCGCTTCTTTCCCTTACTCGCGTGTAATCTGAAGTCAACAGGTTCAATTGTGCTTTATTCTATTAATTTGTGTTGTTTTATTTTGTAACGTGACGCGTCAAAAAGGCCCCTCCTGTCGCAGTGAAAAGAGTATGTTATTAATTTAGTTTTTTTTTCATTAATTTACATTTGGAGTTGTTACTTGTTTTAAAATTGAAAAAAATAAATGCTATAATGGCTTTCAGATATACATACAAATTATGTATCAATTTTTAAATTTAAGGAATTTTGCGTTTTTTATTAAATAAATTAGAGTCGTTATGTCCGTGTGTCTGCTCAGATAAGAATTACCCTGCATAGACGCTCTATCAAGTATGCTTAGCTTTGCCGCATTTGCAGTCATAAAATTCGCCTTACTACAGACGCTGATACCGCTACCACTTGTTTTGTTTAGGTATTTCCACGGTATTATATCATTATGGCTTACTTCTGTGGGCATGTGCTGCAGGTATAGCGGATATTACGGTTCCACTGAATAAAGGATTTTCTGAGTTTTAGTTCAGAAACCTCTGACCTTTAAACTTTGCCTACCGCCTAGTCACTGTACTGTGAGTCCAGGACGGTCAATCTCGTGCGCGCAGTAAAGTTGCTTTAATAGGGCGGCTTTTATTGCAGCTCTGATATCCGCCGCAGCCTAAGCCCAAAGAAACATCAAACTTAGGAGTACCAAACTTTTAACACATTATAATCTGTTAGATTAGAGACCTCAATCCCTTAACACTTTCACGTTTTTGAAAGTTCAATATAAGACAGGTTTCGTAATGTATGCAAAATTATCAATTTTATTTTCGTATCTTGAAATTTATCTGAAAACCTTCGTGGAGAAGTACTCTACTACTCAATAGCCGTAGTAAAAGTAGGCACACTGCTAGCAAAAAACTTAAAAACATACTAACAAATACGCTGCATAGTCTGTAAATATTTTATATTTTTTTGTTTTAGGTGTTTTTTTTCTGTTAAAGGATAATATATACATTGTTACTTATTTTTATTCATGTTGAGTTGGTTATGAGCGATATTGTTTCTTTTGCTCTTCAAAATTCAAATTCAAATTCAAAATGTTTTATTCAGTAATAAAAGATATAAAAGTTTTAGCCAGGGTTGAAAAAACTTTTTAAGTGAAGATGAGAAGTGCCATCTTTTAAATGTAAAACAATACGTGTTAATCGCGAAAATAATTGAGAACAAATGACAAATGCCGCGCAACATAATATTTGAACATGATTCGATGCATGTCGGCACGGGTTATCGTACTCCAAATAAGGTAAAAAAAAAACCGAGTGTTTTAGAGGTAAATGAACAAAACTAAGACCTATACGTTAGAAAATTAAAACTTTATTCTGTACATGTACAAGCCTTTGGGGTTTGCACGTACAGCCGGTCAAAATGTGGTCTGCCATTTGAACATCATGAAACAACAAGGCCGATTTCCCATTGTATCTCTTACACTCGGTTAGAAAAGTCAACCTTAACGATAATAATATCTCACAGAAACTTTCGTCAAAACTGGTAGTCCACTTTCTTGTCCCACCGTGCGTATGGTAAGTGACACAAAATGCACTATAGAGGGGCATATTTACTACACAGTTACGTGTTAACTGGCCTTAAGTGCAGATGTACTTCAAAACTTTCCATGTTAGCTTCGCTTAACACATGTTCTAGACTTTGCAAGTGACAGGTCCCTCATCAGTGTCTAAACACCTGACTCTCTAGGCTTACTTAAGTCTTGCTGCTAAGACACGTTTATTACAAACTTATTATACAACGTCTAGGTAGGTAATGCCGGCTGCACAGCTGGATGCCTCTCACACTAACTTTTTGTATAAAATACTATATTTGGATCATCATCATCATCATCATCTCAGCCATAGAGAACGTCCACTGCTGGACGAAGGCCTCCCTCATGAATCACCAAGTACTGATCCAGAGAGGTTGTTGCCATACTCACCACGCTTGGCAGGTGTGTTGGCGAGCGCAATGTGGAATTAATATTTTTCGTTAAAGCATTGCAATGTTCAATTTTAGTCCATAATATGAGGAGAACAGATTAGTGGATTAGCCACACAGCTTACAAAATCTGGATTTTACCGTCACTACGATAGATTTATGTTCACTTCCATTGTAATGACAAACGATTTCACGGAAGAAATACTGAAGAATGTAAAATTGTTTGACATAACATCTAATGACAAATTAATTAAATTAAATAGGACAAATGCGTGATATAAATTAAATTTATTTTTTAAATTAAACAAAATACATAGGTCCATTATCTGTCACAAAGTCAAAAAAAAATCTGTGTTACAATACAAAATACTTAAAAATTAAAGAAAAAAATCGAAAACATCTTTGGAACCACTAGAGTTAAGAGTTTCAGTTTTAGCATGGTGATCCTAGTAAGAAGCATATATTTTTAATTAAAATGTTAAGAATTTTTCAGCATCCTTATAATATTTTTGAATGGGAACCTTTCTTCGCGTTTTTCCAGACTAAAGCCAGCGCTGCAGCTAGTTAATTAGTTATGTAGCAATGACGTGAGACTTGTAGCAATAACTTGCCGTGGGGTGCTGGCAGCAGAATTTTGCCCCTCATTTATTACCCGTAGATGCAGTAAGAAACCACCTAGAGATACCTCCTGAAGATGGGTAGCAGCTTCCATGTATTAACATCCCGTACTCCGCTCGTCAACCCGCCTGCCAAGCGCAGTAAGTATGGCACCAACATGTTCACATTAAGATCCATAAGGGTCCAGCTGTGGACGTCTTATGGCTGAGATAATAATGATCATGGTTTCCGTATCAAGTTTGAATTTAATATATACAGTTTGTCATGCGCTTCAAACTACAACAACCTCTGAGTGAAAAGTTAGACACCAACAAAGTAGTTGTCGTTGGTATTTCGTACACATGTAAGAAATTCGCAAAGTCCTGACGTAGTTTCGCTCCGAGAATGCTATCTCCGTATTATATTAAGTTTGCGGGTAAATTCTGAGTTAGCTAACGTCTGAATTTGACAAGAGTTTGACCAAGAGACATGCTTTTATGCACATAGTTTTTGGTCTGGGCTTGGGTTAGTTTGAGCTACATTTTGTGCCGATATTGGTCAGACTTGAATTTAAAGCTTAGTGGAAACCCTGTTAACAACTTACTTCGAAGTTTGCACTGCTTAAAGTTTATTATTAATTGAAAATTACCATCATTCCAAATTTATTGCTATTTCTACTAAGATCGAAAATGTTGTAACGCTTTGCCATTCAGACGATTCATAATAATTCATAATTTTTTGTAAATGAATAAACAATCCTATCCATGACCTTGAAACATAATAATTTTATATTAGGGGTTTAAAGTATGGAATTGCCGATTTGTACTGAAAAATTAAAATTAGTTTTTGTATAGTTTTTTTATTATTTTTTTAGTTTTTAACCACATAGTTTCTGCCGCGTTAGTTCCGCGTCGGAACTCGTATTAAAATATTACTCGAATTTTCGAAGTATTCATCTTTCTTGTCTTAGCTGAATAAAAAAAACAACTGAAAGTTAATAATCGAATATTGCACATTTTTTAAAACTTCATAGGTACCATGTGAAAAAAGTTTTATTCAAAAATCTCAAACCATGAAGAATTTATGTCAATTCGAAGTACCTGTTACAATAAAGCGACAATTTCATACTGGTACCCCTATTATTACCATACTTAACTACTCTCCAAAAATGATTACTAATAGTTAACCAAAGAGCCTATACTAAACAGATTAAATAGTGACAATAACGACTGAGGAATTTTCTTCTTTTCGCTTCTCTTCCCGACTCGCGTGTCATCGAAGGGAACAATTTCAATTGTGGTTCACTAAATTAAATAATGTTATTTTTGTAAATTGACTTATCAAACAGGCCTAAAATTATAAGTTACAATTATTTACACAAAAATTAACTAAAAATATTTAATAAAATGTGGTTTGAAGATATACCTAGATAAAAAGATACGACCCCTGTAATAGTTTTTAAATTAAATATTTGATTTGATAAAGTGTCTTACCTGCGAGTAGACAAAATAAAGCCTCGGTACTCAAACATAAAAAAAAAAAAAAAAAAATCAAACAGGCCCTGAAGGTCGCACGAAAAAAACTATTTAGTGAGTTCTTTTCGTGCGACCTTCGAACGAGTAATATTTGTTGAAAGCTGTTGGTCCCCCATCAACACTTAACCCTAAGCTCTGCTAAGGACACTTCTATCCGCCTTGTTTGATACTACCGTTGACTAAGGACAGATCTGTCCCTATGGGGACAGATCTGTTGTACTTGTTGATGTGAATACTTTTGATATGTTGGTGTATGCACCAACATATCAAAAGTGCATTCTAGTGTTTCTCTCTTGCTTTGTCCATTGAGGGTTTGTATATGAAAGAAAGAGAGGTTAATATGCTCTTTAATTTGATGTATCATGTGTGGTGTGCTATTTTTGGTATCGAGCACTGCCATTTTGAAATCAGACGTTCGGTACCACGAAAAATGTGTGTTTTTGTGTTTTTCTTGGGAAAGGTAAGTGAAACTAGATACATAGGTTTTTAGACTTTATATTCAAGATTACAAAAGTCATACCTCATTTTTTCTAAATTGTCTTAAATTCCTAAAAATAAATGTTTCCATGAACATGTCTTATTTTTTTTATATTTATAAATAATTTAAAATATGAAATAATAATAAATAATTTCAAATTTTTGTTGAAATTTAGAACTGTATTATCAAAGAATAGTTTATTTTTTATTTCAAGTAAAAATTCCTGTTAGTTTCAGTATTATCGTCATTCATGTAAAAGTCTGCAAATATCAGGTAGCGCCGCCATGACAGTGCTGAGCTTACGGGTGTAAGGCATGATAGGTGACAGCTGAGTAGAAGGGTTAACATAATGAGCCGTTTTCAGTAACAAAACAAAAATAATTTTCTACTAAACCTAACAGATGGAGCTGGCAAGCGGAGTAAGCAAGTTTGTGATTAATCCTGTCATTGTCAAATTGTGCCTACCAGTAAAATAAAATTAACGCCATCTATAAGGTACGAGGTAACTATTTTTGAAGTTTTTACTTTTTAATGAAAACGCCTCATTCTTTTAGTTCTCATAAAAAACGGAAGTTACATCGCATCGACAGTCGACGAAACGAAGCCTATCCGAATAAATACGATTATGGCCGAATAAAATCACTTTGTTGTGATTTTATTTTCATGTTCAATCGGCAGTTATCGGCTACAATGTATTTTATCTGCCTTGTAACTGTCTTGGTGCTAGGAAATGAAAATTTAGCTTTAGACCTTGTAAAAGTTATGGTACGAGTGGTACGTGTTTACTTGTGAAGGTTGAATTCAATTACGTGCTTTATTCAATTCAAATGTGTTTTGTTTTTGTTACGGATCCAGTCAACGTCAGTGTCAGTGTCATAAGTCACACAAATGTGACATATAAACGTCAAAAAAGGCGCAAATTACTCGACTTGTATTCAGCATCAATAACACAGTTTTTATTTTGTAAATTGACTATATATTTTAGTTGTTTGCTCTATTGAATAAACATCTATTGAATTTGACTTTAATTTTGTTAAACACGCAGGTTTAGATGTATTGACGACGTCTGTGCCTCAGTTGGTTCAACAGCTGTTTAAGACGTAGGAGGTTGCGGGACCGATTCCCGCCGGGGTACAAATGTGAAAACTGCAGATTTATCTCGTTTTGAGTCTCGAGTGTTTTCTTTGTTATTCGACCTTAGTGCTTAGTGCAACACTGCTTTTCGTACAGGCATAGTTAAATACGGCAGGGGCCGAAAAGTTCTCGAGTGGAGGCCACGGACCGGCAAGCGCAGCGTCCACCAACAAGATGGGATGATGACCTGGTGAAGACCGCAGGTCGACGGTGGATGCAGATCGCTTCCAACCGCAATAACTGGATATCCATGAGGGAGGCCTATGTCCAGCAGTGGACGTCCTACGGCTGAAATGATGATGATGATAGTTAAATAGTTCATTTCCTTTGCTCCTACGATTCTGTCCATAAGACTCAAGTTAACCTGTGATATCTCAAATCTTAGAAGCTGCATATAACAATGAAATCAAATTAGGCACGCCGCACACTGCACCACTTTAAGACTGCGTTCATTAGATGCGCTCATTTACAGAACGATGGCGCGATGGGTCGAAGACATTATGCCAGGTCGCGGGAAATGCCTGTCTTAGCACATCACACGACCCGTTGGCTGATTACTACCTCGCGAGAGGTTTGCAACTGGGGTCCAATTCTCGTGAATCATAATATTATATATCATCATCATCATTTCAGCCGTAGAACGTCCACTACTGAACACAGGCCTCCCTCATGGATCTCCATGAGGGGCAGTTGCCATACTTACCACGCTTGGCAGGCGGGTTGGCGAGCGCAGTATGGGATGTTACTAATGTTGTGATTGTGATAATGTGATAGACGGAATGACGCTGCTGCCCATCTTCCGGAGGTAGCTCTTAGCAGGCTTTTACTGCATCCTCGGGCAAGAGAGGAGGGGCAACATTCTACTGCCGGCACCCCATGGCAAAGTACTATATATAATACTTTGGAATACTTTTTGTGATTATTTTTATATTTTTTATTGTTGCTCGTATTGCCTGAGATACAGGACTACCTAGTTCAGGCTCAAGTATTATTTTGGATATTTATTTACAAATATATTTTGCACTTATTTGTTATTATTTCGTGTTTAAATGTTTTTTTTTTAATAAATTTTATCATATCTTATTTGTCTATCTTGCGATCACGAAAATGCAGAAATATTTTTCAATAGAGATTTTGTTGGTGTGAAATTTATCGATATTGAGCGTTACTAACGGTAATTGTCCCCCAGGCGTAAATCACGCAATCATTGCTGTTTCTGTCAACTCCTTGCTGTCTAATACAAACTTGACGTTTGACAGACATGATCGCGAGACGCCTGTAATTACAAACCTGTAACGAGACAGGTAATCAGCCTGCCGTCTGAGGCCTATAGGCCTGCCTTTGTGAACGTCACATACACCGCAGTATACCCAGCAGTGGTGACCTACGGGCTGTAAATGATGATGATGCTTATTTACAGAACACCCTATGATGCGACACTTGTGTGGTTTGAGAGACAAAGAAAAACTCCCAAACCCGGGACTATTAGAACATTAGTCTTTTTTAAACTTTCGCGATAACAACACATTATTAAAATATTAGATTTTCGGGTATTTATCGCGTTATTACCTTTATTTTATTCCCGACGTTTCAACCGGATTGCACCTGGTCGTGGTCAATCCGGTCGAAACGTCGGGAATAAAATAATGGTAATTACGCGATAAATACCCGATAATCCCATATTTTAATAATATTAGAACATTTGTCTCGCATCGGTAATCGAATCCGCTACCGCTGTCGGCTTTAAGGCCAACCGGGCCGCAGATGCAGTCAAAGTAAGGAGCCGCATCTTACAATGCAATCAAATTAGGCACGCCGCACACTGCACCACTTTAAGACTCCGTTCATTAGGCGCGCCCATTTACAGAACAGCCTGTGACCTAGATGCGGGACTCGTGTGGCTTGAGGGAGGAAAAGTGAACGAACGCGATCTAAAAAACATGTACTTTTTGTTTGAATAATAAATTTTAAAGTCGGTGCGGATAGTTGGGTTGGGTTCGATGCGGGTTGTCCAACCAAGGATGACGCTATAGCTAATTCATTGATTCAGACGTAACTTTGCGGAAATCCATTTTAATATCTAAATGAACAACAAGTGTTTAGTAACAAATCCGCTAATCTATATCTAATTAGCTTTTAACCGCGACTTCGTCCGCGTGGAAGTCATAAAACGTAAAATCACCTTTTTCACGCAGAGCCACTTTGATTCGAAAATATAAATACTATTTATTCCCTTTCCCGTGGGAATTTCGAAAAATCCCTACTTAGAGCACCTCTAGAATACTCAAGGTATATGTGTGCCAAATTTCAAGTCTTTAGGTGCAGTGGTTTAGGCTGTGCGTTGATATATCAGTCAGTCAGTCAGTAAGTCAGTCAGGACTTTGAATTTTATTTATATAGATGAACGCTTGAAAAAAGACTCAAAACACATTCAACACGTGTTTCGCCCCTATACAAGGCACCATTAGGAGAAGTAGATAGATAGATAGACTTTTATTTGGCAACAAAACAGCACAGACAAAACACAGTACGTAAACAAGACCAAATTAAATAACTTAAACTAAAAACCAAATTAAAAACTGAAAAATAATAATAATAGCTAACATACAATGCGATTAGGTTGGTTTTTACACAAACACATAATAGAACAAAGATAGTCGGGCAGGGCACCAGTAAGTCCTTTCTGTGCCGCTGTTAGCCAAAAAGGACCAGTCTCAGCTATATGCTGCTCCGCACCAGAGGTACGACGGCAGCGCTGGTTTTCAGACTGATCCTGAAAGGGTGGCTTCACGAACCCAAACGCAGTCCATTCAATCCTAACGCAGTCCATTCAATGATCCAAAAAAAATAATAAGAAATAAATACTTAATAACTGTTACCTATAAGTAGGCTCCCCGTTCGTAATAAAAAGGTTATTTATTTTTAAATAAGTAAAAACGGTACAAAAAAAAATTACAAGGTAACCTACCCTTAAAATAAGTGTAACAATCATTTCTTAAATGGATTGGATAGGCTATTTGACAAACTATTACGAAGCAGTACCCTTTGCAGCTTTGTTCCCCATACTAGGACATAAAGCCTGTATAATGGGGAAATACACTAGAAACAATGAAGGCGCTGAGATAGTTGCCCAAAAACACCATCGCCTCCCTGGACCAGGACCAGGGACCAGTGGTGTTGTTACTGGGCAATAGGTTCACCTATTGTTGTTCTAAAACATATTGCTTTTTCATGTTTTATTTGCAATTATTATGGGGTTGCTGTGGGGTGCCGGCAGTAGAATGTTACCCCTCCTCTTATGCCCATGGATGCAGTAAGAGCCTGCTAAGGGATACCTCTGGAAGATGGGCTGCAGCGTCTTTCCGTGTATCAACATCCCGTACTGCGCTCGCCAACTCGCCTGCCAAGCGTGGTGAGTATGGCAACTACCCCTCATGGAGATCCATGAGGGAGGTTTGTGTTCAGTAGTGGACGTTTTACAGCTGAAATGATGATGATTCTGGGGTTTAATTTGTTTTTAAACGCTACACACAACACTATCAAGTCCTAAGATAAGTAAAGCTTGTACTATGGAATTTAAATTATTGATAGAATATACATTTATACATACTTATCATAAACTAGTCGCTTGCCGCAGTTTCACTCGCGTAGTTCCCGTTTTCAGCATTTCAATGGTGAAATCATTTTGAAAATCGGTTTAGCAGTTTTTCAGTTAATTCGTTACAACTATACAAAATACAACATTCAAATCTTACATCTTTTTAATGTTCAGAGATAGAAAAACACCCAGACCCGGGACAAATATCTGCAGAACAATTACAAACATTTGTAATGTTCTGCATATATAATAAATAAATTCAAATAATTATACATACATTAATTTTAAATAAATATAAATTTACACATGTATTGTATACCTCTACATGTAAATAAATAAATATAAATTACTAATTTTTTTGACCATTGTGAAAGGATATAAAATACAGCATGAATAACAGTAGCTAACCAACTTCGAGAAAGAGGTAAATCGACGAATCCAACTCGGATGGGCAGCGTTTGGGAAACTACGCAACGTCTTTTCGTCCAAAATTCCTCAGTGCCTTAAGACGAAAGTCTACAATCAGTGTGTGTTACCAGTGATGACATATGGAACCGAGACGTGGTCATTCACGATTGGCCTCATGAATAAGCTCAGAGTCGCTCAACGAGCTATGGAGAGGGCTATGCTCGGGGTTTCTTTACGCGATCGAATCAGAAATGAGGAGATACGTAGAAGAACTCGGGTCACCGACATAGCCAAACGGATTAGCACGTTGAAGTGGCAATGGGCAGGCCATGTAGCTCGTAGAACAGATGGCCGATGGGGCCGAAAAGTTCTCGAGTGGAGGCCACGGACCGGCAAGCGCAGCGTAGGACGTCAACCAACAAGATGGGATGATGACCTGGTGAAGACCGCAGGTCGACGGTGGATGCAGATCGCTTACAACCGCATTAACTGGATATCCATGAGGGAGGCCTATGTCCAGCAGTGGACGTCCTACGGCTGAAATGATGATGATGATGAACAGTAGCTAAAACTGTATAAATCATCTTAAATAGATGTCTTCACCCCTTTACTATTATAGGGTCCCTTTCAGTAGAAGGGGACGCATAAATAACAGTTGCTGACGCTGTATAAATCATCTAAACTGGATGTCCTTACTTTTTTTGTAAGGATAAAATGCAGAAAACTCAAGATTGTACAAAATGGAGAGCTTATATACATTTTTTTATATAAAATCTCTTTACTAAGAGAGCCTGTCGGCAAAGGCCTATTCTAGCTCTTTCTAATGGCTCCTATCTAATGTTCCTGCTCTTTTACAGAAGGGTCCAGCTGTCAGCCTTATCTCATCCTCCCACCTTCTCTCATCTTCACCTTGTAGCTGGTCTTCCTCTTTTTATTTTCCCTTATCTGGGGTATCAAATTGTTACTGTTTTGCTCCAATTCTCATATATTATGTAGGAGTTATTACGTCATTAGTCTGAGGAAATTACAGGGGGGCAATTATTGTGCACCAAGTGATATACACTCAAAATCGACAAATTTCACTCAAACTGTCAAAATCTCAATGAGCCGTTTTCAGTAAAAAAAGAAAAAGGGTTTTCTACTAAACCTAACAGATGGAGCTGGCAAGCGGAGTAAGCAAGTTTGTGATCAATCCTGTCATTGTCGAATTGTGCCTACCAGTAAAAGAAAACTAACGCCATCTATATAGTTCGATATAAATTTTTGAAGTTTTTACTTCTTAATGAAAACGCCTCATTGCAAAGAACTCTGCATTCTCGTAATCTCACGATATATTGCGAACCGATCGTGATGCATCGACTAGTAAAGAGCTGCTATCAAAACGATAGTAGACTTAGTAATTTGGAGTTGACACTGAGAAGTTAGATGGGACGAAGTATCACGGAAAACCACGATTTACCAGGATTGGCTCTCAGATCAGTACGTCAGAGGAAAGATCAAGTCAGTACGTCTGAAGCTGACTAATCCGCGGGTTTCCTCACGAGGTAATTCCTCCACATTAGAGCACGTGTTAAATGTGCACATAAATGTTTTCAAGAATGAAAAAAAACATTAGTGCACGACTGGTATCTTACGACATCTGGATTCAAAGTCGGGAAAACATACCACTCGGCCAACATGGCTACTTCTATGCATAAAGGCATCTATGACTACAATAGCACCTCATGACAAGAACGTGACAGAAACTAAAAATGCTTTCTCCCCACAAAACTTGAACCTTATCGCCATTGATATAGAGACCGTTCTGTGACCTACATGCTAGTACTAGTGCGGTTCGAGTCGGGACAAAAAGCGAACACCGAATGAAAAAGAAATATAAAACGGTTGATGGATTGAGAGAGGTTTTAGAAACTGAGGAACGTTCTAGAAAAGAATTCGAACATTTTGGTAGCTAGGACTAATCAAAACCATGATAATATTTTGGATTCATTGTTCTTACTTCCCTGTCTATGGACGAGCATGTTCCATAATATATATTTATCTAATGCCTAATTTCATGCCTGTATACAGGTGACCGGTAATTCGATACATTCATTATACGGGGGAATAAAAGAGCTTATTTCCAAATTCCAATACATTTTCTTGTACAATAATTATGGTATCGGTAATTATTATATTTAAGGTTATCTTAAATTTTTTTTTTTTCATAGAAACCCCCAGATTTTAGGCTTAAAACTGAGATATTTTGCACTCAAACTATAACCACAGTTTTTTTAATCACACTATTGTAGTCAACACATATCTTAGTGATTGATGTTTGTGCAAGTCGGCCCGAATTCATTCGTAGTTCAATTTCAAATACAGCTCTAAACACGTGGAAAGCTAAAAGTGCAGGCTTATAACTTGAACCAAGTACTAGATTTAGCGGGGCCTTTTAGGTCGACATAGTGCGTCTTGTCGTATGTCCCGCTAGGCTTACTTATATCGTAGTGAAGTGTTTTACTGATATAGCGTTCAACACAGCCTTCAACATTTCTCAAAAGTATTTACCGTAACGGCGGTACCGGCGCAGTAGAATGTTGCCTCTTCTCTCTTGCCCGTTGATGCTGTAAAAATCTGCCAAAGTATCCTCCGGAAGATGGACAGCAGCGTATTTCCGTGTATCAAAATCCCATACTACGCTCGCCAACCCGCCTGCCAAGCGAAGCGAGTATGGCAACAACCCCCTCAAGATCTTGAAGATCCATGCGAGAGGTCCATGTCCAGCTAAGGTAATAAAGTATTTTATAAATATATATTTTGAAAGACTGTAGAGTATAACAGTAGTAGTGTAGAGTATAGTACGAAACCCAAAACGCTTGTCATACCAGGTCTCTGAGAGTTTGGACATGTCGGTCACACACAGCCCTACACAAGGCGGAAGACAAAAGTGGATGGAGACAAACTGCTTCATCAGAGCCACGACCCTCATTAATGAGGGAACGATAGAGAACAGAGAAGAAATAAAAAAAAATCATCATTACTGGGATTAAAAAATATGCTTTTCGTACGATATGTTTATCGTAGACCATTTAAGTATATTAATGGATAAGGGGATTAGTAAAAGGTTTATCCAGAAATCCCCTTTAAGAAGGATGCATTAAGAATTTGCCAAGAAATAACAAATAACAAATAACAAATAACAAAGAAATAACTTCGGAAGATGAGCAGCAGCATCCCGTGTATCAACATGCCCTCGCAAATCCGCCTACCAACGTGGTATGGCAACAGCTTCACTTGATCACTTGGAGATCCAGCGGCCTATGCCTACCCATGTTTCTGAGATGTCTTAGATACTGATGATGATGTTATAGTTATTAGAGTTATTGTTATCTTTGTATTCACAGACCACCACAGAAATAATAGCGTCATAAATATTTAATGTACAATGATAAATTTACATGCAGTACGATATATGCTGGTAATATCTGGCAATGGTCCAGCGTGCAGCGGTGCAATTCTCTATCTAGGTTTGGTGTGATAGATTAGGCCTCTGACATCTTAAAACAGATAAATATTCTATACGTGTGCTTGTGACCTAACTTCATCTAAACGGCTGGACCGATTTAGATGAAATCTTGGGTGTATATTTTAATGGATTCCTGGAAGGTTTAAAATCACATTTAGACACAGTGTATATCGATAGCAACACCACCTGGTGTTGCTATCGATATATCATCAAATCAGGGCGGGTAGGACGATATCTGTCGGGTCTACTAGTCCATTATTGTTCTTACAGCGTCAGCAATGGGTATTTATGTTGTACAGAACGCTGCAGTGCCTGGGAAATTGTTAAATAGAGGTAGATTTGGCTTGCCCCGTACCTATACGATCCTCCCAACATATACAGTTATTAGCGAAAGGAAATAACAGTTAAAAAGACTGAATCTGACTAAGCCGCCTCACGATGTTTCCTTGCCATGGTTATGCTGGATATGCTTGTCCATTGGTTCAGTTCCGATAATCTATAACTTAATGAAAACAAAACGAAATGTATCAGATTTTCACTTCCTAATGTAAAATACACTAAGGCAGACATTCAAATAAAAGGTGAAAACCTAGAACTTGTAGCTAACACTGTCTATTAGGCACCACCCTAGATATAATAGCTTTAATGGGGTCCCCACATAGATAAGCTATGGAACAGGCTCAGTTCTGCTGCATAATTCAGTTAAAAAAATTGTTACCTCACAGATATAGATACATCAAGAGAATCGCTAGGTGATAAATTTGAAGAAATTAATATAAAGAACTTCGGAAGATGGGCAGCTGCGTCTTTCCGTGTATCAACATTCCGTACTGCGCTCGCCAACCCTGTGTTCAGTAAAAGAAAGAATGAAACCGTTTATTTGCACTAAAGTCATAGTAACAATTTTATACACATAAAATTATAATCATCTTAAGTTTATATTGGCACAAATCGTTCACCACTCAGCATAAGCAGGAATAAGATTGCTCAGCAAGCTATTACTGCGCTGGTTTTCTGTGGTGTAGTAGTGGACGTTTTACGTCTGAAATGAATTCGGCCATCGGGTGAAAGTCGGGGGTACCTACATTATACCGCTCGGCCAACACGGCTTTCTGATATATTGTAATTTAGTCAATACAACCGCGTGGAAGTTGGTTTTCAAAAGGTTTAATAGCAAAATGGTACGAGTTACCAATTCATACGATTAGTTACCCTTTCTTGGAACTCGCCGAACTTGGGATATATTCGTCCCTCCAATCGCCCGCAGGAACAGATAATGTAAAGCTGTGGTCAAATCGGAACGAAATTGATGGAGAGCTTTGGCTTAGAACATACAAGCATTAGGAGAGTATTATTGTTTGCTAAGATTGGAGTGTCTCTGAGAAAATCCATTACCAGGCTATTAGGGAGCACCAAAGTAATCAGCATAGTGCGAAGGATAAGCAAGCTGAAGAGGTAGTGGGCAGGCCATATTTGTCATAGAACCGATAGCTGACGAGGAGATCTATTATAGAGGACCAAAGTCGTCAGCATAATGCAAAGGATAAGCAAGCTGAAGAGGCAGTAGGCAGGCCATATTTGTCATAGAACTGATAACTGACGAGGAAATCTATTAGAGAGGACCAAAGTCGTCAGCATAATGCAAAGGATAAGCAAGCTGAAGAGGTAGTGAGCCATATTTGCCATGGAACTCAGCTGATGAGGAAAATGAGAAAACGTAGTGCGGTGTCTAACCACCAGCTCACAGGAGTGACCTGAGTGACACGTGCTGGATGCCTCAAAAAGAAGGACAAGGATACCTTCTCAATTTACGCCAATTTATTTTAATGAACATGTTTACTAGTGGACTGGTATAAGCGGATTTTGATGACGATAAACGACGATTTATAATGTCTAATAGAACAGGATAGTACCTTAAGATACCCTGGAATGTTCAAAAGATGCCACAATTCTGACAAAACTTAGCTACTGACGCCAATCTCAAAAAGCTTAGGTTTTCTATACAGGGTGGATTTTTTCTATGGGCCCTGGAGGGGATAGTTCCCCTCCAGGGCCCATAGAAAAAATCATCTATGCAGTTTTGTTTCTTTTTAAAAATAAAGGAATTAAGGACTACCTTTATTCCTTTCTTTTTAAAAAGAAACAAAACTGCATTCAAAGATTTTCTAAAATTCGCTTGCCTCAACCGGGAATCAAACCAACAAAAAATTAAAAAAATAAACTATCGCTATTTTATTATACAAATCAGTAGGATTATTGTTCAGGATAAAATTTGTCTAATAAATATTTGGTCTTTAAAACAAAAAAAAAGTGAAAACAAATTAGTGTTAATTTTATTTAATATGAATAAACTTAAATAACACAAACATGGAACATTTTTTTAACGTAGACGGATATCGAAAAGAAAAGGTATCCTAATAATTTAACTGATAAGTTGCTCGAAATGACCCCCCTGGTTCCGGATACACAAGTTTAGTCTTCGTTGAAATTCATTTCGTGTAGCTTTCTGCAAAGTATTGTGGTGTATGCCCATAATTACATTTTCTACAGCGACCATTAGTTCTTGTACAGTATTATAACACGTATTATAAATTTCATTTTTTACATGACCCCTTAAAAAGTAGTCCAGAGGTGTCAGGTCTGGACTTCTCGCAGGCCATTTGATCGGTCCCTTTGTATGAGTACCTATACAGACATTGAAATTTCCATCAAGGTAAACCTTGGACCGTCCGCTATTATGGGCTGGTGCACCGTCTTGTTGAAAGATGATATTATTTCGTTCCTCCTCTGGTAGAAGGTTTAATTGATTTTGTAAAAGTTCTAATATTTCAATGTATTTATCACTATTTAGATGTCCTCTATAAATGTACACCAAAACAACCATATTGCTTCTGATTCCGCACCAAACATTAAAGGAAAATCTGACCTGATTGTTTGTTTCGCGAACACAGAATGGATTCTCAAGGGACCAATAATGATTGTTATGTCTGTTAAACATTCCATTATTGCTGAAATTGGTTTCATCGGACCATACAATGTAGAGGTAGTGTAGGAAATTTGGGTTGCGGGCTATTTTTGTTTGAATATTCTGACAGAATTCTAATCTTCTTTGACTATCTCCCGGATGTAGTTTCTGCACCAATCGCCCATAACAAAAACATTTGTATTTGTACTTTTTCAAAACACTAAGTACACAAGTATGGGTGGTGCTTATCTCTTGAGCAGCTTTCCTACTTTCTTAGCTTTCGGGTAACACTCAAAGTATGTCAAAAAACTTAAATCAAAATCGGAAAAGTCTAGATTTTGCTGCTGTGGGCGTTCTAAACGTTTTTTGGAACTTCCAATGTTCACTAAATTTTTTACCATTCGCGACAAAACTTTTCTATGTGGTATTTCTCTGTCTGGCTGGATACTTATCACTGTACCACTTTAGAGCTAAATTGCAACTCTTGTTGTTTACAAATTAAACTTCTTATAAATCGAATTGTTCTTGATAAGTACGCCTCTATTACACAATCGCGGAATCAAAGCAAAACAAAACAAAATTTGAAATTCGAACGAATTCTTCAACAATAGGCACTACATATCGATTTTAAACATGTTTAAAGTTATGGTTCGAATTTTGAATTTGTTGCCCCACATTTCAAAAAAAATACGCTCCATTTTTAAACTTTTCGTCAGAACGCCTGGTGTAAGAAGAAATTGTGCATTGATTTATAATTTATTACCATTTAACGATTTTCACCGCTCGTTTGGTTTTGGTCAGTTTACTTACCAAGATTTTTTAGCCGTCGTTTGGTTTTGGTAAGTAAACTGACCAGTGAGTCATCGTTGAGTCATCGTTCCACGAAAACAATTGTCATTTTTAAACTATGGTGTTTATCAACTTCTTCTTTGTTTTGTAGCCTTCTCAATGAAGTTGACAATGACAATAACAAATAAAATTTACGTAGCCCAAGAAAAAATAATTTTATTCGATTAAATTAAAATTAAAAAAAAGATTACGCAAAAAAAATGCATAAAAAATGCACTTTATAATTACGATCAAAAAATATTTTGTTCTAAGACACCTAAATGTTATGTTATATATAGTGAGGTTATACCACATACTATGTATATACCGCAAAACATGTAGATATATGATAATACATTTTGAATTACAAACAAAAGTATTTTTTATATAAAATTAAATCAATAATTAATAGAAAATAATTTTTACGCTGTATATCCCGAACACAGACTAAATTATGAATGATTGTACTGACAAGCTTCATTCAATCCCTTTCCACAGAGCGTAAATACCACGATACGCTCCATTGTAAAAACCGAGCCAGTATCCACTTAGCGCCGACGTGAAGCGCCCGCCGTTTTTCCCGCCAAAACGCAAACCAATTGAGGGTCGCAAAATTATTTTCGCGTAACCAAACTAGTGGTCTTCAACAAGGTACTTAGAAATAAATAACATTAAGCTTGTACTTCATATAATGTCTTTGGATGTTAGAGAGATAAGAAAATTATAACATGTCATTTACTTATTACAAGTAAACAGTAGTCGTATTGTTAATAAAGAACTTGTAATAAGTATTAAATTTCATGGAATCTCGTACAACAGATGAGTTTAGGGCTAAGTTTACTGGATAAATTTTATCCTGAACAATAATCCTACCGATATGTATTTATAATAAAATGGCGAAGGTTTATTTTTTTAATTTTTAGTTGGTTTGTTTCCCGGTTGAGTTAAGTGGATTTTAGAAAATCTTTGAATGCAGTTTTCTTTCTTTTTAAAAATAAAGGAATGTTTCCTTTCAGTAAAATAAGCTAACTAAAGGATTTAAGGTAGTTCCCCTTCAGGACCCATTGAAAAATTCCACCCTGTATAAGGTTATGTGGAACTCACGAAGTTTTCCGTCACTATTAGCGATTTAAGAGCACATGTAAAAACTACACGTATATAGAAAGTATACTGGTATACGCTAACAGCTAGATAGATAAACAATTATCGTACAACATCAATCATTCATATTTTATTTTTATCTCCTTGTGTTGCTTCTGTTTATTGTGTACGTAGAATAAAGAGTTAATCAATCTATCAATGATATGTGTATCATCTATTGTTATAGAGAACAGAGAATGACAGCGAATAGCAACAAATAAGTTCCAAAAGATTGTTATATAGGTATGTGTGTGTTGCAGTATGTTACGATTATATGAAATGAAAAATTGAAAGTGACACTTTTCCTTGTCTCTGAGGTAACATTTTTTTTTTGTAATGTGGACACTCAGTTTTGCAATCAACATATTCATCAATCTACACTGAAATCTACACTGCCCTTTCATTTGATACCACACGTGGGAAGGAATAAATATTTGAGCACATTCGATTGTTTACCCATACTTTTAACCCCCATATCTCATGAAACGCTTGACCGATTCCTATACTACTTTCAGTTTTGCATTCAAACACATCATTTTCTATCATGTAATACCGAACTCGCGTATATTTGAAAACATATGGTAAACTTCTTATTTGCTTTTGATAAAAATTAAAGAACCACTGCCGGAAAAGCAGTTTTTTGTCACAGACAGACATACGTTATGACCTTATACGTTAGACCGCTATGTGTGTGTCTGTGACACAGAACCGTATAACAAACGTTCACTCTGTATTTTTTTTTCAAAATGCAAGTAAACACATTTGACGACCTCTGTGGCGCAGCGGGCGAAGGTCCGCCTGCGACGCAAGAGGTTGCGGGTTCGATTCCCGCCTCGGAACAAATGTCTGTACGATCTGCAGATATTTGTTCAGGGTGTTCTGGGTGTTTGTCTATATATAATAAAAATAATGTATTAAGTATATCAGTCATCTAGTACCCATAACACAAGCTCTGCTTAGCTTGAGGCTAGATGATGCTGTGTGATTTGTCGAGCATTATTTATTTATTTATTTTCTCATATCTGTGAGGTATATGCGTAAGCAAGAAGAACGTTACAACATTCATGATGTAACATATCCCGATATGTTACATCATGAATGTACGTAAGGTACGTACGGTACGTAGGATTTTCTCATAATGACAACGGGTTGTCGGTATGAGAAAACCCTTACGTAACATCTAATAAATTCCTACGTAGCGGATGAAGTTTGAGTTACTTCTCTATTGAAAATCACCAGCGATCGGCGAATTCGGAGGTCACCCTGCTGCACGGTGTTTTGTCAATCCAACCAACTTTCGTGCTCATCATAATGACAGCGAGCTTCGTCTGCAAACCAGGATTAAACAAAACAACGACGCTACCGACTGCTTAAAAATGCCTACCATAATTATCCATCAGGTGTTATAACAATCCTACAAACTTTTGATAGATAAATTAACACTTTATTGTATAGAACAGTAAAACTTTTGTGCTCATTATAAATACAGTTAGTTTTGTAAAATCTGCAAACGAGGATTTGACATAAAAAATCGTGGGCGTAAAAAATACCTTTATTTACATCAATTGTAATTTTGTCACTTCATAACATCTGGAGGATATAACCAGCAGCATGCCGCGATGCATGGTACGATAGACCATAAAGCTAACCGATTATATCCTTTGTTAATTTTGCGTTTCCCAAGTTTGGGTGGACTGGCTGAAATCCAATAATTCTAGGTTTCTCAAAGATGCGTATAGTAATTATAACGACGTTGCACAGGCTAAAATCACTAGGTAGTTAGGAAGGTTTACTAACCTGGCAAGTCCGGCAATCTTTGAGGGTCCAGGGGCTGCGCGGGAATCCTTTCACTTCACAGGGAGGCGAATTCCTTTGGCTGGCAACGATCTTGTGGTGATGCGCGACCTATCCCAATATATTATGGGTATAGGCGTGAATTCTCCGTCACGATTCCAATGAACGAACGCGACAGAGACATATGCGGGATAATAATGAGTGCGTGCGACCGACCTGCGAGGCGGATTTATGGCGACTCTTCTTGTCAAGGTGACCGACATTAGAAAAAATGCAGAGTGCACACACAGCAGAAATATCCGTCGTGTAGATTATAGCGTACACACACACGGACACATAGGAACATCGCGTAATAGCCCAATATTGGATTACACAAAATTCCCAGAAAAGTAAACCAACCCTTAGTTTACCTATAGATAATTAACTATGCAATGTCGTTTATCTAACGTTTTAAATAAGTTACGCTTGCAATGCTGTCGGCGTAACCAACATCCTTTACTAAGATTTTTGTTTTTGGCGCAGATCGGCTAAGATTGTCAAAAAAAAGAGTTCTTAAAATCTTAACTCGAAGAGAATCGCTTATGTACATATATTCGTATTCCGAGAACTAGATTACATTTTGACTGAATTTAAAACTTACCGTATTTTGTCACCATCTTTTATTTTTACGATTGTAGCAATAAAATATCAGTTTTCTCGGTTTTTTTAGAGTATCTATGCTTGAATAATTATTACTGACAATATTTTGATATTAAAAATGTCATCTTAGCTCTCTATATTACAAGTTTCACTTTCAAAATTAACGTAAGATATACTATTCATTTTGTAAAAACGGGGACTACTCACGTAGTAATAAAACGTCGAATATTATTTACATAATAATCTTCGAGTTATAAAACAAGTTGTAAGCTCGAAACGTTCCAACCATGTATCAGTCCTTAAACTAGACGAGAAAGTTGTACACGTGGCACTTTTATTTGGACTTCGGACATTTAAGTACAAGTTAGGATATAAAGTAGGTAAGCACTCACATGTCAAAGTAATGATTTGTTTCCGAGTTGAGTTCTGAACTTTTGTGCTGTAACTTTGAATGAGAAACTGAACTAGAGAGAAGACTCAAAGTGAAACGACGCTGTACTGTGAGATCGAAACTATCTCGCTTTAGTAAATACTATTCTGATTGCGGGAAAAAGACAACAATACCTTGTTCATTATATTTCCCGAGCGTAAGCGTAAGTAAAAGACATATTCTCGAGGCCAAGTCATGCATTATTCAAGATATATTATACTCGTAGCTATATCACGCCGTATGTTTAAAGCAAAAGTTCTAGCATGGTTTTAACTGGCACAAAAGACAGAACCTGCTCTTACTTAATTTTGCTCGCGTGTCCGTAATCTGCCGACCTATCAGAAGCATTTCACTCTGTACACGATGAAACATTGATCAGGGTACTGGGTCAGTATGGTGTAAGGGACATCCCCGAGTTCTTAACCAGTCGCTGTAACTCTAAATGAGAAACTGAAATTAGAGAGGAGACTTGAAAGTGCAACGACGGTCCCTACGTGATCGAAACTATCTCGCTTTGTTATATACTATTGCGAGTGCAGGAAAAAGACAACAATAGCTTTTTAAATATATTTTCCGAGCGTAAGCCAAGTAAAAGACATCTCGAGACTAAGGCATGCATTATTCAAGGCTATTATAGCTATATGTTCGAAGCAAAAGTTCTAGCATAGTTTTAACTGAGAGAAAAAGATCTCTAAAAGAGTTGAAAGCTGACCGATGAAGCCCAAGGGAAACCTAACGTAAAACCTTCCGCTAGATATCGTAGGCTACAAAATGGTTAGGAAATTCTTTTTTATCACGTACAGATGTTTTACAGCTATGCGAATGGAGAAAAGTATTAAAATTTGATAGCGCCCTGTGATGGAGTTTGCTGAGTTGTTTAAATTCCACTTCAGCAGTTTTAGGTATCTACATTTTTGCTGGTCTGCCTTCCGGCTGCTATCCGTTAAAAGCCGTTGCGTTTTTTAAAGTAAGTGCCATGTGGTTTTATGGTTTTGAAGGTGGACTTAGGATAATTCGTTTATCTAGGACCATACTTTTTCTGAATTCCTCCTGATCACGCGGTAAATGACGAACGCGAACCATTGCGCAAATAATCAAGAAATTTGTATGCATCCGCGTAAAATCATTATCTCAGCCGCGAACGTCCACTGCTGGGCATAATCCTCCCTCATTGAACTACAAGTACTGATCATGAGGGGTTGTTGACATACTCACCACGCTTTGCAGGTGGGTTGGCGAGCGCAGTATGGATGTTGATACTTACACGGAAAGACGCTGCTACCCATCTTACGGAGGTGTCCCTTGGCAGATTCTTACTGCATTCACGGGCAAGAGAGGAAGGGCAACAGTCTACTGCCGGTACCCCACGGCTGCCAAAAGCGTATAATTATATAAAATAAACAAACAACACAAGAACAACGCTGAAATTATTTGCAATGCAAGGAGGCACTGCAAATAATTTCAGCGCCGTCTTCGATGCCTAATCGAATGTTTCCAAATTTACTCGAGTTTGGTATCAAATGGAAGGAAATTATGTGTAGAATTCAAAACTGATTATAGAAACTTGATATAGAAATCGGTCATGCCATTTATAAGATATAGGGGTAGAGAGTAACAAAAGAAAAAGGAAGAATAACCATGATGTTTGTTACCTCTTCACACAAAAAACTACCAAGCAGATCCAGTTCAAACTTTGCACTAAATAAATCCAGTAAAAAAATAGAGTTTTTTTTTCCTGCTACAACGAGGGCAGCTCTTAAAACACTGTATGCATTTTAAATATTTTTTATTTTTTCATTTGGGCTGTAAAACGTCCACTACTGAACACAGGCCTCTGTCATGGATCTCCATGAGGGGTAGTTGCCATACTCACCACGCTTGGCAGGCGGGTTGGCGAGCGCAGTACGGGAGGTTGATACACGGAAAGACGCTGCTACCCATCTTCCGGGGTATCCCTTAGCAGGCTCTTACTGCATCCACGGGTATGTAAGGAGGAGTAATACTACTGCCGGCATCACACGGCACCAACATCATTATAGCCCCAAGCTAAGCAGAGTTTATGTTATGGGTACTAGATGACTGATATACTTAATACATTATATATTAAATAGACTTTCTCTGGGGTAACATTCTACTGCCGGCACCCCACGGCACACGATTTATATTTTCCTAATCCACCCAGCTCAATCTTTCTTAGTAAAGCAAGTCTTACCTCGCTGCACATTACCGTAAGCTCGTTCTATAGTTTTTCACCTTATTTTACTGCTCCGTTCTTTGTTACCCAACGAATGGCAGTATACATTCTCCTGAAGAGTGTTTTATTTCAGAATCTTAATTCGTTTAAAGGTTTTTAATGAAAATTGCCTAGCGATCGGCTGGACGCTTTTACGGTGCTTTTCGTAATTGGAGCTTAATTAAAATCGTATTTTCTTTGATTGTATTTTGTAAGAGTTTCATATACATACTTTATACATACTAACAAAATACAATCAAAGAAAATACGATTTTAATTACTTATGGTGGAGCATAAATTGATACAAGCACACCCACAAGCAAATCGTGTACCTATTTAAACTTCTTAACTTAATACTTTTACAGATAAGTAATGCTGGACGATTTACACAGTATCATCTATACCCAAGTTAAGCAGAGTTTGTGCTTAAAGTACTATATGACTGTTAAACTTCATACATTATATCATATATATACATATTTTTTATTTTTGAACAAGTATCTGCAAATCCTACAGACATTGGTCCCGAGGCGGAAATCGAACCCGCAACCTCTTGCGTGGCGGACTCTTGCACCACAGAGATCATCAATCCCCATCTACAATAGAAATAAAAATAAAATCTACCTTAAAAATATACTCCAACGAAAGAGAACAGTTTAAAATTTTGAACCTATTTTCTCGAGTTAAAGAGATAGAGTTAAGACATCAAGGGAGTTGTTTGTCTTCGCAAAGTACAAATCTGATGTTAAAAGCACGCGATGGTACGATTAAAGTTTACATTTTCTAAGCCGAGGTTTCTGGGAAAATTTTCTTGAAAAAGTAATTTTCTCTGATAAACGTGACAACTATGGTTCGACCCGTTCGGCCATAACACATGCTGAATATGGCCATTTTTGTCACTTTTGAACGCTTGTACTATATGTGACAAAATACACGTATTTATCTTTAAATTGTATAATACTGATTTTGCGATCGTCAGTTTAAAAAATAAAAATAAGTTCTTTAACATCTATAAATGATATCAGCCCCAGTAACTGGTACTAATGCTGTCCCGAACAATAAATAATTATTTAGTTTTTAACTAAAAAACCGCGTTCGGGTGCCGTGGGGTGCCGGCAGTAGAACGTTACCCCTCCTCTCATACCCGTGGATGCAGTAAGAGCCTGCTAAGGGATACCTTCGGAAGATGGGCAGCAGCGTCTTTCCATGTATTAACATCCCGTACTGCGCTCGCCAACCCGCCTGCCGAGCGTGGTGAGTATGGCAACTACGTGAGTAAGGCCTGTATTCATTAGTGGACGTTTTACGGCTGGAATGATGATGATGAACTAAAAAACAACCTCATCCTTTTTTTTAAGTCGGTTTATAAATTACGGTATGTCAATTATGTTCATCATCATCATTTCAGCCGTAGGACGTCCTCATAGGCCCCCCTCATGGATTTCCAGGTATTGCGGTTAGAAGCGGACTGCATCCACCGTCGACCTGCGCGCTTACCGGTCCGTGGCCTCTAATTGAAAACCTTTGGGCCCCATCGGCCATCTGTTCTTCGAGCTACATGGCCTTCTTCTACGTATCTCCTCATTTCTGATTCGATAGCGTATATAATTAATTATTATGATTTTAATTAAAAGATGAGCTTCACATTAGTTTCATACGACCACTTTCAGACGACCTCTGTGGGGCAGCGGGCGAAGGTCCGCCTGCGACGCAAGAGGTTGCGGATTCGATTCCCGCCTTGGAACAAATGTCTGTATGATCTGCAGATATTTGTTCAGGGTATTCAGGGTGTTTTTCTATATATGTATAATAAAAAAATATCTATCTATTTAGTATAATGTATTAAGTATGTCAGTCATCTAGTACCCATAACACAAGCTCTGCTTAGCTTGGGGCTAGATGATGCTGTGTGAATTGTCCAGCATTATTTATTTATTTATACTAAGAAAAGCTTGTTCTAAGACTAGATCGGCATCAGCATCGTTGATTTTGGCGCCAGGGATTTCTTTCTAACTTTTGAATATTTCATGTTTTTTTACCTTAAATCAGTAGTTGGTTTTTAAAAACATAGATTTTCAATTTAAAGGTGAATGAAACCGATTTACGCCTCTATATTTTATACCTTAAAAAATACCTATAAGTCTTCAAAAGCAGTCATTTCAAAATAGCGGTTGGATTTTCCAAAATTTCTAAAAGCTTTTTTTAAACGAGTATTACTGTTTTGGTACTTACGGTTTTTGATTTCAAGCTAATTTTTCGCGTCAGATTGTACGCAGTCCGCGTGTTACCATTGTAATTTTAACAATTACATTCAAATAAATATGTTTAACGATGTGTCGCCTTAATATAATAAACGAGGCCAGCTGCGTGTCAGGCTACACGCTGCATAGGGTTCTGTAGATAACCGTAGATCTGTTCATCATTCCAGCCGTAAAACGTCCACTACTGAACACAGGCCTCCCTTATGGATCTCCATGAGGGATAGTTGCCATACTCACCACGCTTGGCAGGCGGGTTGGCGAGCGCAGTTTGCGATGTTGAAACACGGAAAGACGCTGCTTCCCGTCTTCCCGAAGTATCCCTTAGCAGGCTCTTACTGCATCCACGGGCATGAGAGGAGGGGTAACATTCTACTGCCGGCACCCCACGGCAAGTAGATCTGTTGGTGGAAGTTAATTTTGTTTTTTACGTTTACCTAAACAGTTGTATTCAAAAAATAAAATCAGTTAATTGAGTTGACACGATGGGAAAATTGAGAATAAAACGTTCATCCCAATTTTTAATAATTAATTTAATACCAAATTAATTATTTTGTATGTCCATGCAAAACAGCTTATAAAGTCTCTTCGTAAAGCCGACGAAAGACGGACTAACAGACAAAGCGTAGCTATTAGGGTTACATTGACTACGGAAACCTAGAAAGCATTTATGCAATTAGACAGAGGTCGGCAAATTGCATAAATGTGTGCGTAATACATTTTTTAAGCAAGGTCATCGTGAGATATACTATTCATTTTGTAAAAACGGGAATTACTCACGTAATATTGTAACGTCGAAGATTATGTGTCGTGTCGGCGCCACGCGCGGACGGGCATTCAATCCCATGATGATGATTTTCTTGAAAAATCGATACGTGTCGGAATAATCTTCGACGTTACTACGTGAGTAATTCCCGTTTTTACAAAATGGAAGGTCATCGTGGCCATAAATTGTTTCGTGGCTGCCAGGGGAGTCACCTGAGCTTCACGACCGGCTTAAATATTTATCTTAGTATGCCATTTTTGTAGTACACCGTAAAATCCTGACGTAGCCGGCCATTCCGTTTATTTTGTACGAAGCTGGTTGAATTTTTGACTAGGTCACGTGAACGCTGGTTTTGTACCTTTTATTAATAATAATAGCCGTGGGCAGCCGGCAGTAAAATATTGCCTCTCCTCTCTTTTCTGTGGATGAAATAAGAATCTGCTAAGAGATAGATCCTTTGACAGATTCTTACTGCACTACCATTATTCATCATTTCAGCCATAAAACGTTCACTGATGAACACAGGCCTCATGGATCTCTATGGGGGTAGTTGCCATTCTCACCACGCTTGGCAGGCGGGTTGGTGAGCGCAGTATGGGATGTTGATACACGGATAGACGCTGCGGCCCATCTTCCGGAGGTATCCCTTAGCAGGCTCTTACTGCATCCACGGGTAGGAGAGGAGGGGTAACATTCTACTGCCGGCACTCCACGGCACTACCATTATTACTGCACTTCTATTCTAACTTACTCATCTGGTCAGCAAAATTTTTCCGTGTATTACTGTGCTTTCCAACCCGCCTTCCAAGCGGTGAGTATGGGAACAAAACCCTCATGACCTTGGTGATTCATGAGGGAGGCCCATGTCCAACAGTGGACTGCTGTCATAACGATTAACCCCTCTAGGATCACTACGTACTGATCATGAAGGTTTGTTGCCAAACTCGCCACGCTTGGCAGGCGGGTTGGCGAGCGCATTACGGGTTGCTGATACACGGAAAGACGCTGCTGCCCATCTTCCGGAGGTATTAGCAGATTCTTAATCCATCCACGGGCAAGAGAGCAGGGGCAACATGCTACTGCCGGCACCCCACTTATTGGTGTATTCCGTAGTTTTTCATGTTGAAAATATCGGATTGGACAGCTCGGAACCGGACTTCAAATTGAGTTCGGGATTCAGTTTGGCCCTGTTACGGTGTACGGGCTGTTGGTGATGATAGTTTAGGAAAGGTAGTTTGAAACTATCGATAGTCTGTAAGCTATATGGGTAGTTGGTGCAGATTTTACTACATACTAATTCTGATGCGGGAAGTACATAAACTACCCGGTCAGGTGAACCGTGGATAAAAGGATTTGTAGTTGTGCCCGTGGTACACCTGCGGGGTGTACCATGGGTCAAAACAAGTCCTCTTTGTCCACCCAGGTGAACTTGTGAGGTGGTCCATGGGTAAGAAACGTCTTCAGGTTTGTGTAAACCATACAGAATTAATACAAAAACTACTAAATTTAGCTTAAGCTTAAAAAAAATGGAAATACATAATGGGTGGTCTTATCGCTTAAATCGGCTTCTTCGAGACGGTTTCTGCCAGCGAGATACGAGACCTGCACTGACATCCCACAAAGGGGCGTCAAAGTCAATAAGTGTTTATTCAATAGACCAAAAAGCTACAATTATAATATACAATATAATAGTCAAAAGACGAACAGAACACATTTAAATATAATAATTGTGATTTACGGACAATCGATTTTCGGAGAAAAAATTGACATCCGTATTCTTTCATCAAGACATTTGCCAAGCTGTTTGGATGGTTCTTTATTCTATTTTTTTATGTTGTATGATGTAAAATTTCGTGCTTAACTGTGCTCATGTTCAGATCGTGTTGGAGTTGTTCATTTGTGAAGAACCAAGGATAATTGTTATAAAGCGTTTACTTTCTATCTATTTTCAGATAGATAGATAGGAAACGCTTTATTGTACACCTTAAAACATACAAAATGTATCAACGGACGAAACATACCCACTTAATAATAATAAGAATATTCTTGCCTAACTGACCAAGCGCCTAAGCCTTGCCATGGTATTAACAGCGTTAATCGTATTTAGTTTGTTTAACAGTGTGTCTACCATGAGTTGTCACTGTTAGATCGCCTGCCGTTACTAAAGTTGTAACAGTACGTTACTATGACATCTGTCAGATTTGTAATTCATAGTACCAAATTCTAAGTAACTTAAGCCCAAACTACAGTCGCTGTAGTATTATAGTTTACTGCGTATTTTAGTACCAAGCTATCCGCTAGAAGCGTTGTACAAGATTTCATAATATTTTTTAAGTCTTGAGCGATTGTGAATACTCATGGTAGACCTACTGTACTAAGCCTCTGCTTTACCTCCATTGAATTGCTACATTTTGAATATTTCTATATCGTAACTTTCTATTAAGAAACACTTATGTTTCTTCATTTAGTTGAATTATTAATTTTGTGCCAGCTGTGGCACCTATTATTATAAAAACACAATAAATATACTAGGCTATGCCCACATAAGCTATGTATTTAAAAGTTTTAATTGCGATGTGATGATTAGCTGTTAATAAATTAACAATGTTTTGTAATTTCTCAGTTTTCCAAAACAGTCACCTTTATTGCGTGTGTAAAAAATATTAAAAGTATGACTCTTAAATGAAAGTTTCATCAACTTAAATTAGTCAATCAATTAACAGAATTACACAATTAAGTTCACACAAAGCGCTCATCAGCCTTTGTGAAGGTCTGGGTAATCTTTGGGAGTTCCAACTTAGTTGTGAGCTTCGGTTTCGCGGATTTGTGGTTAAACTGTTTCTGAGCTTCATCAGTGCTTATTCTACTGTACACTTGACTCGATAATTATACACCCTCATTGTTAAAACTATTTTGAATCATTTAAATGATTAAACAACAAGTTTTTAAATTTAGGAGATATGAGTAACCTCCGACACTTTATTTAGTCTTGGGGTTAACTTTTTTTTTGTAATGTGCTCAGTTTTCCAATCTACATTATTATGCCTCTTAATTTAATACCCAACTCAGGTATATTTGAAGACATTTGCTTGTTCATCCCCACATTTACCCTCCGTATCTTGTAAATGGCTCAGCATATTTCTATTTATCTTTCAGTTTTGCATTCTACTCATTGTTCCGAATATGCTGTTACCCTAAGTTTTTAGTGTTAAATATTTGGAAACATTTGAAATTTCTTAACCGATTTTGATTAAACATGTATAACCACTACCGCCAAAAAACCAGCTTTTAAAAAAAATTACTACATTCAAATCATTCCACTCGTTTAAGAGGTACGGTGCTACACCACCTCTCTTGTTGTGTCGGGGCTAATACCTGTTTATTTTATTACTTTAAAGTTTGTTTATAAATTGACTCGATATTATAAAATTGCCCGTGGATGCAGTAAAAGCCTGCTAAGGGATACCTCCGGAAAATGGGCAGCAGCGTCTTTCCGTGTATCAACATCCCGTACTGCGCTCGCCAACCCGCCTACGAAGCGTGGTGAGTATGGCAACTATGGAGATCCATGAGGGAGGCCTGTTCAGTAGTGGACTTTTTACAGCTGGAATGATGATGAAGATGATTATAAAATTGTCGAATCACAGGCCCCGTAAGATAATCTATTCGTAACATAGAACTATTTGCGTATTCAAAAAGAAATCCAACAAAGCAAGACAAATCGACGCGCAATAACAAACTTACAGATCAAAATAAACAATGTAAACATCGATCCCCCTTTACACAGTATTATAATGTGGGTATAAACCCGAAAGGGTGTAATTCCGATCACGCCAAGGTACTTTACTTTTAAGACTATTGAGGATTCGGTGATTTTCATTCAAAAGACCACGATTGTTTTAACTTCAACAGATGATTATTACTACAAATAAAAATACCTTGAAATACACTGGCTGCAATGGAATTAGCTTCAACTCGAAAAAAACTAATTAATTGCATGTTTCCTCACCAAAACTACTGGTTTTTGGGGCTAAAACCCTTTCGGGTTTTTACGCATACTATGTACATCGGGTAAAGCCTTTTACCTTCCTTTTTCAAATCTCGAGTAATGCCTCAAGGACCTGATTCATTATACGTTTTTCGGGAAGTAATCCGAAGTTGCTTCTGAAAGTTCTGGAACTTTTGTCGTTTCGTAGGAAAGTCGGCTGTATTTAGGTAAATGAAGAAGTACTCGTACCATCACCTGACATAAGAATACATATTACATAAGAGCTTCGCTTGAAGCGGGACATCCACAGTTGCTACTAATATTATATATATAAATGCCACTGATATTATAAACGTTCGCGTTTATAATAATAAGTTATTTAGTTTGTGAGTATGTATGAACTTAGCCGTGGGGCGCCGGCAGTAGAATGTTGCCCCTCCTCTCATGCCCGTGGATGCAGTAAGAGCCTGCTAAGGGATACCTCCGAAAGATGGGCAGTAGCGTCTTCCCATATATCAACATCCCATACTGCGCTCGCCAACCCACCTGCCAAGCGTGGTGAGTATGGCAACTACCCCTCATGGAGATCCATGAGGGAGGCCTTTGTTCATTAGTGGACGTTTTATGGCTGAAATGATGATGATGATGATGTATGAACTTATGGATGTTTGTTACACTTTTACACAAAAACTAGCCTACGGGTTGAGCTGAAATTTTTACACACGTGTAGATGTTGACCAGGATTAACACATAGGTTCCATATAACCGTGCACATCGCATTCAAAGCGGCGGGCATAGGTTAGTCATTTATATGATCATCGATAACACAGATCAACTGAGAAGAATTAAAATAACTAAATAACAACAAAAAATCGTTTATTCATAAAGGTCAGAAATGGTACAAAATTATCAATGTAGTATATTTTAGGTTAACCTAATTATATTTAGCTTAGACCTGTTTGTGTTGCTTAAACATTCGCGTCTCGTTCTAACTAAGCTTTAGGCTTGTAAAAAGAAACGAGCGATTACTGCTTCGGCACAGTGAAAACAAAAGCGAATAAAACTAGTTACAGAAAAAAACTACATGTAGGTCGAATAAACGACTAAACTAAAGACTAAACCTTCTGAGTTAGTGTGTTGTAATGTGATAGTGTAAATATATTAAAAAAGGCCGTGGGGTGCTGACAGTAGAATGTTACCCCTCCTCTAATGCCTGTGGATGCGTAACGGCTTTTATCGATTGTGTCAAATGAAAAGTCAAATCGAACACCGTTTCTGCGGCACAAAAGTTTCCAAATTAATTTTAAAACTATTACAAGCTTTAGTCAAGAGAATCGTTTGCGTCAACCGCGTCTACTTAAGTACTTAAGATTATAATTAAGACGGAGATTCAAAGAGTCGAAGTTTAGCTGCGAAACTAGAAGAATGTGATTGTTTAACTGTAATTTAGAGACTGGTATAAGCCTCACGAAAGTTTAAGAAAGTTTCTGAATAAATTTAGCGAAGTTTCGTTTGAGATTACGGTCCATTTGCTCTATTAAATCTTTGGAACAAATGATACAACCAAGGTAGATGCTGCCAGTGTCTTTGCCTTGTGTTTGTTTGCGCGGAACGTTTATAATTTTGCGTAATTTTTTGTAACCTATCTATCAGAAAAAGGTCCGTCTAATTGGCCCAGTCGTATTTTGTGTGACCCTTTCGGTGTCTTGTGCGTCAATAACACCCTTGCTTGCCCTGCAGTAGACATACTATTTCGGCCAAAAAAAAAATATAATTACCGATTCTGAAAAAGCTGATAATAATCATCATCCAGCCGAGGGACTGCAGTTCACGTCCACTGCTGGATATAAGCCATGGATCTCTATGATCATGAGAGGGTTGTGAACCAGTATTACATGTCTGTTATTGATTAAAAAAATCTCCCTATCATCATTTCAGCCATAAAACGTCCACTACTGAACACAGACCTCTTGGATCTCCGTGAGGGTATTTGCCATACTCACCACGCTACGCAGGCGGGTTGGCGATTGCAGTACGGGGTGTTGTGTTCTTCCGGAGGTATCCCTTATCAGGCTCTTACGGCATCCGCGTGCATGAAAGGAGTATATTCTGCTGCCGGCACCCCACGGCATAAATTAGGTAAGTTAAGAATATTTAATTATCCTTCCAAGCGCTACCGCTAGACAGACTATCATCATCTTCCTGCCCCTAGAACGCTAGATGGGGTCCGCACAACTCTCACTAACAAGTCTTCTTCCTGTCAGCCTTCTCAGACCTCTCAGGCAAAGACATCATTTCTTTCTTTCTGATATCCTCATTCAAACTACTATCCATTACATCTTTGGTCTCACACTCTCTCTCTCTATCCTCACTTTTAACATTCTTCGTAGCCGCTAGACAGACCAATGATAGCATATTTATAAACTCATTTATGTCCATCGTAATTGCCTTCAAAATTCGCTCCACGATTGGCCGAAACCATTAAAATCCATGAATAATTTAGCCGCGTGATTATTGAATCCTTCCAAATATTAATACTCACACGATGTCAAAACTGGAGCTTTGTACGAGGAAGTTCCTGCAAATTGGAACTGCCGCTACTCACTTTGTTTCGAAATTACCCGGAGTTCGCTGATTATGGTGAAATGGATTTTTGAGTGTGATTATGGAATACCGAAATGTACGCGAACTATCCTTTGATGTCATAATTATTGTTTCGTATAGCTAAAAGCTAATTAAAGTTTTTTTTTATTTATAACAGAAATAATTAACAGTTTTATTAGATTGTTCTTTAAATTTAATCATTATAATTTTAAAAATTAAGCAAAAAAGGGAACGGGCGCAATTTTATCTGTAGTTGTTAAATTAAATACAATAAAAAAGTCATTAATAAGCTTAACATCCCGTTCAAGATAACTAATTCTACTCGTTTTCTACCGGACATTACACATATGACATGACATATTGCAAAGCTCTTTGCTTTAATACATAGGGTACTTACGGTCATATCGCTTGGCACTGCTGTAAATTGAAAAATTTTACAACTCTGCCCCATACAATATTTATGTGTCAACATAAATTTTGAAAAACGCGCAATCCACTTAACTTGGTTCTGTTTAAGGCCGATATCTACATTGACCGGGCGTATTCGCTAGAGTTGTGATGCTATATGTATGTCCGGTTAAGCCGGATTGCCGGAGCCCTTGGCAATCCGCAGGCTGATTACGTGTTTCGCGACGGTTTTGCAACAGTCGTAAAATTTCGCGACAGGCGTAAATCTCGCGATCATTGCAAACGTCAATTTTGTATTAGCCAACAGCAAAGAGTGGACGTCTACAATCAGTGTGTGTTACCAGTGATGACATATGGAACCGAGACGTGGTCATTTACGATTGGCCTCATGAATAAGCTCAGAGTCGCTCAACGAGCTATGGAGAGGGCTATGCTCGGGGTTTCTTTACGCGATCGAATCAGAAATGAGGAGATACGTAGAAGAACTCGGGTCACCGACATAGCCAAACGGATTAGCACGTTGAAGTGGCAATGGGCAGGCCATGTAGCTCGCAGAACAGATGGCCGATGGGGCCGAAAAGTTTTTGAGTGGAGGCCACGGACCGGCAAGCGCAGCGTAGGACGTCCACCAACAAGATGGGATGATGACCTGGTGAAGACCGCAGGTCGACGGTGGATGCAGATTGCTTCAAACCGCAATAACTGGATATCCATGAGGGAGGCCTATGTCCAGCAGTGGACGTCCTACGGCTGAAATGATGATAATGATGATGAACGAGTGGACGTTTTATAGCGATGATCACGAGATTTACGCGTGTTGCTAACCTGTCGAGAGATACGTATACTGCCAAGGGATACCTCCGGAAGATAGGCAGCAGCGTATTTCCGTGTAACAACTTCCCGTACTGCGCTCGCCAACCCGCCTGCCAGCGTGGTGATTGTGGCATCAACCCCCTGATCAGTGATGGTGAACCATGAGGGTGGCCTAATCTAGTGTAGGTCCTATGGCTAAGATGATGATGATTGTCACAAGTCACAAAGAGTTCTACTACTCTAAGGGCCAATTTTTCAATCATCAGATAAAAGGTTTTTATTCAACGAATGGAGAGTGAGACAACAATGCGGTTTTGATGAATGTTAGAAAGAAATAGACAATATCCGACTATTTATCTGAGGATTGAAAATTGGCCCTAAGAAAATACACGGTCTCATCAAATTATCCGACTTTTGTGAAGTAGAAGTTGCTACACTATGCGGCCGTTGAGTTATGTGGCAATTCTGGGTAACGCTGCGAGCGAAGTCGCGGCCATTACTATGACTTACAACGTTGAGTCGGCGGTATTGACCAACGCGATTTATTTGGAGAAATATTGGATGTTCCAGCTTTGCTGGGCTTGGAATGTTCTGGAACATTTACCAGGTCATCGATAATTTTATCGAGTCTTGAGAATTCCTTGAGCTATAAGAATGCATTCTAATAGATAATAAAGAAAGTGTCTTTTTATATGCTGGACTTATAACACAGCATCATATAGCCTCCAAGTAAAAAGAGACATTTATTTTAGTGTATTATATAGAGGTATAATATAATGCTGGACACTATACTTATCATATCACCATCTAGTCCCAAACTAAGCAAAACTTTACCATGGAAACCAGATGACTGAGAGACTACTTTAATACATTTTTCTTTGTAGATCACCATAATCAAGTCGCAGCCATTACTATGACAGCGTTGAGTCGGGTATTAACCAACGCGATTTTTTCGAAAAATATTGAATGTTGAACTTTTGTTGTGCTTCAAATTTTCTGAAATATTTATCACGTCATCGATAATTTTAACTACGTATTAAGAATTCATCCTGTAAGCTGAAAGAGCAAGTATCTTAATTTCATCATCGTCATGCTCATCAGCCATGGTCCATGGTTGGGGACATAGCCTTCCTCAATTTGATACAATAGTAATTGCTGATTTTATTGTTTAACAAATTTATGAAATTAAAAATTGAAATCTACACATCCATGCCCTTTCACTTGACACCATTCTTGGATATATGAACACATTGGATTATTCATCCCCTCTTTTACCCTTTTAAACTCCTTAACCAATTTTGACAAAACATGTTTAACCCCTCGGGTGAGTCAGCTTTTTTTTTGGGGCTTTAATTGCATAAAAAAATAATTTTACGGAAGCACCACAATATGTTAAAAATCACACAACATTGGATTCTATCTTCCGGAAAACCTGCTTTTAAATTAAAAAAAAAACTGCATGCAAATCGGTCCACTCTAAGTCCCACGGTGCTACAGACAGGCACACACATAGACACGTCTTTTTTCTAAGTTAGGGAAATAAGTGAACAAAACCTTACTCTTTTACTTGTAAACGTTTAAACAAAACAAACATTATATGTATAAAAATGTAACGTGTAGTTATTTCAGTCAGACTGATTTTAGTCTTGCGTCATACATCTGTAGATGAACCGCTAAGCGATTGGGTTACTTAACAAGTTTATAAGTGTATACCGAAATTCAGTAAGCGCAGTTTTGAACGTTCACCAAGAAGTAATTTGCGAATAATCGATCCAGAAAATAGATGGCAGATGCTAGCCGAAGACAGTGTGAGTAGCTCATAGTGAGGAATGTCAATATCCCGTGAATACAAAGTAAATGTTTTATTAAAAAAGTCAGCCTACTGCTGGTTATAAAGGATTTTAAAATTATGCCCATATATAATGCTTTACACTAACAATAGGTACTGAAAAGTCTAATCATTTTCCATATTACAATCCATTCAAAATTAAAATTACTTCGTTACCAATTCTGCGATAATCAAAAATCTAAGCAGCAATCAAGCGGTATGGAACTTTAAAACAATAGTCGTAAAGTATAAAATGTAATCTGCCCTAAACGCCTGTGAGATTGTGATTTTACTCCACGATTCGAGGCGAAATGAATTTTTGATTCTCGCCTTCTTACTTTATGGTTTAGCTCGAAACAAATGACTAGGATTTTGATTAAAAAGATATCGCTGTAGATTTTTCAGTGTTTGCTAACTTTCGATTGATTTTCAGAGTTAATCAGTGTTGCTTTGCTCTGGAGGTTTCAGTTATGTAGTCACAGAGGACGACCTTTCGTAAAATGAATATCGACGGTGCTACATTAAAAATGTATTGTTAAAAAGTACGGTTACCCTAGAGTTCTGGCAAAAGTAAGAATCTCCTAAAGGATAGTTGATTTCATTTTATTGAAATATATGTATCACCTCCGGAAGATGTGCAGTAGAGTTTTTTCTGTGTATCCTATATACCTAGTACTGCGCTTGCCAACCCGCCTGTTAACCGTGGTAAGTATGACCACACCCCTTCATGATTTTGGAGATCCATGAAGGAGGCCTATATCTATAAGTGGACTTGGACAGCAGTCCTTTGGCTAAAATGCTAAATAAAATATAGTTAAGACAAAACGTGGGCAAGAAAGTTAGATTCGAGAAAATCATTAAATGCTGATTTTAATGTCTTTAAAATAAGAAAAAGTTGGTGTATTTTTTTGTTCTATAGACTTTTAGCTTTGTGTTGTTGTAGTGAGACAAAGAAAAAAAATTATTACAGAATTTCTAACGATTCAATTATAGGCCTAAAAGTTACTTAGCTTGTTAGTAGAGCTTTTGTTATCAAGATGATTGATGAAATTCTTACATAGATTAATGTCTATACCTGGATCAAATAACTGCATGAACAGAACAAGAATAACATCAATGTAATAATTAATTTAAATATTTAACAATCTACAAATTGTTAGTAATTTTCTTAACTTAAATTATGTCAGTTTATTAACTTTTTAATCATAAACTATCAAGTTATTATGAAACAACGTAAAAGTAAACATTTTTACCGCGGTGGAAATTGAACCCACACAGGGTTTAATTTCCTGCTTCTAAGCCAGCTATTAAATTAACTGCGCCACGGAGGTCGCTAATAAAGCCTTCAGATTATTACTTTTTTTTTGTAAGTGCTTTTTAACAAGGACAACACGAAAAATAATTCCTATTTAAGAACTGGTTTCGAATTTTGGTTTCGTAAGTGGCCGAAGCGGAAAGTTATGTTAAATGGCCATGTCGTGTCTGCCCCTGTAATGGTTGAGAACTCGGCTCTTTAAGTTGTCGACGCGTACGTATACCTGAGACAAACAGTCCAAGTAGCTAGTTACAACTTCGAGAAAGATCGACTCGTCGAATTCAACTCAGATGGGCAGCGTTTGGGAAACTTCGCAACGTCTTTTCGACTTTCGTCTTCAAACAGTATGAATTACCAGTGATGACATAAATTACTTAAGTAAGTAGTAACGATGACAGAGCATGTTTTAAATTTAACATTCATAAACACAAACGTAAAAAGGCTAAAAGTAAAACATTCAGAGCACTGTTACAAAAGCCCCAGAGTCAAGAACAGCTCAAGTACTTAGAAGTAAATATGGCACCTAGTGTATAAAACTTAAGTATTCTTTTCAAAACTACCATGTGACAGTTCTGGACTTGCCTCGAATTTACGAGTAAAGTTACGGGTCTCCCTCACTATCTGTCAAGGAAAGTTCGCTTGAACAAAATAGATCAGACAAGTTCCGTCTAGTTTTGGGGTACCGTGGGCTCTTTGAAACTCCCAAGGAGATGGATAACATGAAAGTTTTAACAATGGCATTGTGAAGCGACAAAACATCTTATTTTTGCGGGGAAGCTGTTCCTATAGCTTTTATTCGCGGCGGCCTTGATAATTGGAGCGGAACCTCACAAGTTATTTAGTGGGGTATTTTATTATCACTGACTTGAAGAACCGTGTTGGCCGTATGTACCCCCCGACCTTCGGCTTCAGACGTATTGAAGAGTTCTTTTCTCTGACTCATAACAGATTAAGCTGGGAGGATGGTATATGTGCTGGGTAAGCCTAATCCATCCAACAATGTCCCAGGCACTGGCAGCGGCCCGTACAGCATATCCATGAGGGGTAGTTGCCATACTCACCACGCATGGCAGGCGGGTGCGCGATCCGTCCTCATGGACGGATATTCATGTCATTTCAAATGACATGATAATGATAATGTTATATATAATATTGAATCAATTATTGGCCTACAATATTCTCTAAATCTTCAGTTTTGATTTATCAAGAATTGGAAATAGTTTGATAGAACCCATCGGCCATCAGACCAGACTCACCCTTGGCTGATTCTAACAGCAGGTCTGAAAGCAATAAAGCAGAGTGCGAGTAACGAAGAGTGATGTGTGTCGATGGACCGTGAATCGTACACTTGGTTTATTCAAATGTATAGCTTATACCTACATAAGTGTGGCCTAAGTTCGTGTAGTTGTGTAAGTAATACCTAAGTGATAAATTTCACTTTATTGGAGGAATGGACTTAAGTTTGCTCGGGTGTTTTATGATGTGACTTACATACAAACGGTAACTGTCTTGAGTAGAGCCAACATTCTAATGCCAGCACTCCAGCCTGTCTGTCTACACAAGACAAGATTGATATTATTTTCTGTCTTTATTATATTGGCCGTCAACAAAGGGCAGATTCTTATTAATCTGCTAATAAGAATCTGCCAGGGGATGCGTCCGAAAGACGGGCTGTGCTCGCAAACCCGCCTGAAATGTGTGGCAAGTATTGCAATATTGGTTGTGAAAGTTGCAACAGCCCCCTCATAGTCTTAGAGATCTATGAGAGAGGCCTTTGTCCAGCTGTGGACGTGGGCAGCAGTCCTATAGCTGATATGACGATGATGCTGATGATTATTTGAACTTGAAACCCTATTAAAAGTCGCACAACCACTACGCCACCGCGTCGCATGCAAATATACCCGGCTGACGCTTGTAAAAGCAATTCCAAATCAAATGTTTTTTCCATGTTTTTGGTTTTGTTCGGGATTTTAAGCCTGTCGCTGGGATTGTGTTCCGTATCGGTTCTGTTTTCCGATTCTGATTTTATCTGCTACTCTACTATTTCGGGGTTTTTGTGTTTCCACTGAAATGACCAAATTTGCCGTGTTTGGGGTACCAGCAGTAGAATGTTGCCCCTTCTCTCTTGCTCGTTGCCCAGGGATACCTACATAAGTTGGACTGCAGCGTCTCCGTGTCATCCCGTACTTCGCTCGTCAACCCGCCTGCCAAGCGTGGCAAGTATGTCAAAGTAAATAAGTGTTTATTCAATATAGCAAACAGCTACATAGAATAGCCAAACTATAAAATAAGAACAAGACACATTTAAATTGAATAAAGCACGTAATTGAATTCGTCCGCTTCAGATAAATCTTTTCCAAGTATAATAACGGTGTTTTTTCATCTCCTCATGATCTTAAAGATGCATAGAAGTGATGTCTAGCGGTGGACCTGGACAGCTGTCCTAGGCAGTGTTGATAATGATGATGCAATTGAGTTAGTGTAAACACAGACCACTGGCGGGCGTACCAACTGTTCCCTTATCTACGTGTTTATTGCCCTAATTCAGCTAATCTCTGTCGGAAATCGTATTTCGTTCAGCTAGAACGTGAGAGAACTATGCACGTGATACGAATACTGGTAACATTTAAATCAGTTTTAGCGGCAGTCCGTTTAATGATTCTTAGACTTCCTACGGTGGAGTTGGACGCTTAAACTAAATCTTTTACCCATGGTCTTAAGCTGTCCTAAATAATAGCATAAGCTTCATAAGCAATTTAAGGATTTGTTAATGCTGGACTCTACACACAGCATTTTCTAGGAGTTTGACGACTTAGGTCTAAATTAAAAATTCTCAAATTCAACAAAACAAACCGACTGCAAATGATAAGGCCTTTCATACGATCCCCCCATGACCAAGTAACTTCACTTAAATGTTTAGAACTCCTTTCTATCCCCCATGTCTAAAAAAACTATGCAAATTAGCGAGGTCGCCATAATTTTGCTGTAATTTTTACAAACACTTCTATTAGCTATAAAAGTCCCAGGGGTTTTCGAGTATCTTTGCAAACTTCGGAGATAAGGGGAGGGGAGTTTTTTTCAACATTTTTGTAAATAACTCGAAAATGATACGGCTTAAGGGAAAATAAAAAAGATTATATATGTGCAAATTAATACCTTTCATATAATACCCCACATGACCTAATGCGTCGCGCAATTTCTCCAATCAGTTATAAATTATGTATTCAATTTATATATATTAGAGATAAGTTATTAATAACTCAGATGTCTATCGTACAGGCTTTCAGTCTAAACTAGACATCTGAGGCCTCAAAATATTTTAATTATTAATTCATGTTTTACCTATAAACCGGAGCCGTGGGGTACCGGCAGTAGAATGTTACCCCTCCTCTCATGCCCGTGGAAGCAGTAAGAGCCTGCTAAGGGATACCTCCGGAAGATGGGCAGCAGTGTCTTGCCGTGTATCAACATCCCACACTGCACTCGCCAACCCGCCTGCCAAGCGTGGTGAGTATGGCAACTACCCCTCATGAAGATCCATGAGGGAGGCCTGTGTTCAGTAGTGGACGTCTTACGGGTGAAATGATGATGATGATGAATACTAGGTAAGTAAGAATTTGTGGATCTATTATAGATGATTTACACAGCGTCAGCAACTGGTAATCATGCTGTACACCTGCTGCAGTGTCTGGGACATTGTTAGATGGATTAGGCTTGCCCAGCACCTATACCATCCTCTCAGCTTAATCATCTATTAGTCAGAGGAAAGAACAGGTCAATACGTCTGTAGCTAACTAAGCCGCGGGTTTCCTCAGGATGTTTCCTTCACCGTTAAAGCAGGTGTTAAGAGTGCACATACATTTTTCAAGAATGAAAATCCATTGGTGCTCGACCGGTATCGAACCCACGACCTTCGGATTGAAAATCGTGGGAAGATTGAATTTACACTAGTTATTTACACTAGGAGCACATTTATAAAACCGTCAGGTTTAGTGAGTCTGTTAACCAAAAACTGCAATAAGCCAAAAATGAACCTACTTTAAATGCAAAAGTACTACCAAATAAAGAGAACCGTATTGCATCTAAACACAAACAGCTAACAAAAGAGCAAAGAATTTTTAATTTATCTCGCAAGTTTTTTTTAAGGCACTGTAGAATTTATATGTCTTGGCAATGTACCAAAGTCAAGCCGAATTTTTGCGAGAAATCGACATTTCTGTTAAAACGGAGGAATCCTTTGGTATTGTGTTATTCTTTTGAGAGGCTTAAAATTTGAGCCATTCGTGGAATTTCAAATGACGGGGAAACGTTAAAAGTATTTTTTGGGGGCTTAATGTCTTTTGAAAATTGGAGCTGCGGAAGAGATTGATAATACTATAAAAAGTAAACTCAGCTTTATATTTATTCAAAAGCAAGCCTAAAGCGGGTTTCAGGTAAGGTGGAGCGGAGCGGGGCTTACATTACCAATCACAACGCTCCTTTCCTCGAGCGATTTGCCTATTGAACGCTGTATTTGGTCAATTAATGCCCAATCCGCCTTAGTGAAAACGCATCCTGAAACCTACAATCAAAGTTTTAATTTTATTTTTATACAAGTATATAGATTTATTTATTTATTTATTTTTGGTCACATAATACAGAGTGATTACAATCATAAAGGAATTAGATAATGCCTGCAGTAGTTTTTTTATAAAACTGTGTTGCAGAGATTATATGGGGGATATATATGGGGCAAGCGAGATTAACAAATTAAGTTATTATAATTATACGTGCTTTGGGGTGCCCGCAGTAAAATGCTGCCCCCCTTGTCTCTTGCCGGTGTCTTTCCGTGTATCAAAATCCCGTACTGCACTCGCCAACGCGCTTATTATGCTTATTAGAGAGTTCTAAAAACTATGCTTCTTAGAGAGTTCGTTATATATTTTCTGTAATCTTCACAAATACTTCTATTAGCTGTAAAAGTTTTAGGTCTCTCTGCAAACTGCGGTAACAAGGCGGTGGACGGACATGGTATTTTTCCAACATTTTTGTAAATAAGTCGAAAACTATACGGCTTAAAGAAAAACTAAAAATTGTTTAACGTGCAAATGAAGCCTGTTCATATAGGGGTCATATGATAGTGGGGTCACTTGACCCAGTAACTCCTCTTTAAATATTTGAGACCCCCTTTATATTATATCGTAGTGAATAAGCGTTATCTAATACCAATTTAAATTTCAAGCCATGCTATCGGCTTGAAATAGTTCTCATACAGTACAGACAGTAGTTCTCATTTCCTTGAGATACCCATCTATGACAGACAGACAAACAAACAGACAAAGTCACGCCATAGGGATCCTCTTAACTATTTTGTTCCGGAACCCTAAAAATTTCAAATGAAAGAAGAAGAGCAAATATCATCAAAAGAAACGTATCGCACAGTCCATTTCGGCGCTTTTAATTCCCTTACAATTTTCCCAAAAAAACGTTCCTTTTCTAATCTTCCTTTCAAACATTTTTCATAGTAATTTTCCAAGTCTTGTACCATTGGCTGACAAGACTAATGATACAAAGCCAAAGGTCGGACTCAATGGCAGTTGACCTCAGAGGTGAGTGTGAGGGGTGAACCTATGAGCTAGTTCATTCAAGTTTTATTACTGAATGACTCTTAGGGACCGTCTCCACGAGAGAGGAAATCGCGGCGATTCTATAGCGCGATTCTCTCGCTCGTGGAGACGGCCTCTAAGAGAGTGTATAGAAATACGTGGCACGGACGATAGCATCGCCGCGATTCATTCGCTCGTGGAGACGGCCTTTTAGTGTTTTCTATTTCGTGTTGTTTCATCGACATTTAAATAATAAAAATGCCGTGGGTGCCGGCAATAGAATGTTACCCCTCCTCTCATGCCCGTTGATGCAGTAAGATCCTGCGATACCTCCGGAAGATGGGCTGCAGCGTCCCTCCGTGTATCAAAACCCTATACTGCGTTTGCCAGCCTACCTACCTAGCGTGGTGAGTATGGCAACAACCCCTTTATCAGTACTTATGTCCTACGGCTGTGATGATGATGATAATGTCTATGTCATACTGTCTATATCATTTTATATTTCCTGTCCATCCCAAGGTTTCCTGGAAGAGATCGCTTATAGCGATAAGGCCGCCCTTTGTACTCCTGTGTGGTTTTGTATATAAGGTTCTTTATTTGTTTGTATATTTTCAATGTGGTGTACAATAAAGAGTTATCTATCTATCATAATGAATCAACATTTATAATAGTTTGTTAACTTTTCACGTGAAAAACATATCAACGTCCATAACTTTCTTACAGAAAAAGAAAAGGTAAACCCTGAAGTATCCAAAACTTTGCCTAACCCTGTATAGTAAGCTGATAATTTTGATGCATCGTCATCAATATCAAATCGTCATTTAAAGATGAATGAAAACCGAGCTTAAGAAACTACTTTTTCTTTTCTGCTTCCATCGTTCAAACTCTTTAGAGTTTTCCGGACTCCTGGATTGCCAGTGCAGTGTAGGTATGTGCTCAATAGTGCAATTCCTTTACTTTGTGCCATTATTGTGTCGCACACGAGGAGTCTACCCACGCGCCTTTGACTCGCCCCCTTTGCGACGGCCTCGAAGAACGTGTATTTCAAATACAGAGTTCTTATTTTAAAATCAAAGCTTCGTTACTACGTTTATTTTAGAGGTTAACGCAGAATACGTTAATAACGCGGTATTTTTCTCAACCTAGCAAAGTTATGCTTTGTTAACCAAATGTAAGTTACAAGAAAAGAAAACAGTATTTTTATAAAAGTATTTTTTAGTTTTAAAATTACAGGATTTTATCGCGTACCTTTTTTGTTATTTTCCCGACGTATACAAGATTGACTATAGCTGTGGCCGTTCATACATAAAGGCAAACTAAACGCACAATAGCCGAACGTGTCAAGGAGCATATAACCGCGGTCAAAAATTGGCAAGCAATGGACATCTGCTGGAGTCAGGACCTAACCACTGGATAGAACTACATGACCCATAAGTTCTATCCAAAGAACACCACTATTATAAGAGGATAGTTCGAGAGGCGATTGGGTTCAAAAACACCTAAATTTTAATCGTGAAGTTGGTTTTCGTCTCTCTTCTGCATGAAATCCTGTGTTTATTATGTGTGTGCGTTGTATTCCAACTGTAAAGCAGTCCGATACCGTCAGTGTAGTGCGTCGTAATCTGAACGTGGACATTTCTGAATCTGAAGACGAATTGAGGGTAGTCGTGGATCCCGCCATCAATTCACGGCGGTAACTCCCAGCACATCAGTCCTCCCGTGACCAAGAACGCTGAAATGCGTTCGAAACGTCGGGAAAAGAATAAAAGAGTTACGCGAAAAATACCCTGTCGTTTTAAAACTAAAAAATTTGTTGACAAATTGAGAAAGTTTAACAAGTTACAAATAAAGCTAATTACGCCATTAATATTCATAATAATAAGATAATCAAATGAAGTAATATTACCGAATGATATAGGTTAGTATATTAATTAATTATGTCTTATCGCGCCATTGGAAAATTACAGTTTCGGTAGAATATGTTACTCGTTCTTTCCTATTACATTCGTTCAATAGTAACTCTAGTGTTTATAGTTTTGCGGACTCCTTGATTGCCAGTACAGTGTATGTGCTCAGTAGTGCAATTCCGTTACTTTGTGACATTATTGTGTCGCACACTTGGAGGTCTACCCACGTGCCTTTGATTCGGCCCCTTACGACTCAAAGAATGTGTATTTCAGTTACAGGGTCCGAATTGTTAGAAATATAAGCCATATCATAATAAGTAATACTTATATGTACATAAAATAAAAAATTTGCAAATAAAAGCATGTCGAAAAATGACAACAAATTGATGGATAAATCTAAGAAGAATAATGCCACTAATTCATAGTCAAAGTTAAAAGTGTTTATTCATTCGGATCTTAATATAAAATGTCACTTAACCCTTAACCAGGCTATGGACTGAGCGTCTCCCACATCGATTTTAAGATGTTATTATCAGGTTATGGCAAAGTATCTACCACAAACTGTCAAAAATGACCAAATAAAAATATTCCCCAGGGCCACAAAAAATAAATTGTCACTGTCATTGTCAAATGTCACTTTTACGGCCATTCTTTCAATGGTCGTCCGTGTAACGGTTGTTTTTGTGAAAAGTGCGGCGTATTTGATTGATTATGGCGAACCGGAGAAAGGTAAGTCGTACGATTTTTTGATATGTTGTAGAATTAGAGTTTTTCTAGTGATATGTGCATAAATTATAAGTAAATACTCGAAAAAATTCATGATATACCAAAAATAAAGCATGTGGGAAACCATATTACCTTAGCCTGTGAAACTTGGAATTATTGTGGGATTTATATGTACATAGCCCGGTGAATTGAAATCATACTAACTTTTTGCCACGGGTTTTCTTTTTTGGTTTGCTTACGGTCATTTTACATTAAAAGTTAAGAAGATATTACTTACGTTTTGCTTTATGGAAAATTAAATATAAATTGTGGGTAGACTTTTGTCGTCATTGAATTCTTAGTCAGTATAATATTTACCTACTTTAGTGTTTTTTTTGTTACAGGTATTACAACAACATCAGATCGAAAATGTGCTCAGTGAGATGTTTTCGTCAGAGGACAAAGATATGGATATTTAATGGATCATTCAGATTTCCCAAAACAGGAAAACAGGACAAGCGGTCAAAATATGAATGCGAAATTTGTAAGGTAACACCGTGCATGAAATTGTACCACCAAGTCAGAATCTAGATATCTAGAAGATGAATAAAAAGTTTTTTTATAACTGAAATTAAAAATAAGTGCCTAAATTGTATGTTTCATTCGTAGATTACCTATAGTTTTCATTAAAAATTTATAAACTAAAATGCTATAAACTTACAAACATTATATGTATGTAGATATAAAAGTGAGTCGTCTGGACAAGCAATGGGATTATGCTTTCCCACATGTTATTTTTTAGGTTTTCAGCTAATTTTCTAAATATAATTGATGAAATCTCAAACTAAACGTTATTACTCATAGAAATCTATTAAAAAATCACTATTACTATAGGATTTGTCCGAGGCCTGGTAAAGCGTTAACAAAATAACAACGAAATAATAAACTATATTTATTTATTTATTTATTTATTTATGGAAACACAATTGAACTTACAGACTAAAAATCCAAAACATTCAAAAGTTAATTTATAATTAATTAAGATTATAGATATTAGGTATCTGAAATGCCAAATACCGTATGTTTTATCAGTAACTACCTTTTTAACCCCCGACCAAAAAGAGGGGTGTTTGACCACTATGTGCGTGTGTCTGTCTGTAGCAACGTAGCTCTGAAACGAGTGGACCGATTTGCATGCTGATTTTTATTTAAAAACAGGTTCTCCAGCGGTGGTTATTTAACATGTTTTACTAAAATCGGTTAACAAGATATGGGGGGTGAAGGATAATCTAATGTTTTCAAATATATTCGAGTTTGGTATCAAATGAAAGGAAATGATGTGTAGAATAAAAAATAAAAAATAATATAGAAATCGGTCGAGCCGTTCATGAGATTTGGGGGTTGAAAGTAGGGATGAACAATCGAATTTCAAATAAACCCAAATGTGTTTTCAAATAAAAGGGCATGATGTGTACGATTGCAAAACTGAGGGTACGCATTACAAAAAAAATAAGTACGTAACCTCCTCTAAATTTTTTTATTTATAAATATGTTCTAAGTTATAAACACGCTTTTATTAATTATATATTTATTATCTTTTTTATTTTATTAGCTTCACCTGTATCTATGTAACTGTAACGGAGTTTTCCAATTTGGTTTTAACCCACTTTATGACATCACATTTAATTGAAAGTTGGCATACTTATCAAAGACCGATGACAAAACAATAATTCGGTGCGCTTTTTGGTTTTTTAAACTATTATTATTTAAAGAGTAACAACTGCACCTGCGGCCTATTATTGGAATATAATGTCCTAACTATTTTTGTATTTAAAGTGAACTCACCACACCACTCACCCACTCTAAGGTATCATTTATAGAAAATGAAAAATGCAATCAAAATTTTGTAGCCGAACGGTAAAAGCAGCCTGCGTTAAAGGTTTTCGTCTGAACGTTATGGGTTCGAGTCCCGTCGGAGACAAAATTTTGATTGCATTTTTAATTTTCTATAAATGTCCTAACTTTTATTTTTTTACGTATTTCGCGCAAGCAACGCCTCTGCTGACTCTACAATCAATCAATACGGGATAAAACATTATGGTAAAAACGAGAGAGAGATAGATAGCTTTTAAGGACGCCGTCTGTACTATTTCCGTATAATCAGCGTTTACATAGTATACCAGGAGTAATTAGCTCCGTCTGTGTCTGTTACGGCGGGTTTGATCACCTGTCTTGCATTCAGCTCATTACCTTCGCTTCCTGTGTTGCCCTGGTACGGGATTAATGGTGATTACTTTGCCAGATAATGTGACTGTTAGATTTTTAACGAAAACTTACAACAGTTATTGTGTAAATTATTAGGTTAAATCCTTTTTTAACAGATAATTTTTTTTAATGATATGGAGTCTCAACAACTGGTATATGCTGAACGGGACGCTGCAGTGCCTAGGACATTGTAAGATGAAAAAACACGTCAATACGCCAGAAGCTGGCTGAGCCGCGAGTTGCCTCACGATATTTTCCATCACTGTGAAAGCACATATTAAACAGATTATTCAAGAAAGAAAAATCCGCTGGTCTTAATTTAACAACTAAAAACAGAAGTAGAAAATGCCAACGGCGCTATATGCAAGGTTTATTCGATGCTCACTATCTTCGAAATTATCCCAATCATCATTTCAGCCATAAAACGTCTACTAATGAACAAAGGCCTCCCTCATGGGTCTCCATGAGGGGTAGTTGCCGTACTCACCACGCTTGGCAGGCGGGTTGGCGAGCGCAGTATGGGATGTTGATATATGGAAAGACGCTGCTGCCCATCTTTCTGAGAAATCCCTTAGCAGGCTCTTACTGCATCCACGGGCATGAGACGAGGGGCAACATTCTACTGCCGGCGCCCCACGGTTATCCCAATAACGAGAGATAATTCAAAATTCATCTTTTATCATGCAAAAGACCAAACCAGCATCCGTATTCACAAACATAGTGTTAATAAAAATAACGAATAAAAACCTTATGAAAGCGCCATTTTCGCCCGAAGGGTCAGGTATAAAAAAAGTTTCTTTGTGTTGCGAATAATACTTTTTATTTTTATAAGAACAGGTATAATAAAATATTACGGGTGGGAAGCGGAATTGGGCCTAAATAGAGAGCTTTACGTAATCCGACCTGCGTTTCCCTATTGCCCTTCGAAATAATAATCGGATAAGCCTTATGAGTATTTTATAGAACATGAATAATATTATTATCGATAAATATTTATCACCGGAATATTGAATTTGTCTTCGAAATCTGTTCATTCATTCAAAAAATCTGTTAAAAAACATTAGACTAGAATATCAATTAACAACCGATCAAACTACCAACCGTAACCGTTCTAGGTCTTATTTAGTCATTAGTATATGAAATTGCGTATTTAACTATATATTGGTTCCTCTTTTGACGACCTCTGTGGCGCAGCGGGCGAAGGTCCGCCTGCTACGCAAGAGGTTGCGGGTTCGAATCCCGCCTCGGAACAAATGTCTGTATGACCTGCAGATATTTGTTCAGGGTGTTCTGGATGTTTTCTATATATAATAAAAAATATCTATCTATGTAGTATATTGTATTAAATATATCAGTCATCTAGTACCCATAACACAAGCTCTGCTTAGCTTGGGGCTAGGTGATGCTGTGTGAATTGTCCAGCATTATTATTATATTATCTTTTAAAAAATATGAGAGTAGTGCTGTTTATTTTTATGTTTTTTTTTTATTATTTGTATATTTTATTATGTTAAGTTTTTACTATCAAAATGTTGTTCTGCAAATAGCAACCGCTTTGCGCTAGTGTAAGTGTAACCACGGAAGACCAGCGCTGTGGCATAGTTCATTATGTCACGGCATACGCTGAGTGGTGGCCTGTTTTGTTAACCATTAACATGATCACAATTTATTATGTCGCACCCTGAATAATAAAACGCATTAATTCGAAATTACGGGTTTTTAGTTTTTGTCATAAAGTGCATTAACTTTGAAACCAGAATACGCTCGCTCCAACAGCCGTTTCAATACGACGTAAATAAAGGAGATAGATGGTCATCCGTCTCTTTTTGATTAACGATCGCTGTCAACTCAGCAATCATAAAACGACGAATTCAGTGATGCGCCGGCACTGTTCAAGGACACACCCTAGTTTCGAGATATTAAAACGAAATAAAATGGAAAGTTTCATTGTTTGACTACAAGGTAAGACATTTTATCTACTTTGGCTTAATCATAAAGTGACGATTGTTAGTTTTAGTGCACTTTATTAGAAAAATGTTTGCAGATATTTTTGTATCATTAGGATAAATTTCATTTTATTTTTAAAAATATTGCAGTTAGTGTGAATGATTTCAGTTTAACGCAGTTTAATATTAAAAGTTTATGTTATTACTTGGTTCGAATGTGATTTGTTTCATTATTGTATTAAAATTTGTATGAAGACAAGATTCTTATGAGTTTTAATGCTGTTTATGATTAAAATACAAACAAAATCTGTGTGTTATTGTGAATTGATTTACTTTAATATTAGGATAATAATGATTTTGGCTAAAAATATTTATTATTGAACTGCGTCTTATTAAATAAAATAGGTTTTGCTACCTATTACATTAGTAATTGTTTTATTGATCTTGCTCCCGACGACACAACAAATTTAATATAATCTTCTTTTAATTTTAGGATGGATTCAAGGGCGAGTAAGATATTAAGATTAGTAACAAGCCAGAATGATTCACCAGGTCTTATTTCAAAAGCCGAGAATCAACATAATAATGTAAACAATCTTTATGACGGGGTGAGATACATTTTTATAACATTGTTTCGCTTTCTATGTTTAGGTAGGTAGTTAGGTACCTACTTTGCATTTTCTAATCAAACATTTTTTTTAGTTGCAAACAGAAAATGATGGTCCGGGTTATATGGAAATAGACAAAGAATTACTAACGCAAGAATCAACATGCTGCAAAAATGCAAATAATGAAGAAAATAAAGAGGTATGGAACTTAAAAAATATATTTATTTCAACCTATTGCAGGCTGTTGCTAACCTGCGATTATTTTATATTATTTAGGTAAGTAATCATGGATGTTTGTGACTGTCACTTTAAGATCTTGCTGGAAGCCCAAAAACATGAAAACAATAGGTGCCTTTCATCTACTGAAATGTGATTTAGTAAAAGGTGTTTGATTATTAATTTTTGTTACAGAATTCCCATTCGATTGTTAAAGAAACAACAAATGTAGAAGCTGTAGAGGTATGAAGCCAAATATTATTTATTTATTTAATCCTATCGTTGTCAACCTGCAAATAGTGAAATTTGTCTGTTCATCTGTCTGATATTTTGTCTGTTTGTCGTATGTGTTCTGATCTTGATGAAAATTGATAGAGAAGTTGCCAAAACCCCGAGAACGGACATAAGATACATGCAAAGCGGGCGATACTGCTGTACAGTCGACCGCACATCAATTAATACTTATTACAAGGGACGTAGGGGTTGATTTTATAAAATAGTAAATAAAATGTTTTTCTAATTACAGACTTACCACTTGGAAGGTGAAAAAATTGAAAGTAGTTTGGTGCCTTATGACGATAGCGACACTACCTTGAGCGAAGACGATGCTTTGACAGCAACTCTGAGAGCCTCGGAAGTTAATAAATCTTCCTCAAGTTCGAGTTTGTCTTGCTCCAGCTCAACATCTTCCAGCTCTTCGTCGAGCTCTAGCTCTTCTTCAGACTCTGACAGCTCTCAATCTCCAAAAGTACCGCCTCGGCCATCAACATCAACTAAAGACAATCGTGACCTCTATGAAGCGAATGACGAAAACTTTATAGAACAGACATCTCCGCAACAACAAAATGAGGAAAGAGTAAGTACTTTACTGCTTTTTATATTATTAGTTATTGGATTAAATTGAAAATTGTAAGACTAATTCATTATTATATTTTTAGGATACTGGTACGCGTCACTCAAGAAAGTCTCAAGAACATCATGATTATCAAATATCTCCGCTTAATTCTGACGAAAGTGAAGCCGACTTAAGCGATGGAGATCCTACTTTTGTGAGTGATGAACCGGCAAGAAGACGAAATTATATATTTGCGGCATCAGACACTTCTTCTAGCAGTTCCGTTCTGAAGTATGATCTGAAGTTCTGAAGTATCAGAAAGTACGCCCCAAGTAAGAGGCCGCAAGCGTACAAGAAAACCTGAAAAATGGAAGCAAAACAAAGCTAAACGCTTGAGAAACAAAGGAAAATCGTACGTATCTTTGTCCGAAACCAAAAAAAAAATTGAAGCTCGTTGCCTCAAGCCTCCTTGCCCAGATACATGCCGACAAAACTGCACTAAGAAAATTGATACGGAGACCAGATACGAAATCTTTAGCCGGTTTTGGGAACTGGGAGATGTAGTAAGGCAAAGAGCTTACATCAGTGCGTGTATGCTCGATGTTGTGCCAAAATACAAGTACACCAATGCTGAGACACCTAGACGCAACAACAAAGCATTCCATTTTGTTGTTGGTAGCATCCAAATTCGGGTATGCAAAGCTTTTTTCAAAGCTACACTAGATATAACGGACCGTATGATACTTACGACACAGACTAAAGTCGACGAGAATGGGTTTTTGCTTGAAGATTTAAGGGGAAAACACCAGAACCACAAGACACTCGCCCCGCAATTAAAAGCTGACATAAGGGCACATATTAATTCCATACCTCGGATTGAATCGCACTACTTAAGAGCTTCTACTACAAGAGAATACATAGACGGCAGTAAAAATATAAAAGATTTATACAAAGATTTTGAATCAGATCAGAAGGAAAAAGGACAAGATCCCGGTACATACAGTGCATACTACAAAATATTTACAACTGAATTCAACCTTGGCTTTTTCCAACCCAAAAAAGACCAGTGCGATTTATGCAACGCTTACAGTAACGCCAATGCTGACCAGAAGAAAGAAATGGAAGACAAATACCAAAAGCATATTGAACAGAAATTTGCAAGTCGAATAGAAAAGCAAAATGATCGCAAAAAGGTAAACGCAAATACCAAAGTAGCTATTTATGATTTGGAAGCAGTATTGCAATGTCCCAAAGGTGAATCTTCATCGTTTTACTACAAATCTAAGCTTAATTGCCACAATTTAACAGTCACGGAATTAACTGATGATAAATCGAAGGTGGCCTATAAAAACGTTCATTGCTATTTTTGGACGGAGTCAGATGCAAAACGGGGAGCTAATGAAATTGGCTCGTGTATATGGAAATACCTGAAAGCTTTAAGCGATGAAGTGGAAGGAGAAGAAGTAGAAGTGATATTCTATTCTGACAATTGCTGCGGGCAAAACAAAAATAAGTACATCACCACTTTGTACATGTTCGCCGTTCACACTTTGAACATAAAGAGTATAACGCACAATTTTTTGATCCGAGGACACACCCAAAACGAAGCCGACAGTGTTCATAGCCTCATAGAAAAAGAAGTTAAAAAGAACCTCAAATCCGGACCGATTTATACCCCCGATCAATACATAGCTCTTATCAAAAATGCTAAAAAGTCGCAGCCCGCTCTTAATGTTCACGAGTTGAGTTTCGAATCATTTTATGATTTGAAATTACTTCAGGAAGAGTGGGGGTATAACTTTTCAAAGAACACAGAAGGCGGTAATGTCAATTGGAACGAAATAAAAAGTCTTAAAATAACTAAAGAGAGTACAAAATTTTTCTACAAGACGTCGTATCTGGACGACAGTTACAAGGAAGTAAACGTCAGAAATAAGAGAAAGAAACTGGAACCCATCACTGCTGTTAGGCTTTCAGCAGCTTACACAGAGAAACAAAAATTGAGTGCGAACAAGACCAAAGACCTGAAGGAGCTTATTTCAAAAGCATTGATACCTTCCTTCTACACAAGTTTTTACGATTCAATATTGTAGGATTATCTAAAAAAAATGTAGGTTTGTAAGCTTACTTTATTTTTTTAAGTTACGCCCGAATTGTGGCAAGTTTTTAATACCTTTTAGTATTTACTATCCGTTCTTTGTTAAGTTTAAATTAGAGCCAAAAAATAGGCTTTAAATAATTTTGTTGATTTTGTGATAAAAATTGTGCCTTTAAATACTTAAAAATAAAAGTTCCTATTTATATAGACTTAATTAAAAAAAATACTTAAGTTCAGTTCCAAAAATAATAATTAAGAGACTACGTATGAGAGTATTAAAGTTACAGAATAAAAAAATTACTACAGTTATTTAATTTTGTATGGCAGATAATATTTTGACTTTTAAGTTTTTTTTGTTTGTAAGCACTTTTAGACTGTAAGAACAATGTAATATTTGTCTATTTTACGTACCTTACTCAAATGATGATCTCATGATCTAGAAAAAATACAATTACTTGACATTCAAAACTAACACTGCGTTTTATTTGTCAATAAATTTAATAAATTTATCATGTAATTTACTAAAACACTAAATCATTAATGTTTAATTTGTATATTTTTTTCTTTTTCATTCATTAACTGCATCATTTCCTAATAATCTCGCAAAGTTTAAAAAATTATTAAAAAACATTGCATCATTTCAAGTTAATCCATGTAAACTTTTTTTTTCTGCATAGAATTTTAGTCATAAAGTGCGTTAAAAACCAACTTTTTTTTTCAATATTATTTAAAAATACTTACCGTATAAAAAAACAATTATAACACATGCAACTATGTTGCCTATTAATCAAACTAGCCGTATATACAATTTAAAGTTTCCTGTCACCTTTATTAACTTTTTTATGGATTTTTGAAGTGTGGTGTTTAAGGTTCACAAACTTTAAACGCGTTTTCCCGCACACATACAATTTCGAAATAATGCGTTTTATTATTAAGGGTGCGATGTAACCATTTTTTTTGTGGTGACATAATATACGTATTTTTAACTCTATCTCTATCTTATAGTGGACATGCTCCTAAGAATGAATGAAGGAATTAATTAATGAATTAATGAATACTTTATTAACGCAAAAAGAAACTCAAGTTGTAAGAGTTCCGTACCTAAAGGGTGGTAATGCTTACCTCCTGGTAAAAAGTATTCATTAATTAATTCATTCATTCCTTCATAGACTCCTGTCTATGCCAGCTGTCTGCCCGTCGGTCTATCACTGATATCTATGTCATTATGCACCCATAGTACATCATCTCCAAGATCATGAGGGGGTGTTTGCCATACTCACCGCACTTAACAGGCGGATTGGCGAGCGCAGGACGTTGATACACAGAAAGACGCTGCTGACCATCTTCTAGTGGTTTACCTTGGTAGATACTTACTGAATCACGGTCAAAAGTGATTAAGGCAACATTTTTCTGCCGGCAGCCCTTTTAGTAATGTTAAACAATCCTAGCCGTAACCAGCTTGTTGATGTGGTAGGTGGTGATCAGGGATATCACTGAGCTTCGACTCCGTTATATTTATCTGTTATTTAGAGTAACAATTTATTGATTACTACTAAAGATTTAAATCGTTAGACGTGCCCTGACACGAAAAACTGTCGCAAATATGAGGTGGCATGTCATCACAAATCTGACGTTCAGCCTGAGGGGCCACTGCCAAACTTTAAATCGGTCTAACTTAAATTATAAAAAAATGAAAAAAATAAATATTATAAAATATAAATATATATATTTATATATATAAAATATATACTTAAATATTTTAATAAAATTTATGTTAAATGGTGAATGTACAATAAAGAGTTTATCTATCTATCTATCTATATAACTTGCTGAGTTTGCTTCAACTGACGCGTCTCCATGGCGCGGGGCGTGGGCTCAACTTAATTCGAAGCTACCGAAACGCAGAAACATGGGACGCGCGAGAAAGGGGGTGAAATGACGTTTTGATAGCGTTGCAGGGCCTGTAAGACCCGACGTCACCAGTTAAAGATTAATATTCTAAATGAGCGTGCTCACTCATTTCGTGTGGAAACAAAACAGCGCGCTCTCATCACCGTAAGAGCGTATCTAACGATTTAAATCTTTGATTACTACTAGAACGCCAAAGCACAGCACCACCCCTAAAATTCCAATACATAGTTTCTCGAGATATCTGACTCGTTCACGCACACACAGGCTAGTTTACGCGTCGGCCAAGTTGTAAAGATACCCGGCTCCCGCATTAAGCGGTTAATTGCACAGAAGCTTGTATTGTGTACACCATGGTTGAGCTCCGTGGTCTGCTACTGAAGTAAGTCTGTACACAGCAGCGCGCGTGGGCCATCCGGCGTATGGTCGAGTGTGACGTAATGAGACGTGACCTGTGAAACACCGTTATACGCCGCGTGGCTCACAAGTGTGCTGTGACAAGACTGTGACAGGTAACCTAAGCTTTTTTACAAAAACATTACGATCTAAAATAGATTTCATATCGCATCCCACCAACAATATTCTTCCCATGGCACAAAAATACATTTCGCTTTAATATACCTATTGTTTAACAAGAGTAGGACCACGTTAACATACCGTACGTGAAACCTTTAAGTCCAGGATTCTGATAATGGCCGTAAGTGGCTTCCAGCGGCGAACAAAACCACTTTGTAGTATTTAAGAATTAACCCGGACCAAAAATTAAAATTCACTTTGTGCCTATTGCGGTATTATCTATGATTGTAATTAAATGTTTAATGAATATTTTGTTTTATGCTGTTAGCCTCAACATCTTAGCCGTGGGACGTCCACTGCTGGACATACGCCCCACGGATCTTCAAGCACTGATCATGATTGTTGCCATACACATTACGCTTGGCAGGCGGGTTGGCGAGCGTAGTACGGACGGTGTTTAAACACGAAAAGACGCTGCTCCCCACCGTCCGGAGGTATCCCAAATTCATATTGCATCCACGGGCCAGAGAGAAGCGGCGACATTCTACTGCCGCCACCCCACTGCAGAAAGTATCCATATAATCTACCAAAAACCATGATTTCCTTACACAAAATAACCCAAAAACTTCAGCTACACACAGTCCGGAAGCGTAATCTCAATTCCCGCTCACTCACACAGAGTTTTTCATCGCGGTAATAAATCGCCGGTCAAGCCTCACCCTTATAAACCATAGTGCACTACATAAAAAGGAGGGGAATGCGTATTACTGGCGCACTTTGTAACCGGGGCTTTGTCACTTTCATCCTCATCATCACAGCCGTAAAACGTCCACTACTGAACGCAGGCCTCTCTCATGGATCTCCAAAGGGAAGTTGCCATACTCACCATGCTCTTCCTGACGAGCTCTGTGGCGCAGCGGGCGAAGGTCCGCCTGCGACGCAAGGGGTTGCGGGTTCGATTCCCGCCTCGGGACAAATGTCTGTACGATCTGCAGACATTTGTTCAGGGTGTTCTGGGTGTTTTTCTATATATAATAAAAAATATCTATATATGTAGTATAATGTATTACGTATATCAGTCATCTAGTACCCATAACACAAGCTCTGCTTAGCTTGGGGCTAGATGATGCTGTGCGATTTGTCCAGCATTATTATTATTATTCCAAATCATTTATTTGTAAACTCATAAAAATACATTTTTTACTATAAATAAATACACAAACAAATACTCTACAGTAAAAAATATATATTAAAACGGCGAATCACCGCGAAGCAAGGCTCAAGCGGTCGGTGACTAGGGCTGCAGGGAGAGGAATCTCCTTACTATACGTGCCGAGTCCAGGAGTACTGCCATTTGGGTCTGGCTCTTGATCCAACTGCCTAGCGAAAGTCTCTCGACATGTTGATCGAGACTCTTCGCTATGAGTCCGTTAACGGAAACGACTATCGGAACAATAGTCGCTGAGTCAATATCCCACATGGTGGCAATCTCGTGGGCTAAATCAAGATATTTGCTGAGCTTATCTTTCTCGGCATTGACGACTTTTTTTTTCTACTGCCGGCACCCCACGGTTTGTCACTTGACTGATTTTAAAAAATGTGTAAAAATATAACGATTGGCCATAGTTAGTTTGGTAGGTACCTACTTGATGATTAATTTAGAAACATCCTGAGTAAGCCCTGAGGGGAGAAAACAGTACTAAAATCTGTTTATAAAAGTAAGTTCTAATATCTCCCCTTCAAATCGTTATCAAATAAGTTTTTCACAGTTGTCTGTTTTTTTTTTCAAATCTTCGATATCAATATTTTTTATAATATAAAATTTTAAAATTTTATTTTAAATTGTGTACAATGTGTGACATAATGCTTTCTTCTGGACAAAGTCCTAGTGAAACACGCTACGAGCTCTATTGAACAATCTGTGACGTAACGCTTTCTTCTGGACAAAGTCCTAGTGAAACACGCTACGAGCTCTATTGTACAATCTGTGACGTAACGTCAGTTGTAATTACATAAGTCCCGCGGTAATGTGCTGAAATCCCCTATTTAGGGCGAGTGAACCATGATTTTTTCAAGTCGACCGCCGCTTTAACCGGCCTTTTTATACGGATTAAGTCGTGGCTAATGCCCATATTCAAGCTATAGTGGAACATAGCAATGTTACACGAACAGTATGCACGTAGCAAACGTATTTTAAACTAGCTACTGCTCGCGACTTCATATGCTAAATATGGTTGTATCTAAGGCAAAATATGTATTTCTAAATATTGCAGCGCAGTAGTATGTCTAGTAAGACACCATAGAAAACCAGCGCAATAGTTCACGTACAGTCTTTGTACTTATTTAAGGTACTTTATAATTTCAGCCGTGATACGTACACTACTGAACACAGGCCTCCGGAAGATGGGCAGCAGCGACTTTCAGTGTATTAACATCCCGTACTGCGCCCGCCTGCCAAGCATGGTGAGTATGGCAACAATCTCTCATGATCAGTTTTTGATCCTTAAGGAAGGTCTTTCTGCAGTGTATGGTCCTACGGCTGACATGGTGATAATTAACTAAATTAACTTGTTTTTATCTATTTTTATCCATATATTTATTTTTTATAGCTCCAAAAATACCTGTGTTATTTGTTATATCATACCAACCCTCACATGCCAGCTATCAAGCCGAGGCCAAACATGTTAAGATGTCGCCCGCAGCCGCCTCGTTCCATATTCCAAGTCTGAACCGTCAGAAACTTTACCATTTATCTGACTCCTCATATGCTTGTAGATTGAAACGAGATTGCTTTGTTGTTTTATAATTTGACAACGATCTGTGCACACTTTCAAGCCGTTTGACGTAAATCTGAGAGTGAGATTGAGGTTGCCAGTGTAAATGAGGTGAATTTGCGACAATATTGACAAGTGTTATGGTTCAGTCATATGTATATAAAAAACAAACCAGTGTCAAATGCTAAAAACAAAATTCAAAATATGCTTTTTCTAATGAGGCATTTTCGGGAAAAATAGTGTATAAGTGTTTTCAACCTAACAGATAGAGTTGGCAAGCGGAGAAAACAAGTTTGTGATTACCATAGGTTAATTACAAATGCTGTCATTGACAAATTGTGTTTACTACTAGTAAAAGAAAATTAACGCCATCTATAAGGTTAGAGGGAATATTTTCGAAGTTATTACTTTTTTATGAAAACGCCTCAATAATAATAATAATAATTGAGCCTTGCTTCGCGGCCGGTGATTCACCGTTTTGATATATTTTTTACTGTAGAGTACTGTACTGTACTGTTTTTGTATTTCTATAAAGTAAAAAATGTATTTTTATGAGTTTACAAATAAATGATGTGGAATAATAATTTATTATATTAATATTATAATTATAAACTTTATTTCAGGCAACTATAGATACAAGACGTTAAATACAATCTAAGGCCCATATAATAAAATACCCTACAGACTTACATAAAAATAATGTCCTACCTACTAAGTACACGTTCGTCCTATACAGGGTGTAAAAGGACGTCTACCGAAAACTTCGGGGGGTCAATATACTCATCAATATAAACAATTTTTACTAAGGAACTTTCGCTGTAAAAAAAAGTGAAGAAACAGCTGTTCCATACAAAAGCACAATACCTACTTTACTAAAATATATGGAACAGCTGTTTCTTAACACATTTTTACAGTAAAAGTTCCTTTATAAAAGTTGTTCATATTGACGAGTACATTGACAGTTGTCCTTTTACACCCTGTATTAAGTGGATGGTGTTGACAAGTAGCAGCGTATGACGTATTCCACTTGTGTACCCGGTAGAAATATACTCCCTTTAGCGGACTCCTCATTATGCTTTTAGATTGAAACGAGATTGGTTTGTTGTTTTATAATTTGACAAGGAAATTCTAATAACATTATGGATTTCGTGGAATTTCTTATGAGAATTCTGATCGTGCATAAGCCACATAAATTCAGGTATCCTTGAGAATTTAATGGAATTATTTTGCCACTTAGTTTGTGGCTGACGTGGGTTTTGCCGTATGGTGCCGGCAGTGGAATGCGCCCTTCTTTTCTCGCTTGGATGCAGTAAGGATCTGCTAAAGGATACCTCTGGAAGAAAATTATTTCAAAATGTTTAATTTTGTATAATTTATTCAACCACTTACCGTAGTTGTTAGGGTGCCGGGAGTAGATAGTTGCCTCTCCTACTATCCGTGAATGCAGTAAGAATCTGCAACGGGATACCCGTGAAAGATGGTCAGCACTGTCATCCCGTGGAACGAAATTCCGTACTGCGCTCGCCAACCAGCCTGCTATGAATAGCGAGTATGGAAACGTCTCTCGCTCGGAGAGATCCATGAGAGAGTACTATGTCCAGCAGTGGACGTGACAGCAGGAGACTACCACTTTGTCGGCGTTAACAGTTTTGTATCTCCATGCCAAACTGTTTTTGTTAGTTGTTGCTAAACATTTTTCTTGTTTAGGTGTGTCGAGACCTTAAGTCCAAGTCAACAGAGGTCAACAAAACCACTATATCGATATTAATACAACGTAATTTTACAAGATCATGTCGATAGCAAACAATGGGGCTTTAGTTAGCAATTTATTGAAGGTGAATGTACTCGGTCGGTGTACTGAACTACCCACTCTACGTGTACACTATCAAGCCGTTTGACGAAAAACTGAGAGTGAGGTTGATGTTGACAGTGTAACTAAGGTGTATTGAAATTGCGGGAATATTGAGAAGTAAATTGATTCAGTAGATATAAAGAACAAATCAGTGTGAAATGCTAAAAGCACACACAACACAGGCCTCCCTCTAGCCCCTGATCTTCATGAGGGATAGTTTCTATACTCACCACGCTTGGCAGGCGGGATGGCGAGCGCAGTATGAGATGTTGATACACGGAAAGACGCTTCTGCCCATCTTCCGGATCTCTTAGTAGGCTCTTACTGGATCCACGAGCATGAGAGGAGGGGTAACATTCTTCTGCCGGCACCCCACGGCAATTGCAAAGTATGTTTTTTTATTGAGTGGATGATGTTGACAGGTAGCAGTAGATTAGGTTATTTCAGATTAACCACATCAGCACATAAATGTGTAAATTTTAGCTAAGCAACTTTTAGAGTTTCACCGTTATATATTTGTCTACAAAATAAAATAATAAAAACAATTTTTCCAATTATATTTCGCTAATTATTACAAACAGGAACGCATAATATTGGAACTTATTTGAATGGTATCGACTCTTGGCAGGGTGTTACTTGGTTCAACCGCGTAATTGATGTCATCTTGGAGTATCTAAACTATTCAATATCCTTGCAGATATTGAATTAAGCATAACATTGAGACAACATTTTAATAATTTATTAAAATATATTATTATTGTTATATATTTATTTACTTTTTTATTTATTTATTTGGGCCACCAACGAGAGATACACAATAAATAAATAATAAATAATTCTGGACAAATCACACAGCACCTTCTAGCCCCAAGCTAAGCAGAGCTTGTAATAGTAATAATAACAATAATGCGATTAAAATAAAACAATAGGTACTTAGGTCTAGTGTTTCCCTAATTATATGCGACCACAACGTGCGCACAAATAAAAAAATAATAGAAGTGAAAAAGTGAGGTTTCTTTTTCGCTTATTTCACTCACACAAAAGTGGTCTGAAGTGAACGATTTCAATTATGTGCTATTCAATATAATATATTTTGTTTTTCTCAAGTAAGTTAAATAATCAACGTGGCAAATTTATCGTTATATATAAATAAAGATTAATTAACTTTGAACTTTGTTTAAAATCAAATATGAAACACTCAAATCCAAAAAATATTTTAATATTTTTCACTGTAATATTTTTACTAATGCCAAGCCAAATTTGACGATACGGACTGATCGTGTTTGAACACCCTAAGGTTCGGGCTTAATGCTCAATGAACAAAGCTTATTCTTAATTGGAAATGTAGTTTACTTTGGTTCGAGATGGTAGAACAAGAGGTTTTTGTACTTACCGGAGCAGCGACAAAATAAAATAGCCTTCTTGCCTGAAAAAACACGGTGCATTTTTGAATAATAATATTGCTTGTGTATAAAACTTTTTGCTTTATCGTAGCGACAAATTAAAAAAACCTTTCTGGATGTAAAAATACGATGCATTTTCAATGAGATTACTTAGATTCAGTACTTTTATTTTATAAGCCTTTTATTTTAAGTCAAATGGGTCTACGGAAAATAAAATTCATACATAATGGTTGACTAAAATTAAATTTTAGTCCGTTAAGTAGGTTAACAAAAAGTATTGGACAATTATTGGACAACAATACTTAGTTGGAGAGCATTGAAGTTTAGGACTCTTTTATTTAAGTATTGTTTCATAAAGGATCGTGACGTCATCAACGAACACAACTAGATACGATGTTGAACAATCAGTGACATCACGCGACATTTCGAATTAATGTACCTACTGACGTTAAATTATTTTGTGAATTACGTAAAAAAAAATATTCGTAATATTATAGTGTTACACTTAGGTAAAACATTTATCAAAGTTTTTTTTATTCTCGATTTATTTACAGGACTTTTACCTTTGTTTGTAAGTCATTCTCATCAGACCCTACTTATCAAAGTTATTAATCGATGCTCAACCGATGTGTCCTCATCAGAAAGAATTTCGACTCAACCCTTTAAGGGTTCATCATTTGATGTCATTGGACATCCATGCGGCCACCCTCATGGACGTCCAGTTATTGCGGTTGGAAGCAACCTGCATCCGCCGTCGACCTACGGTCTTCACCAGGTCGTCAGCTCATCTTGTTGGTGGACGTCCTACGCTGCGCTTGCCGGTCCGTTAAGCGTTATGTAGCATACATTTTTGATAGCATTTATCATTTCCTTGAAAATCACACAATTACGGAAACCCTACAGTATTCCACGCCCTACAAAATGCACTCCAAAGTTATAAGTAGCGATGACAACAGAACTACAGTTAAGTATGGACTAAACTATGCACTTAGCGAGAAATGAAACTTGTTACTTGGTTATGGTTTATTTTCCAGTTCTATTCTAGCCGACAGTAAAAGGGGCGTATCTCCCATTTCTTTATGATTAAAAATGCATGTATCGTAGGTGCTCTTTTTCCCCCTTCATCGTCATCATCATCATCTCAGCCGTAAGACGTTCACTGCTGGACAAAGGCTTCCCTCCAATTATAATCATGAAGGGGTTGTTGCCACGCTTACGAGGCGGGTTGGCGAGCGCAGTACGATATGTTGATACACGGAAAGACGCTGCTGTCCATCTTCTTTCTACCCCTTGACAGATTCTGCATCTACGATCAAGAATGGAGTACTGTTGGCACCCCATTTCCCCCTTATTTCGCATTAAAATATGTAACTGAAATCTAGCAAAAATGTGAGATACGCCCTTTTTACTATCGAGGGCAGTATTGTAAGTTAGGTTTATTTGTCTACTAGCCGGCTGGAGTTGTTGGCAACGTAGCCATGGCGCTTGGCTGCGAAGGATCGCAGAGAGTAGTCACTAGTAATATTTTTTTCACATTTAATCATTAAACACATAATGCGGATAGTTTGGTACTAAAATACGCAGGAAACTATACTACAGCTACTCTGTAGTTTAGGCTTCATTTGCTTAGAATTTTGTACTTTGAGTTACAAATGTGACATTATGTCATACTATTACTACTGTTGTAACGGCAGGCGATCTAACAGTAACTCATGGTAGACAAAGAGGACACATTAATACTTGATACAGCCGACAGGTTCAAAAAATTCATTGCCTATTGAGTAATTTTGGTCCGAATCCGTATGCAAAGACAGGAAGACGCTTCTCTGCTATGTAAATCATTCGGACCGGAGTAACCACCCATACTGATAACGTTTGAATCGATACACATATTTCTTCGGGCGGGTAAGTAAAGATTGACTGCCGGGCCTCAGATAGACAAATCTCATGGGTTTAATATTAAAGGTTTCCATGAACGTACAATCCGCTGTTTTTATTAAAATTCCTAAATTTTATACGAAACATTTTAAGGAATTCGTGAGGAATTATCTACTCGTATGGTAAATGATTACTGGTTGGCTGTTTATGTTTACTGTTGGTTAAACATATGCCGTGGGGTGCCGGCAGTAGAATGATACCCCTCCTCTCATGCCCATGGATGCAGTAAGAGCCTGCTAATGGATACCTCCGGAAGATGGGCAGCAGCGTCTATCCGTGTATCAACATCCCATACTGCGCTCACCAACCCGTCTGCCAAGCGTGGTGAGTATGGCAACTACCTCTCATAGAGATCCATGAGGGAGGCTTGTGTTCATCACCAATGATTTTTTTCTTACGTGATCAATTTATACGAATACTTGGTAACACGTGCTTGACGGTGAAGGAAAAATCGTTCTTTCCACTAACTAATAGCTGATTTAGCTGAGAGGATGGTTTAAGTGTTGGGCAAGCCTAATCCAAGTGACAATGTCAAAGGCACTGTAGCGTCCCGTACAACATGAATACCAGTCGCTGACGCTGTAAAAATCATCTACAATAGATGCAAAGGCCTTACCTATGTTTATACATGTTTTTATTTGGCTTTGTGTCGTAGGATTTTAATTTGCTAAACTTTTGTGCTAAATATCTACGCGAAAACAACTTTAAGATTTACTTGATCTCAAGTTCTCAGAAACTTGCACGGTACAGTCGGCCAAATAGCTTGCTAGTTGGTTTTCAACTCTACGCCCAGTTATTATGTCTTGAATTGCTGCACGCAGCCGACCGGACCTTTTACTTGAGATGAAGTTGTTAGTTTTACTTAGCGCTCCGAGAACGACCGAAGTTCTTATTGCCAACTTTTGTTTTAACATACGCTTTCAAATATTTTGATGAACGTTTTATTGTGTCGGCGACCTCTGTGGCGATGTTGGTTTGATAGCCAGCTGAGACGCAGCTGCGGGTTTCATTCTAGCCTCGTTGTTTGTTATTATTCTGCTAATACATGTTTCTGGTCTGGATGCAACCTATGTTGCTATGTATGTATTTTATTATTATTTAATTACGGGCTTTGCTGGGCAATGTATGTGTTTACGATACAAAATGTAAAAAAGTATTACACTTACCATACACCAAAAACTGTGGCATTGTTGTCTCGTGGGGTGCCGGCAGTAGAATGTCACCCCTCCGCTCCTGCCCGTGAATGCAGTAAGAATCTGCTAAGGGATATCTCCGGAAGATGGTCAGCAGCGTCTTTCCGTGTAAGAACATCCCGAACTGCGCTCACCAACCCGCCTGCCAAGCGTGGTGAGTATGGCAACAACCCCTCATGCACTTGGATCTCTAAGTCAATGAGGGAGGCCTTTGCCCAGCAGTGGATATCTTACGGCTGTAATGATGATGATGTCTTATTGTGTCTGTCAACAATACCGCCGACGCACGCACACTGGTTTTGCCAATAAGCAAAACTATTATTGAATTAATGAAGATAATATTCGGTTTCAGATAATAATAATCCATATACAAATATATAATATAAATTATTATTACCATTTATTGTGCAATGTTGCTCGAACTGTTTTGTGAAAAAAGATAACACAGACCACGTCCGGCTAATACTGCGTTTAGAGGTGCACTGGTTCCAAATGAGTGAGCTCACTTATTTTGTGTGGTAACAAAACGGTGCAGTCTGATTACGGTGAGGGCGTATCTAACGATTTCAATCTTTGCCTTTTGGTACCCATTATACAAGCTCTGCTTACTTTTGGTACAGATGGTGTTTTACTGTCCAGTATTATCAATGTATTGTGTACTTGTTTCTGTCTGTGGCTCGTTACTTAATTTTATTTGAAACTTCACAAAAAAAATATATACATAAGTTTTATCGCTATGTGTGTGTGTCTGTCTGTGTGTCTTTCTGTGGCACCGTAGCTCTTAAACGAGTGGATCGATTTGCATGCTGTTTTTTTTATTGTGCTTCTTAAACATGTTTTATCAAAATCGATTAACAAGTTTACAAGATAAGTAGGGTGAAAGAGACGGTGATTAATCGAATGTTTCCAAATATACCCGAGTTTGGTGTCAAATGAAAGGAAATGATATGCACAATGCCAAACTCAGGGAAAACATTAAAAAAAAATAAGGTAACCTCCGAGACAATTTTGGAGCAGATATCTTCAACAAACTGAGCTGAAATTTTGTATACATGTTTACTTTGTATTACAATGCATGGTCAGCTATGTGACGTCACTCTCAATCCAACATGGCGGAACACCCAAGATGGCGGGCTACATAATTTTAACGTACAAACCCCTCTAATATGCATCAGCAATTGCAATTCCTACTGTACCGAACGCTGCAGTGCCTGAGACATTGCTTGATGGATTACACTGGCTCAGCACTTAAACCTTAAACCACCTTTTCAGCTAAGTCGGTTAGGTTCACAGGTAAAAACAGTTAAATCCATCTAATGCTAAGCCGCGGGTAATTTACTTTATAAGTTACTAGCCGCACTCCGTGGTTTCACCCGCGTAGTTCCCGTTCCCGTGGGAATACGGAAATAAAATATAGCCTATGTTACTCAAGGATAATGTAGCATTCTAATAGAGTTTTTTTTTTAAATCGGTCCAGTAGTTTCGGATGCTCTTAATGCGTTCAAACAAACATTAAAATCTTTCCTCTTTATATTTAGTGTAGATGTAGAGTTACGTATAACAAGCGGTGAAAATAAATTACCCAAGATTATTTCTTTACAATATTCAAGCATAATCAAAGCACCAAGTGTAAAATAAAATGAAAACAACCCATGCTTACAAAATCATGTGACGCGATAAAACGCGCCACTGCAGCGAACTAAATCCAATTCCACCTAAATAATAATATTTTATGGAAACAATGTTGCTTGTTGTAAAAATGGCGTGCAATAGCACTCGAGGTGTAACGTTCATTAATTAATAAAGCCGAGTGTACTTGCTGTCGCATTGCGGTTGGAAAAACTTTAAATGGACGAAAAGTCTTTATTTATGTTATAATTTTTCGTTTTGCGAGTTTTGTTGTTTCGGGTGCCGGCAGTAGAAAGTTGCCCTTGCCCGCAGATGTAGTAAAAAGGGGTACTTCTGGATTGATAACAGCGTCTTTCTGTCCATACTCGTCACGCTTGGCAGGGTTCGCGAACGCAGTACGGCTGGTACATGGCAAGACGCTGCTGCCCATCTTTCGGAGGTATCCTTTAGCAGATTCTTACTGCATCTATGGGCAAGAGAGGAGGCGCAACGTTCTGCTGCCTATGAAAAATGTTCTATGTTTTTTATGTTTACCGAAACGTAAAAAACATACACAACTAAACGTAATAAAACAGATGTTAATTGAGTTTTCGGTTTAAAGCACGTTAATTTTGAAAGTACAATGTTATTCATATTAGTTCAAAATTTTAATATTCCGCAAACCGATAACTTCACAACCCGAATTAGTTCTTGTTGTAATTAAAATAAACAGTGCAGTTATTTAGCGAAATGTGTTTTATTAAACTTAGTACAATACAAACGTTTTTCTCTAATCGACAAGATCAAGGGAAGAGACAATAAAAGGTGGTCAGTGTTACCAACCCAAAATATATTTTAGGGTGCAATTACATTGTAGATTTTCAACACCCCCCCTCAATGTAATTACACCAAAGTAAACTAATAAACAAGTGTTACATCTTTTCTACATTTTCAATACCACATTTTCTTAAGAAACGAGTTAACAATTCTCTGTTTAACAACTTAGTAAGCATATCTGCAGGTTGATCACTTGTTTTAATATATGTTAAACACAGCCTTTTATTTCTGATTAATTCTTTTACAAAATGATAGCGAATATCAATATGTTTTAATCTTTTGATAGTGTCAGTACAGGCAACAGATATGGCCGATTGGTTATCACAATACATTTGCACTGGACATACATTATTTATCTTAAAATCATTTAGCATATTAACAAGCCAGCATGCTTCACTGGCTGCCATACTAATTGCAACATATTCTGCTTCAGTAGAGGATAAACTTACAGATACTTGTTTCTTTGAACTCCAGGAAATTAGACAATCAGAAAACTTGAACAAATAGCCTGTAGTTGATCTTCTATCATTAGGATCACCACCCCAGTCTGCATCACAGTACCCCTCCAAAGCTCTATTTGTACATTGATAAACTAACTTATAATCTAGAGTATGTCTGACATAACGCAATACTCTTTTTAAAGCACTCAACAACATATCATTTGCACATTTTTGATACCTACTTAATAAAGAAACAGTATATCATAGATCAGGCCTAGTGCCTGATACAGCATACATTAGGCATCCTATCATTTGTTGGCATAACTTTACAATGTTTTTGTCTACTGTACTCTCATTGTTTTGAAACAACCCTAAGTTCATATTTTGATCTATTGGCGTAGACATTGGCTTACAATTTTCCATTCCAAATCTTTTAAGGATATTCTCCAAATACTTTCTTTGGCTCAGTTCAGTAACTCCAGTGCATAAATTTTGTGTTATGGTTATGCCTAAATAGTCAGTTACAAATCCTAGGTCTTTCATTTTAAATTCCTGATTTAATAACCTCTTTACAGAAATAATTAAGTCATTATTTGTTCCAAACATCAATACATCATCAACATACAACAATAAGTAAAGTTGATCACTTTCCGTGCATTTTGTATATAGACAGGAGTCACATTTTGATCTTACAAAACCTTCATTGAGCATAATATCATTAAATTTAACATTCCAACATTTTGGTGAACTCTTGAGACCATAAAGTGATTTATTTAGTTTGACAATATTATTTTCACCTGAGTAAGCCCCTTCTGGTAATTTAACATAAACACATTCATTAATATTTCCATACAAGAATGCCCCTGTTACATCCATTTGCATGATGGGTAAATTATGTTTAGTTGCAATTATTACAAAAAGCCTAACAGTTGATAATTTTGCTACAGGAGCATAACACTCATTTAAATCTAAAATATCATCTTGTTCAAACCCTCTCGCCACCAATCTAGCTTTGTATTGAGGAAAATTTTGATCATCCCTTTTAATTTTAAATACCCACTTACTACTTATGACCTTCTTATTTTCAGGTAAATCACATATTTCCCAAGTATTATTTTCTTCTAGTGTTTGCATCTCTTTCTCAATTGCCTCCTTCCATTTGCCGCTGTCGCTTCTCATCATTGCTTCTTCATAAGTTACCGGTTCACTATGTTCGGTGTGTACATTTTGACAATTATAGAAGACAGTTGGTTTCCTTGACCTTGTACTGGGTTCTCTTGGACATTTCTCAACAATTGACTCCAAAGAGCTGTTACTTTCTTCACTTGGGTTATATTCAGATGGGTTATATTCAGATCCAGACTCTTCCGATATATTATCGGTTACCATAGTTTCACTCAGATCCACTGCAGGAATTTCCAATTCATTTTGCAACTCATTAGTTCTTTCATCATTGTTTTCTGTGCATTTTAAGCTAATATCAACATTGCTATAGTTTTTCTTTTCCTCTAAGAAAACTATATCTCGCTTTAATTCTACATCATTCCTGTGAAAAAAGTATATTCTATACCCTTTGACTGTCTCGCCATATCCAACCATTACACCCTTTTCTCCTTTGCTGTCCCACTTCTTTCTCTTTTCCTTCGGTATGTGTACATATACTGGGGTCCCAAAGGATTTTAATTGATGAATGTCAAAATCCTTTCCAAACCATACCTCATATGGTGATTTATCACTATGTTTACTCCTCCCAGTCCTATTCAAGACATATGCTGCAGTATTTATAGCCTCAGCCCACAATGATTTTGGAAGGTCCTTGCATGCTTTTAGCATTGTTCTAGCTGCTTCAACTAGTGTTCGATTCTCGCGTTCTGCTTTCCCATTCTGTTCAGGGGTGTATGGGACACTTGTTTGATGTATTATGCCGCGTTTAGTAAAGATTTCTTTGACTTCCTTATTTATGAACTCAAGGCCATTGTCAGTCCTGAATATATTTATTTTATTTCCTGTCACATTTTCTGCCTTGTTAATAAACTCTTCTACGCACTTCTTTATATCAGATTTATTCTTAACAAAGTATACTGACCTATAGTTGGAGAAGTCGTCTTTCAATATTACAAAGTACCTTGAGCCGCCGACTGACGTAACCTCCATGGGGCCGCAGGTATCTGCATGGATTAATTCACATGTTTTTCTTGTAACAGTATCGCTGTTTCCAAACGGCACCCGATGTATTTTGCCTTCCAAACAACTCTCGCATTTTGTAGCCGAAGTTTGTTTCGCGTCAATGTTGTATTTAAGTAGTATTTTTCTGACATAATCAAAGTTTTGATGCGCTAACCTTTCGTGCCATTCTTGCAATGTTGTTCTGGCTTTCATCGCGACATTAGCCACTTTATTTTCATAACGTAATTCCAAATAGTATGAACTTCCAACTCGTTTCGCAATCGCACAGACTTTGTTGTTTTTATACAATTGGCAGCACTTGTCATCTGTCACCATGACGTAACCTTTGTCTGACGCACATTTTACAGAGAAAAGGTTTGTTTTCAATTCCGGAACGAAGAGAACTTTGTCTATGGTTGTTTGAATCCACTCACTCCCATCATACACTTTCACCGCCATCTGTCCATAGCCTTTGACACTAATCGCCGCCCCATTACCAACAATAACAGATTCTTGTTGTTCAGAGTTGGTAAATGATGTAAACAGTTCACGATCACAACACATATGTTCACTAGCCCCTGTGTCTACTAACCACTGAGATTGGCCATATTCTTTTAATGACATAGACACCACAAATGCATTACTTTTCTTTTGTTCTTTGTTCTTCTTAAACCAGCACTGTGATTTCTTGTGTCCACTTTTTCCACAGTAAAAACACTTGTTGTTATTTCCTTCACTTTTAGAGTTACTGTTACTATTACACTCACTAGCAAAATGTCCCATTTTATTGCATTTGAAACACTTTATATGCTTTTTATCTTTGACAACAAACGCTGATGAGCCTGAAGATGAAGTTTGTCCGCTTTTCTCCTTCACCCTTTCTTCTTCTATCAGTAATCTTGCAACCAAATTGTCAATGGTTTGTTTATCGTCCGGGGCTGACTCCCAAGCTGATATAAAATGCTTATACTCATCAGGTAGCGTCATTAGCACTTTAGTTATCACAAACTTGTCTGAAACTTCTTCGCCCAATTGTTTAAGTTGATTTTGTAATTCCTGAATTTTGGATAAGTATTGTGACATTTCAGTGCCTGTTTCAAATTTGTACTGAAAGAAGCGCTGCTGAATTATATGGATGTTTGTTTCTGTTTTCTGCTCATAAACACTATGCAGCTTTCTCCACATTTCGGCTGAAGTAGAACATGAGATAATGTGTAACATTACATTTTCAGTCATTCTCGTGACTAATAGGGTTTGTGCCTTGGCATCTTTACTGTCCCAAACGATTTTTTCATTGGGATCTCTGGGTCTTGCAGCTTTTCCATCGACAACTTCTAACCAGCCTTGGCCTCGTAGCAAAACTGTAGTTTGGAACTTCCAGATGTTCCAGTTGCTAGCACCTTCTAGCTTCATCAAGCCGTTGTTGGTATTTAAGTTAACTTCCATTTCGCTATCCTGCCTTGCGACGCACGTCAAACAAGTATTCTTCCAAGAACTCCGCGTTGCTGTGCCGCCCTAACCTCACTTCTGTGACGCCGCACAACTGACACGAATATATTTCTTTTTCCACAACTGTGACTTCCTGTATTATTTATCTTATTACTGTACGGGTATGTGCCTGGGCCCATAACCTGTTGTAATTAAAATAAACAGTGCAGTTATTTAGCGAAATGTGTTTTATTAAACTTAGTACAATACAAACGTTTTTCTCTAATCGACAAGATCAAGGGAAGAGACAATAAAAGGTGGTCAGTGTTACCAACCCAAAATATATTTTAGGGTGCAATTACATTGTAGATTTTCAACAGTTCTTAACCACTTCGATAGCAAAACAAAAGTCAAAACAAAATATAACAAAAGTTCATCACCATCTAACATACCCCAAATTATTTATTTTATCGTTATTTTTTTGTTTCGTTATCTTGGCGTCATTACGTTTATTTCGTGTCACAATAGTTATTGTACACATTACATACAAAAACGCGATGACAGCAAAATGGGTCTCCACTCAGCATGTTAATAGTAGTAGGTACTTTATGTCCTGTCCTCTTTTCTCTTCGTAAAGCCTAAGACAGATGGATAGACAAACAGAGAAAGCGAAACTATAAGGATTCCTTGTTGTACTACGGAACCATAAAAAGAAGGAGGTTCTCAGGTTGTCTATATTTTTATAATAAATTGTCATTTATAGTTATTTGTTGAACAAGAAGAATAGCATATTTTATTTCATGACCCAACCAGTGTTGTCGTTGACAAAATTAAGATTTTAAGTGAATAGTTTAGAAAAAAAACAACGGCTAAAAAATCTTGGTCGCTCTAGTTACCGAAACCAAACAATGCTAGAAAAATATCAATACTTACTTACTCTTAGTCACTGATATGTGAACCTTAACATTATTAATATTCCCTATGTTATTAATGTTAAAGTCACATATCAGTGACTAAATAGTAAGTAGTGATATTTTTCATTATTACTTCTTTCGCCATACAATTCAAAAGTTAGTAGGTATCATATGTAATTGAGTAATAACGCTTTCTTCGTAGGTTCTCACATATAAAATCTGTACTACCTTTAAGAACGTTCTATCCACCTTCGCAAAAAAATCCTAAAACACTCACAAAGAAACTCTCGAAAAGTGATACAAATCATGCATAACGTGGCTTCTTGTTAGCATAAAGAAATAGAACTTCCCGTATTCTGTGTTCGAAAAAATTTAATTTAAAAAAGGAAGCAAAAATCTCTAGTCCCGCGGGTGTCGTGTCACCGATGAGCGCTCGAATCGCTGCTTTGCATACAACTATTACCGCTGATTTCAGCGTCCAGCGCTCTAGGGAGCTTTTGCTCTCATCCTCTTTTTATCTAGCGATGGAAGCGCTATAGTTACATTTGCATTCGGAAATTTGGACTAGGGTGGAGACGGATTGATCCGGTCATTTTGTTTGTTTGATGAAACATGATGCCAGAAACAATTTAGCAGATAACATCTTGTTAAGTGCGATTTTGATGACCGAGCAAGCGAAAGATTCTAAAATTAATTAAGTATATCGCTGCGCTCTTGATTAAAAAATTAGAATTCTGAGCGATAGCGAAGGAATCAAAACATCACGAGGTGAAAAATATTTGCACTCGAGTGCAACACGTAACTTTTCATCCCACCTCGATGCGAGGAAATGACTAAATGCAAAAAAAACATTGCGCATTATTAATAGTTTCAGTTCACTCGAACTAGAACCACTCATTTTAGGTTTTTCACTTGTTTTTACCCTAAGGTTTTAACAATATGACATGAAAAGAAAATAGCGCGCACAAAGCAAATTAAAAAAAGTAAACCAAGATGGTTCCGAATCTGAATTTTTAACAAATAAAATAGGGTTGTATGATAAACTCGGCACCATGGAGGGAAAAGTAAAGAGCTTTAATGATAGTCTTTTTTAAACTTTCGCGATCACAACACATTATTAAAATATGGGATTATCGGGTATTTATCGGTTAACTTCAGCACGCCAGTCTCCCCGCGACCACGACCAGGTGCAATCCGGTCGAAACGTCGGGAATAAAATAAAGGTAATTACGCGATAAATACCCGATAATCCCAAGCTTTAATGATGTTTTGAATTCACAAACTTAGTGCACACGATGTTCTAAATTCAATTTGCTTCATCTTTTTTTCATGCATCAACTTACTATTTTTTGACGATGCTGGTTTGACCGTTGTAACGTACTAGGTACCTTAGATTATTTGTTTATTTTTTTTCTAACCTATGCTGTGACCCACTGCTGGGCAAAGGTCTTCTTGCACTGCCTACGATCTGATAAATAATATTTTTATATACATTTATTTAGGATAGTATGGTAACGATGTCAGGATGTTTTAAAAAATTGAAATAACAAACAGCCATAGTTACGCCCAACGCGTAACTATGGTAGTACTCAGTGGTAGAATGAGAAAATATTTTTATAGTAACTTAATTTTATTCTAAAGCCAAAAAACATCCGTATTTTCCTTAAAATAAACCGCCTTCATCAAACCTCGTCTCAACTCTACTTGTTAACAAACAGCTAACAGTACCTTTTGGGGATTACATACTCATTACGAGAGTGCAACTATAAGGATCAAGATAACTTGCTTTGTTTTCCAGGATATTTGCCATTTCTTGTACGTTGGGACGTGTTATCTGCCTAATTGAAAATTTATAAGGGTTTCTTAAGGCATAGTTTTCCTTTCTTACCCTTCTACGGGCTGATTGAACAGAATAGTGGGTTTATTCATGATGTTCCTGTTCATACATTCTGTTATCTGATTATCGTTTGATCTTTGTCACTCTCCTGTCATTGTCTTTTGTTCCACAACTTTGTAACAAAAGACAATGGCAGGAGAGTGCACATACCATTTTTTTATTCATCATCATCATCATTTCAGCCGTAAAACGTCCTCTACTGAACATAGGCCCCCCTCATGGATCTCCATGAGGGGTAGTTGCTGTACTCACCACGCTTGGCCGGCGGGTTGGCGAGCGCAGTAGTACGTGATGTTGATACACAGAAAGACTCCGTTGCCCATCTTTCAGAGGTATCCCTTAGCAGGCATCTGCACTGCATCTACAGTCTTGAGAGAAGGGGTAACATTCTACTGCCCACGAACTTGCATTAAAAGGTTGTAACTGAGAATTATAAGTGTTTTATTTTTTATTCAAATTTAACAAAATGTTATATTTATAACAATAATAGTTATGATACTTATGATTATCATTTTTTAAGACAAATTTGATTCGTAACTTTTTCAGTAAAACGACTGCCATACTGATAGCTAAATTTTAGTGATTACTAAAACACCTTTCTGCCGACATTAATTATATACAACAGTACCTAGGTACATAGGTATATGAATAATCTACAAAAACACAATTTTAAGTTAGCTTGCGCAACAACCACTGAATGCGTTTATTTTCAGATATTTATAATAAAAATTACTTCATACGAAATGAAAATAGTTGTCATATTATAAACACATGCAACATCTCATCTCATACAACTTCGCAGCGAGTGAATCTAGCACCTCCCGCTTCTTGCACTCGACGCGTTTTTGGTAACTCTAATTCTATTACAAATTGTAAACGTATCTTTTTTTATACATATGTCCCGCAAAGGGTTGATTCGGACCACGCAAGGAACAACTATAGACGGTTCTCTCACTAGCAACGCGTCTCGCCGCAGTGCGCGGTACGACAGATTACGCGCACGGCGACGGACGGAGGCGCAGATATGCGTCACCTAGCGGTTGGATCTGCTTCCCCGCGCCGGGCGGCAGTGAACAAAGGCCCCGCGCTTATTATATTCACTTCACAGTCGATCGCCTTGGAGAATGGATACATCAAGATGCTGCAGTTGTATTATCAATTTGGTTTTTGTACGCTTAAATTAGAAGACACCGTGTCCATAGAAGATTTTGGATAAATCCCTTTTTTACATAAAAACTCTCGCGGTACTGCGGAGTTCAATGTGTTATTCCCTGCGGCACGCCCCGCGCGCCCGCGCAGTTTGGCGGTGTCAGTGTGTCCTAGGTGTGTTTTCTATACAAATTGATATAATTGCATACAATTTTAAAATCTGCGGCCCCGCGCTTCGCGACGGAGTGCAGTGTGTTTTGCGCCTAAGCGCCAGCTGATTGTCAGGTTCATTGCCTTCCGCAAAAATTTGCCGTTGAGGTACAAATAAAAACACATTAAACCACAAAGAGGTATTTTTATGAGGTAACACAAAAATTAAAAATTCACAAACCCTCCTTTTGGGTTTATACACATGTTCACACCCTGTATAGTGTAGTCAATAAATACAGTCCGTTTTTGTTATTTACATCGAATTCCTGACACCCAGACCAATCATAGTATCTAAAGTCAAGACTCACCATTTTTAGCTGCTCTAGCCATCAATGCAGCCCCCAGCACGGCAGCGGTGGCCAGCAGGCGACACAGAGCCGGCTCCATCATGACCGCTGTCACTCCACCATTGCACTTCACCCCCTTTCACCCCCACTTCACTTGCACTTTGGCATATGCACCCGCTTGCAACGCCTTTACTCGCGGACGCCTTTTCGATCAGAAGCACTTTTAATCAACACTATCTCCCGTTTTTGGACTCCCCGATGTCGTTTTCAAGATAACCCTTTTTGAACTGTAAACGTTTTGAGATTTATGGCGTATTGGAATTTTCACTCACTTGAACTTTTTAACACAGCACTTTATCGATTCTCATTAAAGACCCATTTCCCCAAAACCCCAATGTTTCGAGAGCAAAGCGACTATAATTCAATAAAATTAACTATTAATTGAAATTTAAATTAAATATCGAATATTATTTCTGATTTAACCACCACTCATCTGAAACAAAAGAAATAAATGCATTTTATTATTACTGTGGACTGTATATATACACGGTAATAAAATAACACAGTAACTAGCTATTCCGTATTAATGTATATGTTATTGCAGATTTAAGCAGGTACTCGTATTTACATTGTTTGAAAAAAAAAACAATTAGTTAAAGGCACACAGGTTAATCTCGCGACAAGCTTTTTTATTACATATACATATGTGTAAAGACGTTATAAGTTGACATTAACCTTTAATGGAAAATGTTTATTTTATTATTTTTAGTGGGTACGTTTAAATAAAAGCTTGTTTGTTAAAAAGTTTTTTTTACCTTAAATTTATTAAGTTAGTGAAACGATATTTAGATAAAGCGAGCTGAAGCTAGGTAGTGGGGGCTCGTGACGTCATTATGCTGTACCGAGGCACGTCACGGCATTCACAAATTAATGATCACCGCCTCCACGCAAAATAGATAAGTAAAGTTTATAAGCAAATTCGTATTTAAATGTCCTGTACATTATACCGACCATAATAATATAGGAAGATCATTTTTTTAGAAAGAATTATTTAGGATTATAATCATAGAAGAACAATCTTAGGATCGAGCTCGTGTATACCCCGCCTCTGTAAGCTTTATAATCAGCTTGAGGATTTGGATATTGGCTTTCATAGTATCAATAAAATTAGAACTTTACTTTGTGAAACATCTGTGTGGAATTTTAACTTCTTATATCTTCTCTGTTTATTTTGTATTAGTTTTAAGTAATCACTAGAGCGTTTATTTGCGAAATATTTTTTCTTTATTCTTGTTAAGTTTTTACATACCTAACCTAAATATTACATTACTGTGCATGTTGTGTTTGTCTGTAATTGGTTTATCATGTAGCATTAAGCAATTAGTTAATAAGATCTATGTGAGTAATCATAATTAAACTGCTGAAAAACCTAATAAAAAAAAAATAATAAAAAAAACCTTCACGAACATCTTTCATAAAAAAAAAATTTTATTTGTATATACCATCTGTACTAGGAGTGCAGCACTACAAAGGTAGCAGTAGTTTTCTAAGTTTTGTATCCGATAGTATATACGTAAATCTCGTTTACCTACATGAAGATAAAGTACCAGGTCACAACAACTAGCAGTAATAACTATTCAATGTGATAATAGCAATGATCTCTAATGAAGTTTCGGTTGATTGTAACTAAGAAGTCATGGATGCCTTGAGAATGCATGGAGTTTTATTTTTCGAGAACAAAGCATTTGCTTGCCGTGTCTATAAGCCGGCACGTCGGCGCGTACAGTGTGACTTCACGCGACATTTCGATATAATGTAATGTATCGCAGTTGTTTTTTGATTAGGTACGTAAAAAATACGTGTTTAATAGATTTTGTTAATCTACATTCATCAGTTCAGCCGCAAAACGTCCACTACTGAACACAGGCCTCTCTCATAGACCTCCATGAGGGGGTTGCCATACTTACCACGCTTGGCAGGCGGGTTGGCGAGCGCAGTACGAGATGTTGGTACAAGGAAAGACGCTGCTGCCCATCTTCCGGAGGTATCCCTTAGCAGGCTCTCACTGCATCCATGGGTATGAGAGGACGGGTAACATTCTACTGCCAGCACCCCACAGCATCAGTGTGATTATTTTACATAAAAATGTTAAGCATTTATCAAGTACATTTTCAAAAACACGAGTTCGCAGGTTAGCGGATTGAGTATTCCAGTAAATTAACTACAACTTTGTCACCGTGGATTTTTTTTTTATTTTCACATTATTTCCCGAATTATTCCTTGATTTTGTATAGTTATATAAACTTTCAAAGAGGAGCACTCAGTTCACACGCACATTGTTAATATTGAGTACTCTAGTTTTCAAATAGGCCAAACTGTGAATTAAAAAAAGTAAGGCCTTTGCATCTATTATTATATGATTTATACAGCGTTAGCAACTGGTAATCATGCTGTAGACGCTGCAGTGCCTGGGACATTACTAGATAAATTAGGCTTCCCCAGTACCTTTACTATCCTCTCAGCTTAGTCAGCCATTAGTAACAAGCAAGAACAGGTCAACGCCTGAAGCTAACTTAGTGGCGGGTTTCTCCACCGTTAAAGCACGTGTTAACTATGCACATATATTTTTCAAGAAAGAAAAATCCATTGGTGCACGGTTGGTATCGTACCCACGACCTTATTGAAAATCGGATGTACATACCACTCGGCCAACACGGCTTAGGCCAAACTTTGAATATGCACATAATTATTAGATTCAAATCTCGAATTAGAGTACGCATTCAAAGACTCGATCCGATGCAGCCAATGCAAACACAATTAGTCATGTCGACGTCAAGAGCCAAAATTCCAATTTCAATTTTGGAACGCGGGTGCAACGTTCCCGCGTCAAATGAAATGCGGTTCGCGCCAGAATTCTATTCGCATTTTGAACTTTGACGGGTGTTGCTATCGACAGGATAACTACAAAGCAGTAAATCCACTTAGACATGTGCCGACTGCCGACTTACTTGATCAGACAAAACCTTTCAACGATGCTTGAACGTCGTAAGAAATTTTACAATATTACAACCAAATATAATATACTATCAAGTACTTATTAGCTGGCCCTACAGAAGTTGAACTGAAAAAAACTAGTCACAGTGTTTTCAGAATTTTAAATTCAGAATTTTCGTTCCCAAAAATGGTATTTGGACTACAGACTGTGACCTTAAACAATATTCAAATGTATCTACATTGAATATAGTATTTGATTAATAATTAATTATTTATTAGTCGATAGTACATATCCGCTATGTTGATTTTTGATATAAAAATTATATTTTGCTAATATCTCATTTTGTCTGATACGATACTAAAATTATTTCAGCGCTAACGGGAAAACACATTAATTATCTTATTTACATTACCTAATACTTATTATACAAGATAATTGTAATTAAAATACTTATACAATTTATTTTGTATCTACAATCTACTATGACGTATATGTTTTGGTTTATATTGTAACTTTTTAAAGAAATACGTATGTTTCTTGATCTCTTCTTTTATATTGTAAGCTTAGCTTTTTTTTAGTTGAATTATTAATTTTGTGCAAGCTGTGGCATCCTATTATTAAAAAAACACATAGCCTCTAAGACCACTTTATCTACCTATTTTTAAGTTTTTACTGTGATTTTTTTGTTGGATGTCCTAAATAAATAAATAAATAAATGTATATTTTAGTATATTATACAGTTTTTAAAATATTATCAAATATGTACCGTATAAAATAAATATAATACCTCTATATTCAATTACTATTACCGTATATACATCTTGCATCGATGGAACCCCATGTTGCATATAATTATCCAAAGTAAAACAAGAAACCCTTTTCCGTTTCCTTTGTCTATCTGTCTTTCGGTCCGTCCGTCACCGGCTTTGCGAAGAGTCTATTAGCACAGATTACAGAAACTAACTATAAGTCCTAGAAGGCTGTGATTTTGCATGTACATATAATATAGCAACTCCGAGATAACGCTACAAAAATGTAATTTCCCATCGTGTGGGTTATCGTTTCATTGGTATTTTAAAAAACATTTAGGGCTTGCAAAGAGAATTTTACTATTTAGGGTTCTGTTTGCGAAATAATAAAATTTTAAACTTTGAGCGTCCCCTCCCTCTAAAATCAAACTAAGTACTTATTTCCTGTTAAAATGCGTTTAAAGAGATAAATAATAAAAATTCCTAAAAATCTTACTACATGTTTCAATAAGAAACAAGTAGTTATAAAATGTGTCCTACTAATAATTGGTAAAATTACCATGAAATCAACATTTAGTCATAAATAAAAAAAAACTTACATTAATAAATATAACTTTATGTTTTATGTAAATTAAGAATCCCATAAACATAAAAACTGCAATTTATAAATATGAGTTGATACATATCATCACAAACCTGACAAGGGGTCAATTTCTCCTGTTTTCTCTGGCACATTTGTTTCCTGCATTGCGAGCATACATGCTTTTTACAAGTAAGGTATTGGTAAGATTCTCATGTGCCCTTGATTTCACCGGCCCCCTTACTCCTCAAACTGGAACATAGCAATGGAGACACTGCTGCATGGCGGCAGAAAACAGGTATGGTATGGTAGTACTTCCCCGGATAAACTCTTTACAAAGAGTTCTACTACTACAGCTTAAAAGATCTACAACTATCAGTTTGATACAGGACATGTGCATTTACAAAACGAATGTCCAGCATTCGATAAAATATTACCATGGCCATCTTCGTGTCCAGCGACTGCGGGTGCGGGCACAAATGGAGCATTTTTTTATATTTTTCTACTCCTCCTTTTGTGGAATTGCTTCATCATCATATTAGCTCGTTGACACCCACTGCTGGGTATAAGCCTCCTCTTCAGCACGCCAACGTAAACCGTCCTGTGCAAGTCTCATCCACTGTCGTCCGGCAACCCTGGCTAGATCGTCCGCCCATCTGGCAGGTGGTCTGCCTCGAGGCCGTCTCGCTTCCATCGGAAACCACTCTGTTACCGCCTTGAAATTGCAATTGCTGGAATTGCTCAGGCTTTAATTTTTTATTCTGTCGGCAATTGCTTCGCAGTAATAGATAAAGAAGCACAGCAGTCTACAACTTTCTTTGGGACGTGAGATAACAAAGATCCACAAGCCTTCGTTCGAGTCTTCGTTCGCAGTGTTTCGATTTGACTATCGACGTTGAAACTTACTACACCTTGTCTTCTAGTACTTGGTAATGAATTTATCATCGCCAGCATTCACGCATTAGATGACCATGGTGTCTAACTTAAAAAATTTGCTCCAACTTACACAACTAGCTATCTCCACGGCGTAGGCTCAATTTAACTCTAAGCTACAGAAACGCAGAAACATGAGACGCGCGAGAAAAGGGGTAAAATGAAGTTTTGATAGTGTTGCAAGGCCTGTGAGGCCCGACGTCACCAGTTAAAGGTAAAAATTAATTGTTATTATGTTTTGGTAAACGTAAAAAATCAAACGTAGACGTGTTGTTATAAGTGGCTTACAACAGGTCTACGGTTAACTAAACGTTATTGTTATTGTTGTTATGACGGAACTCTGCATAGCGCGTGGCTCGACACGCACTTGGCCTAATTTATTTTATATATAATTATATATTTTTTTTTTATTATTCTTTCTTTGTTTGTTTTCATCATCATCATCAACACTGCCCCGTCTTCACCGACTGCTGGGTTATAGGCCTCCCTTAGTTGGTGCCATCCGCTGCGATCCTGCGTCAGTCCTATCCATCGTATGCCCGCGACTTTATCAATGTCGTCTGCCCATCTAGCGGCCGGAGGACCAACGTTTCTGTATCCTTGTCTCAGCCATCATTCAGTTATAACTTTACTTCCTGCCATCATCATGTCTCTCAAACTCTTCATTAATTCATAATGCGTAGATTGCACTTAATTCATAACACTTTTGCGCAGTCGCATAAAAAGTTATTTCAACCAGCTCTAGGCTAAATTATAAGCGAAATTTGGACCTCGTTCTGTAAAAATACGGGTCTGTTTATTTACGCCGGGAAATATAATGTGTTCTGCGGCCAAAGTTTAAAATATGTGCCATTTTATGGTTCGTATATGTAAATGACAAAATGTTACCAACAGTTTATGGACTGGTTAAATGTCCCGGCTTTGTCCGAGTATTGGTTTTTATGTGGCCATGCCTTAACTGATTGCTATTTTTAACTGTTTGGTGATATCGCCAGTTTCATGTATCGATATTTTAGTTTTATCGTTGTGTTTATAAATGTCTCATCGTTTTTTTCAACATTTGAAATGTTAAACAAAATGATGAGAGCGTAAAACGTGTACTACTGAACACAGGCCTCCCACATGTATCTCCATGAGGGGTAGTTGCCATACTTACCATGCTTGGCAGACGGGTTGGCGAGCGCAGTATGGGATGTTAATAGGTACACGGAAACGGCGTTGCTGCCCATTTTCCGGAGGTATCCCTTAGCAGGCGATTGCATCCACGGGTACGAGAGGAGGGGTAACATTCTACTGCCAGCACCCCACCGTATTAAATACCTAAGGAATATAAATGTCTATTTTTATTATAATATCGTTCAGATTCTATTTTATACTAATAAATATCATCTCAACACTTGCTAGTCCTAGACCTCCCTCATCTCCAAGATCATGAGGGGGCAGTGCCATACTCGCCACGCTTGGCAGGCGGGTTGGCGAGCGCAGTACAGGATGTTGATGCACGGGAAAACGCTGCTGCCCATCTTCCAGCGGTATGGCAGATTCTCACTGCATCCACGGGCAAGGGAGGCAGGGCAACATTCTACTGCCGACATCCTACAGCAGACGGTAGATGTCGGGAATCGCGATATAAACTAGTTTTACTGCGTAATTAAATAAAATGTTAATACCAGTAAAAATAATTAGCATAATTATAGGGTTTATTTATCGGGATTTCGCGGTACGCGGTCGGATAATGTTTTATTCCATTTGCGGTATTATAATAGAGAAATATCGTGAGTATGTTTATTATTATTAATCCTTGATCAAAATAAACCTATAAGATAAAACCTAATATCATCATTCCCCTGCCGATATAACGTGGGCTCGGCACAACATGTTCTCTTCTTCCATTCTTCTCTATCAGACGTCAACTCGATATTCACTCCTTCACCGTTCATATTATCTTTCACGCAATCCATCCATCTTTTGTTGGGTCTACATCTGCTCACGTATCCATCCACATTCATATTTATCACTCGTTTCTTAAGCTGATGCCTAATGTTTTAAGTAAAAAAGAATAAATAAATAAATAAAATCGTTATTTTAGGAACTTAATTTAACTAAATATAAATAAATTAGTTAAATTTTACAAATAAACAAGGAACCCATGGTACCTGGATTAGCAAAAGCTGTGTCGCAGATACTCGTACCATTGCCCTCCTCCGCTTCACAAAATATAAGTACAGTTCGCAAAACCGTTTTATTAAAATAAACTAATCCCACCATGCACACGGGCCTGTTGTATAAAATAAAATCCACATTACCACATACATTCTATGAAATCTTAAAATCATACTTGTCTGACAGACTACATATTTCAAGTAAAAGAAAATGACAGCACTTCGGAATTCTATGGAATATCAGCAGGAATGCTACAGGGTTCTGTGCTCGGACCTGTCCTCTACACTTTGTATACGTACGACTTACCGCAGAGCCCTGGTGTTACTGTTGCGACATTTGCAGATGATACAGCCCTACTCACCTAAAAAAAATGCCCGGTTGAAGCTTCCCAGGTCCTGCAAAGCAGTTTGAACGCAATAGAAGACTGGCTGGCCAGATGAAGGATTGCCACTAGTGAATCCAAGTCGGTACATATAATCTTCACTCTCCGAAAGGAAGATTGCCCCCCCGTCAGCCTAAATGCCATGCAACTACCTCACCAAAACACAGTAAGGTACCTTGGCATGCACTTGGACCGCAGACTTACCTGGAGGAAACACGTTCAAGCAAAAAAGGACGAAATCAACTTTAAATACAAAGGTCTATACTGGCTGCTTGGAAGAAATTATAAAACTATCCTAAAACCAATTTGGACATACGGCATAGAACTGTGGGGCTCTGCTAGTGCTTCCAACGCAATGATCATACAGAGAGCGCAGAATTACATATTGAAACAGATCTCAAACTCACCATGGTTTGTCAAAACAACAGAGGTTCATGAAATTCTAAATGTGCCCATGATAACAGAAGAAATTCAAACACACAGAGACAACTACAAGTTGAGGCTTGAGAAACAGCCAAATCAACTGGCGGGACAACTCACCTTACCAGAAACTATACGCCGGCTCAAAAAGCGAAGGGACATCTTTGACCAGGAATAATAAAGGGTCTGCTTCGGTGGGAGCAGTGCCATAAACGCTTAACAGCACATAACTAATCTGCTTATAGTCTAAACGACTGATTGCAAGGTACGAAACAAAAAAAAATCCCATCATAATCATCGTAGCGCCGTGGGTATGGCACGTACCCCTCATGAAGATCCATGAGGCCTGTGTTCAGTAGTGGAAGTTTAAAGGCTGAAATGATGATGATCATAATCATCGCAGGGCCGGAAAGAATGGAGTGATAAAGTGGAGGCCTATACAGCGGGTGGCTGTACGCTGATAAATAGACAGACAAAACAAAAGAAGATATCTTTATACGACTAAATGACGAGACATGCCGAAGGCCCTCCTGGTGTTAAACAGTAACCTCTCCCTAATACAACTGCAATACCGCGGTGATCACGTTTACTAAGCACGTGACGCACAGCATTGCGCCCGTCACCCCGAGACATAGAATTGTAAGGTCTCATGTGCCGGTAATTTCACCCTCTATTCCTCTTTCTCTTCAAACTGGAACACAGCAATGCGGACCTTACTGCTTTGCGGCAAAAAAAGGTATAGTTCTACTTAACTTGCTTTATCATAAAGCCACGAAAGCAGAATAAGAACTTCCATTTAATTTGGCCACCTATGCCAACATTTGAGTAATCGGGCATGCCATAATTAAAGTGGCCATAACTGCCGACCTCAGTTATTCATTAACGCTCAGCAGTTATGACACGCCATTAGCTCTTTATGACTCGTGAAGAATGTTAAATAAATATGTGGGTAGTCCCAATATACAACATTACAATAGTAATGACCGTCGCCGTGGGAGTCGGGAGTAGAATCACAGATTACAGAAACTAAGTAGAATGCTGTCTCATTACTGCCGTAAGACATCCACTGCTGGACATAGGCCTCCCTCATTGACTTAGAGATCCAAGTGCATGGGTTGTTGCCATACTCACCACGCTTGGCAGGCGGGTTGGTGAGCGCAGTTCGGGATGTTCTTACACGGAAAGACGCTGCTGCCCATCTTCCGGAGATATCCCTTAGCAGATTCTTACTGCATCCACGGGCAGGAGAGGAGGGGTGACATTCTACTGCCGGCACCCCACGGCAAATGCTGTCTCAGTAAGGATTAACTGCCAAGGGAAAACTCCGGAAGATGGGCAGCAGCGTCTTGTTGAGTATCAACATATCTCACCACGCTCGCCAACCCGCCACCAAGCGTGGTGAGTATGACAACAATCTAATGATCAGTACTTGGAGATCAACGAGGGGCCCGCTAAATTTTACGAATTTTTGTAGGCCTGGAAAACATCGCTTTAGGCGATAAGGCCACCTATTGTACGTCTTATATTTAATATTTTAAGTTAGTCTTAAGGTTTTACTGTTGTGTACAGTTAAGTGTTCATTTATTCTTACTGTACGGTACAGTAAGCGTCACAATTAAGTTAAACTCTAGACACGCCCGCCTTAGGGATTGGAAGTGGGGTGTCTTGGATGTATAAAATTAAAGCATTTTTTAGACTGTGGCTCTAAAATATGTCTTAAAATTACGTTCCAGTCCTTAACAACAAGATTATCAACATTTCAGCCGTAAAACGTCCACTACTGAACACAGGCCTCCGTCATGAATCTCCATGAGGGGTATCTAGTTGCCGTACTCACCACGCTTGACAGGCGGGTTTGCGACAGCTTGGGATGTTGATACATGGAAAGACGCTGCTGCCCATCTTCTGGAGGTATCCCTTAGCAGGCTCTTACTGCATCCACGGGCATGAGAGGAGGGGTAACATTCTACTGCCGGCACCCCACGGCAACAACAAGATTATGCTCCGGACAAAGTAATGAACTAATGCCTCATTCAATTTAAATCGAAAACTGTTGATTCGAAACAAAATTTTCTTAATGGAGTGATTTGGAAAGTAATAACTCTCGCTTGGCCAACAATGAACCAATATTCTTAACTAACGAACCGTGAACATACAATTTCTGAACGTTTCCAACCGTTTTCCAGATGGTGACGATTCCCGATTACAAGCCAATTTCACCCTTATTGCTAGAAGGAAAGGCATTAATTTCGGAAAAAAAATCAAATTTGCTCTCCCGAATTTTATTGTGAAATGGATCGGATACCTATTCACGATGAAAATGGCACGGGTAAATTGTAAATAAGTTGTCAGACAAAAAATCCTACAAAATCGGCTCAGTGAGGCGTATGCTGAAATTTTAATTGATTTTCAATATATAAAAATACAAGCTTCTGCCCGCCGCTTCGCATGCATTGTACCCGAATAAAAAGAAGCCTTTGTGTTAATCCTGATCAACATCAATACGTGTGCAGTTTCAGCTCAATCCGTAGCCTAGTTTTTGCGTGAAGAGGTAACAAACTCATACAAACAAACTTTCGGCTTTATAATATTAGTGGGATACTCCAGTAAAATGTATCGTAGTCAAAAATGAAACTGCACTTTCCTTTGTGCGGGCAAAATGCGCGTTGAATTTAACAAAGTGTGATTCTAAATAATATTATAGGTTTTCAGCTTGGGGGCAATTTTGTTTTTTTTACATTAAAAAGTCCACTACTGAACAGGCCTCCCTGAGGCAGGCAACAGGCATCTCCATGAGGGGTAGTTGCCATACTCACCACGCTTGGCAGGTGGGTTGGCGAGCGCAGTACGGGATGATACACGGAAAGACGCTGCTGTCCATCTTCCCGAGGTATCCCTTAGCAGGCTCTTACTGCATCCACGGGCATGAGAGGAGGGGTAACATTCTACTGCCGGCACTCCACGGCATATCATTCATGTCATTATATCTTATCATTATATCATATCATTATTCTTTATATCCATGCAAAATTAAAGCTTTCCAAGACTATAATAGACAAAGACAAACAGACAAAGCGAAGCTATAAGGGTTTCTTGTTTTACTACGAAACCCTGAAAATTATATAAATTACTTGAGAACCTGCTCTTCTTTGAAGTCAATTAAAATCCGCTAAAGCTGACTAGACCAGCATGTACTTTATACACGAGGTAGGTACCCTTTAAAAACGCATAAAAAGAAAGCAAATTGCATTTCTAAAACACACAAGCCATTACTACTTTTACTATTTTTGTGAATAAATACTTTTACTTTTACTTTACTTTTAAACGTGATTGCACAACACTCCCACGTGTGAGACGAGTACGTTTGAGTACGCTGTACGATTACACTGAGTTTGCGAACATTTACTCTGAATTCCCTCTGAATAACCGTATATTTTAATACAGCGCCATCTTGTTTGTACAAGGTAAAGCTTGCGCTATGATAATTAGTCTAATTTGTCAACAAAAAATACAGACTTCAATGAGAAATTCTAAAATGTTAAATGAAATGTTAAAAAATACACATAACGCTGTATAAATGCTCAGTACATTTGAATATTTCCCGTGATTTGTCATGGATCCTATCACCAGAACTCGGTTTAAATATTAACATTATAAAGTTAAACAAAAACCTAACTGCAAGATTAAATTTAGTGCACTATACCTTAAGGGACTCCACACACTATTTATTTCATTTTACACCCTGAGGCTGATGAAGATGATAATGTGTGATAGAGTGTGTACTAGAGGTTAAGTATGATACTTTACCTCCAGTACACACTATTACATATCTCATTAATTAAATTTCATTCCAATGACACTGATGCTGATGAAGATGATAATGTGTGATAGAGTGTGTACTGGAGGTACAAGCACGGATAGTGCACGTATAGCACGGATAGTGCAAGGACAGTGCACGGATAGCACGGATAGTGCACGGATAGCATGTATAGTGCACGGATAGTGCACGGATACCACGGATAGTGCACGGATAGTGCACGGGTAGTGCACGGATAGCACGGATAGTGCACGTATAGCACGGATGTAAGTATGATACTTTACCTCCAGTACACACTATTACATATCCCATTAATTAAATTTCATTCCAATGACACTGAGGCTGATGAAGATGATAATGTGTAATAAAGTGTGTACTAGAGGTAAGTATGATACTTTACCCCCAGTACACACTATTACATATCTCATTAATTAAATTTCATTCCAATGACACTGATGCTGATGAAGATGATAATGTGTGGTAGAGTGTGTACTAGAGGTGAAGTATGATACTTTACCTCCAGTACACACTATTACATATCTCATTAATTAAATTTCATTCCAATGACACTGATGCTGATGAAGGTGATAATGTGTGATAAAGTGTGTACTAGAGGTACAGTATGATACTTTACCCCCAGTACACACTATTACATACATTATTTAATTTCATTCCAATGACATTGATGCTGATGAAGATGATATAATGTGTGATAGAGTGTGTACTAGATGTTAAGTATACTTTACCTCCAGTACACACTATTACATATCTCATTAATTAAATTTCATTCCAATGACACTGATGCTGATGAAGATGATAATGTGTGGTAGAGTGTGTACGGGAGGTAAGTATGTTTACCTCCAGTACACACTATTACATATCTCATTAATTAAATTTAATTCCAATGACACTGATGCTGATGAAGATGATAATGTGTGGTAGAGTGTGTACGGGAGGTAAGTATGTTTACCCCCAGTACACACTATTACACATATTTCACCTCAGTAAAGTAGAGGACGTTTTACGGCTGAAATGATGATGACTCCTTAATTAAACGCCAGGCCACTTCCATTAAAGTTAAGATCAGTTATTAAAATCACATAAGCGAAATGCAGGCATTCCACTAGTATATCATAAAATCGCTGTTTCAATTGAATGTTATTTATTTCTAACAGGATATTTGGATGAAGAGGAAATTGAAAAATCCGATGTTATTTGCACTGTTTTGTTTATTTTACCTATGCTAGTGTGGATTTTATTGTGGATTACTAATTTATTAATGCATAAATGGTACATACCTACACTACAAGCTTGTTCCCGGTTTATACAAAATAAATAGTATGATCCGTAGGACAACTGTCAACGTCCACTACTGGACATTGTATGCTCACATTATTTCCGTGCTGTAGAATATTTTATCACTATTTTGGATTGACGGGCATTTATCGCGTAATTACCTTTATTATTATCCCGACGTTTCGACCGGATTGCACCTGGTGCGATAAATTATTATCTTCTATCCTTCTAGCCCGCACTTCCTCAAGGAGCGTTTCGAATTTTTCTTTAAATCTATTCTCGTTCACTGTGCTCCTCCGACACCCTTATTCTCAAAACCCCTTATACTCTACCACAACTTATGATAATTCATTTAACTGCTTATGGTCGGGGTTTCTCTAAAGAAAGAGAACTCGGGTCAGTGACAGCCATACGGATTAGCACGTTGAAGTGGCAATGGGCAGGCCATATAGCGCGCAGAACAGATGGCCGGAGGGGCCGCAAAATTTCCGATGGAGGCCACGGATCGGCAAGCCTAAGGCTAATATGATGATGATGATTTAACTGCGCAAGCCACTCGTCTGTGGAATGCACTTCTGGACATAAGACGTGCTAAATCACTCGTCATCTTCAAAAAACTGCTGCATCAATAGATTATAATCTATGACTGTCATGATTCATCATCATTTCAGCCGTAAAACGTCCACTACTGAACCCAGGCCTCCCTCATGGATCTCCATAAGGGGCAGTTGCTATACTCACCATGCTTAGCAGGCGGGTTGGCGAGCGCAGTATGGGATGTTGATACACGGAATGATGCTGCTGCTTATCTTCCGGAGGTAGCTCTTAGCAGGCTCTTACTGCATCCACGGGCAAGATAGGAGGGGCAACATTCTACTGCCGGGACCCCGCGGCATCTATGACTGTATTTATCTATTATGTATACGCAAATTCGTATATCTATTTAACTTTTATGTCCGTCTGTTTTATGTACCTATTATTTTAAATTTACGCAAATTTTTATCATCATCATCATCATCTTTTCAGCCGTAGGACGGCCACTGCTGGACATAGGCCTCCCCCATGGATTTTCAGGTATTGCGGTTAGAAGCGGCCTGCATCCACCGTCGACCTGCGGTCTTCACCAAGTCATCTGTCCATCTTGTAGGTGGACGTCCTACACTGCGATTACCGGTCCGTGGCCTCCACTCGAGAACCTTTCGGCCCCATCGGCCATCTGTTCTGCGAGCTACATGGCCTGCCCATTGCCACTTCAACGTGCTAATCCGTTTGGCTATGTCGGTGACACGAGTTCTTCTACGTATCTCCTTATTTCTGATTCGATCACGAAGAGAAACCCCGAGCATAGCCCTCTCCATAGCTCGTTGAGCGACTCTTTTCAGATTATTTATTATGCCAGCAGTGAATTTTTATATCATTCTTTAATTCTTGTCCATCCCAAGGTGGCCTGGAAGAGATCGCTCACAGAACTTAGACCGCCCTTCATACTCCATTGTTGTTTTTTTATTGTTCATTTTAAAAAACAATGTTTGTATTTAACTACAAATAATGCTTGTATTTTTTTTTATTTTCGAGTATAATAAAGAGTTATATATGAATTTAATATATCTCTCAATTTTTGCAGAGGAAAGATTAGTATGTTGTATTTCGTATTTTTGTAACAATTTAACTCAAAAATCACTGGACCGATTTCCAAAATTCTTTCACCATTAGAACGCTACATTATTCTTGAGTAACAAAGGCTTATTTTGTCATCATATTCCCACGGGAACGGAAACTACGCAGATGAAACTACGGAGTGCGGCTAGTATGATGTATAATAGTTATAATATGAAATTATATAAAACTATAAACATAGCAAAAACAGGGCCACCACCACAAATCGGTCAACCTTACATCGGAAACAGTACCTAAAAATACAAAATACTCAAATACCAATGCAAACCCTTTCGACCGCACCCATTTACTCTGATTAGTTAATTTCTGAACGTACAGTGCGGTTATGCCAAACCGTTCGTAACTGTGCTAAATTAGGCTATTGTTTAATTAAATTGGGATAACCCTAATTTGGTAGGGCAGTCTTTGATTGAATCCTTCTGTATTGGTGCAGCTCAGGTGGGCCACAGCTAGGTCACTTTGTCCTTATCACAATTTTTGTTTAAGTCGGAAGAAAATAGGAAATAAAATATGCCACTAGTTTTACTTCATGAGAAAGAGAAGAGAGAAATAAGAAGTGTTACATATACATTAAAATAAACAATATAATATTATAAAATAACATAATAAACATAAAAACTTTGGGGAATAAACCTAAAAAAATATTGTAAAGAATAAATGAAAATCCTACTAATATTACAAACGCAAAAGTTTGTGAGTGTGTTTGTTACTCTTTCACGCAAAAACTAGCCTACGGATTGAGCTGAGATTTTGCAAGTATAGATGTTGACTACGTTTAACACGTAGGCATTATTTTATCCGGGTACAATTCATGCGAAGCGGCGGGCATAAGCTAGTAATATAATAATTAATTAACTCAGACAGATGTCCATATAACATTCAGGAACAATCGCAAAATTAAATAATTAACCTCGGGAAGAAATCGCTTTAAGCGAGATAAGACCTCCCATTGTGTATATCTGTTGCTTTTGTAGTTTTAGTTATTTTTTTTTTATTTTATGTATGATTAACACAATAAAGAGTTTAACTGTCTATCTAAATAATTAAAGGTAGAGTTTTCGTATTTGAGCATATCTCAGCTGTCATCGCTATCCTCCGGTAAGCGGACACTGTTAATTATTTTAAATGGTTTCAATTAACTTTTCGAGAAGGTAAATAGAAAGGATTTTGCCGTTCGAAAATGTTATCGCTAAAAGCTTGTGAAGTTGTGACCCTAAAACGGCGATTCGTAGGCATAGTGGCAGTTGCTCAAATTTTAGGCAAACTCACTTTATCGAACGAGTGAGCGAAGCGAACGATGTTCTTAGTGGCAGCTAGGCGTTTTGGCTAAATGTTTCTTTGTACGCAGTTTTTGAACGAATCTCTTGAACGATATCTCGAACGAATGATCGGATTTTGATTCGTAAGTCTATAACTCAAAGAAATATTACACCAATATAAATCGATTTTAGTGGGGTTTTCTTGGATAATGGGGTAGTTTTTGAGATATGGGTATATGTGATATATATTATTTTTATTGTCTGAGAAACTCATAATTTCATTAATTAGGGATATGGGGATTTTTGTCCGAGCATTACTCTTGACATATGTAAGTGAGATGGTTTTAAGCTTGATATTTAAGATTCTGTTAGTTTCGAACTCAGGTAAACACATTATTAATTTTTTATATTTAAAATATCTCCATAAAATTGATTTAGGCAATCTCACACTAAAATTTACTATTTATATAATACATTACTTGTAAGTGTGTGCTACTAACTAAAATGTATATGGATTATTATTATCTGAAATAAATATATTCATTCATTCATTCATTCATTCAATAAGCTATTTTTGTTTTTAAAGTGTAAACCCATACTAAATCATTAATTGCAGAAATAAAAAATGCAATCGAAATTGTGTCTCCGACGGGACTAGGGACAAGAAACAAGATGTTTTAAGCATATTGTAAGATTTGGACTGTCTATGCTATAAAGGCAGGCAGGATAGGTCACAACACCACCATGCGATCCGTGTAACCAAAATAAGGATGTGGTTTTTGGCTATCCAAGTTCATCGTTAGATGGCGCCCAAATAAGTAAGAAAATTTTAAATCGCGCTATCGAAAACGCAGAGCTGTGAATGACGTACACGCCCAACATCGTCCTGTCCAGTGCCATTTAAAGATAATGTTGGAAAAAATGTTTTATGCCTTAATGGTAGGATGAATCTTACACGGTAGACCACAGACAAGCCAGTCCAAATCCAGATCGCTACGCAAAATCAAACTTCAAATGCAATGGGACTTCATTGAAAGAAGTAGCTCGCTCGATTTAAGTTCGTGACGAACGTGACGAACAACTAGTATAATAAATTACACACAAACAGAAAACAAATTCAACAGCTAAAAACAGATCTATAATATTCATACTTATAATAACGGGAAAGTTCACGTTTTCTTTGTTGTTGTAGGCACGAGAGTAACTATATTAAAATGGTGATATGTTTCATGCATGCATTCCAAATCTCGTGTGGTGATTAGTCCAGCTACTGTAATGAGGCCATAAGACCAATCGATATTATGAGGTTAACCTGCAATAGGCATAATTTGTATTGGTCGCTGCGGGTTTGTTTCAATTAAATTGCGCTGTTAGAATTTATTTACAAGCGGAAACACGAGTGGAATATCGATATGATTAAACAAAACTACCTGGAAAGCTTGTTAAAGTGAATGGTACTGAATAACCGTGATGATACCATTTTACCAATTATTAATATGAAAAAAAAGTAAGGCCTTTGCATCTATTATAGATGATTTATACAACGTCAGCAACTGGTAATCATGCTGTACGGGACGCTGCAGTGCCTGGGACATTGTTAGATGGATTAGGCTTGCCCAGCACCTATACCATCCTCTCAGATTAGTCAGCTATTATTCAGAGGAAAGAACAGGTCAATACGTCTGAAGTTAACTAAGCCGCGGGTTTCCTAACGATGTTTCCTTCACCGTTAAAGCTGGTGTTAAGTGTGCACATACATTTTTCAAGACAGAAAAATCCATTGGTGCACGGCCGGTATCGAACCCTAGACCTTCGGATTGAAAGTCGGGGGTACATACCACTCGGCCAACACGGCTTATATTCACTCCACTTTTTGACATCGTACGTTCAAAATTAAGCAATCGATTTGTCATAGAATAGTAAAATAAGAAGTATTTTGAAAGTTAGGAGCTTCGTAAGATCTGTATTTATCACTGATGTTAACACAACTTTTGGCTTAAATAAATGGATCACTCTCAGTAGATCCAGTCCCGAGTTTTACAAATAGTTATCTGCGATAATACTATAGATAATAATGCGATTACAACTTGGATCTTCAAGTTCCATATCGATTTCTTTTGACAGATGTCAAAAATGTTGCTGTTTTAAAAACTGTATTTAAACTGTTTGTAAGATTTTCCGTTTGAAAACTCTCACTAGATCCAGGCTGGATCTGTTGACTTGATCTACTGGGAGTGATCCAAATAAATAACACAAGGAGATTTATTTCACCAAAACCTAAACCGTCCAAGTGTAGTTAAATTATTAAAGGGTTCTTGCTTCTTCATCTTCTGCTGAAGAAGCACATCTTCATGATGAAGAAGCACTTTTAACGAAATTTCTTCAAACCAAACTAACAAACCCAAAAAAGTGCTAACACCGGTTATTTCATGTGAACTGACAGAGCATGTTTCGTGTTTTCAAACTCTCTAAGAGTTTAAAAACACGAAACATGCTCTGTCGCTCAGTTTCCCGCTAAAATGCGGGTTTGTAAATCCACTGAGTTTTTCCGTCAGCACTAAAACCCACGAGACCCGCGCACAAAATTGAATTTTCAGCGCAACGTTGCGGCGACGCCATTTTGATTAAACATTTATTTTAACCTAATTGTTTTGACCGCCATATATGTAGGTATGTGTAAAGTCAGTGTATTCCCGTTTATCAACATCCTATATTGCGCTCGCCAACCTGCCTGCCAAGTATGGTAACAACACCGTATCACTTGGACCTCCTTGTCCATGACCTTTGGCCTTATGGCCTTTGGCGTCATGGCCTTTGGCCAGCAGTGGATGTCCTACGGCTGTGATGGTGATTATGATGATGCCGCGGTAATCACGTTCACTAAGCACGTGACCAACGCTGAATTGCATTGCGCTCGTCACCCTAAGAAATAGTTGTGAGGTCTTATGTGCCCGTAATTTTACCGGCACCCTTTATACCGAAATACAGCAATAGAGACATTACTGATTGGGAGCTGAAATATATAGGTACTTCCCCGGATGAACTCTTCATAAAAAGTTCTACTGTCTTCTAGAACTATCGTAAAACCCGTGAAGCATGACCATCATAAGCTCGTTACCAATTATAATTCCATTAGTGACTCTTATAGAACTTAGACTATCGAGCGATCATCGGAGACCTTGAATATAACGATAATATTACAATGTTATATTACAACAGAATTAAATATTGCTGTGGGGTGCCGGCAGTAGAATGTTAGCCCTCCTTTCACGCTTGAGGATGCGGCAGAAAAGTCCACTACTGAAAACAGGCCTCCCTCATGGATCTCCATGATAGGTTGTTGACATACTCACCACACTTGGCAGGCGGGTTGGCGAGCGCTGTAGGGGATATTGATATACGGAAAGACGCTGCTGCCCATCTTCCGGAGGTATCCCTTAACAGGCTCTTACTGCATCCACGGGCATGAAAGGAGGGGTAACACTCTACTGCCAGTACCTCACGGTGATGTTAATAAATAACTCTCAAAGAATTCTAACTATCGACCAATCGACATTTCAATTTTAGTTGAATATAACGGGTACAGTCGCGCACTATCCAATAGCACGTTTGAATCGAATGTGTGTTGCTGACGGGCGTGCGAATACAAATGAGAGTGTATTTTATAGCTTGTACTGTCGAGGAGAAAAGTGGGCGCGATTTGTAGCAAGCGCTTTAATGTTATGCTCGTTTTTAGGGGGCGAAGCCCCCTAATATGCATAGCGCTGTCTGTCTGTATGTATGTATGTGTATTGGACGATTACAACCGAAAGCGTTGACCGATTTTTGTTAGCACCGTCTTAATGAGAGAAGGGTACTGATTGATTTTGGTTACCCTAGGGTCACAGGGAGTTTTTGTGTCAAAAATTCACCAAAAAAAAAAGTCTTCAAATGGCCGAAAACGTCAAAAAACCCAAAAATGCCATTTTTGACCTTTGGTGACCTTTTGAGGCCTTCGCCGCCTTGTCTAGTACCCCCTTACCAATGCTTGTTGAACTTAAGCCTAGTCTGACGAAATGAGTTAGATTTCTCCACAAGAAAATCAAGAAAAATACAGGAAAGTTATTATTATTAAACATGGGTGAACATACAAGAAATGGGCGGTTAGATCGCTAACAGTATTTTCTCCCAGGCATGATGGTCGGTTGTACATGATCTCTACCTGAAATCGACAAAGCAAGAATGAATTCGACTTTACTGCGAACTATAAAATTGAATTGAGCTCTTATGAATTATGTATTTAATGTACGTGCAAAAAAATTAAAGTATTGCGCTGCCTTTCGAATAGCAATATCGTTGACAATTAATTTTATGTGTAACATTTAGTAGATTAAGGTTTTTGTGATTATTATTTTATATAAAACTAAATAATAAAATATTGCCCCTCTTTTTTATCGTAATAATCTGCCAAGGGATACTTCCTATTGATGGGCAGCAAAGTCTTTCCGTTTATCAATATCCCTTTCTGTGTTCAAACCCCTCTCAGGTCTTCAAGATTATGAGGGGCAACAAACCCCTCATAATCTTGAAGACCCATCAGAAAGGCCTATGTCCATCAGTGGACGTGGACAGCAGTCCTACGGCTGAGATGACGATGTTTGTGTACCAATCACGCCAGTTTTAAAGCTACTCATCTCGTCTTCTCCATCTGGGATTCAATATTAAATGTCATAGTAAAATGAAATGACTTTTCACCGCGACTGTACAGCATAAACTCCTGTGTCTAGTGAGGCATGTACGAGTATAGAGGACATCTACATGCATCCTGTTTGTTGATTTTGATACCTTTATCTTTGCTGTTATTTCATTTTTAAGGTAGGTAGGTATCCATATAGTTACGAGTATCAAAATAATGAGCATTCATTTACGACTTGTTTTAGTATTTCTATTTCAATTAATAAATTTTATATAATGTTGGACACTACACACAACGCCATCTAAGCCCTAACTAAGCAAAGCTTGTACCATGGAAACCAGATGATTGATGAGATAAATAATTATTCGTTGAAAATAGGTTTCCAACGTGTTCAGTTCCTCCCAGGGGAACTTTCGTCAGGTAAAAGAGCTTTTTACGCGGCACCGTCTACTTCCTTCTCACACGAAGAACAAGTTAGAAACCTATTTTCAACGAATAATTAACGTGAGTGGAAAACCCGTTTCAAATATTATTTTTACTGTTTCAATGTATTTATTTTGTCATCTACGCTGTGCACTGGCAGACGAGGCAGTCATACGGACCTGCCTGAAAATCAGCGCCGCAACCTCATAGCTTGCCATGTGATTGCGGTAATGCCGAGTCCATTTTATGACCACACGCAGCATGTAGTAGTAAAAACTTTTAGACCATAGTGCACTTAATTTGATTCTTTTATGCGTTTTCTTATATAATCTGTATGTGTTGTGTGTGTCAAAAATAAATGTAGTTTCTTTCTTTTTTTTCAAATGACTTTTAACCGCGACTGTACAGCAAGGCGTAAACTCCTGTGTCTAGTGAGGCGTTATACGTATAGTACCTATAGAGGATGCAGCATGCATGCATGTTTACTGCATTGATTGTCTTTGACGTTATTATTTCTACATGTCCTTATATCAGAATCTCTCTTTGCCAGCCATAGGACGCCTTCCTCATTGATCACTAAGTGCTGATCATACGGGGTTGGTGCCATACTCTCCATGCTTGGCAGGCTCTCCGGGTTAGCGAGCGCAGTACAGGGTCTCATGGAAAGACGCTGCTACCCATCTTCTGGAGATATCCTATGACAGATTATTTCTGCATCCACGAGCAAGAGAGAAGGAGCAACATTCTACAGCCGGATATCTAAATAATGAGAATAAGTATAACACTTCTTATAGTAAGGCCTTTACATCTATTATAGATGATTTATACGAATACAGCGTCATCAACTGATTTGTTTGATGGTCAGGACACTGCAGAGCATGGGACATTCTTAGATGGGTTAGGCTTTCCCAACACCTATACCATCGTTTCAGAACAGGTCAGTAGAACGTCTGAAGCTTGCTAAGCCGCGAGTTTCTTCACGATGTTTTTCGTCACCGGTAAAGCACGCACATTTGGACATACATTTTTCATGTAATAGAAATCCAGTGGTACACGGCGCTGGTATAGAACCCACGACCTTTGGATCAAAAGTTGGGGGTATATACTACTCAGCCAACAGAGTTTTTTTTTAAAACCTCTTTGAACTTTATTGGAACCAATGGACAATCCTTGGGCAGATGAAAATGGCAAATCCACATAGGGATCTACCTCTATCAGCTTGATTTTTTCTTCTTTAGCGAACATCGGCAAGGTAATTACGTATCTCGCGACAGGTTTTACAACAAGCATTTGACAGCAACCATTGCTTTCAAATGTCAATTCTTTGCTGTTCTCTAATACAAAGTTGACATTTGACAGCAATCATTGCTACGTAATCGTACATACGCAATCAATCACCCTGCGGGACTCGAAATGGAAAGATTTATGTTATTGGTTATTTTGCCGTTAATTTAGTATTTTTTATTTAACCTGTAATTGTCCCACTGCTGGGTAAAGTTAGTTAATGAGTAATAATAATTTAAAATCGTTCAGTACAGTTGAAATTGTAATCTACATTTTTTTATTTTATTACCAAATATACAAAATAATATATTACAACTTAATTAAGGATAACACATTAAGCCACTATGGTTTATCTTGTGCTATCTTAAGCCACTTTTAACTAAATGTTTGTAACTCCGTTTTTTTATTCTTGTATTGTTATGGCTGTTGTTTTTCCAATAAATAAATAACGATAAATGATGTTTATGTACTTGTACTTAGCAAAGAAAAACACCAAAAAATATTATATGCTAATTGCGCGATCTTAGCCTGAGTAAAAATATATATGCAAAGAGTTTTAATTTCTTACAAATTAATGTACTAAAAAAAATGAAAGGTTTATGAACTACCATTATTTAGTAACTGATCTGGCTGGTAAGGACCTCTTTTAGCGGTAAGTGCTTCTTCCAAGTTTTTTCATTCCATTTTGCTGTTTTAAATCACAACTCTCCGCTACAGCCTCAGTACTTTGCATTAAAGTTTACGAACAACACTTGAATATAAAAATATTATTACTCAAAATATTACGAGTAAGTTACTGCTAAAACGTACAATAAAAAAATAGTGATATTACTGCAGTCCGTAAAATACACGGCCCATTCCGCAAACCAGCAAAATGCTTATCTTGAATACTTATCATAATTGTCCTGGAAGATAAACAAAACAAAGTCCCACCTTGCAGTGATGCGAAGAACAACAGAGGGGCATTTTTCACTCCTAGTTTCCAGTTTGAAAGCACAGGGATGCTTCTTGTATGGTGGTGCGAGTGATAAGCTATCTGCGTCTTTATATAAGTTATATTTTCCACTACCGAGAAGGTTGACAGGTATAAGATGCATTTAGCATTACGCCCATCTTTGTACAATAGTACTTTTTTAACATGACAACAAATAATTAAAGTTTTTAAATAAATAAATAATCTGACGCGAATTGGATGGCAATGCATAGGACACCACATCAACTAGGGTCTTAGTCTAGCCTCTTAGTTTATGCTTTGAATATCTTGTTCGTATGACTTATCGTTTGCGAATCACTACAACAGTGTTTTTGACGAGCTCTGTGGCGCAGCGGGCGAAGGTACGCCTGCGCTGCAAGGGGTTGCGGGTTCGATTCCCGCCTCGGGACAAATGTCTGTACGATCTGCAGATATTTGTTCAGGGTGTTCTGGGTGTTTTTTTTATATATAATAAAAATATCTATGTAGGATAATGTATTAAGTATATCAGTCATCTAGTACCCATAACACAAGCTCTACTTAGCTTGGGGCTAGAAGGTGCTGTGTGATTTGTCCAGAATTATTTATTTATTTTTAAACTTCATCCCACTGCAGTCTATCGAAGGTGACGAGATCGTCCCGCCAGTTCTGTTAACAGATAGTTGTCCTAACTAGCTTATAACTTGCACCACACAGCCCGGTAACAAATAACACGTCTGCGTGTCTATGCGACGTTTCCAATTTAGACGCTTTGTGTATGTGTCGCGTCAGGCAGCTACTTGCTACTTTTTGTAGCGCCATCTGTTGGCGACGGAAGTCAACTATCCTTATACTCGAGTAAAGTATTTATGTAGTCATTTTGAATGTTGTCTGTACATTTTGTCAGTAATTAATTCCCTTTATTTGCGTGATGTCTGACAAGCATCGCCAAGCAAAATCAAAAAGCAAGGCTTTGAACACCTTACGTTGACAAATTTCAAGGAATTTCGAAAGTGCTTGGCATCAAGCAGGCCAGGCAGATTGGTCCTAAAGTACATTGAAAAACCTCCGATGTTTCACTTGCCGTGGGATGCCAGCATTAGGATATAGCCCTTAGACTCTTGCCGGTGGTAGCAGTTAGAACCTGCCAATGGTACCTGGAAGAAAGGCAGCATCGTTTATTCCGTGTATCAAGATCCCGTACTGCGCTCGCCAACCCGCCTGCCTGAAGCTTAGTGAGTATGGCAACAGCCCCTCATGATCAGCACATGAAGATCCGTGAAGATTGCTGGACATATGTCCAGCAATGGACGTCCAATGGCTGTGCGGCAGCGCCCAAGCAAACGTCACAAGCTTTGTCGGTACCCCTGCTAACTGCCGAACTTCAACAATATTTCCAAAGTTGGTTGACATGAAGCAGGCTAGGCAGGCTGGTCATAAATCACTGGGGTCTGGGTATAATTCTCAATTTCAGCCGTAAAACGTCCACTTATGAACGCAGGTTTCCCTCATGGATCTCCAAGAGGGAAAGTTGCCATACTCACCGCGCTTCGTAGGCGGGTTGGCGAGCACAATACGAGATACAAAGACGCTGCTGCCCATCTTTTGGAGGTATCCCTTAGCAGGCTCTTAGATCCACGGGCTTAAGAGGTGAGGTAATACTCTACTGCCACCCACGGTACTGGGTATAATTAATTCATTAAAACTCAATACATTTTTACACGAATATAATAGGTACGTGAAAATGGCTAGAGGAAAGGGAACATACATTCAAAACTTAAATCTAATGTAACTTTCATAAACTAATAAGCGCCTAAAGGTTTGAACTTCGAACAAGCACTTTGAATAACATTGTTCCTAAGATTCAAAACGCCGGTCGCGTTGGCCGAGTGGCATGTACTTTGTATTTTTGATTCGAGGGCCGTAGATCGATACCGGCTGTGCACAAATGTGTTTTTCTTAGATTTTTTTAAACTTTCGCGATTTGTATTATGAGTTTTTAAAATACAGGATTTTATCACGTACCTTTTTTATTATTTTCCCGACATGTGAATGTGTCGTTATATGGACCAGGACGTTTCTGATTCTGAAGACAAATTGTGGGTAGACGTGGATCCTACCTAACCATCAATTCGTAAAAAAATCCTTTGTTCATTAGTGGACGTTTTACGGCTCAAATGAAGAAGCCTATCAATGTCCCAGGCACTGCAGCGTCCCATGTACACCATGAATACCAGTTGCTGCATAAATCATGTATAATTTAGGTATAGGCCTTACTTTTTATCAACCGGGTGTTGCTCGGTTCAGTCATCTTGCAATATCCAAACTATCCAATATCCTTGCGGAAGTTAAACTTAGTATTATATTAATATCATATCAGTTGCTAACGTAGTCTAAGTAGGCTTGAAAATTAGGGTTATATCCCATACTAAAAAACAAGTCATAAGTCTTGTCACCGACGGGACTCAAACCCGTAACGTTCAGACGAACACCTTTAACGCAGGCTTTAGCATTCGGCTACGGAGCAATTAACCGTCGTCGGGTCGAAAATCTTGACTGCATTTATCGGTTTCGAACCGAGTTTTCAATAAATGATACTTTAGTGTGGGTTTACACTTTAAATACAAAAATAGCTTATAAAAAGTCATAAGTCGTTTGTATTATATATAATTCAGGAAATACCAAAACATCATTATTAACTGTGAACTGAGCCAAGGTTGGTATTACTGGTATCTAGCGAGGTCGTATTAGTATGAATGTCACGTACCGCAAAGGATAACCCTCCTCTTTAGGGAAAATGCCTTTCTTTTCCTCCAGCGGGAATGGTAGAATAGAAAAAGGAATGAGTAAGTGCAGAGCGCACAGATAATTTATGGTCTTAAAATAATCTATTGTCTCTGGTAAGCAATCTCAAAGTTAAGGTCTAATAATTTGTCCATTTACTACTATTTGATAGATAGATTTGCCGTGGGGTGCCGGCGGTAGAATGGTGCCCATCCTCTCTTGCCCGTGGATATAGTAAGAATCTGCTAAAACTCTCCGGAAGATGGGCAGCAACGTCTTTTCGTGTATCAACAACCCGCACTGCGCTCGCCAACCCACTTGCTAGGCGTGGCGAGTATGGCAACAACCCCTGTTGATCAATACGTGACGTGATCCATGAGGTAGGTCTTTGTCCAGCAGTGGACGTCCTACGGCTAAGATGATGATAATAGATAGATAGATAGAATTTTTTTTGGCAACAAAACAGCACAGACAAAAACAGTACATAGAAAAGACCAACATAGATAACTTTATACTTTAAAAAAATTAGGCCGTTACAGGACGCCTGGCAGATATAAAATATATTATCACCACAGTCGCTGCAGTAGCCCCAGTTGTCATAGTCACCACAGTCGCCACAATAGCCCCAGTTCCTACAGTCGCCACCTTCACCCCAGACGCCATAGTCGCCCCAGTCGTTACTTTTTTTTTTTTTATTCTCGTTTGCAGATACCTTTACAGCGCGTGGGACCACAAGCGACAAAGACCACACCTATTTTGAGGTTTCCCATAAAACTACTGGATAAAAACTACAATTTATATACACATGTAACGTCTGTTTCTGCACCTGGTTACCATGTATACAAATAATATATTGTGATCTAGAAATGTAAAAAAAATTGAGTTGCCGTAGTGCGCCTGCTAGATGTAAAACATTTTTAATTTTGCAATTACTTTGCTTAGTGTTCTTCATGCGTCATTCATCATCATTTCAGCCGTAAAACGTCCACTACTGAACTAAGGCCTTCCTCATGGATCACCATGAGGGGTAGTTGCCATACTCACCACGCTTGGCAGGCGGGTTGGTGAGCGCTGTATGGGATGTTGAAATACGGAAAGACGCTGCTGCCCATCTTCCGGAGGTGTCCCTTAGCATGCTCATACTGCATCTACGGGTAGGTGAGGAGGGGTAAAATTCTACTACCGGCACCCCACGGCTAACATGTGTCATTATTCCGTCATTTTCTCTCTACATATTTCGTGCAACCGATCCAACCAAAAAGTTGTTTCACATCGAAAATAAAGGTAACAACTACAATTTCTACAACTAAGTGTTCCGCGGCAAAAAACTGCAGCCTACCGCGACGCAGCTGGTTATTGAACCATCTGCGCCACAAAGGTCGTTAAAACTACATGTGCTCTTGTCAACGTAAAAGTAGAATTCACATGCTGGTAGCCACAATCTCGTTTGCAGCGACCTCTTTACAGCGTGTGGGACCACAAAAAGCGACAAAAGCCACAGCTATTATGTGGTTTGACGGCATAAAACATCTCTTCAATTCTGGGCGGACGTGTGTCTACCATGAGTTGTCACTGTTAGATCGCTATGACATCTGTCAGATTTGTTACTCATGGTACCAAATTCTGAGCAAATGAAGTCCAAACTATAGTCGCTGTAGTTTGGACTTCAATTGCTGCCTACCAAACTATCCACTAGATGCGCTGTACAAGTTTTCATACATCTTTTTAACTACAGTCGCTAGCGAGTATACCTAGATCGTGAAAACGCATGGTAGACCTACTGGCAAGCTCTGTGTCAGTCTCATTTACATACTAATGCATTTAAATTGTCTGACGAAGCAGGTACAATATGTTTTATGCATCAGAGATAGAGGTTTTAGAACTGTAGGACAGATGGTTTTTGGAGGAGATAAGTGGAATATTTTTATTTTGCATGCCATGGGGTGCCAAGAGTCGATTGGTTCACGGCCGGTATCGAACTCACGACCTTCGGATTGAAAGTCGGGGGTACATACCATTCGGTCAACCCGGCTTATCCAAACCAAACTAACTCTTATGGCTATTACGTAAATATTGCCATACTGACGATAATATCGGTATCGTTTTCTAGAGTAGGCACCATTTTAGGTCAGTACGCCGGAGCAACATGAAATAAATAGTTATGGATATTTCTCACAACACCAGCCCCAACGTGAGAGCACCCCACAGCACTTTAATGCATTTAAATTGTGCTTGAAATTTTACAAGCAACCAAACTTCCAACCAAAGCATCCAGAAGACCCGAAACAAATAACTGCAGACACACGTCACCTTTCGGCTCACTCGTCATATAGGGCCTTACCCACATAATTTGTAATATTGGTTTGCTTCTTCTTTTTGTTGTTTTATGTTGTTTGTTATTTTTTTGATTTTGTTGTTTACCTGTATGTCTTGTGTGCCAATAAATGTGTTTTCTTTCTTTCAGACCGTACAGACATTTGTCCCGAGGCAGAATCGATCCCATATCGTCACGGGCAAACCTTCGCCCGCTGCACCATAGAAGTCGTCTTTTTGGCTATTTTTATCGCGTCATTGAAAGAAGTCGCGAAGAGATCTGAGTTAAAGCCTATGTATTATTATATTGTTTTTAAAATACCAACGTGTCCAATAGATTTTGTTGATCTGCATGACGCACCTACAATTAAAATTTAGCTATCTAGCCTATTCCCACCATTTCACTTTGTCTTCAGGCAGCCCGTTTCTTTCCATAAACATCAACCTTACATATCTTCACATAAACATACGCACCCCACATTACGACATGACTCGTCAGATATGAAATCCTGGCACTCGTTAGGTTTTTGTCGGTGATTCTCTCCAATCGGAAAGCAGTTAGCGTGCGCACGTGCCGCCAATGGACAAACTATGATGCGTTATGAGTGCTTATATTTTAGGGCTCGGACGGAGCGCCAGCGGGCGAAAATTATTAAAAAAATGAGCCGTTACGGGACGCCTGGCATATTTATAAAAAAAACCACAGTCGCCGTAGTCGACACAGTAACCACTGTCGCTACAGTAGCCCCAGTTGCCATAGTCCGCACAGTCGCTTCAGTGGCTACAGTATCCCCAATCATCACAGTCGCCCCAGTCGCCACAGCCAACACGATGGGCACAATAGAAGAATGCAGGAATCCAACCTTTCTTTTGCGGGGGTGAAACCGGTCGTTTTACACCCCGCAAAAGATGTTACATCAAAAAAAATTGGCATCTCCAAAACAGTTACGAAAGGCACGTAATTTGACGAGCTCTGTGGCGCAGCGGGCGAAGGTCCGCCTGCGACGCAAGAGGTTGCGGGTTCGATTCCCGCCTCGGATCAAATGTTTGTATGATCTGCAGATATTTGTTCAGGATGTTTTGGATGTTTTTCTATACTATTATATTGGAAAACATTTTTTTTTGTCTATACTGTACAAAAACATCAAAAAAAATGTATGTCTATGTGGTACAAAATATTAAGTATATCAGTCATCTACGACCCATAACACAAGCTCCGCTTATCTTGGGGCTAGATGATGCTGTGTGAATTGTCCAGAATTATTTATTTATTATTAATATGAGCTAAGAATGCATTTGTATTAGTAGAACTTTTTGTGAATAGTTAATCCGCTGAAGTACTACCACCATATCTATTTCTGTCGCCAAGCAGTAATGTCTGCATTGCTGCGTTTTGGTTTGAAGGGCAAGGGGATCGGTGAAATTACAGGCACATATAACCTAACAACTCTGTCTTAGGGTGCCGGGCGCAATACAATGCAGTGTTAGTCACGTAAAATCCAACCACTATTTTGCAAAGAGTGTATAGACCTTTATGTTTAGAAAATTAAGAGGCATAAAACGGTTTCGATCACCTGTAAAATGATAATCTATGTTTTTAAACAGCAGTTTTTAGGTTCTTTTTACTATTTTACTTAAGCAAATACAGATTTGAAGTAAAAAATATGAAACATTCGAAACATAATATATAAATTCCAAATGTATTGTAATTGCTAAAAAAAATATTCCTGACGCCAATATCGCCAATCATCATCTCAGCCATACTCGCCACGCTTGGCACGTGGGTTGGCGAGTGCAGTTCAGGATGTTGAGATACGGAAAAACGCTGCTGCTCACCTTCCTTAGGCATCCCTCGGCAGATTCTTACTGCATCCACGGGCAAGAGAGGAGGGGCAACATTCTACTGTCGGCACCCTACGGCACGAATATCGCCAATGCTTCTTTAATCGCTTATCGCTCACACCCCACCGTAGCCCCATCGACTTTTTATTGCGCAGTTATTGTGATATGTGACAAGTTATGAGGGTAAGGTCAGATGAGTCCTTAAGAGGTATTTTGTGCGTAGTTAAAGGGGCCGCTTTGATAGTCTGTCAGTTTAGTTAAGTAATCGCTTTATCGTGGCATTTACGGGTGCTCTAACATGTAGCTTAAAATGTAACAATTACCTCTATCATTCTCATGAGGATACTACCTCTACAGTATATTGAAATGAAATGAATGAAAATTAAATGAATATGCGTTTATTGATACACCACACCTCAAACATAATTATAAAGCTAATTTATGAATGTTTCAGTTTCCATAAAAGTGTGGTGTGCCAAATGGTTCTGCCTTATTTTATTTATTTATTTAACGTACAAAACGCGTCATACCCACTCTAAATAATAAGGTTACATAATGGTAAATTATAACTTGATAAAATTAAAACTTAAATTAATTTAATTAATTAGTTAATGAATAAATAATTTTATTCTATTAATGAGATAATTTTATTAATTAGTTATTTTATTAATTTATTAGTTAATGTAACTTCAAATCAATTAACTTTCTTTATAACTTGACTCGGCAATAGTTGCACCCAAGATAAAAGATGCAACGCTGGTATTCTGGCAAAACCTTTTGAGTACCGCAAGAGAACACATAAAAAAATAAATACGAGTAAAACAGGAATGTCAATGCAGGCATCACTTGAAAAATAATTTTACGTAGCCCAAGGAGACCAGCCGGAGAGCCATGGTTTCGGTCCGGAATGGACCGCAACCATAGACGGTCGATGATTGTCGACACGAAAGGTCGAAGGACACGAGCAACTACTGGCAAGCCGAAAATTAATTAATTAATATAGGACCCAATTATTTTCCATGACTGGAGATAAGATCACCAATCTAATATCTGTATCATCATTATCACAACCCTCAGCCTGACTACACATACTGGGCATGGGTGGCTCATTCCAGATATCATTTGCGACGATCCTCTGCAAAGCGAGATAATGGATTTGTCCAAAAACCCCCTTTCAGTTCTTATAAGGGATGCAAAGGGGATTTCTGGACAAAAGTTATATCATTTCAGCCGTAAAACGTCCACTACTGAACACAAGTCTCCCTCATGGATCCCTCCATAAGGGGCAGTGGCCATACTCACCACGCTTGGCAGACGGGTTGGCGAGCGCAGTCTGGGATGTTGATACACGGAATGACGCTGCTGCCCATCTTCTGGAGGTAGCTCTTAGCAGGCTCTTACTGCATCCACGGGCAAGAGAGGAGAAGCAACATTCTACTGCCGGCACCCCACGGCATGTATCGTTCAAAAAAGTTCTATAAATCGCCCAAACAATGAGGCGTTTTCATTAAAAAGTAAAAAAAATCAAAGATAATTTTCCTCGTACCTTAAAGATTGCCATAGTTTCCTTTTACTGGAATAAACTTTCTTTTTCCGTTTGCCAGCTCCATCTGTTAGGTTTAGTAAAAAAACACTTTTTTCTGTATCTTCTTCTTCTTCTTCTCAGCCCGGAATCACTAACTGCCGGGTACAATCCTCCCTTAGTTTATGCCAGCCTCCTCCGTCCTGGTCTTATTCTTATTTGACTTGGTACTTTTGTTATTTGTAGAACTTGCGTCTTATTTAAGCTAGAAGTTTTTATTTTCATCTTAGTTGAAGCGCATTGAATAAGTTTGGTTGATTGATGCTTTCCATGTAAGTGATAGTATGACTATTATGCATAATGGAACAAATGGGACTACGCCGAAATTGTTAAGTTTCTTTTTAGAATAAATGTTACCTAACTGCCGGTTCGTGGAAGAAATTTATTACGTATAGCATTACGACTTTAGTTTTAATGCTTAGTTGTAAGTTTTCAATGGGAGTGAAACCTAGGGTTATGGCTGTTTCTTAAGAAATTAGGTATACACCTAGTCCATAACAACACAAACAAACTAGCAGACTGAAAATTTCTTATATATTTTTGTTCATAAAAATATCTACAAAAAAGTCCGCAAAATGGGCAATTGTGTCATGTCATGTCATGCCTGGTTTCCATGTATTCTATACAGCCTAGAAATAAGAAAGTCCAGAAATCCGGAAGGGGGTGGTTGTGTCCATCAACTTGAACAAGTTTTGTTTGTTCTATTTTTTAACTCTATATACAGACAATCGCCAATTGGCTCATCCGTACACATGTACGAGACCGGGGCGGGTCGCTAGTTTTTATATAAATAAAAATCTACTGGTGCACGGTATCGGACCCATAGTATTCGATCGAGAGGTCGACAGGTTTAAATATAAAAGACGAGCAATCCGGAATTGCTTCAGTGGTTGCGCCGACACTGAATCCAGTGGTCAGTTGGTTGATTTCTCGGTCCATTTAACAAAAGAAAATGTACACAGAATATCTTATTCCAAAGTATGCAGAACATCTACTCCCATTAGTACACGGAAACAGGAAGACGGAAAGGTTTCCTTTACATTTATTTTGTGTACAACATACTAACATACTAAGTCGCGGAACAAATATCTACCACGATAGTCTTTGAATATTAAGTTTCTAGATAGCTCACCTTTTTGAAACATATTGACAGATAGATCGACAGGTCTTTTTATATTCAGTAAGGAACCCTAAAAGCATCGAACAGTCCGGAATTACTTCCGAGAGTGGTCGCGCCGGCACGGAATCCAGTGGTCAGTTGGTATTTCTCGGTCCATTTAACAAAATCGATTGTTCTCGTCCCACAGTTCTGTCTTTGAGTTAAATAATCGCTCTCAGTTGAGATAAACTGTCTGTTGGAACTTAATTTTATTTGTAAGGCAGTTATGAGATTATGTTCTTTGAAACTAGCAAGTGATTCCGTGGCTCGATAGGACATTAGTCCTGCTGTATTCCCTGTATCTGCGTACCCTGCATATCAGCCAATCTATTGCGTACAAACCTCCGCCAGATTAGTACAACCCTTGCAAACCCGGGTGTGCATTTGGCATTTGAGGAGACGTTGGCTGATGCGCAAGGTTGATTTACAGTGCAGGATAAATTTGATTTTGTTTGTCTCGGGGTAAGGTATTTTTCTGTAACTTCTCTCCTATAACCTACAAAATAAATATATTGAGTATTCTTTCAACACATCTGGTACGCAAAACACAAGACCGACTTACTTCCTTATTACTAGATGGGGCTGTGTGTAGTAGCCAGCATTATTTTGTTCATCAGTCCTCCCGCGACTACGAACGCAGTAACGCAATAACGAAAATAATAAAAAAAGTAAGATTACATCGTATTCCAGAGTACAGCCTTTGTTTTAAGGCGTGGATATTGTAAATTGTTTCTTTTAATCTTTATTCTCCGTTATCTTTATCGAAAACGCTTTAAAAACATAACAATCTATGCCATACAAGGCAGGTTATCTTACCAAAACAACATTTGGCCTATTTTTGTAAAAAGTTCCCTTATTATTATTATTATCGATTTTTTACGTATTACACGCGACCAATCCCTTAACTAACCCTACGTACAGTGCGGGACAAAACGTTGTGGTAACGACAAAGAGTGAGAGCAAATATTTTGCCCATAATTAATGTGGCCACAGAACCTGTCTGTCGACCGTCTCCCTTGATCCACCTCAAACAATCCCCATAATCAAACTCAATAAAATATTAACTGTCTTGAGCTGACTAGACGTCACAATAAGTGCGGGACAAAGCGTTGTGATAATGACGCGAGAGAGAGAGAGAGAGAGAGATCTAATTTAATTTTATTGTGGCCACAGAATCTGTCAGTCTACCTCAAACCTCAAACCCTTGATCCACCTCAAACAATCCCCATAATCAAACTCTATAAAATATGTACTGTCTTGAGCTAACTAGATCACTGTGACCTTAATCAAAGTTTAAAGGCATTCGGGCTCTGGGAAATCAAGTTGAAGTTATCTGATACAGGTACGACATTTCACGATATACGAGACAGTTTCTCATGGATGCTATTTACTTTACTCGTCTGCGATATTGTTTTGTAATTACCTGTACAGTAGTAGAACATAATGAACACTAGCAAGTGTTAATTGTAAACGGTTCCATCAAAAAACCTTAAGTAAAAAGCAAAAAACAATTTTTGTATAGGTTTACCTGATGTATGGTAGAATACAGTGAGATTCTCTTACAGCCGTAGACACAGGTCCACTGCTGGACAAAAGCCTCTCCCATTGATCATGAGACGTTGTGTTGCTATACTCACCATGCTTAGTAGGCGGGTTGGCGATAGACCATCTTCCGGAGGTATTGGCAGATTCTTACTGCATTCAGCAAGAGAGGAGGGACAACATTCCACGGCCGTCCAGCGTGCTACTGACTGAACACATGTTCAGTAGTGGAGGCTTTACGGCTCAAATGATGATGATCATGATTTTTCCATCACAGCTAGCACTAAGCTAGTAATTTCAAAGTGTCGACAATAAACTGCTTGCATGGCATCGAGGCAATTTTTTACAGCTTTGCTTTATTACCCCCTTAATAGCTCGGACATCCACTTATCCCAAGTAAACGATTTTTTAAAACGTTCTTGCATATTTTCTGGTCTGGGCTTCATTATTTTCTTCTGCTCTTATGTCGTAACACTATTACGAGAGTGGTAGAGGTCATTAAGGCTATAGTTCTGCCAATATTTTAAACTCCGCCAAAAATTTAGACCGCTGTCAATTGCGCTGGTACATTATCTTCTGTGCATGCCCAACGAAAGAGTGGCTTTTAAAACATCAGCTGCTACAGCCGATGGTCACAGATAGAGGTTGAAGTGAGCGTCGCGAGGATCTCGATAGGAAGACGCGATCAGCTGAAGGCTCGTGCACCAGCTGACATCCGGTACAATTTTTTCAACGAGGTAATAACGTGTTTAAAGTATTCTCGTACCTTCTCTCATAATATTGGGTACACAAGTCACCTTAGAGCACATAAAAAGGTAGAAAATCAAAACCATCTTATGAGACTTTTTATCTGAATGCTCAATCATGGCCGAAATCGACTAGGAAACATCATCATCATCGGAATGACATAGCGCACTTTCTTCTCTGAGCTTATGAGGCTAACCGGAAAAGCGGTGGCTAACCACAAAGACAACATTATAAGGATGCTCAGAAGAGAACGATGAAGAAGTTCAAAATTGACCCTCTCGCTGATTTTCAGCTGGCAGAAAATCAACCAGTTTGGAGGGACCTGGTGCGGCAATCTGCAGGCACCAATAAGTCGAGAAACCAGATCTTCTAAGAAAAAAACCGCTTTCAAACATCCCTTACAACTTTGTGAATGGGTAAAGTACCCATTCACAAAGTTGTAAGGGATGTTTTGTTTGAATTTACGCTCGTACTTAAAAAAATATTACAAAATTGGCTTCATAGTCGTAAGTCATGTCACGGATATTCATCCATACTTATATGCAGTTATTAGCTCGCCGTAGCCGAAAGTTTTTATTAGTGATCAGCATGGTAGAATGTATATCCCACTAATATTATAAAGCCGAAAGACTGTTTGTATGGAGGTTTGTTAGCTCTTCACGAAAAAACTACCCCACGGATTGAGCTGAAACTTTGCACACATATAAATGTAGGTCTGGATTAATACATAGGGTATTTGTTATCCGGGTACAACGCGTGCAAAGCGGCGGGTAGAAGCTAGTTATTAATAATTTGGGGCTGATGTTCATTCATCATCTCAGACGTAGGACGTATTCTGCTGGACATAGATTTCCTTCATGGATACCACACTTGGCAGGCGGGTTTGCGAGCGCAGTACAGGATGTTGGTACACGGAAAAATGCTGCTGCCCATCTCCGTAGGTATCCCTTGACAGATTCTAACTGCATCTACAGACAAGAGAGGAGGAGCAACATCCGCACCCCATGGCGCGTTGGGTGACATGGCGCGATATTAATTATGTGACTTGAAGAAGAAATAACGAATTAGTTATAAAGGTTACTTTTACTCACACACAATACTATCGATACATGGTTTACACCACAACCCTTGTCTTGCGTAAGATAAAATATGTCTAATAAATGGAACACCGATGCAAACTTACTTGATATACATAAAAGTCTCGATATTCCCGACGCAAACATCGAGTGGCGATAATATCGAGTTATTGAGTTATCTATAACCGGAATCGATTTTTAGGGCACGTCCCGGTAACAAATCGGATGACACAGCGCCAGATGCGATGTTGGCACGTTGAAGGGGATATTTGAACAAAGAATAACCTGGATGTTTCGGCACTCATGCTTACTACAAAAATAATTTATTAATTTGTCAACAAAAAAACATACTACAATGATAAAGTCCTTGATGTAACTATACCTTCAGTGGACACTACTACTATTTCATGCCTTATGGATCCGATCATCATGGAGTTTTGAAATAATCATTTAATCATGACGCATAACGGGATGTTGATAAACGGAATCCCGTGTATCAACATCTCGTAATGCGCCACCACTACTCGCCAACCAGCCTATCAAGCGTGGTGAGTATGGCAACAACTCGGAATTTGGAGATTCATTAGGGAATCTTTTGTCCAGCAGTGGAAGTGGACGTCCTACGGCTGATAAAAATCCTTGATGTAACTATGCCTCTAGCCGCTTGTTTGGTTTTGGCTTCGCTCGCGACCAAGATTTTTTAGCCGTTGTTTGGTTTTGGCTTCGCTACCGACCAGTGATTTAGGGTTTCACTAAAAACATTATTATTGCTAAACTATAGTGTTTATCGACTTTTTGTTTAATTTGGAGCCTTTTGAGTGAAGTTGACAATGACAATTTAAAAAAATTTACGTCGCCCAAGAAAAAATAATTTAATTCGATTAAATTAAAATTTAAAAAATATATATGCATAAAAAATGCATTTTAGAATAATAATGTTTTGTTTGAAGACACCTACTTAATATTTTTAGTGAGGTTATACTACAAACTACATATGTATAAAAAGCAGAAAATGTAGAAAAAATTTAACAATTCTTTTTTTTTTTAGTAACTAGGTACTTATTTAATTTCTCGTGGATTCCATCATAGGAACCAAGTTTTGACTAACTGAAAATGTATAAATTCAAACTCAAAATTAATTGTCCAAATCAGTTGCTAAACGATGGAGTTCACAGGTAAGCAATATTAAAAAATAAAAAAGCACTGATTCCTCTTTTTGTAGAAGTTGGTGAATAAAAAAATTAAAAAATGCAAGACACTACACACAATACCATCTAGTCCCAAACTAAGCAAAGCTTGTACTATGAAATATGTCGAACGAATAAAGCACTGCAGCGTTTCGTACAGCATGATTACCAGTTGCTGACGCTGTATAAATCATCTATAATAGATGCAAAAGGCCTTACTAACAATAATATATTTTTGATTCCAATGGCTCCGAACTGATCATATGATTGTATTTCGGAGACCGATGGCCTCTTCTCTGATATATTAAAAACATAAAATGATTTTAGCTAGTTTACACAAAAAATTAGAAAAAATAATTAATCATTGCCTGCTCTATTGTATAGACGACCTCCGTGCCTCAGTCGGTCTAATAGCTGGTTGATTCACATGGATGCAGGTTCGATTCCCGTCGAGAGACAAAGTTTGCTTTTCAGCAGTCTCTGATTTGGGTAATTTCCAATCTAATACATTTCTAATTTTTCTCTATTTCAGCAACTTTTTCGAATAAATAAATTTCGACATGGGGCTCCAACACGCCGCGATAATAATAGTAAAACGTAAATAAAATATTAAGCTTTATCGAAGCAACTCTTTAAGAAGTTATAAAGAAGAAAATAATAATACAGTCAAATTATCTCAAAACTATTTCCTTCTCATACGATCAGAAATATTATTACGCGGCATTCCACACTGCAGTTCCTATAGATCAACTTCTAGAGCGAGCAGTAAAATGACAAGAAGCACGTGTGAAGCCTGAACTAGTACTCTATAAAATAAGGTTATAGCTACAGTCATAAGTAGAGTCAAGAAAACTGCTTGGGAAAGTAGTACCGGCGGCCGCTTTTGACGGCTGAAGTGAATGAGTGAGGTTTCGCGGTACACTACACATTTAAATTAAATAAAGCACATAGTTAAGGGTAAAAAATTTTTGATTTCTATTCTTGTTCGTCTGTTAGGTGTTTTTAGGGTTCCGCACCTCAAAAGGTAAAAAACGGAACCTTTATAGGATCACTTTGTTGAACGTCTGTCTGTCGGTCTGTCAAGACCCTTTATCTCGAGAACGTCTAAAGATATCCAGTTGAAATTAAAACCAATAAAATCTACAGCCGCTTTAAGCTGTAAAAATCAATATTCTTAGTTAACCTGAAAAAAGTAGCGACCGTTTAGGCCTCAAAAAACGCATGTTTCGACATTCTCAAAGGAATCAAACTTCCCATAGACATAGAATTATGAAATTTGGCAAGGTATATCCTCTTTGCTCCGGCTCTCGAACCAAACGGACGTGACGCTTGCACTGTCGCATTTTTTTCTGTGGAAGCTGGGACTTCGCCCTCGGACTACGCTCTTGTACCAGATCGACTGGGGCTTCTTGAACCTGGCTGTCTTCAAGGAAGGACATCGGAAAAACGAGAATACAGATATAATAAAATGAATTAAAAAAAGATTACATATATATATATAAATATATTTGTAATCTTCTTTTAATGGCATATGTATGGCATATATATATATATATATATGGCAAACATGACATATATGTATATATTTATATGTGTCATGTTTTTAAATGTAATCAGAAAGAATAACAAGCATATTTGTTTGCAAATTTCTTTATTCCCAAGTATTTTCCACGGTTAGATGGATTTCGACAATTAAGGTATCGTTAGATTTGTCTCAGTAACCCAAGTACACTTCGATAGGTTTGGTTACATTTTTATTTAAGCTTCTTACAATTTGGCCAATAATCCGCCATTTTTTTTTATATACCTAAAATAAACAAAATGGCGGATTTTTGGTGTCATATTGTAAGAAGCTTAAATAAAAAAATAACCAAAACTATCGAGTAGGGTATCAAAACAAAGGGAATTAGAGGGAGATTACAAAAATATATATATAATTATCATGTTTTTAAATGTAATCAGAAATGATTGCAACCATTTTTTATTCATTCATTCGAATAAATTTGTAATCAATACACATAAATGGTCGTATTTTGGCTTTAAATCGGCCAAGTGTGTGTTGGACTTTGCAGTTTTTTGTTTCACTTTATAACGTAATAACTTGTTATCTCCTGTTATATTATGTGCCGTGTTGTGAACCAAATAAATATATATTCATTAATTCATTGTCCAAACCTATTATAACGCCACGCAGCTGTCAGAAGTATCCAGCGTATCTGAATACTGTTTATTTCATCCAGCGGCATTTTATATCATGTGCTTTATCCGCGGCTAGTGAGGCGAGGCGATTGGTTGCAGATAACATGGACCACATCGATTATTTACGGTTTTCAGTGACTCTATTATTTAGTGTTTACTGTAACTCATATAGATATTATATAGAAGTTTCTGTGACTTCACTTCGTGAGGAAATAAGCCGCGGGGGCTTAGTTGGCTTCAGACGTGTTGACCTGTTCTTTCCTCTGACTAAGCTGTGAGGATGGTATAGGTGCTGAGCAAGCCTAATCCATCTAACAATATCCCAGGCACTGCAGCGTCCTGTACAACATGATTATCAGTTGCTGACGCTGTATAAATCAACTATAATAGACGCAAAGCTATAAAAATTATGCCATAGATCTTAAGAACTACTAATGCTATCGACTTGAAATTTGAAATGGTATAAGATAACGCTCCTTCACTAATATAGCATGAAAATAAAAATGTTGAAAAATATTTTTATTAATGCAAGTGGGTAAAGGGGTCTCAAAAATGTTAAGTGAAGTTACGAGGTCATGTCGGGTATCATATGAAAGGGCTTTATTTTTCACAATTATAAACAGTTTTTAGTTTTCCTTCAAGCCGTATACTTTCGACTTTCTAGGGTTCCGGACCAATGGTAAAAAGGAACCCTTATGTCACTTTGTCTGTCTGTCTGACACAAATGGATATCTCGAGAACTATTGATGTTATTGACTTCAAATTTTAAATGGTTAAAGATAAAACACATTTTTACTAACATAGCATATATGAAAATGTAAAAAAATTGAGATCCCCTATTTTATGAAAGCTATTCATTTGCCTATAAATAAACAGTTTTTATTTTTCTTTTTAACCGTATCGTTACCGAGTAATTTACAAAAATGTTGAAAAAACGACCGTTCCCCCCTTATCTCAAATGTTTGCAGAGATAAACCCGTGAAACTTTAATAGCTAATAGAAGTGTATGTAAAGTTTATAGGAAAAATAAAGCGAACTCTCTAATTTGTTTTTTAGACAAGGAAGGGGCGTTTTCAAAATTTTTGTGTAGTTACTAGGTCATGTAGGGTGTATGAAAGGTATTTTATTTGCACATTTATTAACAGTATTAAATTTTTCCTTTAAGCCGTATCGTTTTTTAGTTATTTACAAAATTGTTGAAAAACTACCGTTCTTCCCCCTTATCTCCGAAGTTAGTAAAGATAAACCCGTAAAACATTTAAAGCCAATAGAAATGTATGCAAAGTATAAAGGAAAATTATAGCGAACTCTCTAATTTGCATAGTTTTTTAGAAATCATTGAAAGTGTAAAAAATCTTCATAAGTTCCGCTATCAGGCAACAGATGGCGCTGTCATGCTTGTCCAACAAATATAAACCACCTTTATCACATAATTATATTGTATGATGGCACAGAACCCACGGTGCGCGAGTCCGACTCGCTCTTGCCCGGTTTTATTTACAAAAGTTTTTTAAGAAATACTGTTCCCTCACCTTAACTCCGCAGTCTCATAAAAAAGCGTTAAACTTTAAGAATTTTTATTTTATTAACAGGCAGTCCTATCGAACTCAGACTTAGTTCCAGTACCATGAGTACAAAACCCTTAAATCCTTAGCATCAGAAGCATCTTTCGTATAGAGAGAACATCGCCACTGAAGAGTAACGACTGCAAATAAAGAAATTTTCAAACCATTCCACCGTTAATATCGCCACGATGGTCCTTTTACGGTCACAATGTCTAGCGTAACAGGGTATCAACATTCAATTCTCCGGCGACACGGACAAATTAAAAAGTTTAAAATAACGGCCTCAATTAAAAGTTATATTGCATCTCTGTCGTGTTAAACGTTTAAGGCGTGGTATATGTAAATTGGATTTCTCTAAAACCTCTTGTGGTCGTAATCTACATATATAGAAAAATCTGTAAATAAATGCATAATAATAGTCTATGTCATACAAGGCATCTTACGTTCGTTTCGAAAATGAAAAATAACTCTATGAATTATATGAACGATAATTGATGAAATTTTTCACAGTAACTACGTATTTTCTCCTCATCTGTCAATCCCCAGTTTTTTCACTGTTATCATAATATAAAATAAAAAATAAGAGAACTTCAGCCTATTTTTGCAAAAAAACATTGCTAATTATCTTTAACGATTTTTTTACGTATTATGCGTAATGTATGTAAGTACTCTCTTCTGACCCTACGGATACAGTCAGTGCGGGACGAAACGTTGTGATAACGCCGAGAGAGATTAACGTCTATTTCTCTCTTTCTCTCTTTCACTCTTTTTGTTACAAAGTTTCGTTAACGTCACCGCAAGATTATTGGAATAAATCCAAATCTTACGGGATATTTTAAATGCGTGTTTGCTTTGAGGATGACGATGACGATGATGAGGATGTTATACCACTACTACTTGGACACTTGGAGCTCCTCCTTTTTTGTGGTGTGGGAATCCTATGTAGGATATCACCTTTCTTAGGGGAGAAAGCGCAGAATTGGTTTGTTAACCGCATGAGACGTAGGAAGTTGTGATTTTGAATCTCAGTGTTCCACATCCTATCACGTAGTGAATGCTATAGCTCTTTCCATAGCCCTTTGACTCACTTTCATACGGTGGATCAAGTGATCCACAGTTGGTTTGGAAAAAAAACCAAGGGCTATGGAAAAACTTGGACGCTTTGAAGAAGTTTGGACGCTCACTAGGCAGTTGCCTAGTGAGCGTCCAAGTTTCAGTTCCATACAACATCAAAAGGTCTGCTTTCTGGCTAATGGTGCCGTGTTAAATGACCAGCATTAGTTTGCGTGTCGGTTCAAAGCGAGAGATCTTTGAGAGACCCGCATCCGAGTCAGCTCCAAACTGATTCCACAAGCTGATTCAGAGTTAATAGCATGTGCACTGAGTGATTCTTATCCATTTGTAAATAGTCTTAGAAGTTTTCAAACCATGAAGCGCAGACATGCTACCTCCGTAGGTTAGGTAGTCTAATAGAAAACTCAAAGCTCATCACGGAAGCTGCCACCAACAATAATAAATAATAAATAAATAATGCTGAACAATCCACTCAATACATTTACAATCAATACATTTAAAATTCAAATAAAACGCTGGCTGATCGACCAAACTTTCTATGGCTTCGAAGAATTTATTAGTTTTTATACATTATTGCTTTTGTCCTCTTACTCATGTTACTCTTGAACGGTTGAAATTCACAACTTTACATGAATTGAAGCTGATTTTTACGTTTTTTCATATGAAAAAACTTAAAAAATCAACAACAATCAAAAAATTCATTCGCTTCGCTCACTTGTTCGAAGATATTCTAACAAAAAACAACAAAAAAATTGAGCTTTATGATTTGTTAGCGCACTACCTCTTCGATCTACGGTGTCATTGTGCTCTTTTCCCTACTACATGAACATAAACAGCGGAGCGGCACAGAGCGACATGACCACTCTCTGTGATAGCTCGGCCGGTACTGATTTGTTCGGAGCACGGGCGCTGCGCCGCGAATTTGTAGGTATTTTGGCATTTCATAAAATATTTGTATGAAATTAAAAAAAAACAAATTTCACAGTTCTCTCCATAAGAAAGAGGCCAATCTTTTAGTGTATTTTTTTATTGATTTCATCGTGTAGTTTACACTTACCAGTTGTTTTAGATTTTATTAAGAGGTAACTTTGTATTTTTTTATCGATGAAAATACACTCAATCACGTTTTTGTTTTACCATTCCCTAGGTTAAAATGTATGTATTTCAGAATTCTATATTTAATGGTTAGTGATAAATACTTGTTTTGCAATGATGAAATCTGGTAGTACCCGGCCTTATATATTAAGGCTCACCAGAAATATCGCCAGATATACGTCGGAATCCAAAATCGAACTGTAGCCGTCGTGAAGGCCCTATCACTCCAATTTATAAAGGACGTCGTCATATTCCCGGCCATTTATCTGGACGTTGATAAATAATTTCATTTCTTTTGCTGAATGCTTTTTGAGGGCAATATTATATTAGATTTCGATCGATCGCGTTTTCGTGATGAGTATCGTCACATTTTTTGAACGCTGGTTTAAGTCAGAGCTAAAGTAGCACTCTAAAAGTTGATGCAATAATAAAAGAGAACTTCCGCACAGAAAAGTGAGGAACATTCAATGATAGAAGGATAGATATTTATATTTATGGTTTTTAAAATTACCGGATAAAATTGTTGCTGCCTCCTCAATAAACAATTTCAAAAACAAACTTGACAGTTGGTTGCGAATTAATTAACTGTTTACAATACGAAACAATCACATGTAATCGCAAACATATGTACTATTTAACACTGTGTGACATAGACACATCAGCGCACGCTGATCGTCAAGTATCTAGTAGATAGTGTAGTTTGTACCTACATTTGGTTTTTGCCGGGACGTATCTCAGTGATGGTAGTTTTTAATGGTTTTCTCACTAGGTTAGGCCTGTATTGAGGAAATCTATATACGACAATTTCAAGAGTACGCAAATACGGAAATACCGACTATAAAATAAAATTAAATGAAATTTGAGTTTTTTTGTGAAAATATCATAACATAATCAATACCGTAATTAACTTAAAATACAAATAAACTTAAAATACAAAAAATAAATTAAATTCCTAAGTATAGTAACATTGGGTAAAACTATTGAGTGCAATAATTAGGTTAGAGCTTGTATAATTTCTACCGTTTTGTCATATGACAAAGTAGCTAGCCACTTTTGTATGGTGTGCTTAGCTTCAGTAATACTTAGGTTTTTAAAATTACAGTTGAAGGATTTGTGTACTGATAGGGCAATTTTCAGTACATAGAGTTGGCGAACAGTAAGAACACTAGCTTCTTTATAGAGGTCCTATGTAGGATATCTATATAGCTTACGGAGCATCACTTTCAAAACAGCGCTGCGCTCTCTCTGCTTGAATGATAAAGGACTTAATTGCACTAGCCCAACAATAGATACAGTAGGTTATGAGTGATTGACAGAGATCGAAATATACTAAAATAATATACATATGTATGTATATACATGGGCGGTGCTTGAGTCTCTCCAACGATGCCGAATTGACTATCGGTACATCGAAGTGTTTATATACAAACGCCACTATGTCAGTCCGAGTACAAGAACGGAGCTCGAAGGCGATTCCCTTAAAAAGAGGCGTAAGACAAGGAGACGTTATCTTTCCAAAACTGTTTACGACCGCTTTGGAAGATGCCTTCAAGCTCCTGGAATGGAAATGGCTGGGCATCAATATTAACGGCGAATACATCACTCACCTTCGATTTGCCGACGATGTTGTGGTCATGGCAAAGTCGATGGAAGAGCTCAGCACGATGCTCGAAGGCCTCAATCGAGTCTCCCAACGGGTAGGCCTTCAAATGAACATGGACAAGACGAAAATCATGTCGAATGTCCATGTCGTGCCTGCCCCAGTTATGGTTGAGAACTCGGCTCTTGAAGTTGTCGACGCGTACAAACAAGTCGAAAGTACAAACAGTCCAATTAGGTAGGTCTAACTTCGAGAAAGAGGTCAATCGTCGGATCCAACTCGGATGTGCACCGTTTGGGAAACTTCGCAACGTCTTTTCGTAACATACCTCAGTGCCTTAAGACGAAAGTCTACAATCAGTGTGTGTTACCAGTGATGACATTTAGAACCGAGACGTGGTCCTTCACTATTGGCCTTATGAATAAGCTCAGAGTCGTTCTACGAGCTATGGAGAGGGCTATGCTCGAGGTTTCTCTACGGGATCGAATCAGAAATGAGAAGATACGTAGAAGAACTCGGGTCACCGACATAGCCAAACGGATTAGCACGTTGAAGTGGCAATGGGCAGGCCATATAGCGCGCAGAACAGATGGCCGATGGGGCCGCAAAGTTCTCGATTGGAGGCCACGGATCGGCAAGCGCAGCGTAGGACGTCCACCTACAAGATGGGCAGACGACTTGGTGGGAACTGCTGGTCGGCGGTGGATGCAGACGGCTTCCAACCGCAGTACTTGGAGATCAATGAGGGAGGCCTTTGTCCAGCAGTGGACGTACTACGGCTGATATGATGATGATGACTTTAATTATTTATAAATGCAAGAATGGATCCATCTCTGATCATTATACTTTATTTACTTGCTGACAAGTTATCATTTGCCGTGGCAGTAGAATGTTACCCCTCCTTTCATGCCCCTGGATGCAGTAAGAGCCTGCTAAGGGGTACCTCCGGAAGATGGGTAGCAGCGCCTTTTCCTGTATCAACATCCCGTACTGCGTTCGCCGACCCGCCTGACAAGCGTGGAGTGTGGCAACAACCCTTCATGGAGATTCATAAGGGATGCCTGTATTAAGTAGTGGACGTTTTATGGCTGAATTGATGAAGTTACCATTCGTCCTACAAATTCGTACCCAGAACTAAAACCAAATATTTTAGTTATAATTGAACATAATAATTCAAATCTTCTATCTTAACGTAGATCAAGAAACTTTTGTAACGAACCGCAGAATAATGATCAGTTAGTAAGTACAGAACATCTGTAACTAACTCTACTGAACATTATCTACATATAATCGTTGGAAACTTTACTAACAGTCACACAAATCACTTTTACATCGGAATTAGCTCCAATCATTCGGGCGGTAATGTCGAAATTCAATTGTCTTTCCGAGTAGTAAGTTAGAGGAATCGGTAAAGTGTCTGGTCTGCAAAAGTACAGCGTGCGGTTTTTAAGATTTCCATAGAAGTATGAATGTTTACACTTCAAAGTATGAATGTTTATACCTCATGATCAGTACTTGTCCTAAACCCATGAGGGAGGCCAGCAGTGGTTGTCTTAAGGCTGTAATAATGATGTTGATATTTAAAACTAACTTTAATAATGATTTGCAAAATCGAAAACGCTTCGGCGTAATAAATAAATACCTACTACGTCAGTCATTCCCGTATTTTACGAAATTAATAGTTCTTCTCACGTTGATTCTGTGAATGAAACGGCAAGCTATTAAACTTGAGTTTTTTTTTCTATCTAAAAAATAAAACTTAAAATTGGGATGTCGTAATCACCTGACTTATATGATTTTAAAACACCCTTTCAAAAATAACCCACACGATAGAAAAAGTTCATCAGCACCTTACGTAGGTATGTATGGTTCACCAAATTATTATCTATTTTAGCATTTTTTTAAGCGTGATCTTAGTGTGTTTTTTTTATATAATGATGCAAAATTACAGTTTTCTAGGACTAATAATCTCTCCGTAAAGCCGACGACAGACAGACAAAGCCTAATTTCAAAAAATGGGATTCACAGTATTAGTTCCTGTTATCTGTGGTATTACGTAATAGTTATACATTAATGAAATATTTAGCATTATAAAAATTACATACACAGTAATATCGAAAAAATCTTGTTAATATTTGGCATACCTTCGACTATGGTTTGATTGTTTACAAAAGAAACTGCCACTCGTTTCCTTTATAACCGATTAAACACAATAATATTTATATGGTAATGTAAAATACCCGTGCAACATAATGGAGACTCTACGCCTCAGTAGACGCATGACTTTGGCAGTTAGAGTTTGCAATGTCAATTACATTGTCATCCGGACAGGAGCATGCTAAGCGTACAATAATCGAGTGAACGGAATCGATATTCGAATCGAATGGGCATCGGAACTAATCGTGCTATCGGTTCGTTTGAATGTGTTTGAGGATGTTCTTGATAATAATTGGTTGAGGTCATTCAATTGATTTTAATTTAATGAATTTTATATTGGAAAGGGCTCATCTGTGAAGTGCCGCCAGTAGAATGTTGCCTCTCCTCTTTAGCGCGTTGATGCCGTAAGAAACTGCCAAGGGGGTCTGGAAGATGGGCAGCAGCGTTATTAAGTGTATCAACTTCCTTTACTGCTTTCGCCAACCCGCCTGCAAAGCGTGGCGAGTAAAGATAAAGATAATTTATTCACACAAGACATGGTTACATATATTGGTGGAACACAGTTATAGAGAGAGCGACACATCTCGCCTGTCTACAGGCATGTGAATATTAATATTTATAAATGTACTAATTACGAGTTTCATTTTGCTTACAATATATCAACAATTTAACATATTTTGAAATGATTATTAAATAAATAGGTGTCTAGATTAATTAAAATGTCAACTTCATTTACACTCAGCAATTGTCAAAACTAATAATAATACCTATTTCATAATAATATTATTATTATGAAAATTATGATTATTATGTTAGTTTTAATTGTGTTCATTTTTGTTTTTTTCTTTAATTATTGTAATTGGTGTTGTACCGTTATAATTAAAGTAAATAAAATAAATAAATAAATAAATAAATGTCAAATTAATATCAACAATAAAATAATCATCATAATTTAAAGAAATGAAAAATGCAATCAAAATTTTGTCTCCGACGGGACTCGAACCCGTAACGTTCAGACGAACACCTTCAACGCAGGCTGCCTTAACCGTTTCGGCCACGGAGCAATTAACCGTCGGGTCGAAAATCTTGACTGCCTTTATCGGTTTCAAACCGAGTGGCGACATCTAGCTGAAATTCTTAGAGATATTTCTAGCCCACTGTCCGACAACCAGTAGTCAGTAGCAGTGAAGAGATGTCGCTTTAGTTAATTTTATAAGCGATTTTTTTTTTTTTATTTTAAAGTGTAAACCCACACTAAGGTATCATTATAGAAATGAAAAATGCAATCAAAATTTTGTCTCCGACGGGACTCGAACCCGTAACGTTCAGACGAACACCTTCAACGCAGGCTGCCTTAACCGTTTCGGCCACGGAGCAATTAACCGTCGGGTCGAAAATCTTGACTGCCTTTATCGGTTTCAAACCGAGTGGCGACATCTAGCTGAAATTCTTAGAGATATTTCTAGCCCACTGTCCGACAACCAGTAGTCAGTAGCAGTGAAGAGATGTCGCTTTAGTTAATTTTATAAGCGATTTTTTTTTTATTTTAAAGTGTAAACCCACACTAAGGTATCATTATAGAAATGAAAAATGCAATCAAAATTTTGTCTCCGACGGGACTCGAACCCGTAACGTTCAGACGAACACCTTCAACGCAGGCTGCCTTAACCGTTTCGGCCACGGAGCAATTAACCGTCGGGTCGAAAATCTTGACTGCCTTTATCGGTTTCAAACCGAGTGGCGACATCTAGCTGAAATTCTTAGAGATATTTCTAGCCCACTGTCCGACAACCAGTAGTCAGTAGCAGTGAAGAGATGTCGCTTTAGTTAATTTTATAAGCGATTTTTTCAAAATTTTGATTGCATTTTTCATTTCTATAATGATACCTTAGTGTGGGTTTACACTTTAAAATAAAAAATAAAAAATCGATCATAATTTAAAGTTCAAATACTCTTCAATTGTGTAAAAACAACGTTCGATAAGAAAATTGAAAAGTTTTTTATGAAATAAATTACCTCTAAGTTCCTTGATAACAGGAGGCAATTTGTTATGAGAGTATGAGTATGGCAACAACTCCTCGTGATTTTGGAGATTCATGAGGGAGGCCTATGTCCAGCAGTGGACGTGGACCGCAGTCCGATGATGAGATGATGATAATGTCTAACAGTGGACTAACGAAAGTTGATGATGATGATGAAGGTGTACCTGTACGATGTTCATTAGTAACGCGAGTATATAATTAAATATTTATTTATTTCCTCCACACTTTTTACTGGATTTTACTTTAGTATTTTTATAAATCTGCACTCTGTGACCACTTGTGCCAAGTAATTTAAGTCTACTTTTTTAAAAATTACGACCTAAGCTCGCTTAGGTGATTAAAGTGGAACGATACTTTTTTTTACAATGAAATGACGAGACAAGCCTAGAGCCCACCTGATGTTAAGCGGTTACCTCTACCTATCATAACTGAAATACCGCGGTGAGCGCGTTCACTAAGCACGTGGCCAATGCTGCACTGCACTTCGTCCGTCACCCTGAAACATAGAGTTGTAAGGTATGTGGCCGTAATTTCATCGGCCCCCTTACCCATCAAACCGGAACACTGCAACGTAGACTTGGCGGCAGAAATAGGTATGGTGGTAGTACTTCCCCGGATAAACTCTTCAAAAAAAGTTCTACTACTAGCAAAATCCTGCTATCCTTTATACAAATATAAAATAATAAATTTTTCAGAGTACAAGTTACACAATACACGTTGACGATGATCCCCGGACGAGGCAAGCCAGGATCGCGGTAGACCTACTTACATATGTAGCTCGAGTTCATCATCATCATCATCATGTCAGCCGTAGGACGTCCACTGCTGGACATAGGCCTCCCTCATGGATATCCAGTTATTGCGGTTGGAAGCGATCTGCATCCACCGTCGACCTGCGGTCTTCACCAGGTCATCATCCCATCTTGTTGGTGGACGTCCTACGCTGCGCTTGCCGGTCCGTGGCCTCCACTCGAGAACTTTTCGGCCCCATCAGCCATCTGTTCTGCGAGCTACGAGTAGTAGTCTGTAGCTCGAGTTACAAACAAAAATCCAAAATTATAAAAATATATCATATTAGGTTAAATCATCACATAGAACCGAGAGTCAAAAATCCAATGTTTTACTTAATTGATCTGATGTGACACAGTATTAAAGCAATCGCCCAATACCAGCCCTGATTGTAATTATAATCAACGCGGCGAGGCCTTAAATATAAGTAATTAAAACTTTTCGCATGAAATGGAAATATCAATATTGTAAAATTGCATTGCGCTTTCGCACAGTATTATATTAATCAGTAAAAGAGCTCCATGTTAATACTTTCAATATTTCAAACATGTTAACAAATAAAATAACACGATACCGCGGTACAAAGCCACCTGCTGTAAACCGCAAAATATTCACCAGTGCTACAAAACCTTACAAAAATCATATATCCAAAATTTGTTATGTCATTAGTTTTTCGTACACTTTCGCGATCACAATTCATTATAATAAAATAACATAAACACGGGAATTTATCGCGTAATAACTTTGATTATTCCCGACGTTTCGACTGTGTTCCAACAATCGTGGTCCCGGGTTGACTCTAGTCAACCGGGTTGACTTATAATTGTTATGTAATTTTTAGAACCGCATTATAATTTTTGATGTTTTATCAAGTCGATTAGCAAAAATTTTTTAGAAGTTAGTTTGAGTCTATGTGTGGGGTGGGTATAGATGCAGCACATTTTTTTCGTTACGCAAAAATGCTACAAAAGAAGCAGATAAATGTATAAGCCGTTCAAAATCAAGTTGTATACTTTAACCATAATTGATGTAAGTCTTCCCGGGACCAAGCTTGGTGCAATCCAAGCGAAACGTCGGAAAGTAATAAATGTAATTTACGCTATAAATACCCGGTTATATGTATGTTTATGATTACTGCAATTAAGACAAAACTCTCTGTCTGTACAATCATTTCTAGAGGCCCAAGAACCACAAGTACTATAATATTTTCATAATTCCTATATTTAATCACCTGTGTATTAAACATTTCATTGGATGTAGTCACTAGTTATTATTTTCTTACAGCATCAGGTAAAAGCCGCATAACGTAATGAATCATCTAATTTAGATGTTAAGGCGTAACATACATAATTAAAAGCATCACCGTAATTGAAATGTTCTACCTACATAAGTTTAATTTAACACTTTATATAAAAATACAAACTATAGCGACATCTCTAGTCATTGCCACTGAATATAACATCAGAACATAAACAGGAAAATTCTAAAGTTAACTGTAGATAGCGCTGTAATCAGTGCTCAGTCACCTTATCAAGAATTTCGGTGTAACCCGATACAGGTTCCGTACTTTGGTGGTACCTTAGTGGTACCTTAGTGGTAAAGCACTACCGGCTTTAGGAAAAAAAAATGTTTATTGCAATTACTTAAAAACTATACACACAGGTTCTGGAGTCACCTTTAGGCAAAATTTGCTTGTGTTGGGAGACCCCGAAAGCGTCAAGGATTGATTAGACGGACGTGGGTTCGACCCTTGACGTGAGTTTTTCATTTCCTTAAAATGTTTTATCTAAGTGTGGTTTAACGCTGTAAAAATTACAATCGTTGAATTAAAATTGATTAAACACATAAACAAAACACGCACAGTTGTTTTAGATAATTTTTGTAATAACTTAATCTGTATTTAGTTAGGTACTCTTACTAGGCAAGAGCGATACCCCCTAACACAGGTATTTATCTACTTAAAAGGGGGTTTCCAATGCATAAAATGAAATGTATAGATTAAGTTACTGAAAATAAACCTATTTTATTTTTTTATTTATTTATAATGAATCGCCATAATCGTGTTTGAGTTAGATTGTTTTTCAATAATAGAAAACATTTGATATTAAAATGTTTTCTTTTTATTTATTTTCCTGACTTCTTTCTTTGAAGCGAACGAAATTAAACTTATCTTGAAGAGTAACAGTAATTCATGAATACTTTGAAGCCACGGGATGCTTGCAGCAGAATATTACCCCTCCTCTCCTCCTCACCTCCAGAAGATGGACTGCAGCGTCTTTCCGTGAATCACATCCCGTACTGCCCTCCCTAACCCGCCGCCAAGCGTGGTGAATATAACAACTCCCTCGTAATAAGTACTTGAAGATCCAGCAGTGCAGTCTGAAAAAGGCTAAGAGAGATGCGACTTTAAATTCCTGTAACATATAAAATTTCGAAGCTTCCTCTCTGCTCGCTATCGACACCGTGGATGGTGTAATGAACTGACCAGCTTAATGGCAAATTAAAGTGAATTAACTTTTAACTTATTATCATTTCTCGTTATTCGTGAATTGAAATATTCAAAACATACACAGAAATCGCAGCTGGATTAACAAATTGATTAAATTAATTTAAATACAGCTATTAATTTAACAGTTAAACAATTCTATCAACAATGGTAGAATTATCGAAATATAGGTCGCAGGGTACAATGAGATTCAAATGCAATCAGAAGCCATAAAATAAATATAGAAAGTGCCGTGGGGAGCCGGCAGTAGAACGTTGCTTCTCCTCTCTTCAGTAACACAGGCCTCCCTCATGGACCCCATGAGGGGTAGTAGCCACACTTGCCAGGTGGGTTGGCGAGCGCAGTACGGGATGTACTCGTAGATACTCAGAAAGACGCTGCTGCCCATCTTCCGCATGTATCCCTTAGCTCTTACTATATCCACGGGCATGAGAAGAGGGGTAACATTCTAGTGCCAGCACCCCACGGCCAAAACCAAATAAAAAAACCGATGATGATAAACATTTTTCCGATAAGAATGAATGCTCCAAGCTCCTATGAAAGCTCCTAAGCGTAATTTATACCGCTGCGAAGTAATTGGCATACCAGGCAGACTTGGATTTAATTATTTTGATTTATGAGTCGTATCTCCGTTTGTTTGTTCTTTGGCTGCTATTTTATGATCTACTGGTAAATGTTAATAGATTTATTCCCAGCGCTTTTTAATCTTAATGGATTCTTTGAAGGTAAGTAATTGTATTATTAATGTATAGTTCAATTAATAAAGCACAATTCATTAATCATCATCATCATCATAAGACCGCCCATTGTATGTTATATTTGTCTGTGTTTCTCATAAATTTATGTTATATGGTGAATGTACAATAAAGAGTTTATCTATCTATCTATCTATCATCGCAGCCGTAGGTAGGACTGTTGTCCATGTCCACAGCTGGACGTGGGCCTCCTTCGTGAATCTCCATGATCTGGGGTTGTTACGTATTATTCAAGTTTTAATAAAACCTATTCGATGAAATGCCGTGGGGTGCCGGCAGTGGAATTTTACCCCTACCCTCATGCCCGTGGATCCACGGTGCAGTAAGAGTCTGCAAAAGTATACCTCCGGAAGATGGGCAGCAGCGTCCGCGTATCAACATCCCGTACTGCGCTCGCCAACCCGCCTGCCAAGCCTGGTGAGTATGGCAAATACCCTACATGGAGATCCATGAGGGAGGCCTGTGTTCAGTAGTGGACGTTTCACGGCTGAAGTGATGATGACGATTAAAGTTTTTGGGTACTTGATATCATATACTATATTCATGATTTTTTTCAGGTTTGTAAACACAGTAGTTTAAATTTTAGGGGGGGTCGAACAATGTTTAAAACTTTAATATTTCGCAAACGGAACCTTAAATCACAAAACTGTCTTTGCTACCCCTTCAAATACCTATTAAAAGATACCCCGTAATATGGGAAATTCAAGAAAAAAAGGTTCATCACCACCGTTCGTGTATGGGGGGGGGCAGCAAATTTATTATTTTATTAGCATTTTGAAGCGTTATCTCGGTGTTATCCTTTTATATATCGTAAGATAACAGCTTTCTAAATAATATAAATAATAGTCTCTTCGCAAAGCCGGTTACGGATGGACAGACAGACAGACAAAGCGATACAATAAGGATCTCTTGTACGAAACCCTAAGAAATAGACAACTTTGACGCTGATTGTACAATACTGTAGCACAAAACATGCTTTGATTGGAGCATTGAATGTGTTGATGTTCCACTACGGTTTGCTCTCTGATTGCTACGGCGTAGCCCTGCTACGAACACACTTGCTACGACGCAGCATTGTCTACGGTTTGCTACGATAGTTCAAAATAACCTCGTCTCTTGCAGTTTGCAAATTATGGTTTTACTTCGAGGTGTTAAAAGAAACAACTAAAAGTGAGCACTTCTTTTTTGTTTGATTAGCTTGTGCCCGCCGCTTCACAAAGACAAACTTACTCACTAAAATTATGAAGCCGAAAGTTTGTATAGATGTATGGATGTTTGTTACCTCTTCACACAAAAACTACCCAACGGATTCAGCTAAAATTTTGCATACGTTAAGATGTTGACCAGGATTAACCCATTCGGGTACAACGCATGTGAAGCGGCGGCTAGAAGATGGTAAGTAATACAGGAATAAAAAGATAATATCAAAGGAACTAGATGACTCGTATATTACCATATAGAGGTATTATCGTATCTTTACTTTATATTGAATACTAACACCTAACTACTTATAAACACATGTGTCTTGAAATGATTACTCAAATTATAAGCAAGTAAAATATTTTTTTTAATGAATATTATTAAATGCTGTCTTCTGTGTTTAGGTTAATTGTTCGCCCACCCATCAAAGAAGATCAATCTCCAATGACCTGATGGAGGTATGAACATGATTTCTAAGAATATTTCGAGTGTTCTTTGTTGGATTTCCGTAGTAAATAGAAAAAGTATTTTTTCTCGTCGGCACCGTTAATGTTTGCCAATATTGGCACAGATTTTGACTACTCAATATACAAGCGCAATTCACGATGTGAGCTCCAACAGCACTTTACAATTTCACAGGCCAGGCTCCACCTGCACTCATCGCAATTCCACAGCACGTAATGTCATAACGTTTAGGTTATACGTGCGGATCTTGTAAGTCGAATGCAGGCTTCGATCACGTCCAAAAGAAGGTCTAGAATTCCTTGATATTATGCACCATCCACACCAAAAAATAGACCTTAACTCTTCCGTATAGAGGCTGCGAAATCGTGAATTTTTCGAATTTATAAGCGATTTCGTCGTGTGCATTTCAATTTTATTTGAGCGTCTCAAAGGCTGGGAGTAGTAAACAGTTTTTAGTCGATTGAACGCTGATTTGACGTTTCCATTTATTAGTTTTACTCAAAGTTTTATTGAGGAGTTTTGCAAATTGTATTTATTAATGCTGTATGCGGCAAATTAAAACAGCTGATGGAATTTGTATGTAGACTAGACTAGCTTATTCTAGAAATATTACAGAAAAGACAGCGTTCCATATAATAGTTTGTTGAAGCAGATTAAATCATATTTTTTCACCCTCGACTAAAAAGAGGGGTATTAAAACTTTGACCGCTGTGTGTGTGTCTGTGGCACCGTAGCTCTCATACGAGTGGACCGATTTGAATGCGGTTTTTATATTTTGAAAGTAAGTTTTCTAGTGGTGGTTTAGAAGTTAATGTTTTATCGAAATGGGTTAAACGTTTACAGAGTAAGATGGGTGAAAGTCATCATCATCATCATTTCAGCCGTAGGACGTCCACTACTGGTCCTACGCTGCGCTTGCCGGTCCGTGAACTCGAGAACTTTTCGGCCCCAACGGCCATCTGTTCTGCGAGCTACATGGCCTGCCTATTGCCACTTCAACTTGCTAATCCGCTTGGGTATGTCAGGGACCCAATTTCTTCTACGTATCTCTTCATTTCTGATTCGATCCCGTAAAAAAATGCCAAGCATAGCCCTCTCCATGGCTCGTTGAGCGACTCAACTTATTCATGAGGCCAATCATGAATGACCACGACTCTGTTCCATATGTCATCACTGGTAACACACACTGATTGTAGACTTTTGTCTTAAGGCTCTGAAATATTTTTGATGAAAATACGTTGCGAAGTTTACCAAACGCTGCCCATCCGAGTTGGATTCGTCAATTGACCTCTTTCTCGAAGTTGGACCTACCTATTGGGTGAAAGTGGGGATGACTAATCGAATGGTTCCAAATACACCCAAATTTGGTTTCAAGTGAAAGAAAGTGGTGTGTAGAATTCTAAACTGAAAGATTACATAGAAATCGGTAGAGATCTGAACAATCCATTTAGATTGTGTCGAAGAGTATTATGAGTTGTCCCTTTCAAGTTATTTAGTGAAAATATATAGTGTTTTCGTTAATACCTATGTGATTATGTTCGTAATTATCTATGTACTTTTGCCTTGCCTGTTATGTAATATTATTTGCCTTATTACACTTACGAAAGATGATTAAAGCGGCGTCAGTCAGGTTGAGAGTCAGCCGAGCACATACATGCGTGACTGAGAATACCAATTCGGGAGCGGCATCTAAATAAACCTGAAGGTGGAACCGGGTTTACGCCGCGTTCGTGTCTCTTTGACCACTTCTGAGCTAAGACTTCCAGGCAGGCTTTATCGTGCTGAACCACGCCGCCAGCGACGGTTCTTCTCCAAGAGTCGCGATTATCAGCCAAGCTCTCCCAGTTAGCCGTATCAATCTAAAACGTACTATATCGCGCTTCACATGGTCTTTTCACTAACTGGTTGTTTGGAATCAGCAATTTCCGAAGGAAGAGTTTTTTTCAGCAAAACAAACGAGTCCATCTTGTGCACATGACCCAGCTATCGCAAGCGCCTTTGTTTTAACAGCGCGGTAATATTGGCTAAGTGTGCGGTTTCCAAGACACTCGCGTTTGTAACTCTGTCTTTCCAGGAAACACCCAATATGATCCGGAGACAGCGCATATGGAAATAATTTAGTTTTTTCTCCTGTTTGCAGTAAGATGTCCATGTTTCAACGCCATACAAGAGTATGCTCAAAATACAGGTATGATAAACAATTATCTTGGTGCGAGGTGTCTATTGTCCATACACTTGTATGTCCTATGCCTTCCCAATTCGTGTATTTATCTCGTGAGAGAGGTTGGATGAGGTTGTTGAACCAGGGTAGCAGAAGCTATCGACAACCTGTAGCGGGACACTTTTGACCAGGAGCTTTGGTTTTTCCGGACCCGCCGCGATACCGCGGACCCGCGTTAGTGTATGTTTTTTAAACGTTAAAAAACCTACACTAACTTCTAACAACATGTTTACGGTTAACTACGAAACCCTACGTAGCACGCATGGCCTTTATTATTTTATTCAACATGCTTGTTATTAATTACGAAAGGCAAAATAAGTTAAGTAAATTGACTTATCACATTTATCAGGAGAAGTTAGATAATTTATACAGCGTCAGCCACTAGTCTTCGTGCTCTTAGGTGGATTAACTAGCCCAGCACTTAAAATAATGTTTGAGCTTAGTCAGCTAAACTTCCTGTGGAGTGCCGGTACTAGAATTTTGCCCCTCCTCTCTTGACCGTAAATACAGAAAGAATCAAGGATTACCTCCGGAAGATGGGCAGCAGCGTCTTTCCGTATATCAATATACAACCCGTACTGGGCTCGCCAACCCGCCTCCCAAGCGCGGTGACAACACCTGATCAGTACTTGGAGATCCATGAGGGAGGCCTTTGATCAGCAGTGCACGTCCTACAGCTGAGATGAGTCGACTATGCTCAGAAGAAAGATAAGTTCAATGCGTAAGAACTGACTGAGCCACGGATTGCCCCACGGTGTTTTCCTCTACCGCAAAAAGTTACGCACGTGTTGCCATGACCTTGAGTTCGAGTCGTAAGATAAGTCATACATACTCGGCCAACACACTTTTTCTAATAAGTTTAGTAATATTTTCATGGACGAGCTCGAATTTCTCGAGGACTGGACCAGCGTAGTTCAGGATCGAAATGTAGGAAGTCTGGAGAAAATGGGGGAGGCCTTTTCCCAGCAGTGGGATACTAATGGCTGATAATAATAATTGTTATAGTAGCACCTACAAGTGTAAGAAGATTTTTTTACTCGCTGTATTGTTAAAGGTATGAAAGCTACAAAACTGGAATCAGTCGAGCATTTCAGCATCATTAGGCAACAAACGTATAAGTCCCAACTTTGGTATTTATATTTTGAATAGGTATTTTATCTATGGGATTTCCGTTATTTATCGGAATAAGTTCAGCTTTATTGATATTGTTGTATTGTAACACGACCCTTTGTGATTGGGTGATTATTAATTATTATTTATGACTTGGTTTGGGTTTGTACTAAAGGTAAGAAAACTTATCAACCGAATCAATACTAATATTGTAATGCTGAAGAGTTTGTTTTGTTGGACGTGCTAACCTCAGGAACTATTGGATCTCCTTATTCAGGGCTCTAAGCTTACTCAAAACTTATTCATAAGGCCTAATATAAGGCTATAATAGTGGATTACCACGTCTCGGTTCCATATGTCAGCACTGAGGTATGTTAGACAAAAAGACGCTGCTAAGTTTCCCAAATGCTGCCGATCCGAGTTAGATTCGACGATTGACCGCTTTCTCGAAGTTGGACCTACCTAATTGGATTGTTTGTTCTAGGTAAACGTACGCGTCGACAACTTCAAGAACCGAGTTCTCAACCATAACTGGGGCAGGCACGACATGGACTTTCGATATAATTTTCGTTTGTCCACGTTCATTTTAAGGCCTACCCGTTGGGAGACTCGATTGAGACCTTCGAGCATGCTGAGCTTGTTTTTAACAGCGTTGTTTTCGCGTTAGTTTTTTATAATGCCAGCAAACTGAATGTAAAAGAACAAGTTGATAATGATGATGATGTGTCACACTAATAAGTCATCGGCAAAAGCTTTTCAAATAATAAAATTTAATAAGGTATCAAATTTATAAATTCATCTAAACCTACCCTATTATATTTATGCTAACAAATATATTTCTTCAATTGGAAAACCTTCAAAACGAAGGTGACACCTACACAATTCTCCCACAAATAGAAATTTTAAGTGAATATTTATTTTTTGTAAAAGCTTTTCCAAACGAAGCTCAAATAACTCTTAGATCAAAAAACATGTGAACGACTTTTGAATTTTGCTTCGACATTTTATTGAATAAAAAATGTTCTAAGAATCTCTATAGAACCATACTCAGACACTTTTAGTTAGTTTTCACTGCGATCAGAGTCATTAAAATATTTCATTAACTTAGAAGGCCTCCTTGGCTTAATTGGTCTAACTCCGGATGAGAATCAGGCAGTTTCATTCTCTTCTATCTACTTACAAATTCAAAATGGATATACGAGTGAGTATAATCATAAGAACGACGCTTTGGCGTTATAATTGCCGTGGGTTGCCAGTAGTAGAATATTACCCCTCCTCTCATGGCCGTGGATGCAGTAAAGCATGCTAAGGAATACCTCAGGAAGATGGGCCGCAGCGTCTTTCCTTGTATCAACATCCCGTACTGCGTTCGACAACCCGCCTGCCAAGCATCGATCCACGATCAGTACTTGGAGATCCATATCTGAAAATTAGCGCCGCAACCTTATCTCGCTATAAGGTGGTGGTAATACTGAGGCAGTGTCCATTTTACTCCGTCACTTTATTGTACACCACATTAAGAGAACATACACAATTAAGAAATAATGTAAAATAACAAAGGAAAACAAAGGGCGGCCTTATCGTTATGAGCGATCTCTTCCAGGCTTATTTGTATCATCCTTAGTTGTAAGTCTGTCTGAAATGTATTTTCTTCTTTGCTATTTTGTCTGTGTTGTGTGTGTCAAAAATAAATTGATTTTCTTTTCTTTCTTTCATGAGGACGTTAGGTCCTAATTCCAGCAGTGCACTTCCCATGGCTGAAACGATGATGATGATAACTGTTAAAATGTTCGAATAGCGTGGAATCCCTTGACTCTGAGACAAATTACTTAGCGCTCAATAGCTTGGCAAAGCGTTCTCAAACACTGTCATCTTCAATAAGGCTCCAATCCACATTTTACCCATTCTTATAAAAGCACTAAAGAATATCGCTCCTTTCAATTATAGAGGCAGAATTTTGCTTTATATAATTTGATATTGCAAAATGACGGGAGGACTTTAGACCAAACTTTTACTAATAGTACTTACTAGTATTAGGCCTATAAGTGTTCAAATTGTTAATGTGTCGTCCATCGTGCCCATCCTACTGACTGTGGCGACTGTGACGACAGCATCACCTAGCCTCAAAGTAACCAAATCTGAGGGTACACATTACAAAAAAAAAATTAGGTAACCTCTGATTCATCATTTCAGCCATAAAACGTCCACTGATGACAACAGGCCTCCCTCATGGATCTCCATGAGGGGTAGTTTGCCATACTCACCACGCTTTGCAGGCGGGTTGGTGAGCGCAGTATGGGATGTTGATACACGGATAGACGCTGCTGCCCATCTTCCGGAGGTGTCCCTTAGCAGGCTCTTACTGCATCCACGGGTAGGAGAGGAGGGGTAACATTCTACTGCCGGCACCCCATGGCATCTGATTGCCGTGGGGTAATGGTTGTAGAATGTTACTCCTCCTCTCATGCCTGCGGATGCAGAAAGAGCCTGCTAAGGGATACCTCCGGAAGATGGTCAGCAGCGTCTTTTCCTGTATCAACATCCTGAACTGCGCTCGCCAACCCACCTGGCAACTACCCCTCATGGATCTCCATGAGGCCAGTGTTCAGTAGTGGACATTTCACGGCTGAAATTATGATAATGAACCTCCGAGACTAGGTAAAGTGAGTTACCTAAAATTTTTAATTTATGAACTTTTGAATAATGTTGTTCAACATAGTTAACTATCCTAGATTTTGTGGCATCTAAAACTATTACTTTTGTGGCAAAACGCATAAATATTACTTATACCTTACTCTAACGCCTATAACATTTGAGTATTCCCCTCGTTCTTACATGTCTAACGGTTCATAAACAACAGAGTTCTAAGGTCACAAAGATTAGAAATATACAGATGACCTGAGAGCCTTCTCCTTATTGTTAGTTGTTTATTAAATATTTAACAGATAGATAGATAGATAACACTTTATTGATCACCACATGTAACAAAAAATACATATACCGAGGTATAAAAATGTGAATGGCCTGAACTCTGTTTAAGTAATTTTAATAATAAAATCACCGAACAAATTCCCTCGCATCCCACTAGCATCACGTTATTATATTTATCCTTAAAACGTAAAAGGATTTTCGGCAAGCTCCAATTTACGGACGGATCAAAGTTGGTTGTTATTTATTAGGGTGTAAATCGATAAGTTTGTAAGAGGCCTTTCTTTTCGTTTTTAAGGGAAAATGGAAGCTGATTTTGGCTTTGATTTAGGGAAAAGAGTTTTATCTAGATTTTTACTTATGTACTACTGAGATTGTTATTATGGTTTATATACATAATTACCTCTATATAAAGATTTTGTTGCATTAAAAGCAGTTATTAAAATATAATATTCATGCCTAGCTTACGTTATCTTGGTAATTTTATTGGTATTTAACCTTCCTTCTTCATAATAGAATTTCACTTATGTCGGTAGAAGTAGGTACTTCAATATTATTTTTCTTCAGAACTCATTAGTTCTGAAGAAAAATAATAATAATAAATAAATAATGCTGGACAAATCACACAGCATCATCTAGCCCCAAGCTAAGCAGAGCTTGTGTTATGGGTACTAGATGACTGATATATTTAATACATTATACTACATACATACCTCTAGATACATATTTTTATTATATATAGAAAAACACCCAGAACACCCTGAACAAGTATTTGCAGATCGTAAAGACATTTGTCCCGAGGCGGGAATCGAACCCGCAACCCCTTGCGTCGCAGGCGGACCTTCGCCCGCTGCGCCACAGAGCTCGTCATGTCATAATATTTAGACATGTTATGATGCTCGATTGCGGGTGCGACAAGCATTAATATCATTATATTAATGCTTGTCGCACCCGCAATCGAGCATCATAACATGTCTCGTCAAGACAATATATAAAAGCAAGCGTGTATGTTCCTGGTATGCATGTTCTGCTTTTATGTAAGAACTACTGATTTTTAGCATAGAAATGGCAATCTTTGAGACGGTATTGTGTTGCAAAAGTTTTAACGTAAATGCGTAATAAAAGGGACACAATTACTAAGGAGAAAATGTTTTGAAATAATATTATACTTCTTGCAATAATATTTTCTTAATTAATTTATTCAGACATCTAAATAAACAACCAATATAAAGTAACAAATCTGCTAATCTATATCTAATGAGCGCTTAATAACACTCAAGAGAATTCGACACGTGTTTCGCCAGTTTGCGAGGTATCTTCAGGAGAAGTAGGCTTCTTGTTCATCTATTGCTTCACTTTATATCTACTCTGAACCTAATTCAGGAGTATTCGCGGACGAACTGTAAGGTACCAGCTAGTTTAAAATAACGTGGAAAAATCTATTTCTCCTCCTAGTCTTATAAACAGTACTCTATTATGGCTATAAATACAGCGATATCACTTACTCGGCAATAATAGTCAAAGCAGCGTACCTGAAATTTAAAAAAAACCAGTTATCAGTCTATTAAAAAAAAATTGTTGCTAGACCTGTCAAAATTTAAAAAAATGTTTGAGTTATAGCGAATTGCCAGGCTTTGCCAAATCTTCATCTATATCTCGTAAAACGAATCTTGATTGCTGCGCAGCTGTCATCTAAATCCCGACCATCAAGTTCCGTTACAAAGTTTAGATGATAGCTGACAACTGCTGTCAGCTTCAGCTTCGTCAGGTTTATATGACCTGTGGCAGCGTCGTTTCTGGGACTGTACAAAACTGCTATGCGATGAGTAAGTGAACTCACTTACTCATCGCATAGCATTATATTTGATAATTACGACGTAATCTACCTTTGGTCTGCACTGAAAACCAGCGCTGGGTAGGTATACCACTATCGACCCAGCACAATGCTGCGTGCAGACCATATTTGCCCTAAACTCTGCTACGCACAGTTCAACCTAAGATTAACCTGCCCGCTAATTGTGATATATCGACAGCAGCGCCACTTACCTTGTCCAATTGTGTTTTTCAAACCTTCCAGGAACCCATTGAAATAAACACACATAATTTAGAAAAAAATGGAATGAACCATCAACCAGATCAACCAGATACGCTCTGCGCCAGTAACTATGTAGTTACGTATTTTTGATATAAATCTTGTTTGGTGGAAATCAGTTAAAATTGGAAATGTTCATTCTGTAAACATAAGCATCACATCATCACTAGAGCCGTGTTGGCCGAGTGGTATGTATCCCCGACTTTCAATACAAAGGTCGTGGGTTCGACACCGGCCGTGGATTTTTCTTCCTTGAAAAATGTATGTGCACTCTTAACACGTGCTTTAACGGTGAAGGAAACATCGTGAGGAAATCCGCGGCTTAGTTAGCTTCAGACGTATTGACCTGTTCTTTCCTCTGAATAATAGCTGACTAAGCTGAGAGGATGGTATAGGTGCTGGACAAGCCTAACCCATCTAACAATGCCCCAGGCACTACAGCGTCCCGTACAGCATGATTACCAGTTGCTGACGCTGTATAAATAATCTATAATAGATGCAAAGGCCTTAATTTTTTTAAACATACATAAGCAAAACAATACAAAACCAGTTAAAAATGTTAGACTTTTTAATTTAAACTTTGTACCGGAACAGTACCGCCACACTTGGCTGCATATACATAACTTTAACCGTTTACGCAGCGCACGCAACGGAAGTTCTCAAAAGGAATATAATTTCCATCCTTTATGCAACATTTCTAAACAAGCGCAGCGTAGTACTTCCACCAACAAGATGGTAACGACCTGGTGAAGACCGCATGTCAGCGGTGGGTACAGATCGCTTCCAACCGCTATAACTGGAAATCATACAGCTTAAATGATGAAAAATTATGACATTTCATTAGAAATGTTTATTCGATAAAAACAACAATATATAACCAGCTTAATTCAAGTAAATAAAAAAAATATATGACATTTTATTAGTAATGTTTATTCGATAAAAACAACAATATATAACCAGCTTAATTCAAGTAAATAAAAAAAAATATGACATTTTATTAGAAATGTTTATTCGATAAAAACAACAATATATAACCAGCTTAATTCAAGTAAATAAAAGCAAAAGCCCCTAACGAACTCCCCCCACAAAAGAAACTTCCGAAACTCCAAAATTAACCGACAAACAGTAATTAAACCATAAAACTTCGCGAGTAAAGTTAAAAATTCAACAACCCACATCCTAAACTTGGACCGTTAATAACCCGCCTAAAGTGGCAGCACCTGTACTGAAACGGGTTAAAGTTATGGGGAGATTAAGATAGTGCATTGTCTATTATCAGCCGTGGGGTGCCGGCAGTAGAATGATACCCCTCCTCTCATGCCCATGGATGCAGTAAGAGCCTGCTAAGGGATACTTCCGGAAGATTGGCAGCAGCGTCTCCGTGAATCAACATCCCATACTGCGCTCACCAACCCGCCTGCCAAGCGTGGTGAGAATGGCAACTACCCCTCATGGAGATTCATGAGAGAGGCATGTGTTCATCAGTGGAAGTTTTATGGCTGAAATGATGATGATGATATTTGCCGTGGGGTGCCGGCAGTAGAATGTTACCCCTCGTCTCATGCAGTAAGAATCTGAAGGGATACCTCCGGAAGATCGGCAGCAGCGACTTTGTTTATCAACATCCTCTACTGCGCTCGCCAACCCGCTTGCCGAGCGTGGTGAGTATGGCAATAACCCCTCATGATCTTATAGGGAGGCCCAAGTTCAGTAGTGGACGCTCTATGACTGAGATGATAATGATTGTCTATAAAGCGTGCTGTCCACTTCGGTGCGGGGTATTATACTCACGGCTTATCAGCATTCGTAATCATCGCAGCCCTAGGACTGCTGTCCACGTCCACTGGACCTATAGGCCACCCTCATGGATCTCCATGATCGTGATTGTTGCCATACTCGCCACGCTTGGCAGGCGGGTTGACGCAGTTCAGAATGTTTAGATACAGCAAGACTACTGCCGCTTATCTTCCGGAGGTACGTCCGTTCGTTTCAGCCGTAAAATGTCCACTACTGAACACAAGCCTCGCTCATGGTTCTCCATGAGTAGTTGCCATACTCACCACGCTTGGCAGGCGGGTTGGCGAGCGCAGTGCGGGATGTTGGTACACGGAAAGACGCTGCTGCCCATCTTCCGGAGGTGTCCTTTAGCAGGCTCTTACTGCATCCATGGGTATGAGAGGATTGGTAACATTCTTCTGCCGGCACCCCACGGCGCGTAGGTATCCCTTGGTAATTTATCATACTCTTACTGTACCCACGGGCAAGAGAGGAAAGGCAACATTAAACTGTTCCACGGAATTTAAATTCACTTAAAATGTCTGTAACTAGATTTAAGTTTTTAGTGGGTATGCTATTCGCTAGCTTGTAATGATCCACTTCAAGAAATAAGTTATAAATGTTAACTTAGCTACAACTTGTCTGTGGCAACAGCAAGTGGCGACACCTAGCCAAGTGGTAAGTGAAACACAACTTGCAAGGCAGGAAGCCAAGTTTAAGCAAGGCTCCGATGGCGTAACACTTACGACTTATGGTACTTAAGTAGTTAATTGGTTCGAGCGTGACTGCGCAAATCTATTATAATAGTATTTTTTAAACTTTCGCGATCACAACACATTATTACACGGAAAGACGCTGCTGCCCATCTTCCAGAAGTATCCCTTAGCAGGCTCTTACTGTATCCATTGGTATGAGAGGAGGGGTAACATTCTTCTGCCGGCACCCTACGGCCCTATTTATTTATTTGTTGTTAATTGATATTATAATGGATTGTTACTATGTTGGATTATCGGGTATTTTCCGGGTATTCCCGACGTTTCGACCGGATTGCACCTGGTCGAAACGTCGGGAATAAAATTACCCCTACTCTCATACCAATAGATACAGCAAGAGCCTGCTAAGGGATAATTTTGGAAGATTTATCTGGGCAGCAGCGTTTTTCCGTGTATTAACACCCCGTACTGCGCTCGCCAACCCGCCTGCCAAGCGTAGTGAGTATGGCAACTACCCCTGCTGGAAGGGAGGCCTGTGTTCAGTAGTGGGCTTTTTACGGCTGAAATGATGAAATAAATAGAGCAACAAATCCGCTAACCTATATCGAAAGAACGCTTAAAAAACACTCAAAAAGATTCGGCAAGTGTTTCGCCTCTACAAGGCATCTTCAAGAGAAACCGTTGCAAGGCACGTGTCACAGTCAAGCCAGTTTGGTTGCCGGTCAGTTGTCCGCTTGAAGTTTTTAGTATAATGTTGAGCGGATCCTGTATTGAATGAATAGCCTTTTTTATTATGTTTCAGTTTAGGTTAGGTATTTTGTCTAAGAATCAATTTAAAAAACAAGTTTTTCTTTTAGATTAGTATTATGTTCTCTTATTATTTTTTGTTTACATTTTGTTTGTTTTATTACATATAGCTACTTAAACATATTAATGTCCGCAGTGTATTAAATATTTTTTGTAAACTATTTAGAATTAGTGGCAGCTTGATTGGTGTATCCATAATTTATAATCTTTGTTAATCTTAAGTCTATTGGATACTGTTTGTGCCCTAATAAATAAAAAAAAAAAACGTTTTATGTTTACATAAGGCTACTTTTCATTTTCTTTAAAAAAAAAACTGTAATATTATATAACTACTAATTTTCATGTGTCGCCACTAGCCAAAGGTCCTACCTGAAATAAGCATAAACACTATGCTGAAGTTTCAGTCCACAAACTTGACATTTTTTTATATAAACGTATACCTGATGTATGTGTAGTGAATTAATAAATGTTTTTTCTTTCTATCTTTTCAGGGCATTTATCTCATCTTTGTTGTTTCTAGTATATTCCGTGACGAATGGGAAGCCAATTTCTTTTCTAGAGTGTTTTTTCAAAAATCCATTGGTTCAAGGCTAGTATCAGCTTCGGATCGAAAGTCAGCAAAGACAATACTACTCGGCCTGTATTCTCTCAGCTATATTTAAACAATAGATCACATTGTCAATACTTCTGCCGACTTAATACAAAAAAAGTAAATCTTCCTTATAGCCAACGCACATCCGTCATAACGACTGATCCTCTAATGCTGGTAATCTTGTAAACCTCCAGAGCACCTGCTCATCGCTAGAGGCTTAATTAATATCCGTGGCATGTTACATGGAGCCTATCAAATACATACTTATTTATGGCTTTTTTCACGTGCTTACAACTTTGTGCGTTTTGGCCAATAACGGTTCCCGTACAATATGGTTTATAGGAAGCCCTAAAGTGACTTTGTCTGTCAGTTTATCCGTAGGTCGTGGGTTTGATACCAGCCTTCCATCATGGTTTGCAGTTACTGACAAAAGACATCTGCCGTAATCGTCTGGCCAGTTTTAATTTAAGAAAGCTGTAGTGGACGACACCGGCACTAATTCACGAAACGCTTACAAGTAACATTAATGGATAATTTAAAAAAACATTTAAAAAGAATTCGACATGTGTTTCGCCTCTATACATACAAGGCATCCTCAAGAGAAATAGGCTTTACCTGCTCATAGTTATAAGCTTAATTAATATCCGGGGCATGTTATATTTAGTCCATCGAATACATAATTAGCTGATTTATTTATTGTTATTTTCACGTACAACTTTGTGCGTTTCTGGCCTTTTTACGGTTCCGAACAAAAATGGTAAAAAGAAACCGTTATAGTGTGACTTTGTTGGTCTGTCTGTCCCCTCCTTGTCTCCGAAGTTTGCAGAAATAAACACCTAAAACGTTTAAAGCTAATAGAAGTGTATATAATGATTACAGAAACTTAAAACTAACTCTCTAGGCCGCGCTAATTTCTCTCGGACACAAGTAGATGAGTGCTGTATTATTAATAATTATTATGCCGCTATTGAGCAAGTCTCAGTCTGCAGGGATCAAAATCTTGTTCGCTTTAATCCCGCTAAGACACAAGTTTGCGCGTTCTCCAGTAAAAAAACCCCTTCGAAAAAGCTCCGAGGTTTCATTCCTCTTAATATTTCCAAGCCTATCGGAAACCTAGGTGTCGACATTTCGAGCAGCATCCATTTCCGTGATATTTGGAAGGTAAGGCAAAATTAGCCTCTAAAAAACTTTACGTTGCCAACAGGGCGAGTCGGTACTTCACGTCAAAATTCATGCTTTGCAAGGCGCAAGTACGACCGCACGTGGAGTAAAACTCACACCTCTAAGCAGGCGCGTCACAATACCAACTCCTTCCACTTGATCGGATACAACGCAGAGCTACTCGTATTTTTAACTCACAGACGATCTGGAGCCCTTAAGCCTTCGAAGAGACGTAGGTTCTCTGTGTGTGCTATATTGTCTGTATAATGGGGAATGTTCTAAAGATATATTCAGCTTAATAGAATAACGGTATGGAATAATTAGGTTGTGTTTTCGTTTAATTTATTGTTTAAATACCTATACTTTAAGTACTAACTCTTATGCCTAAGTCTACTATACTAATAAATATGGATCTGTGTCTGAAAATAAATGATTATTATAGCTAACTTCTATCACCGCACTACTCGCCATAAAGCGAATTTTAATCAGCACCATCTGGATAGCTGGTTCTCCGGAACCACTCATTTTTCGCGCTCTTTTTTGCCGCGAACGATCAAGCTGTGGAACGAACTCCTATCTGCGGTATTCCCTCGGAGCTACGATATGGGGGTCCTTTAAAAAGCAGGTATTCTCATTTCAGGTTCGCAGGTGTCATCATCAGATGAAACTTAATAAAGCTTTTAATAAAAAGCAAGCAAACATTATTAAGTGAAACAAAAACCCAAATATCATCATCATCATCATTTCAGCCGTGAAACGTCTACTGCATTCAATAGAGCACAATCAACATCATCAACATCATTTCAGGAATAAATTGTCCACTACTGAACACAGACCTCCCTCATGAGGGGGTATTTGCCATACTCACCATGCTTGGCAGGCGGGTTGGTGAGCGCAGTACGGGATGTTGATATACGGGAAGACGCTGCTGCCCATCTTCCGGAGGAGTCCCTTAGCAGGCTTTTACTGTATCCACGGGTGGAGGAGAGGAGGGGTAACATTCTACTGCCGGCACCCCACTGCAGTGAATGTTATGTTTATATATGTATGTATCTCACTACTATTTGTATAGATGTGGATGTCTGTTACAGCTTTACGCAAAACTACGCTACGGATTGAGCTGAAACTTTGCACACACATTAGTTGTTGACTAGGAATAACACATAGGTTACTTTTTATTCGGGTTTACCGCGTGCGAAGCTGCGGGCAAAAGCTAGTAGGCTATAACTATTTAGGCACAAAAACAGTGTCGTGTTCTCACGGGGTGTGCTGAGTAGGCGACCAATTTGTGTTTCTGTATCATGTGTTATTTTTCATCAAAGTGTAACTTTGTTTTCTATTTCTATTTGAATTTCGGTCTAGACACCAGACTACTTAGCGATGTTTTCTTTCACACTTACTCAATTTACCTCACCAATATTCTCGGCAAACACCAATCAACATATTGTATGCTTTTTGCTAGTTCAAGCCAAACATTTGCCTACTTATGGGTCCAAAAGTTACTGTTTGTATGCTTTCTTTGTTGGCAAAAATATTTTATATTGTTTGTTAAAAATATTATTATATTATTATTCCACTCTCATCACCATCTAGGCTGTTGGCCGTGCTGCTGAGCATACGCCTCCCTCATGGATCTCCAAGTATTGATGACGAAGGGGTTGTTACCATCCTCACCACGCTTGGCAGGAGTGTTGGCGAGCGCAGTACGGGATGTTAATATACGGAAAAACGCTGCTAAACAATCGGAGATATCCTTTGGCCGATTCTTACTACATTCACAGGCAAAAGAAAATGCTTCTGCCGATACTCCATGATTCACCCCAATATTCATAATAATATTTTGTTATTCCGCTTGGTTAGCCAATTAGTTTTTTTTTAATACAGGATTTTATCGCGTACCTATTGTAAACGAGACATGAATAAAATCCTGTATTTTGTAAGTACTATCTTCATTTATGTTGTTCTGTAAGTAGTAACACTTCGCTTTTCTAGAAATATTAATTTGTAATTCCTCGGTCCCATAGGTCCCAGCAGAAAACCAGCGCAGGTTTTTAACACCTGCACATGCTGAGTTGGGACCATTTTGTAGCTAAAACTAAGTTTAATAGTAATATTACATTATATCGTATGTGTCATCTTATATATTTTTTTAGTTATGTAAAGGTTTATCTATTTAATTACCTAATTTAAATTTATATATTTTTTAGTTACAAATAAACGTTTTGATTTGATTTGATTTGATTTTATTTTAAAACTAATCACTATGTAAACAAATCGAATAGTTAAACAAGTTCTAAACGAAACCTCAGCTGTAAAGCATAATCAAAACGGTGAATCACCGACCGCTAGGCAAGGCTCGAGCAGTCTACAGGATATATTATACTATGTATACTAATCCAAAAGGGGGTGATTCTGACTATCACAAGGAACAACCCGTTCTACTACTTTTCAGGATTCAGTGATTTTCAATTAAGAAAAGACCGAATGTTTTAACTTTAACAGCTAATTATACGACAATGACAATTTAAATGCCAGCTTATTCTTGACAGAGGCATTGATCTCTGCAAAGAGTAGCCGTAAAAGTGTAAATAAAAATACCTATAACCGTAATAGGTCTATTTTTCTTTCCACCGTCGTCAACCGAGATACGTTCTCGGCTTGCCCGTTGACGAGCTCACCGCCGCTAACCCGGAGGTGACGTCAACCTGTCCCACACTAGCTTCTAGGCACATATTTAATAACCGGTCTCGCCGGCGAGGCCGAAGAATACACTCTTCCGTCTTAAGGTGCAGTTTTGCACCTGGACGTTAACCATCATTACAAATAAAAATCTGGCAATCGTCCAAGCCGTGGTTCGAACCTAAGCGATGCCCTTGAGCTTGTTGCCTCAACCTAACTTTTGCGGCTGGGTGCCCTCTGCGCTCGCCATAGTCCGGTAACGTTGTCATGGCCATCTGCGGTCAACAACATAATAGGTCTTTACCTATGAAATTGCCGTTCTTCAGTACTGGTAATTTCAAATAAAAAAAGTTTGACATGGCTTGGTATTTCAAATTCAAATTAATTTTGTTTTGAAAACATGACATTCTTTTTACAAACTCAGTCTTTTGTTTATTGATTAGCGTTGTATTTTCATTACATTTGAACATTTTTCGTCATAATGGGTACCTTAAAAAATCGTGTAATTATGAATATGAGTTCCGTCGTGGCACCAACGCGACACAAACGGCACGTAACATCAAAAACGTTTAGGGAGAGAACTGTACAAACCAACGCACAACCCGTTATTGGTTTTCCCGGTTCAGTTCTGGAAATGTTGACTTGAAAAATGAAGCTCGTGGCCGTCCGAAGACTATTGTTAACAATGATGAATTAAAGGCGATTGTGGAAGCTGACGAAACTCAATCTACAGCTGAGCTAGCAGCAGCTTTTAATGTTAGCATCAAAATAATATTGATCCATTTGCGACAAATTGGCAAGGTAAAAAAGCTTGATAGATGGGTACCCCACGAACTTAGCGCTGGCGAGCGCAACGTACGCGTTGAGACCTGTCTCGCGCTGCTCAACAGACAAAGAAATGAAGGAATTTTGAACCGAATTGTTACGTGCGATCAAAAATGGATTCTGCTCGACAATCGAAAGCGCTCAACAAGTTGGTTAGATCCTGGTTCAGCACCAAAGCAATGCCCTAAACCAAAAATTACACCTAAAAAGGTGATGGTCGCTGTTTGGTGGTCTAGTGCGGGTGTCATTCACCACAGTTTCTTTATAAAACGGCATGAGCATTACTGCAGATGTGTACTGTAAAGAACTGGAGACAATGATGGAGAAGCTTGCACATCTGCAACCAGCTTTGGTCAATCGGTCGTCCCCACTGCTCCTTCACGACAACGCGCGAACCCATACTGCACAACAGACAGTTTCCAAGCTGCAAGAGCTGAGGTTGGAAGCTCTCCCTCATCCGCCATACTCACCAGACCTTGCACCTACCGACTATTACTTTTTTCAAAATTTAGACAACTTTTTAGTGGGTAAAAAATTCAATTCCCGAGGGGTAGTACAAAATGCCTTTGAAGAGTTTGTTGCCTCCCATGCAGCTGATTTTTACAAGAAGGGCATCAATAAACTGCCAATGCGTTGGCAAAGATACGTCGATTGCATGGGGTGTTACTTTGAGTAATAGAAATAAAAAAGTTTGGAAAAAAAGTACTTTCATTTATTCCATACAAAACGGCAATTTCATAGGTAAAGACCTAATATATTGTCATTTCGAAAAAAAAATAGGTCTATTTTATTAAAATTAAAATCCGATTGTGATCTCAGAATCATTTTTACTCCACACCAACTAGTAAAATTATAAACATAAAAAAATAGAAATAAAATACGAATACCCATTTTTTTCTCTTCTTAAACTACTTGTTTTCATGGGCTTAAACCCCCTCTTTTGGGTTGGTACACATATTATAATACAACCTGTATATTTCATCTATCTTGTAAGCCAATCAAAAACACCTGACGTTTCACCTCGTAAGCAGGAGCGAACCTCTTTAGGTGTCACAGTAGGCTTGTAAAACAACATAAAATGTTCAACACTCCCCACCTAACATAAATTCTAATCAAATCCAGAATTAAGCCCGTCACACGCAAGGAATGGGGTCGCGTCCCGGTATGGTTTTGGCACAGTATGGTTTAATACAGAAAGGACATTTACTGCGTACACTACACGCGCAAATAAATTATGCGTTATAATAAGGTTTAGTGCTGTGGCAGGATTTATGAATTTCTGAAATTTTTGAATCTGTTTTATACTTCCTAAAGCTAATTATAATAAGAGAAATTACATTTCTAAATTTAGTGCTGTCAGCGTTGTATTGTTCCATTTTTCTTAAAACGGCACTAACCGAATGGCTTTATGTTATTTTAGTCCGTTTTACGTCAATTTAATAAGCTTCAGCTGGTAAGTGCAACGACAGACTCACTACATACTACTGTGGTTATTATTCCAAAATTGTTAAGGTTTTTTTTTTGTTTTTACCTATCATGTCTCCTAGTAGAATATACAGAGACAGATATACCGGGTGTTAGTGTAAACAGTCTTATCCTTGAAACCACAGACTAGGTATCAGGAACAGAGTCCAAAACCGATGAAAAAATAATAATTTATTTTTACATAATTTTTGCAAAGAAAATCCTCATAGATCATGAATGCGTTTCACCCTACACACGCTACAATACACGTGCGTAGGTGCAATGCGCCTTCTTTTTCTCTCAAACGCGCCGCCGCCTTTCGGCAACTCGTCGTTTCTTTGAAGTGCCGACACAAACGCCCGCCATCGTCCCGCGGCTAGCCGTGCGCGCGCGCCCGCGCCGCCGCTTTCGCCAGTCCCGTGCGATCTCGCGAGTTCAACACATAGCGACCCTTATGTGTGGCGATTCGCGGTAAAATGTAAACTGTGTAACTGTGACAATGTCGTACACAAGTGAACTGAAATGGTGCGGCTTTATGCCATAGCTGGTGACCTTGGACGTAGGATGTACACAAGCCGGGACACTGTCCTAGCGGCTACACAAAGGCTACCTATGTAAATAAAACTTGTTTGTTAATGAACTTTTTAAATACGCCTAAAATAACTACCTACTTTTAGCTTTTTTGATTCAATTTAATAATTTTACTTGTCTTGAAATAACTTAATAATGTAACGTGCTAGAGTAATTATTTTTGCCTGTTCTAAGGCAGGAAAAGTTCTATGCAAGCAACCATTCGTTTTGATACGTATCTACACCAGCCCGAGCCCAGCGAAATTTGCGGGCGACGTACGACTGTAATTTTAGGGTGTCCAAAAAATCACGTTCCTTAGATGAGAAATGAATTATCAAAATGTAGCGAAACTAATTGACTATTATTTTTAATTATTACTTGTATCAATTCATTTTAGGGTTATACATTCGTGGTTTAAGTGATAAGTGTGTTCACACTTACACACTGTAGGTACTGTGTTTTTTTATTTTATTTAACTCGTTTTGAGAATAGCATTGATTGGTGGCGTGACGTGGTGAGTAGTGAGTCTAAAAACTTAGTTTTAGACTTACTACCTCTACTTAGGGAGTTTTTTTTCTATTTTAGCTAAAAAAAACTTCAGCCCAACGCTGCTTTTTAGCTAAAACCTGAGTAAGAAAAGTTGTATGGAAGCGTCAGTTTTAGTGGAAACACATTAAATAACAAATTAAAAACACTTAACAAATGTTGCTAACTGTAAGCTCTCTTTCATTATCTCTTTCAGTTTCTAGTTTGTAATACCCAATGCCCTTGCTTTTCATAGCTCACAATGTTTTCTAACATAAACTCAGCTTAACTACCCAATGTGTAAATAGCGTAAAAGTTCCTGTGTCTGTATAAAGGTTGTAAACGTTCCTTTTGTATAAGGTTGTATGGTTTTACCTTGGCAAGGTGCCACTTACGTGTAGGACGATCTATTTTCATTAGGCTTTGAAAGTACACTAATCGGCCGGAAGATAAATCGGTTGTTTAGTTATCTTGAGTTATAAGAGCGTGTTAGGTATGCTACTAAGTATTTTTTATCCATCTGATATAAATTGGCTTCTATGTGACCTATTCATTATTTTAGCCGTAAAATGTCTACTACTGAACACAGGCCTCTCTCATGTATCTTCATGAGGGGTAGTTGCCATTGTTACCACGCTTCGCAGGCGGGTTAGCGAACACAGTATCGGATGTTGATACACGGATAGCAGGATTTTACTGCATCCACGGGCATGAGAGGAGGAGTATCATTCGACTGTCGGCACTCCACGGCTGACTTATTAATCAAAATATATTAGACTATTGTCTTACAAAAAAATATCTTGGTGACTATGCCAACCGACGTTTTGATTGTGACATATTAAGGTAATCATTAGTATTTGCAGTTCAACGCTGGTCATTTTAAAATGGCGCAAACAAGGGGATAACCTTGTTTGCACTGCAATACCACACTTTATACATCGGAAAAACATAATTTTTATTTTTTATTTTATTTAATACAAAATCCACAGCTCTTAAAATTAACAAAGCATTATTACAAATGTGTATTACTGAAAGACAATAATGGATTTACATTTTTTAAGTTTAACCTACGCGACTACAACTGACAGATATAAACTACAGTCCTTTATACGAAAGGAAAAAAAAACAATAAAACAATAGCAATAAAATAACATTCTTGCTTTAAAATGAGATTTGTAAAGACAATACAGACTGTATCATAATATCCGTACTATCCAAAAAAGGAGGGATTTAGACCCCCCCGAGGAACAACGTTTGTTCAACGACTTTTCGAATTTCGATTGGTATCTCTGAAAAAACTCTGAAGAAACTTTCAACTTGAACAGCTGATTTTTTACGCAATAACAACCCTAATTTTAGCTGTCGGGACGATGACCTCAGTATCGTCACAGATGATGTGACAGACAGTGACAGATTCATAATTCTTAAAACGCCTACAGCATCATAGAGGCAAGTTGTCGTAAATTATGTGAATGAACCATGCCGTGGGGTGCCGGCAGTAGAATGATACCCCTCCTCTCATGCCCATGGATGCAGTAAGAGCCTGCTAAGGGATACCTCCGGAAGATGGGCAGCAGCGTCTATCCGTGTATTAACATCCCATACTGCGCTCACCAACCCGCCTGCCAAGTGTGGTGAGTATGGCAACTACCCCTCATGGAGATCCATGAGGGAGGCCTGTGTACATCAGTGGACATTTTATGGCTGAAATGATGATGTGAATAATAAATTATCGCACACATTTCAATTTGAAGGTTGTAGTTACGTGAAGTTAAACATGCGAAATAAACTTTAGGCTGTTTCTTTGATACCGCAGTCATGCCTCTTTCCAACTGTTTGTTATTTCTTGTGTGTTGATTTATTAACCTACTGACTGACTACAAAGCCCCTGATGTCCACTTCTAGACAGCGCTGCGACCACTACAGCAAACTTATCTAAAAAGTTTACCAGTCTTTCCGTTATTCAATGTTGTTAATCTGTCCGGTCTGTCCAGAAATCTTAAGTCTTTGTCTCAAACGCGCCGCGCCGTGCCGAAAGGTGGCCTTTCGGCAAGCCGCCTCGCTTTGAAAAGCACCGACAAACGAACGCCGCGCGCGGCGGTCGCGTCATTCGTCGCGCGGAAAGCGTCGCGCGCGCACGTGCCGTCCGTCGCCAGTCCCGTGCAATCTCGTGATTATGTGTACCTTGTGTAAATGTACCTACCTAGTTCTAGAAGTGAGTGAATTACTTGTCTGTGATTGTGTACCTTCTAAGAATGACCTACGAAATCGAAATAAGAAGCCGTCTAGACATCTGACAAGCGAGAAAATATGAGGTACTTAAAACTTTCCTAATTAAAAACCTAGGTTGAGGTACACACATCTTATTATTACATACGCATTTACTAAATAAATCGTCGAGTAATCTCCCGCCATAGCGGAAATTTACCTGCGAAGATAAATACCTACCTATACCTACTAGATTGCCCGGACAGGGCTGTCACGTTTTTTAGGCACTATGAAATTTAAACTTTTTGTATGGGAAACTGAAAATAGGATTTTTTAATTATATCCCCCCCAAAACTAATCACCAATGGGGTCTGAACCCCCCACCCTCCGGCGTAGTACACATATAATGATATACCTTGTATAATATGGTTATTACTATGTAGAAAATATAAGTGCATCAATAAGCAAATATTTATTTAAATAAATAATTCTTAATAGATGGATACATTTTATAAATAACCCAGTGACTTAACCAAAAGCACCATCTTATAATTATTCAAAGAAAGAAAACCGACTACATTGATAAAATATTTGTAGAAAAATATTTTTGTGTCCGAATCGACACTTACAATGAGGTCCCATTTTTTTTTTTTACGCTAGATAGGTTTAAAAATAAAAATTTTAAACTGAGTTCTGATGATGGGATCCATGTGGCGTCGATAGCAACAAAGATTAAAAAATATATGCAGACGACGTGAGAACCACCTACTTTTTCTGAATTCGATTAAAAACTGATTCCAATCGTTAAATACGTTAACTCGTCCAAGTGTTACTTCTGTTTGCAAGTGACGTTGTCGTGTTGTTTTGTAATTTTTCTACAGCCCGTGGGAAATGTTCTTTGCAAGTCACTATGTGTTTGGTTGTGATTAACTAATTCAGATGCACAGGGATACGGAGATTTATTGTACCAGCTTTTCAAAGAAGATTGTGATGAGAAATGTGTTTGGTTGTGATTAACTAATTCAAATACACAGGGCTACGGAGATTTATTGTACCAGCACTTCAAAGAAGACTGTGATGAGAAAACACATTTAATTTTTTTAGGGACACCTTTGAATGTTAGCAAAATTCACCTGAGCAGAGCAGACTCTTAGCAGATTCTTACCGCATCCACGTGCAAGGGAGGAGCTGTAACATTCTAATGCCAGCACCTCACGGCATAGGTCGCACATATTAAAAATGTAAAATAATTTAACGTATTTAAAAACAACTAGCTCAACATATTATACGTATCACAGATGACTAGAGAATCTTGGCATTGTTTTCTTGTTTGTAAATAGTTTAATAAGTTAGATAAACAATGAGAATCTAAGTAAGTTAAGTTATCACATAAGTGACAAATGTTTGTCTTTGTTGATAATAAATTTACTTAAACCTAAGCCTGCCATGGGGTGCCGGCAGTATAATGTAACCCCTCCTCTCATGCCCATGGATGAAGTAAGAGCTTGATAAAAGATACCTCTGAAAGATGGGCAGCAGCGTCTTTCCGTGTATCAACATCCCATACTGCGCTCACCAACCCGCCTGCCAAGCGTGGAGAGTATGGCAACAATGGAGATCCATGAGGGAGGCGTGCGTTCATCTGTGGACGTTTTATGGCTGAAATTAAGAAACCTATTTTTCAAATAAATATTGCTTAAAGCCTTCATCGATAAGTCCAACACAATAGTAATTTCTCGATTCGATCCTTAGATAAGCGCGTTCAAACAAAGAAACTCTTCAGCTTTTGAATATTACTATAGATATCTGATTAACATGAAACCTTTAACTCGGCGTGTGAATAAACCAAAGTGTGCTGATACAGTGAGTGTAGTGTGCTGTCCCAGTGTGAACCGGCCTTAAATCTCAAATTTCTAATTATGAAGACCAAGTGAGGGTAGTCTGAAAAGATGCCTTCGCTTTGCTGCGGTTAACTTCAGCACGCCAGTCTCCCCGCGACCACGACCAGGTGCAATCCGGTCGAAACGTCGGGAATAAAATAAAGGTAATTACGCGATAAATACCCGATAATCCCATATTTTCATAATGTATTGTGATCGCGAAAGTTTAAAAAATACTAACATGAAACCTCATCTCTTTATAACTCAGACTTAAGCAAAGATTAGAATGATAATTCATTAACACCTCACCGTAAAAGATGCAAAATTTAATAAAGATTAATATCTTGTTCGCACGGTTTTGACACGCTAGGCACACCTTCTTAACCTAATAATGATCTAGGCATTATTTTATAAATGATGCTGGATATTTCGCAGAGCATCGTCTAGCCCCGAAGTAAGCCGACCTTGGGTACCCGAGTTGGGTAAATCATATGATAATGATGTTTTTAGGGTTCCGCACCTCAAAAGGAAAAACGAAACCCTTATAAGATCACTTTGTTGTCGGTCTGTCAGACCCTTTATCTCGAGAACGTGTACAGGTATCAAGTTGAAATTTAAACCATGTACACATTACACACAGGTTATGCCTATGTACAGTACTTTTAAGTTTGTGCAATAAAGAATTTTCTATCTATCTATCTATCTATGTACTCAAAATTACAGCTTATTAAAGCTGTGAAATAGTCAATATTCTAAATTAACCTTAAAAAGATACTTACGGCCGATGTCGCAAAAAACGCATATATTTTGGACATTCTCAAAGGATTCAAAATTCATCTTACCATAGCTATGGAACTATGAAATGTGGCAAGGCGTCTTATACTGTAGATAGATAGAAAAATCCAAAAACTACACATTTGCAATAGAATCATAATAAAATCGTCTTTAAAAAATGTACGAAACAAACATCGAGCTTAAGCAACCTTACGCGCGGTCATAAAATGGATGGGTGACTGAATCTCTGTGCATTTTTAAAACTTTAACTAATAATATTATGTTCCTACATACCTACGGAAATTGCAGTGGGGTGCCGGCAGTAGAATGTTACCCCTCCTTTGATGCACGTGGATGCAGTAAAAGCCAAGGGATACCTCCGGAAGATGGACAGCAGCGTCTTTCCGTGTATAAACATCCCGTACTGCGCTCGCTATCTGCCAAGCGTGGTGAGTACGGCAATTACTCCATGAAGGAGGCCTGTGTTCAGTTGTGGACGTTTAACGGCTGAAATGATAATGATACCTACGGAACCCTCGGTATGCCAGTCCAGCTCACACTTGTCCGGTTTTATTTGGATATAAAATATATCTCATTAGGGTCCCATTGACCCGGTTGTAAGCGTGTCGGTAAATTACCAGGATCGATCGAAGCTCTGATCCTAATAGATTTTTGTACTCCTTCATATCCCATCCTTCATCAAAACATATAAATTGTGTTTGCGAAATTGTTTTTGTATATTAAAATGGTTTTCGAAAGGTTTTTAGCAAAATGTATTTGTACATCAGAATAAACGTAATAATCATCATCATTATGACAGCCATAAAACGTCCAGTACTGAACACAGGCCTCCCTTATGGATCTCCATGAGGGGTAGTTGCCACGCTTGGTAGGCGGGTTGGCGCAGTACGGGATGTTGATACATGGAAATACTCTGCTGTCCATCTCCCAGAGGTATCTCTTGGGAGATTCTTACAGCATCCGCGGGCAAGAGAAGATGGGCAACATTCTTCTGCCGGCATCCCACGGCGAATGATATGAACATGAGATATTTTACAAAATAACTCATATTTATTTTAAAATTGAAGTAATGACGTTAATTACAAGGCTTTAGAACATTATTAAAAAGCCGTGTTGGCCAAGTGGGATGTAACCCCGACTTTCAATCCGAAGTCGTTGAGTTCGATACTGGCCGTGCACCAATAGGTTTTTCTTTCCTTAAATATATTTGCACATTTATAACGTGCTAACTTTGTCGTGCCGTGGGGTGCCGGCAGTAAAATGTTACCCCTTCTCTCCTGCCCGTGGATGCAGTAAGAGCCTGTTAAGGGATATCTCCGGAAGATGCCCATCTTCCGGATTTATCCCTTAGCAGCGTCTTTTCGTGTATGCACATTCCGTACTGCGCTCGCCAACCCGCCCGCCAAGCGTGGTGAGTATGGCAACTACCCCTCATGGAGATCCATGAGGGAGGCCTGTGTCCCTGTGTCCAGTAGTTGACGTTTTACGGCTGAAATGATGATTGACGATGATGATGATAATGATTATGTATAGATACTGTTGCTATTATAATGACCGGCATCAAAGCACGTTCCTTTCGACGCAAAACGCACGCATTTTACGTAACATGTCGAATTTCATAATAAAACGTGCAGTTCCCATAAAATGTCGCGTAACAGGATCAAAGGATTTGCTCCAAAGTGCTGCTTGCTGTTATGGCAGGTTTTGACGGCTTTCCAGTCGAATAATCCGTTTAATAGCATAATTCCTAAGCTATTTGTATTAACAGCGTAACCATGTACCGGGCGGGATGGTATACAAAAATCCAATAAAGTTTTTGATGTGAAACATTTTTTGGGGGGGTTTAACCCTTTCAGTGCCATTGGTTACATTTGTACTCATTCAGTTTTTTCTCAAAAAAAACAATATTAAGAGATTATTATATAATTGAGAGCGGCTGCGATCGTTTGTACATATTTATTTTATTTATTTAAACAAAATCCACAGTCCTTAATCTACATTATCCTAAATTACATATATATCCTACGACCAATAATGGATTTACATTATATAAAAGAAAAAAAATAAGCAGATAGTTATAGCAAACTTAAATTAATTTAAAAATCAAAACAAAAGTACTTAGGGTGAAAAAAAAGTAAATATTAAAACAGTTTTTTCATAGTAAATTGTTAGGTAACAATTTACTATGAAAAATAAAAATAAAATAATAACAAAAATCGAAAAAATTAGTAGTAACGCCATTTCTTATCGTTATTAAAAAGTTTTTGCCAAGTTTGTGCTAGTGGCCGGTAAAGTTTTGCAGAGTGCAGGTGAGCTGTTTAGATTATTTCTAAATGATAAGTTTTTGTGTGAAATACCTGTAGCAAAAAATGTTTATCGATGTATAGAAGTTAGTTGTTTATTTTTCTCGGAAAACTTGAAAAACGTTTATGGATACATTTGTACACATTAGGCCGTAACAAAAAATTTTAGGCCTGATTCAAAAGTTGTAACCATTTTATAAACCACGCGATTTTGTTTAACATAAAAAAAAGTAAAAAATGATTTATTGACATAAGTAGGGTGTTACAATTATTAATGAATCCATAGGCTCCCGAACTAGTTAATAACTGTGTTTCAGGAGCCAGTGGCTTCTCCAACAATCTGTGATAATAATTATGTCTAACTTAGGTAAATCTAAACAACATATGTAAGTAACATTTTGTTTAATTTTACAGATAAAAATAAATTACTTTATGGCAAAATGTTCACACTAGATGCATTCACGGTCTTGCGGGATGGAAATTTATCAGATTTCGCGATATATAGTATGTATATTATAAAAAAAATTACGCCTTATTCAAAAGTTGTAACCATCATATAACCCACGCGATTATGTTTAACATAAGTGCTTTTATAAGTTGCTTTTTTTTTTTTTTTTTTTTTATAGTGCTTTTTTTTATCGTATTAGTATTAATTTTACGTACCTACTTAAGCCTATTGTGGACTGTGGATCAATAAATGATTTTCTTCTTCTTCTTCTTCTTTTGTTTATTTTTACTGGCGAAAATAAATTACTTTATAGCAAAATGTTCACGCTAGATGCATTCACGGCCTTGCGGGATGGAAATTTATCAGATTTGGAGTTATCTTCTGACGACGAATACGTGAGTCCTCCTATTCAGCAACCACGTATGGGCGCTGATTAAGTAAGCCGGCATCAACGAGAATTCTACCCACCAGAATCTGATGATGATGAAGAGGAACCAAATCACGCACTAATTCAATGAACTTGAATTAGAGAGTGGAGCAATATCAACTCCAGACTTTGCTGATCCTGATGCTGCTCTGCTCGAGAATGAGTTAGGACAACCTAAAGAATAAGAGCAATATTATCATTTATTTTTTTAATTATAATAAAAAAATACATAACAGAATAAACCAGGTTATTTATTCCTTCCTGCGAAATTTATAACAGTGTTGTTGACTAAAAAGTCTAGAAAACTACACATAAATGATTTTTTTTGTATAGTCTTTTTTAATCTATTTTATGATTTATTTATAAATTGACATTTGAAAGCAATATTGCTGTCAATTGCCTGTTGCAAAACCTGTCGCGAGATACGTAATCACCCTGCGGAAGCCCCACTGACATTTTACAGCAATCGTTGCTGTCAAATGCCTGTTGCAAAGCCTGTCGTGAGATACGTAATCAAGCGGAACAGCATCCATTATCTCATATTTTGAAATACAATACGTGATGCAGATAAAACAGATATTTTGTTCACAGCCTTTGAAAATAAATAAGCAATTCCCGAAAAAAATAATCATTAATATAAAATCGCAAATAAAGGAAACATATCCATCCAACGAATCAATATCGAAATAATTCACTGCCAAAGAGATTTTCATAAATATTTTCTACTCTGTCACAGAAACGGCTTTCATACCTAAAATACTTTTCATTTGAACTTAGCCTTTATTCCTTGGACTGTAATACTTAAAATGAGTTGAGTTGTTGTGAGGTATTCGTGTTGAAATGGAATTTTGTCCGTTGGGATTATTTTGTTCAAAGACTTGGTGTTTATTGAAAAATAGTACATAATCTGTTATTTTTAATTTGGAAGACAGATATTTTGTGTTGCAAAATACAACAGAATTATAACATGTGAACATACCCGAAAGGGAAGGTTTTAGCCCATGAAAACAAGTAGTTTTAAAGGAAAAACATTCGAGAATTTGTATATTTTTTCTTATTTATGAAATATTTTTATTTATAATTTTACTAGTTGTTGTGATATGAAAATTATACTGAGGTCATAATCGGATTTTGATTTTTTTTTTATTTTAAATAAAAAATACCTATGGTTATAGGTATTTTTATTTGTACCTGTAACTCTTCGCGGAGGCCAATGACCCTGTCAAGAATCAGCTGGCTTTTAGGTTCCCATTTTCGTATAATCAGCTGTTGAAGTTAAAACTTACGTGGTATTTTCTTGAATGAAAATCACTGAATCCTAAAAAGTCGTAAAACAAAAGGAAAAACTTAGGATGGTCAGAATCACCCCCTTTCGACTAAGTACACATGATAATACACCCTGGAAATTAGGTGTGAAGTAAGTATTTTGGCCGTGGGGTAGCGGCAGTAGAATGTTACCCCTCCTCTCATGCCCGTGGAAGCAGTAAGAGCCTGCTAAGGGATAACTCCGGAAGATGGGCAGCAGCGTCTTGCCGTGTATCAACATCCCGTACTGCGCTCGCCAACCCGCCTGCCAAGCGTGGTGAGTATGGCAACTACCCCTCATGAAGATCCATGAGGGAGGCCTGTGTTCAGTAGTGGACGTCTTACGGCTGAAATAATGATGATGTTGAATTATTTTTTGCCGCAGAGTGCCTGTAGTATGATGTTGTCACTCCTCTCTTGCAATGCGGATGAAAGAATCTGCTAAGGGGTAGCTCCAGAAGATAAGTTGTAGCGTCTATCCGTGTATCAACATCCCCGCCTGCCAAGCGTGGTGAGAACGGAAACTTCCCCGCATATCCGATCCGGATCACTCTCAGTAGATTTCAATAGTCTTCAGTCTGATTTCAGCAGTCTGGATTTAGTGAGAGATTTACCTCAGTAGATCGATTTTTTTAAAACAGTAGTCAAATTATGGATCTAATGAGAGTTTAAACTCCCAGTAGATCTAGTATCGAAATTTATAACGAAATGGAGGAAGGCATGTGTCCAGCAGTGGACGTCCATGATGATGATGATAAAGTGTGCAAGGGACTCTGCCGTGGGGTGCCGGCAGTAGAATGTTACATACTCAAAAATTAGAACAAAACAAGTAGTCGTTTTGTGCCTTACCTTTACTTTGATTTTCATATTTAGTATAGATCCGTGATATTTTTATTTTTGTATATTATATTGCATGCAAATTGTTCTTGTTTAATTATTTTGTGTCTTACATTGTCCATATAATTTTATATTCAATGTTACGCCTCTTTTCATGCCCGTGGTTGCAGTAGGAGTCTGCTAAAGGATACCTCCGGAAGATGAGCAGCAGCGTCTTTCTGTGTATCAACATCCCGTTCTGCGCTTAGCAAGCCGCCTGCCCAGCGTGGTGAGTATGGCAACTACCCATGGAGATCCATAAGGGAGGCCTGTGTTCAGTTGTGGACGTCCATGACGATGATGATGATGATGACCATAGTGGTGTGCAAGGGACTCCAATCCATTGGTTGAATAGCGTTCGTTGCCAACCGCCCATTGGTCGCCCGCTTCAGAGAGTCCAATTAATCGGACTAATACTGCATTTTACATGCATCACTGGATTTACATAATTATTCAGTGGTTATTTTCGACATAAATAATGGAACAGCCAGTTAGTTATTTGTCTAGTATATCTCGAGTTTATTTGGAGTACTTGCGTAATAAGCTTCTTGTGTTATTTGAAAGGGGTCGACCTACACCAACAGACTGAGAACACATTTTTATATAGATCCCGTTTATACTATCATATTCACTTATCAATAAAAACACCGCCAGAAAACCTGCTTTTAAATAAAAAAATTGCTTGCAAATTGGTCCACTCGCTTAAGAGCTAAACAAAAAGAGAGCTAAGGCTTATATACCTTTCATATGATACCCCACATGACCTAGTAACTTACAAAACATTTTGAAAAGATTGATTTTGAAAGAAGAGATTTTTTTTTAACTTGAAGAAGATACACCTATTTCGCCCAACATCATCAAATATTCTTAGGTAACTAATCATCATCATCATATCAGCCGTAGGATGTCCACTGCTGGACAAAGGCCTCCCTCATTGATCTCCAGGAACTGCGGTTGGAAGCATCCTGCATCCAACACCAACCTGCGGTTTTTACCAAGTCCTCTGCCCATCTTGTAGGTGGCACCATCGGCCATCTGTTCTGCGCGCTATATGGTCTGCCCATTGCCATTTCAACGTGCTAATCCGTCTGGCTATGTCAGTGACCCAAGTTCTTCTACGTATTTCCTAATTTTTGATTAGTAAAGAAACCCCGAGCATAGCCCTCTCCATAGCTCATAGGTAACTAATCATTCTTACCTATTTCATCAAAGAATTAATTCTTCATACTAACACACAGGCATTTCATTAGTTTAACGACTTTGAACTCTACGTAATTAGTATTCATTCATTTTATCATTCATTTCAGCCGTAAAACGTCCACTACTAAACACAGGCCTCTCTCATGGATCTCCATAAGGGGCAGTTGCCATACTCACCACGCTTGGTAGGCGGGTTGGCGAGCGCAGTATGGGATGTTGATACACGGAATGACGCTGCTGCCCATCTTCCGGAGGTTGCTCTTAGCAGGCTCTTACTGCATCCACGGGCAAGAGAGGAGGGGCAACATTCTACTGCCGGCACCCCACGGCAGTAATTAGTATAAGAAGCGTTTTAAACTTTAACACTTGCAGCGCACGGAACCACTACAATTAGGAGCTATTAAACCGCGGAATAAAATCACCCTTGCACAAAAATCGCGGTACCGACAGCAGAAAAGGAAAAGTAAAAAATAAAATATACATATATAGTTAATACGGAGATCGCTGTAGTGTTATAACGTCGAAGATTATTCCGACACGTTAACAAAATAAATAGTATACCTCACGTTAATTTTGAAAGTGAAATAAAAGAAATTGTTCGTACTTATGTGATAGGTGGAAAGGGTATTAAACTTCACAAATACTATGCCCAGCAGTGGTTCACTACTGACAATGATGACGTAAAGTAAGTTAGCCTTAAATATGAAACATGTGGATGATTTATAAAGCGTCAACAATTGGTATTCATGCTGTACAGGACTCTACAGTGCCTGGGACTTTGTTAGATGGATTAGACTTGCTCACCACACATCTACATACCATCGTCTCAGCAGTTACGACCCCTTCCCGCTAGGATAGGCAGATAGGTGGCTATTTAGAACTTCCTTAGATACCCTGTTTTATTATTGAATAAGGAGTAAGTTTTTTTCTTCATTTTAATAAAGAACATAGTGTCTTTCCTCTAAATAGCGACAGTAAAAAAATGCCACTGAATTCTATTTTTAATGTACTTTACTTTCTATATTCGGTCTTTCTGTAGTCGTTATTTTATGTGACATGAAGAAGTCAGTAATCTGCTGACCGTACAGATTACCATTTGGCTGTACCATAAAGTTAATAGCTAGTGATTAGATGGAAAATCTGATAATGCTTATAATGTCCCTCCTTGTCCGACATCGGGAAAAGTCAGTTAAAAAAAGTAATGTTATTCATTCAAAAAGTTGCTTGAATGAGTTTGTCCAAAGAGGTCTATACATTGCCCGTAAAAATATTATAGAATAGACATACCGTTATTGAGATGATGGCATCTTAGTTTTGGAGTTTAGTTTAGTGAGGGACTAGATGGCGCTGTGTATACTAAGCCGCGTTTTTTCTATTTGCCGTGGGGTGCCGGTTGTATAATGTCACCCCTCCTCTCATACCCGTTACAGTGGGCAGCAGCGTCTTTTCGTGTATCATCATCCCGTACTGCGCTCGCCAACCCGCCTGCCAAACGTGGTGAGTATGGCAACTATATGAATCATGGAGATCCATGTGTGAGGTCTGTGTTCAGTAGTGGGTGACATTCTACTGCCAGCACTCCACGGCGCACTCTCGAAATCGCAAATGCGTAATACCATATATTTTTCTGGTGACGCTACCACTCTGAAACGTAAATTATGGCTAATGGATTTGGGCCCTGGGCGATATCGGTGCATAATTGCATCACAGTACCTACGGTGATCGTCGGATTTTAATATAATTCCGAAATATGTGCATTTTCCGCCCTAAATCTACGTGGATTTCGACGAAAAAGTGTAGTTAAATGCGTCATTGCGGTTCGTCGATATTAAAAGTGTGAAATTTAATATAAAATTTTCGTCGCATGTGTATTTTCAACCTCATGTAATGAGGAGGGATGAGAGTCGTATAACAAAAAAGGTGATGAATATGAAAGATGGATATAACGGAAGAGGGAGGCCAAAAAAGGCATGGATGGACTGCGTAAGGATGATATGGCTAAAAAAGGTGTGAATGAGAATCTGACGAGTAATAGGGCGGAATGGAAGAAAAACACAATGGGGCCGGGACCCCACCTGGGTGGGATAAGGGCAGGGGAAAGAAGAAGTGTATTTTCAACCTGAAATAATTATGTAAAAGTGGAAGGTGTCCGATCTCTTTAACCATTTGTTTATATTTGACATTATTTAATTCTGACATATAAATCTTACTGTGAAATATAATTTTATTTTGACATATTTTATTTGACTTATTTTGGATAATTTTACATTGACTTTAAAAAGTCAATATTTGGCATGCATCAGCCATTAAAAAGAAAAGAAGAAGAAGAAAAGTCAATATTGTAAACATCTATTTTTCAATTGATATGGCATGTTTGAAATTTTAATTCCTAATTTTATTGTTGTAATTAATGATATTGTAAATCTTTGTTCTATTTTTTATGTATTAGCGAATTCAAAATTATTATTTTATTATTGTTATAATTATTATTAATAAAGTTATAAGATCCAAGCTGTATAAAATGTGTACATGTAAGCAATAAATGAAATATGAAATATAAGGCGTTTACTACTTTTACTTAAGGTCATTATTAACACATATTTAACCGGGTATTTATCGCGTTATTACCTTTAATACTGCCTAAAGCATTTTCATAAAAAAGGTAAACAATCCTGCAACCCAAGTTTAGTGTTTAGACATGCCTAACATAGGCTTAAAAATATTTTTATTATATATAGAAAAACACCCAGAACACCCTGAACAAATATCTGCAGATCGTGCAGAAATTTGTCCCGAGGCGGGAATCGAACCCGCAACCCCCTGCGCCACAGAGCTCGTCAATGTTAATACACGGAAAGACCCAGCTGCCCATATTCCGGAGATATCCCTTGACAGATTTTTAGTCCATCCACAGGCAAGTGAGGAGAGGCAGGTTCTACTGTCCATGGCAAACATAAAACATGTTCTCATTTCTCTGTACATTGGTTATTAGGTTAATTTAAAACAGGAAAATAAAACATTTAACACGAAAAATTTAATCCTGATAGATTAACATAATGTACAAGTAGGTAACCCTAAAAGCGATTTCCAACACTAAAAGGCGATCTCCGGACCCCTACACTGCTTAAACGCGTTAGACCCAAAGTAATTTTCAGTAGTATAATCTTGCCTATTCTCGCTTGCCCGTGGATGCAAGAGAGGAGATGCAACATTCTTCTGCCCACGGCAAAAAAAACAATACTCTTTTCTATGAAACTTGGTTATTAGGTTAATTAAAAACAGTGAACGAAAAAATATTTAACACGAAAAATATAATCCTGAAAGATTAACCTAATGTTCAAGTAAGTAAGCCTAAAAGCGATTTCCAACACAAAAAGGCGACCTCCGACCCCTATACCTACTGCTTAAACTCGTTAGCGCCAAAGTAATTTTCTGTGTAAAAACGTGATACAAAGAGTTTTGAAATTATGATGACTTTGAAAGCGGATATCCGAGTGCACTTACAAGATACGCCAAACGAGCCACTTTTACGGCGGAACTACTTTCCGCCTGCTTGTTCGTTCGAGGTCGTTATTATTTTTATTTATTACTAAGAGCCTGCTTAGGGATACCTCCGGACAGCAGCGTCTTTCCATGTATCAACATCGCAAACTACGCTCGCCAAACCAAGCGTGGGGAATATGTCATTTCAAGAAGTGGTCCTTTTAAGAAGTGGTCATTTCACGAAGTGGTCATTTTAAGATGTGGTCATTTCACGAAGTGGTCGTTTTAAGAAGTGGTCCTTTTTTAATGTGGTAATTTCTAATTGTGGTCATTTACCGCCGAAAGGAATATGGCAACTACCCCAATGGAGATCCATGAGGGAGGCCTGTGTTCAGTAGTGAACGTTCTACATCTGAAATTATGATGATGATAAACATACGTGTCATAATAACGAATCATAATAAAATATGTATTCGTCCAAATATTTTCCAAAGATTATAAAACCGGAACTTACGAAAGTGGCGGAACCGAGACGGAATGACAGGTTTTTTTTACATTAATAGTATTTTTATAGCTATCCGAAAACACTGCCAGCGACAGAATCGAGATGAACAGACAGTATCCGAGTGCACTTAAAAGATACGCCAAACGAGCCACTTTTATGGCGGAACTACTTTCAGCCAGCTTGTTCATTCGAGGTTGTTATTAAGAATTTATTTTGGTGGATGAAAGTATTTACTGCGTGAATAACCATTGCGTTTTACGCAGTAACCCCTCTTACCCGTGTGTGCAGTAAGAATCTTACAAAGGATACTTCAGGAAGATGGCAACAGCGTCTTTCCATGTTCAAGAACCCGAACTGCACTCGAAAAACTCAGGCGGGTTGCGTTCCGAAGCTTGGTTTGTATGGCAACCACCCCCTCAAAATCCCAGTCTCGTCAAAATTGGTCCAGTCGTGTCGGAGATAATCCGGGACAAACAGACAAACATATCGATTTTTTCAATAGGCATCGTAAGGCCTTTGCATCTGTTAAAGATGATTTATACAGCGTCAGCAACTGCTGTACAGGACGCTATGTAGTGCCTGGGACATTATTGGATGAATTTGGCTTGCCTAGCACCTATATTATTATATACCTAGGTGCTGGCCAAGCCAATTTCATATCAAAAATCCTCTCAGCTTAGTGAACTATTGGTCAGGGTATAGAACAGGTCAATACGTCTGAAGCTAACTAAGCCGCGAGTTTCCTCACGATATTTCCTTCACCGTTAAAGCACGTGTTGAGTGCACATACATTTTTCAAGAATAAAAATCCATTGGTATCGAACCCCCGACCTTCGGAATGAAAGTCAGGGGTACATACCACTCGGCCAACACGGCCATTAGGTATCGTATATAACATTATATGAATTTATACAAAAAAAAATGTAACTGCCTCCGTCGCTTAGTGGGTCGTAGTGGTTAGTGGGTCGTTTTGTGGTCGTAGCGACTGATACGCAGGCGGCAGCGTGTTTGAATCCCGTCACGGGAAAAATATTTGTAATTGTTCTGCAGGTATAATTTGTCCTTAGTCTGGATATTTTTCTATGTGTGGTAAGTATGTAAATACAAAAAAACTATATTTAAGTGTAACATCAATTATCTGGTACCCACGATTGTCTGGAGGACTGGAACAACGTAGCTCAGGATCGAGACATATGGAGGCAATGGGGGAAGGCCTTTTCCCAGCTGTGGGACACACAAGCTTTGCTTACTTTGGGGCTAGATGGTGCAGTGTGAAATTTTCAGCGTTATTATTTAATTATTGTAATGCAAATACCGTACTTAATTGTTTGGTTGAATCGCGGGGGATATCTAGTACAACTTAAAATAACACAATCAAACAATTAGGTGTTAATTAGTATAATTACAATAAATTAGTACAATGGGCAGCCTTCTAAAATCCTATACAAATCTGAAACATATATGAATGTAGAATGTAATCAAGACCTAGGAGAGCTATAACGGTTTAGCTAGCTTTTTTAGTTTCGAAGATATCGTCGCTGAAATAAGTGATCCGGTTTACGAAACACACCAAGTTAATACCTGTTACATGTTTTGGTCAGTTACAGCGTTTTGGGAAACTACGTTAGGGTTTTCTCATCACACATACCACAATGCTTAAAAACGAAAGTTTTTAATCAGTGCGTCCTACCCGTCATGACCTACGGTGCCGAAACGTGGACACTTACGGTACGGCTGGTCCACCAGTTCAAAGTCGCTCAGCGAGCTATAGAGCGTGCTATGCTCGGAGTCTCTCTGAAGGATAAAATCTGCAACGAGGTTATCCGACAGAGAACCAAGGTCGTCGACATAGCACATAGGATTAGCAAGCTGAAGTGGCAGTGGGCTGGCCATATCTGCCGAAGAACCGACAACCGTTGGGGTAAACGAGTTCTTGAGTGGTGACCGCGGCTTGGTAAGCGTAGTGTAGGACGACCACTAGCTAGATGGAGTGATGACTTGCGGGCGGTCGCTGGTAGACGCTAGATGCGGCATGCTGAAGACAGGGTGAAATGGCGCAGATTTGGGGAGGCCTATGTCCAGCAGTGGACTAATATAGGCTGATGATGATGATGATGACATGTTTTGGTAAACGCAAAAACACACGCAAACTTCTTATAACCAGGGCCACGAGTAACTACTGAACACACAACGCGTGGCAAGACACGCACGGCCTAATTTATTTAATAAATGTACTTCGTTTTAAGGTGGACGGTTTACTACTCACATTAATTGTACGTTTAAAATGGTTCCCGGAAAGCCGTATAACATCACACCTTCGTGACCTCTGTGGCGCAATCGGTATAATGTATTTTCAACGCAAAAAAAATAAGTTTACTACTTCTTCTTCTTTTTTTTAATGGCGTGAGAAAGTTAACATTATGACTATTTATGACACTGAGATATAAAATAAAATTAATTATGTCAATGTCACACAAAATTTATTTTATTTTGAACTCATCAGATTGACGTAATTTATTTTGTACCTGACTGTCATAATTATAAATGAACAATAAATATATACATACATAGTACATCAGTGTCGAATTCTTTAAAGTTTTTTTTTTAAACGCTTATTAGATATAGGATAGCGGATTTGTTATTATAATAGTTATGACTTATGTTGTTCATTTAGATAATATAATGGATTTCCGCAAAGTCACGCCCGAATAATATAAACTCTTAATAATATTACATGATTCTTTTTTTTTTATTTTACTTAGCTTTCTTGTTACTGTTTAATACCAACATTTTTATTGTATATGTTTATATGAATTAATGTAATATTTGTGCGCTTCGGCGCAAGCTGTAAGCTGTATGTTTTTAATAAATAAATAAATAATAGCCGGCTGAGACGCGGGAGTTTGATTCTCGCCGGGGGACGAAATGTTCGCTTAACTGCAGATATGCGTCTCTAGTCTGGGTTTATATATGTCAATTATGTATGTATTAACAAAAACGTTTATAAATACAAGACGGCTTACACCACGTACCTTATTACCATCTTGCTGACGTTTCAGGTTATGTTAGGTACGTGGTGTAAGCCGCATTATATTTATTAAATAATTTCAAGCCACGATAATTTCAATTCAAAAAAGTATATATTTATCTCACTGGGTATCAGACCCATAGCACAATATATACTTTCTTTGGCTGGACGGTACTACGAGTGTGTAAAATGTTCAGCATTCTTAATATTACCTATTATAACAAAGTATGGTGTAACTCGCGAGGTACACAGTGATCATAAGGGGTTGTTGCCATACTCACCACTCTTGGCAGGCGGGTTGGTGAGCGCAGTACGGACGCTGCTGCCCATCTTCCGGAGGTATTTTAATTTTACGTGATCAAAATAGCTTATAGCTAATAATATCTATTTCTATAAGAAACGTTGAACAACACCGCAAATATTTGGTAGCAATCCATAAATACAAACAAAATGAATTTACTAAACGATATGTGAAACGAGGCGGAGCAACTAATAAACAAAAACAAACACACAAACAAAATTTCATGCAAGAAAAGTGCTCGGCAAACTCATGCAGACATAACGACAAACATTTGCTAGAACACATTTAGACTTACCGACACGACATTGGAAGGTATTACGACCTCTTCGGCTTAGTTCGTCTAATAGGCTGAAACGCATGAGGGCCAGAAGACAAAATGCTACAACTGCAGATTTATTAAAAAAAAAATTGGTAGCCGTAAAACGAGCTTGTGATGCAGTAGAATATTGCCCCTCATCTTGTCAAGTATGGCAAGAACGCCTCATGATCTGTAGGTCCATAAGGGAGGCCTACGTCTAGCAGTCGACATCCTACGGCTAATATGATGATGATGAACACATGCTTGGAATGTCGTGGGGTGCCGGTAGTAGAACATTGCCCCTCCTCTCGTGCCCATGGATGCAGTTAGAATCTGCAAAGAATACGTCCAGAATACGGGCAGCAGCGTCTTTCCTTTTATCAACATCCCGCACTGGACTCTCCAACCTGCCTGCAAAGCGTGGTAAACAATCCCGCATGGAGATCTATGAGGAAGGTTTATGTCCAGCAGTGGACGTGATATGACTGAGATGATGATGAACATAAGTTTGACTTGTTTTGGGGCCAGTTATTGATGTGTGAAATGTCCACTATTTTAATAATTTATTAATCTAATTCACTAACGGGTAGTTCCCATAATGTTCTATAGAACAAGACGTTATCGGACAGAATAGCATATTTTTCTGTTATTTTGTATTATGGAACGTGTAATACTTTTATTTCTCAAATTGTTGTACATGGTGTATTATAACATATGTACTAAACCGACAGAGGGTAATTCTGACCATCCCATGGAACAACTTTTGTTCTACGACTTTTCAGGATTCAGTGATTTTCATTCAAGAAAAGACCACGAAAGTTTTTACTTCAACAGCTGATTATACTATAATGACAGCCTAAATTCAGTTGATTCTTGACAGGGTCATTGACCTCAGCGAAGAGTTGCCGTACAGGTACAAATAAATACCTATAGCCACAAAAAGGTTTTCTTTTATAAATAAGGTAAAAAAAACTGATTATGACCTCGGGATCATTTTTAAATTACACCATCTAGTAAAATTATAAATATCATCATCATCATTCCAGCCGTAAAACGTCCACTACTGAACTAAGGCCTCCCTCATGGATCTCCATGAGGGGTAGTTGCCATACTCACCACGCTTGGCAGGCGGGTTGGTGAGAGCAGTACGGGATGTTGATATACGGAAAGACGCTGCTGCCCATCTTCCGGAGGTGTCCCTTAGCAGGCTCTTACTGCATCCACGGGTAGGAGAGGAGGGGTAACATTCTACTGCCGGCACCCCACGGCATAAATATATATAACATTTAAAAAATGTTATATATATTTATAATTATACAACTATAATTATACAAATACGAATTCCCAATTTTTTTCTTCTAAAACTACTTGTTTTCATGGGCTGAAACCCCCCCCCCCCCCCCCCTTTCGGGTAAATACACATGTTATAATACAAGTATATATAAGACAAAGTAAATGAGGCTTATTACCACGACATCCACAATTTAAGTACAGTCTATAAGCAAATTTGTATTGAAAAGTACCAGGCAACCATTATAATATAGGAGGTTCAAAATTTTATTTGACGAAAACACAACAATGAAAATTCAGATTATCCTATCAATCATTGGCTTCTAGAAAATAATATTAATTTATTGTGGCACTTGACACAGTGACTTATTCGATTGATTTGATTGTCTCACTAAGAATTTTCTTTAAACTTGAGATTGGCAGTAATGATTGCTCGATACTATACATTTTTTTACATTAATTATAAAGAATTTCCTCTTTTAAACCCCCGACAAAACATACAACAATAAGTTTGACCACTATGTGTGTGTGTTTGTCTGTGGCACAATATTTCTATAAAGAGTGGACTGATTAGCATACAGTTTTTTATTTAAAAAGCAGGTTTTCTGCCGGTGGTTCTTAAACATATTATGCACAAAAAGTCAAAAACATCCTGTCGGATCGCTAGTTCGATGTGCCAACATTATGATTGTTTTTTTTTTTTTTTTAATAAGTATTTATCTTGTGTTTTCTTTTTAGTTTTTGTTTTTTAAATTTATATTTTATAATATGTTAGTATTAGTTTGATAGTTAACTTCAGCAAGCTATATTTAGTTTTTTTATGCGAAGACGTATAATTGGTTCGTGTATATTAAATAAGTTAACTATTATGATTATAAAACTGTTTGTCTTCCGAATGAAATAAAATAAATAAATAGTTTATCAAAATCGGTTTAGAAGTTTTTAAGATATGGTGGCTGAAATAGGGGATGAATAATCGAATGTTTATAAATATACCCAACTATAATGGTATCAAATGAAAGGAAATAATATTGAGAATTCAAAACTTAAAGTTACGTAGAAATCGATCCAGTCATTGATGAGATATGGGGGTTGAAAGTAGGGGTGAACAATCGAATGTTTTCAAATATACCCAAGTGTGGTATCAAATGAAAGGGCATGATGTGTGAATTTCAAAACTAGGGGTACACATTACAAAAAAAATTTGGTAATATCAGAGAATAGGGAAAGTACGCCGTGGGGTGTCGGCAGTAGAATGTTACCCCTCCTCTCCTACCCGAGGATGCAGTAAGAGCTTGCTAAGGGACACCTCCGGAAGATGGGCAGCAGCGTCTTTCCGTATATCAACATCCCGTACAGCGCTCACCAACCCGCCTGCCAAGCGTGGTGAGTATGGCAACTACCCCTCATGGAGATACATGTGGGAGGCCTTAGTTCAGTAGTGGACGTTTTACGGCTGAAATTAATAAACATGTGAAATACTGAGGCCTTTTCTAAACGAATGTCTCTAATAATAATGGGTAAGCACACGACTAAGCATTTAATTATCACGCCGACGGGGGTCCGTGAGGGCACTCGGAAGCAAACCACAATTACACGCGAACTTTTAACGTGTTTATTTTGTTGTTCCCCTTTAGGCATTTTATACATTTCATCATATCACTTAATCATTACTAAGTATTATTATCACTACATATTATAAAACAAAGTCCTCTTTCGCATCTGTCTGCCTGTCTGTTTGCGATAAACACATAAACTAGGTACTGAACGGAACCATTTTCATGCGGTTTTCACCAAAAAAGTTTTGTAAGAGAAAGGTTAACTTCTGTTTTTATTTTCATATCATATAATACCTACTCAGTTAAACCATAATATTATTTAAATTTAAGTATATCTACCTATATACATATGTATGTACAACTTGAAGACACTATTTGTTAAAATTTGAATATATAGGTAATTTATTCACAGTTCTATTTCATTTCTACATTTCGAGCCCATCCCTTACAGCCAATCTCTCAGCGATCGTTGCGTTCTTGTCTTTAATCGCCATCTTCAAGGTTTTACAGTAAAATTAATTAAGGTGCAAGGGTTTTTCGTGTTGACACACGGAAAGTCGTTGATGTCCATCTTCCGGAGGTATTCTTACTGCATCTACGGACAAGGCAACATTCTGCTGCTGGCACCCCACGGCATGTCTAACTATTATCAACAAACATAAGGTTTTCTAATTGACAATAGCCAACCATTGTCAATTAAGGAATAGGATTCTAATGGTGATAGAATTGTTAAAATCGTTCCAGTAGTTTTTTTTGGAACCTATTCAACGCATACAAAGAAACAATTAAAGCTTTCCTCTTTATTATTAGTGTAGATGTAGATAATTCAAATTAAGCAGAGCTTGTGTTATGTACGAGTACACCAACAAAGTACCCTTTAGCCAATTTAGCCGTATCAAAGAACAAGCTTTTTACCGTAATGCTGTTTCCCCGCAACATTATGGCCAAGAAACAACAACTTCTCTAAAGAGAATTCAACTCGCAGACGGTAAACCCCATAAACCTCGTAAACGTACAAAATACCCAGTTGGAACTACATCCAAGAGTGGTATTAAAGCTAGCCAACTTATCCTTTGAAAAAGGGCATTAACATAACAAGTTTGTGCCTTATCTGCTGGCCGTCCAAGCGTGAATGTCCGGGCGGCCTTAAGGGCGCTACACACCTAAGCCGACACTCGGCTACAAGATAGATAAAATACAATAAATATTGAATTGAGACGAGTTCTGTGGTGCAGCGGGCGAAGGTCCACCTGCGACGCAAGAGGTTGCGGGTTCGATTTCCGCCTCAGGACAAATGTCTGTACGATCCGCAAATATTTGTACAGGATGTTCTGGATGTTTTGTATAATAAAAACTATGTATATATCTATGTAGTATAATTTATTATGTATATCAGTCATCTAGTACCTCTAACACAAGCTCTGCTTTGCTTAGAGCTAGATGATGCTGAGTGAATTGTCCAGCATTATTTATTATTTATTGCATTAGCAAAAGCTGTTTCGCAGAAACCATAGCCCTCCGACACTACATAGAATGTATTAAGTCGAAATGATTATGTTTCTATGTAGTCAAATTAGATATCACTCATAACATAATTTTTTGATAAAAGATTTTTCATGTCCTTGAAATGTTCTACCTGAGTGTGGTTAAATACTAAAAAAATTACATTCCTTATGAAGTTGCTAAGCTAATAAATAAATGCTAATTTATGAAATAATAAAACTGTCTCGCAAATTCCTCTCAGCTTAGAAGTAAAAAGAGAATTTCATCAGAGAAAAATCGTAAGTAAACATACCATTAATTTCTGCTTCCCTCATAAGTATAGCCGATCTTTTATTAATATATAGTTTTGATAGAATATTCTCGTAAAATAATATATGTTTTTCGGCAACCCAACGGCATTATCAAAAGAAAATATCGAAAGGTTAAAGTTAGATACTATTTGCCCGGAGCGAGGCTTTGATGTCGCACTCTTGTTTTAGGGATACCTTGTAGTGGTTCGCTTGTTTTGGTGATCCATAAATATAAGGGTTTAGTGAGCTTGAGACGTATTGATGACGTACCTGTTCTTTTCTCTGATAATAGCTGACTAAGCTGAAAGGATGGTGTAGGTGCTGGGCAAGCATAATCCATCTAACAATGTCCCAGGCTTTACAGCGTCCCGTACAGCATGATTACCAGATGCTGACGCTGTATAAATCATCTAACATTTTGCTTTGTAATTCTTATATTATACAGGGTGTATTGTTATACGTTTACTTAGCCGATAGGGGGTGATTCTGACTATCCTAAGGAACAATTTTGTTGTACGACTTTTCAGGATTCAGTAATTTTCATCCAAGAAAAGACTATGAAAGTTTTAACTAGCTGATTATACAGATAGTGACAACCTAAACGCCAGCTGATTCTTGCCAGGGTCAATGAACTCCGCGAAGAGTTGCTACAAATAAAAATACCTATCGCCACAGAGGTCTTTTTTTCAATATTTATAAATCCAATTTTGGCCCTAGGATCTTTTTCACTTAACACCAACTAGTAAGATTGTAAAAAAATTAACACAAATGGAAAAACAAACGAATTTCCGATTTTTTTCCATAACAAACTACTTATTTTCGTGGGCTGGTTCCGGGTTAGTACACATAGAATACACCCTGTAGAAATGAAACTCGCAATAAAATAATCACGGCATCATTAAGACTCAAAGTATGCACAGCTTGTGTTATAGAATATTAATAATATTATAGATTAATAATAATATTATAATAAAGAATATACATAATAAATATTAGAATCATCCCAGAGGACTGCTGTCCACGTACACGGCTGGACATAGGCCTCTCTCAGGGGTCTCTAAGGTCATGAGATGTCATATACGCCATGCTTGGCAAGCGGGCTGGAGAGCGCAGTATGAAATGAATGAATGAATGAAAATATTGTGTACAAAAATTACAAATAAAATATTACAAATCAAGGTACAATAGGAGGTCTTATCGCTCAGAAGCGATCTTTCCTTTATTGAAATGTTGATACACAAGACTCTGCTGCCCATCTTCCGGAGGTATCTCTTGGCAGTTTCCTGCTGCATCCACGGGCAAAAGAGATAATAAAATAAGATAATTACGCTATAAAGTCTTGGTATATAGTTTAAAATTATGACTTCACACCGCGAAAGTTTACCAAGTTCTACTACTAAATGAAGAGACAAGCCGAAGGCCCACCTGGTGTTGGATGTGTAATATCAAAATTTAAATAATAATTAATAATTCATAAATTAATATATAAATAATACTGGACACACATAACACCATCTAGTCCTAAACAAAACAAAGCTTGTACGATGAAAACCAGATGATTTATAGTATACTTAAATACTTTTTTGTACTTATAAAATACAGAAAAATACGACCCCCCAGACACGGTTCAAATATATGCAGTGCAATTACTAATATTTGTTCCGTGGCAGGAATCGAACCCTTCTGCGTATCAGTTGGCTACTAAACCAACTGAGCCTCAGAGGCATTTACTTCCCTCTTTTTCAGATAAAACATGATTCAAATAAAATGAGTCAAGATAACTAACGTCGGCAGGCAAAGTACGAGTCGAACTCGCGCACTTTCGCGATTCCGACGCGATTTCTTTCCGTACCATACGTCCGTGAATATTTCAACAGGTAGACTGTTGCTGTTATTAATATCGAGTAAAAACGGTATTAAAATCACTTTTGTTGCATGGCCCCCCTTTAAATATTTGTTTTATTTTATTATTTATTTTCAAAATGAATGTTCAACTAAATATTCTGTGAATATTTCAAGCGTATACCTCTTGCCATTATAAATATAGAGAAAAAAACTGCAAACAATCCCGTTTGTTGTATGCCCCCCTTTAATATTATTTTTATTCTGTTTTAGTATGTGTTGTTATAGCGGTAACAGAAATAGGTACATCGTCTGTGAAAATTTCAACTGTCTAACTATCAAGGTTCATGAGATACAGCCTGGTGACAGACAGACAGACAGACAGACGGGCAGCGGAGTCTTAGTAATAGGGTCCCGTTTTTACCTTTTGGCTACGGAACCCTAAAAATGAGAAGAAATCCAACCGTTCACAAAAAAAAACCAAAAAGGCTGCAAGATTAATTTATACCAGAACTTAACACGAAAACAAATTTTAAAACATCGGTTGTGACATTTTTTGTTATTACGCAAAAAGTTTAACCTCTTCAGGGCGGTTTGAGGTTAACATTTTTTTATTTGTTGTCTGAACTCTTTTAGCTTACACCTAAGGGACATCTAAGAAAGGGTTTAGTTTAATTACTGCACAGGTTTGTTGCAATCATCATTTCGGCCGTAAAACGTCCAAAACTGAACACAGGCCTCCCTCATGGATCTCCATGAGGGGTAATTGCCATAATCACAACGCTTGGCAGGCTGGTGGCCCTCACAAAATCTTGAAGATCTATGTGGGACGCCACTGTTCAGCAGTCGACGTAGACTGCTGTCCTTCGGCTGAGAAGAGAAGCAGAATGTTATTTTGTCTGCCTCGGCGCATGTTAGGCACGCTCGATGTCTGTACCTCTATATACCTCTATAAAAGTGCCTTTACACGGTATCTTTCTGAGAATGCGTATTCTCCATAAGAGTAGCCCAAGTCTTGGATCCTTTTAGGTCGAAAATGGTATTTTGTAAATTTCCATATAATCTAGACTCAATGTAAATTTACAAGATCCCTTTTAGTATCCACATTCGACCTCAAAAGGATCCAAACTTTGGACAACCCTAATGGAGAATCCTTTGTATTTAAATGTTACCAAAGTTTTAAAATTTCAGCCGTAAAACGTCCACTACTGAACATAGGCCTCTTATGGCTCTCCATGAAGGGTAATTGCCATACTCACGCTTAGCAGGCTGGTTGGCGAGCGCAGCACGGGATGTTAATACACGGAGAGACGCTGCTGCCCAGCTTCCGGAGGTATCCCTTAGCAGGCTCTTACTGCATCCACGTGTTTGGTAGTTTGGGAACCCCGAGGCTACACAAACTACCAAAGTTTATTTAGTAATATCTATTAGTAATTCTTTAAACGCAACTCTAAATCTCAGGTAAAATACAATGATGTCGTCAAACAAAATGAAACGAGAAATCCCACCGTTAGAACAAGAAGCCCAAAAAAGCTGAAAGATTAATTTTTACAAAATTTAACACAAAAATAAATTTTAGAACAGCGTTTGTAGCGAATTTTTGTAATTACGAGATAAGTTTCAACCTCTATAGACGGTTTGAGAATAAAAACTTTTTGTTTGTTGTGTTAACTCTTTAGGAGTTAAAATTAGTCAAATTAATGCGGTTAAATTTAAACACTACAAATTCTCTTAATATCTTAGGGTAGCACGAAAATTTTGAATCTTTATAGTGCTTAGGTAAATACTAAATAGGGATTTTGGGGAATTTCGAGTTTCAAGTTTTTAATATATTTGTAACTAGCTTCTGCGTGCCGCTTCGGATGCGTTGTACCCGAATAAAATTAGCCTATGTGTTAATCCTGGTCAACATCAATACGTGTGCAGAGTTTCAAGAAAAAAGTGCAAAGAAGAGGTAACAAACCTCCATCCAAACAAACTTTCGGCATAAATTATTATTGGGATACTTATACATTACCGACAGTAGCCACAAGCCCTTGCCTGTGGATGCAGTAAGAACATGCCAAGGTATACCTCCGGAAGATGGACAGCATTGTTTTTCCATGTATCAACATCCCGTACTGCGCCCGCCATCCCGCGCGCCTAGCGTAGCGAGTATGGCAACAATCCCTTATGGAAATCCATGAGGGAGGCCTTTGTCCAGCATAAGACTTGAACAGTGGCCGTGGGGTGCCGGCAGTAGAATGTTATCCCCTCTTATGCCCGTGGATGCAGTAAGAGCCTGCAAAGGGATAATTCTGGAAGATGGACCAGCAGCGTCTTTCCGTGTATCTACATCCCGAACTGCGCTCGCCAACCCGCCTGCCAAGCGTGGCGAGTATGGCAACTACCCCTCATCCATCTATGAGGGTCGCCTGTGTTTAGTAGTGGACGTTTTACGGCTGAACTGATAAGACTTGAACAGCAGTTCTACGGATGAGATGAGAATTGAGTAGTCCCTTCTTAAATGTTGATGAAATGCCATAAACCTCTATAATCTCATTTACAAAGCATTGTAACTCTCACCAACTACAAAGTAGGATTCATCGCGGCGTCACCACTGCGAAACCACACCCAGCCTTATTTGCTCATTGTCTTTGCTCATTAGAATGTCAGTGGATCTAACAATTTAATTCGTGCCCTTCTCTACCATAAACCTCTTGTGCTTATTAGTAAATACGGTGATACGGTTTAAGTGACGCATTATTCGCTTCATCATTTCAGCCATAAAACGTCCACTGATGAACGCAGGCCTCCCTCATGGATCTCCATGAGGGGGTTGCCATTCTCACCACGCTTGGCAGGCAGGTTGGTGAGCGCAGTATGGGATTTTGATACACGGATAGACGCTGCTGCCAATCTTCCGGAAGTATCCCTTAGCAGGCTCTTACTGCATCCATGGGCATGAGATTCTTACATTCTTTTATTCGCTTACATTGAGCAGAATTTAAGAAATAGTGTGGAATAATGAGGTACAAGAGGCAGGTCAAAGAGGAAATGGGTGGACTGTGTGAAAGAAGATTCTAAAAGGAAAGGTGTGAGTGAGTGACAAGGAAAACATGTTGTGCCGACCCCTCAAAGAATGGGTAATGGGAGACTGATGAAGATGACAATTTATTTATTTTTTATTCGTAGGAAAACCAACAGCAATATATCCGGGCAAGAGCGAGTTGGACTCGCGCACTGAGGGTTCCGTGCCATCATACAATATAATATATGATAAAGGCAGTTTATATTTGTATGAGAACCTTGACAGCGCTATCTCTTGTCTGATAGCGGAACTTATGTAGATTAATTACACTTTCGATGATTTCTAAAAAACAACGCCAGTTAGAGAGTTCGTTATAATTTTTCTGTAATCTTTACCTACACCTATATTAGCAATAAAAGTTTCAGAGGATAAAAGTCTCTGCAAACTTGGGAGATAAGGGGGGAACGCTATTTTTTTCAACGTTTTTGTAAATAAGTCAAGAACTATACGTCAAAGCAACAAACAAAACAGCAAAACTGAAAACTGTTTATTAATGCGCAAATGAATACCTTTCATATGACACCACACATCCCCTATTAACTCCATATTTTTTTCAAAAACCCCATTCCACCCCCCTTGTCTAATAAACTTTGCAAATTAGTGAGTTCGCTATAGAGGTACATTTTAGATACACTTCTATTAGCAATAAAAGTATCATGGGTTTATCTCTGCAGACTTCGCTCGTTTCATACATGCTATAATTAGTAAAAAAGTGTTATCTTTAACCATTTGTGACAGACACACAGACAAAGTGATTCTATAAGGGTTCCTTCTCACCATTTTGGCCCGGAACCCTAATAATATCTTATTATAAAGAACCTAATAAGGTCTAAATTGCTGAAGGTCAATTAGAGGTTTTCTCTCTCTCGTCTCGTCTAGAAACTCCGGTTTAAAGGGTAAGGGGGCCGGTGAACTTACATGAAACCTTACAACTCTGCCTCAGTGTGACGAGCGCAATGCAATGCAGCGTTGGTCACATAGTCACATGCTTCGTGACGTGTCACCGCGGTATTGCAGTTGTGATAGGTAGAGGTTACCGCTGTACATCAGGTGGGCCATCGGCTTGTCTCGTCATTAAGTTGTATAAAAAAAACATAGAGGCACACGTGTTTTTTTTTTCGAAATGACAATATTTGTTGTTGACCGCAGATGGCCATGACAATGTTACCGGACTATGGCAAGCGCAGAGGGCACCCAGCCGCAAAAGTTAGGTTGGGGCAACTAGCTTAAGGGCACCACATAGGTTCGAACCACGGTTAGGACTGTTGTCAGATTTTTATATGTAATGATGGTTAACGTCCAGGTGTAAAACTAACTGCACCTTAAAATAGAAGAGTGTATTCTTCGGCCTCGCCAGCGAGACCGGTTCTTGAATGTGTTCCTAGCAGCTAGTGTAGGACAGGTTGACGTCACCTCCGAGTTAGCGGCGGTAGGCTCATCAACGGGCAAGCCGAGAACATGTCTCGGTAGACGGATTTAAGTAAATTTAATAATCTAACAACGATGTGTCGCACGTAAGTGACCACAACGAGCAGTATGTGGTTGCGGGAAAATCAAATATGCCGGCGACGCGAGCATGTCTAAAATTAACCGTGGCTCATCCTTTCGTCCTAACACATACATACCTTGCATGGAACCTTCACTGCTGCATACCGCCTCTGTATTTGCGAGGTTTTAAGCTATTGCTTTGATAGAAACAACTTCCTTTAAGGTCCTAGTCGCGGAGGCAAAGTCGTCAGTGGGCGCGGCATAAATGTATGCTATCTCACCTGACATAGTGTGTTTACCCGCGCGCTAGAATGAAATGCACAATGATTCATTCCTAAACCGACCGCGCAAAAATATGTGAATAGACTTTTAGCACAAGGGTTATTATAGAAAAACTTGAGTGTAATCTTTTCAAAATAACATTAATTTCAACTTTTGAATAATTAAACTATGTGGGAACGGCGTTTATTTTTGAGTTTTCTTTCTCCTTATATTATTCAGTTTCGTCCAAAGTTGGGCTAAAATCAGTGTTGAAATACGAATGTTTAGAAGCTAGTATTTTTGAAATAAATACCTTTTTTACGATTCAGGGTACAGAGGAATAGTTACAAACACAGTTTATGACGAGATAAATTGATATAATCCTTAGTGTTGGATGGTTAACGTCAAACAGTGGAGTAGTTACCCTTCCACGTTTGTATGGAAAGAAGACTCTTGTATTGTCTAACGCAGTATTAAACGACTGCGTTAAAGGAAGTTGTTTATTGTCTAATGATGTGTTTAATTAAGAAATAAACCGGTCAACCGTGGCCCGCCACGCCACGTATCTAACAAAATTGATTTTCTTCATAAAACCTCGCGTAGAGTACTTTGCATGCCGCGTTAAGTTGATCCATTACTAAGCCCAGTCTAACCGCATTTACAGGCAACGTCGCCGCAAACCCCGTACACTCCTTAATCTAAAACTACTCGAACGCATTAATCCAACATTTTGTCTCAAAGAGAATTCCTCCCGTTTAATTTGCGAAGACGAACGTGCCGAAACAGTGTGTTTATGTGCTATAACGTTTCTTAGTTATTTGCGAGTATCGCGCTCGTGTTACCGTTACGCCGTGTGGTCTATGCTACGGCCTTGTTACGAGTGTCTTTACTGAATTTTAATTATCGTGGCATTACTTAATAAATATAATACAGAATAGTGCTCATGAAGAAGGGCCTGTAAATGGTCTACGAAACGTCAGCAAGATTATAATAAGTTAGGTACGTTGTGAAAGCCGTATTATATTTATTATGTATATTTACTGATCTTATACAACAACTTTATACCGACTTTCAATCCGAAGGTCGTAGGTTCGATACCGGCCGTGAACCAATAGATTTTTCTTTTTTGAAAAGTGTAAGTTCACATTTAACACGTGCTTAACGGTGAAGAAAACATCGTGAGGAAACCCGCGGCTTAGTTAGCTCCAGACGTATTGACCTGTTATTTCCTCTGACTAACAGCTGACTAAGCTGAGAGGATGGTATAGGTGCTGGGCAAGCCTAATCCATCAAACAATGTCCCAGGCACTGCAGCGTCCCGTACAGCATGATCACCAGTTGCTGACGCTGCATAAATCATCTATAATAGATGCAAAGGCCTTACTTTAGACAGCAAACATTATACACAATAATGCCGGGTGGTAGACGTCGTCCTGCCCACTGATTTGGAGAAGTACTGACAGCAGCGCCATCTACCTGGTTCAATTGTGTTGGTCTAGCTGTTTAGGAGGAGTTAGACGTAGCCCGCACCGCTGCAATCATTTTGTTGCGCGAGAGTTTTCATTTCGCTATAAGTAACTCGTAAGATATTAATTTAAATTCTATTGTTTAAGGCGCAAATATGTTCTATGTGAACTAACTAAGATGTTTACAAACTCATTTGAATACATTTTCATACCATGGCTCTTTAAAAAACTTTGCAATTAATGCATACTTTTTATTATTATTTTTATAAAGAAAAATAATTACTATGAGTTAACAATAAAAGATAGGCATATGCTGTCGTTGACTTTTTTATAGACCTTTTCTACTTCTATACATCCTTGCACTTAACCGGCGCACGCCAGGTTCGATTCCCGCATCGGGACAAATGTCTGTACGATCTGCAGATATTTGTTCAGGTTGTGGATGTTCTCTGCTTAGCTTGGGGCTAGACGATGCTGTGTGAATTATCCAGCATTTTTTTGTCTCCGTGTCTTGCACCTTACGGCACACAAAAGCATAAGTGCGCGTTACAGACATCTCTGTCACGAGCTCAGCGTGTTACCGTCACGTGTCCCGCTCGCTTCTGGGACGTCTCACGTCTTACTCGTATTTTACTCAGAAATATTTTTGAGTCCGACAAAAAACGGGATGTTATAAGTTTGACCGCTGTGTCTGTCTGTGGCACCGGTAGCTCTTAAACGAGTGGACCGCCGATTGTCACTTTATGTTTAGGGTTTCTCTTTTTTTTGATAATTTGTTTAGTTTAAGGTGTGCAATAAAGCATTTTCTATCTTCTATCTATTCACGGTATTCCCGTATTAACATCGCCAATCCGCCTGTCAAGCGTTGTGAGTATGTCTACCCCTCATGGAGATCCAATGAGGGAGGCCTGCAATCAGTAGTGGACGTTTTACAGCTGAAATGATGAAATGATGAACGTAATCCATGACATACTGATTGTTAGATTGTTTTTTTATTGTTAACTACGCTATAAATACCCGACAATCAAAAATGGTAACAATCATTTTAAAATTGTCTTTAATTAGTGTAATTGGTACGTGTATCGTTCTTATCAAAGAAAAACAAATTACACTTCGTAAAACTTAGCTTGATTACTGCGACTTATGACAAATGACTCGAATAGGGCTGGGACGAAGTTGAAAATAATAAATAAATAATGCTCACACAGCATCATCTAACCCAAGCTAAGCAGAGCTTGTGTTATGAGTACTAGATAACTGATATACTCATACATTATACAGACAGATATTTTTTTTATTATACCTCTATACAGAATAACATCCAAAAAACACTGAACAAATATCTGCCATAGAGACATTTGTCCCGAGGCGGCAATCGAACCCGCAACCTCTGGTGCCACAGAGGTCGTTGAAAATAATGACGGTATATGGTGGCTGCCGTGGGGTACTGGCATTAGAATGTTATCCTCCCTCCTCTCATGCCCGTGGATACAGTAAGAATCTGCTAAGGGATACCTCCGGAAGATGGGCAGCAGCATCTTTCCGTGTATAAACATCCCATCAGCGCTCGCCAACCCGCCTGCCAAGCGTGGTGAGTATGGTAACAACCCCTTATGATCAGTACTTGGATCTCCAAGTCCATGAGGGAGGCCTTTGTCCAGCAGTGGATGTCCTACGCCTATGATGATGATGATAATGATGATGATATGGTGGTTACGATGACTCATGGGCATCACTCATCGTGCCGTATGATGTTGGGTCATTTATCATCATTTCAGCCATACAATGTCCACTACTGAACACAAACCTCCATCATGGATCTCCGTGAGGAGTAGTTGCCATACTCACCTTGTTAGCAGGCGGATTGGCGAGCGCAGTACGGGATGTTGATACACGGAAAAACGCTGCTGCCCATCTTCCGGAGGTATCCGTTAGCAGGCTCTTACTGCTTTTATGGGTATGGGAGGAGAGGTAATATTCTATTGCCGGCACCCCACGGACTCTACCTCTATATAATACGACTTTCACCTAACTAATTATCATCTTGCTGACGTTTCGTAGACCATTTAGGGGCCCTTCTTCGTGAGTATCGTTCGTGTCCGCCGTGAAAGGTGAAGTTAGATACGTGGTGAAAACAGTATTATTTATTTTATTTTATTTATTTAATAGGACATCCAACACAGGGTTACACATAATATACATAATACTAAGGACTAAATGTTAATAGCCTGGTGCTCCCGTAATTACATTATATTACATTATATAAATGATGTCAAGACAAGATAATTACAATTCAGTGAATCTAATATAATAGTTACTAGCGACCCGCCCCGGCTTCGCACGGGTGCAATGCTGAATATATTACAGAATATACCATCGCGGACTTTTTTGTAGACCTTTTTAAGGTGTTCAATACTGTGGTACATTATTTTTAATATATTTATAATATCTCGCCAGCTTTTGCAATGTAAGCGCAAAAAATGTGTTTATTTACGACCTCACATTAGATACCTCCAAAATAACCAGTGTTTCTCTACTATATTATGCATGTATTATACGAGTACGTATAAATAAACTTTCCTCTTGAATCACTCTATCTATTGGAAAAACCGCATCTAAATCCGTTTTGTAGTTTTAAAGATATATTGTTTTTGTAGCTGCCTGTAATTGGGAGAACACTAGCTCATGATTTTTATTGTTTTTACTTTTGTAATTTTTCTTTGTGTATCTTCTGTTGGTAGCTCAATTAAATAAATAAATAAATAAGATCTAAGAAAATATAGGGACAGACAGCGGAAGGCGACTTTGTTTTATACTACTCGTATGTATTGATGATTGATATTGATAAGCCTATGTACAAACATATAATTTTTTCCGGAAGAGTTTCCTTATAAATATGTCAACTCCTAAATCCTGTAATCGCGATGAAGTACAAACACCTAACGAATTACAATTTGAAAAGTTCAAACGACTCATCTGAAACTGATTTATTCGCTAAACATTCGTAATTTCAGCGTGTATACAAAAGTTTGTAGCCACGCTCAAACTGTATTTGCTGGAGTATTAGGGTTGGCGATGGATAAAAAATATATGTTAATTTTTTTTATTTCGTTCCTACGATTTTGATTTTCGGGTGTCGGCAGTATAATTTACGGAGGTATGTCTTTGCAGATTCTTACTGTATATATATATATTTAGCCGTGGGGTGCCGGCAGTAGAATATTACCTCCTACCCGTAGATGCAGTAAGAGTCTGCTAAGGGACACCTTCGGAAGATGGGCAGCAGCGTCTTTCCGTATATCAACATCCCATACTGCGCTCACCAACGCCTGCCAAGCGTGGTGAGTATGGCAACTACCCCTCATGGAGATCCATGAGGGAGGCCTTAGTTCAGTAGTGGACGATTTACGGCTGAAATGATGATGATATATATATATATATATATGTGTAATGGGGTGCCGGCACTAGAATGTTAACCCTCCTCTCATGCCCGTGGATGCAGTAAGGGATGGACAGCAGCGTCTCTCCGTGTCAACATGACGTACTGCGCTCGCCAACCCGCCTGCCAAGCGTGGTGAGTATAGAAGCTACCCCTCATGGAGATCCATGAGGGAGGCTTGTGTTGAGTAGTGTGTTACGTGGCGAATGACACAATTAATTTAAAAAATAATTTTATTAGAATTTGAACTTAAACTTAGGTACAATGAGAATTTAGAGATTTAGGATTACGAGACGTGACGAGTTTGAATTGTGAATTAGGAGTGTCACGTTCGAGTTGAGAAATAGAAGTGTAGTGTTAAATGAAATACAGAGCTTTTATACATGGGACCGTGGGATAAGTAAACATAATTAAGGGTTGTTGTGAAGTGGAAGAATACTTGAAAATAGTCGTAAACAAAAATAAGGTCCTTAAGACTAATGAGTTATTTACAATACAATTTGGGAATGAACCTATTGATAACAAAGAATGTATTAGCTAATTAGGGGAATTACAGAGTTAAGGTATTATCTTATTTACTAGTGTAAAGGGCGATATGTAACATCTCCCCCCTTAGAATAAAGATCCGGCATTAGTGCCTGATCTTTGGGAATGTGGCGAAGATGGAGTGTTCTCGATGTCGTCGTCTTCGTCGTCCGTTACGCAGGAATTTGGTTGATTGAAGGATCGCAACGGGATCGCAACTTGAGTTGTACGTTGTCTTCGTGAGTTGTCGAAACAATTGTTGAAAATCTGGATACAACCTTCGCTTGATGGTCTTCTTCTTCTTCTGATAAATCCGTTCGGACATCTATTACATAGTTTTATTAAGATGTAGGATAGAAGTATGATGCCCGTCGTAAAATAAAATATGGATAAAATTGAATTATGTTGCTCGATGAATGATTTTGATTTTGACGTCGCTTGGATTTTCTTCAGTTCTTCTGAATATTTGTCGAGATGAGCTTTAATTTTATTTAGAGAATCTAGTGGCATCTCGTTAATAGCGATTGGCAGAAGATGTGGGATTTCGATCTTCGTCTGGATCTCGAAACAGTCGTCCGTCCTTATATCGGGAATGATGATAGGATTTGTGATATTTTCCTTTGTTGATTTGTAGGCTGTTAGTGTGCTATAGCCCGTGTGTAGTTTGCATCCTTGAGGTAGAGTTAGGATTCCTGAGCCTTGAAGTTTATAGTTGGAGACTTCATTTCCGCAGTTTAGAAAGCAGTTGGTCTCGTTGTTGAGGATGTAAAGCCATCTGTTGTCGAGTGGTTGAAATGTTTGAACTGCCGCAGGGAATGTTGTTATTATGCAGGAATCTGGAATTTTCGTCTCTTGGCTGAATAGGATTTGCATTTCGCAGATGGGGCGTTCTTTGGAGTCATATACCACGAGGTCCTTGCAGATTCTTGATTTTGTCGAGAAGGTTTTGCAGTTATCCAGCGAACTTGTAGACGCATAATATTGTCCACTATGATCAGTGGCCAGATAGATATGCTCTGGGAGAATGGTGGAATGGAAAGAGGAATTAGGATGTTGGATTGGGACTGAATATATATGATATAGGGTCAGAGGATCATTCATGACTAGTGGGAATTCTAAAATATAAACTAAACGATTTGAATATACATATGCTGTTAGAGTGGAAGAATCTATAAGGGTGTGCAAGTTTTCAGTTGTTACTGAGGTTACAAGTTTTTTATTTGTTCGAATTTTGTTGGAACGCAGAAGTTCTTCGAATAATCTTTCAGAGTTTATGATTGAAGGATGTAAGATATTAGATTTAGCAAAAAGAATGCTTGATAGGCAATCATCAATTTCATTTTCGAGACTTGTAACTAGTTCTAGAATTTGTAGGGATATAGTAGAAATATCTTCGCTAATTTTTAAATCAAAAATGAGATTTTTAGTTTTGTTGAGATGTATATTTAAGCGATTTATGTTTTCATTTATGATCTGTTCATCAAATGAGATTTTAAAGATAGTTTCGTTAAAATTTTTAATTGTTGAAGAAGTGATCTGTAATTGCTTTGACATTAAATCCGTTAAATCGATTTCTTGTTTTTCAAGTTTATCTATACATTCGTCGTAGCGCTTGGCATCCTTCGCATCGGGTGTTCCTATCAGCCATTTTAAAACGGAACCAAAACCGTCTAAGAGTTCGCGAGTTTTTGCCTAAGTACATGTTCAGTTCGCTAAGTCTGGATTCAATTTTTTTAAGATTTACATTAAGGAAAGATTTTGTTGATTGGACATTGGGAAAATTAAGATATTGAGTTGACATTGTTTGAAAATTGTTTGAAAGACGTAGTAAGGATTCATGGGAAATGAAGAGGGGTTTTAAATCGCGATATATTATTAATTTCCATGACTCTTCAGTCACGAATAATTTGCCTTCCTCGTTATATAAGATACCCGCATTGGAGTTGAGGGGTTGAGTTAAATTTAGATTGGCAACGATTCCTGTGGTTGCCCTGTAATAGAAGAAAGTGTCGAGTTAGTCTTAGTTTTAGCGCTACTTAACTTAGATTTAAAATAGTTTCTTATATACGTATAGAGTTTGTAAATAATCATACAGACTAAGAGTTTGATTAAGGAACAAATTAAGAAATTGTAAATATAGCTTGGTTCTTGGAATATTTGTGTAAAGGACATGGTTTGAGCTGCTGTATAGCGGCAAGTCCTGTAAATAAAATAATTGGAAATTACTCTAGACTAAACCTACGAGTTAGAACTTAATTTTTAGACTTAGATATTTAAACCTAACCTAACTTAAATAAGGTCGCAGTCTGTTTGAATGTACTAATATACTTTTACCTGCGCCTTTGATAACGTAATTTGCATTAAAACCTACACGTATTACTTCAAAAGGGCCTTCCCATTTTGCATCTAGATTGTTTGGATTAGGGACCCTTAACATAACTTTATTTCCTACTTTATATTCAACATAGTTTTTAATTTTACTATCATAGCGTTCTTTAGCTTTTTCTTTCATGCTTTCTAAGTTTTTAAGAGCGGTATCCCGCGATACTCTGAGACGTTCATTTAGATCTTTTAAGTAATCGCATGCTGTGTAATCAGGAATTGGTTTAATGAAATAAAATGGACGAGGCTTATACCCAAAAAGAAGTTCGTGAGGTGTATAGCCCGTGGAACTGTTAGTCGAAGTATTATGACACATGATTGCAAATGGAATTATTTGATCCCAATTTTTGAGACGGCGATTGTGGTACATGCGAATGTGATCGCGTAGAGTAGCATGAAATCGTTCAAGAGCACCATTAGTTTGAGGATGATAAGTCGTGTTAAATGAGTGATTTGAACCGAAAAATTTCATGAGTTGTTTCATGACGTTGTTCATGAATTCGGTGCCTTGATCTGAATGGAATCTCTTTGGAACTCCATAATGTTGGCAAAAGTGAAGTAATTGTTGAGCTACTGTTATCGCTTCTTTATCAGGAATTGGATAAGCTTGAACATATCGTGTTAGTTCATCTTGAAGAGTTAGGACATATTTATTATTATTTTCACTGATATCTGAATAAGAGACTAGATCCATTGAAACTCGTTCGAAAGGTTCGGTTGATTGGGAAGTTATAATCATAGGAGCTTGGAATGTTTTTCTTTGAATTTTATTACGCTGGCATATAACGCAAGATTCGACGTAAGTTTTTATGTCATTTGTCATTCCTTTCCAAAAGTATAGATCTCTAATTTTCTTCGTAGTTTCGACTATACCTCGATGTCCTGAAAGAGGTTCATCGTGATAGGTTTTTAGGATGTTCGGGATTTCTTCAGGTTTAGGATAACTGACTTTGTTTTCGCATATGGTGATTTCACAGTCATAGCTTTCAGCTAAATATGCAGAGATTTGTAATTGTTCATTGTTGGCTAATTTGCAAGTGTGGTCATGTTTAAGATCAGGGACATAGAGATGGGAAATTGTATGTCGTTGAAGACAAGAAAGGAGGGCTTTGAAATAACTTTCTGAATCCCATGGATCGAAGTGATTTGGTCTTGTACAGCAGAATATAAGATTTTGTTTTTCATTTGAAATAAGGAGATCTGTATCGTATAAGTTTTTGATTTTTTGAATGTAGGGTTCTATCCCGGAACAAAGGCTTAGGGCTTCTTTAGATATATCATTTTGATCTGAGAGATTGCAAGATGTCGGAATGAAGACATTTTTATGTCTTGGATCTAGGAGTCTATCAGGAGAGAATTTGATTTTGGAAGATTCGAAGCATTTGAGTTGATCTTTATCTAGAGTAGTGAAGTGTTCGAAGTTAATTTGAAGATATTCATCTGTTGTGGATTCGCGAGGGGAATTAGGCGGTGAATCTGTTAAATCGATGATGTTAGAATTCATTATTGGTGGACGAGAAAGGGCATCGGCGTTGGTGTTGCTTTTACCTGATTTATGTTTCATTTCGTAGTCGTATTCTTCAAGTTTTAATCTCCAACGTACTAAGCGACTACCTGGATCTTTAACATTCATGAGCCATATAAGTGGTTTATGATCCGTGAGGATTTTAAACCTTCGACCAAAGAGGTAAGGTCGGAAATGCTTTACTGCCCAAACTATGGCTAGTAATTCACGCTCGATAGTGGAATAGTTCGATTCTGCTTTGTTTAAAGTACGTGAAGCGTATGCTATTGGTAAATCTTTACCGATTTCGCCTTGTGAGAGAATTGCGCCGATGGCATATTTTGAAGCATCTGTTGTTAAGTTGAATTCTTTAGTAAAGTCGGGGTATTGTAAGATAGGGGTCGTTGTAAGTATGTCTTTGCAACTATCTAAAGCACGTTGTTGTTCTTCGCCCCAAATAAAGGGAACGTCTTTTTTAAGAAGGCTTGTCATAGGTTTTGTGAGTTTGCTGAAATTTGGGATGAATCTACGGTAGTAACCGGCAAGACCTAGGAATGATTTTATGTCTTTGCATGATTTAGGAATTGGAAAATCTCGAACAGCTTTGACTTTGTCTGGATTTGGTTTTACACCTTCACTAGAAATTATGTGACCTAAATAGGCAACTTCTCTTCTCATGAATTCGCATTTATCAGGTTGGATTTTTAGACCATGTTTTCTAAGGCGATCGAAAACTTCAGTGAGTTTTTGTTCGTGTTCTTGGAGGCTAGAAGCGAAAATAACGATATCGTCTAGGTAAACAAAGCAGCGTTCACCTTGAAGTCCATGGAGAACATTGTCCATGGCGCGTTGGAATGTCGCTGGTGCATTTTTTAGACCAAATGGCATTCTTAAAAATTCATAGTGACCATAAGGTGTGTTGAAAGCTGTCTTAGGAATATCTTTGGCGTCCATTTCGATTTGATGAAACCCAGAAGCTAGATCTAGAGTTGTGAAATAGATTGAGTGACCTAGTTTATCTAAAATGTCCGTTATGTTGGGTAAAGGATAGCTATCTCCGATTGTAACATCATTTAGTTTGCGATAGTCTATGACTACGCGCCATTTTTGTTTGCCTGTCGCATCTAATTTCTTTGGGACAATCCAGATGGGACTACTCCAAGGAGAAGTGCTAGGTTGAATGATGTTTTGGTCTAACATTTTCTGAACTTGAGTTTTGACTTCTTGTTGGTGAACGAAAGGAAATCTATAAGTTTTTGTATGGATTGGTGTTTCTGATGTAGTAGGTATCGAATGTTTCGTATGATTCGTAAACGTCAGAGGCTGTCCTTCAGTATAGAATATATCGGAATAGTCACTGACAGTTTTAATAAGAGAGTCCTTTTCTTCAGCGTTAAGATGTTCTTGACGAATGAGATCGTTGATCGAATTGATGTTGTTAACCGCGTTTGTTAAATTTATTTGGTATGTAAAGTTTTTAGTTAATTCGTCTGATGTTATTATGGTCGCTCGGACCTTTGGAATTGACATGATTTTATCGTTATTGCTTGAGTTTACACAAGTGATTAGAAATTTATTATCTTTGACTGTTACTAACGCATTAGGAATAGAGATATCATCATTAATTTGTTGTTTTTCAATCACCGCGTATCCGTCTTGGATATCTTCGGTGTAGCATGTAATAACGGTTTCAGATCGCTGGCCTATGAATTGTTCGTCTTTGTTGTTTGTCGATACCTTATCACCGATGTAGAATAATTTATATGTTCGATCTCGAATTTTCATGGATTTTGATTGGACGTAGATGTTGACATTGAATTTGGACATGAAATCGTTTCCAAGAATACCGTCAACTTCGATGTTGAGGTTAGCTACATGGAATTTGAATTTAGGAAAGTTGTCTAATGATATTGGAGCTGTGCCGAAGCTTTTGATCGAGGATTGGTTGCCTGAAATACCAAAGATTGATACGATGTTCGATACATCTAGAGGTGCCGACCCTATTTTCGCCTTGTTTATGACCGAAATAGCGGCTCCTGTATCAATAAGAAGTGTGACTGGCCTACCTTCAATGTGGAATTTGCAATGCAAAAGATTTTCTGGAGGCACATTGAGCGAGGAAATAGTAATCGAGTTAGGAATTTTTGTGTCGTGAGATTTAGGTTTTGATTTAGATTTAGAGTTTGATTTGGAGTTTGATTTAGAGTTTGATTTAGATTTTGATTTAGAGTTCGATTTTGAGTTAGAGTTTGATTGAATCGATTTAGTAGATTCGGAAATTGAATTTGATTGGCTTGGTAGATCAGTTTGAGTGCTAGCATCACAAAATTGTCTCCGATAGACTGGTCTGTTTTGTGGTACTGGACGACTCTCGCTGAAAGGAGGCATGGTCACTTGTCCCCGATGGACTGAATGAAATGACTCATGGTCCTTTGACTTTTTAGGTGTTGGTTTTACCAATCTAGTTGGAGCGCTTCTGTCTCGAGGCTCGAAATTTGGTTCGGGTTGGGGTTCGACATCTGTGTCTGGGCATTGGTATAGGATGCTAAAGCGGTTTCCGAAGGAATGCCCATCTCTTCGGCCGCCTGTGAGTTTAAATGATTTACTTTTGTAGGTAATGTCTGACGTGGCTGTGTATTGGGGTTCGAAATGGGAATAGGATTGAATTTGAATTTTGAATTGTTGTATTCCCGTTTGCGGCATTCTACGATTAAATGCCCTGGCTTTTTGCAGTATTTGCAAAATTTATTGTTTAGCGGTCGCTGAGGAATGTTTGTTGGCATATTTGATTGAATGTTATTTGGGCGAGGGGTGTTGTTACGGTAGAGCATTTGCCTTGCGTTATTCATGTTTCTAATTTTTTCTTCTTGAATAGCAAAGTTTCCTGCTTCTGTTAGGGTAGAGACAGATCGTACTCGTAGCATTATTCCGATGTCGGAACTTAGACCGTTTACGAAAACGTTCAGGGCTGTTTCTTCGGCGGTCGTTATTCTGCCTTCAAGAGAATTGTCGTGGATTTCCGTTGTTAGTTTTTCGACTAATTTACTGCGACAAATGTCTACTCTATGGAAGTATTCAGTTATAGATTCGTTGGGTTTTTGAAATAATGACTGTAGCTCTAAATGGAGGTGTCCTATCGTTTTTGTCTGCGAGTATTTTTGAATTAGAAAACTCTTTACGTCCGTCCACTGTGTAAAATTTCTTATGTGGACGTCCGACGAACCTGGTCCCGTTATTTTATTAAGTAGATACGTTAGCAGTATTTGTTCTTGGTTAATTGATGAAAGTTTAAATGCTGAATCGCACGATCGAATGAATTTATAAACTTGTTGGGAATGATTCGTGTCGAATTCCGGAATTAGTGTAAGCAATACATTTAGATTGATATCCATGGTGGATGATTCCTGCTTCATAACCTTAGAGTCGAATGACATTTTGGTTGGGATAATATTTGGAGTAAGATTAATTTCAATTTTTATAGTACAAGGGTGCAATTGAGATTAATGAATGATCTTGGATTTCAGGAGTTGGATGTTGAGACAGGAGTTAGGAACAGAGCATAAAAATTGAGCCACTTACCACATTAACAATATAAAAATGCGGATGCACATTTAGTTTTCGGTTCGGCAGGGAGTCTTAAAACCTTTCAGGTACCGTTGCTTGCGTCTTCTGTTTTGACCGTAGAAACGTTGTCCCCGTCTTCCGCAACTTGCGTGTATCCTACCGGCTGCGCCAAATTTGTTACGTGGCGAATGACACAATTAATTTAAAAAATAATTTTATTAGAATTTGAACTTAAACTTAGGTACAATGAGAATTTAGAGATTTAGGATTACGAGACGTGACGAGTTTGAATTGTGAATTAGGAGTGTCACGTTCGAGTTGAGAAATAGAAGTGTAGTGTTAAATGAAATACAGAGCTTTTATACATGGGACCGTGGGATAAGTAAACATAATTAAGGGTTGTTGTGAAGTGGAAGAATACTTGAAAATAGTCGTAAACAAAAATAAGGTCCTTAAGACTAATGAGTTATTTACAATACAATTTGGGAATGAACCTATTGATAACAAAGAATGTATTAGCTAATTAGGGGAATTACAGAGTTAAGGTATTATCTTATTTACTAGTGTAAAGGGCGATATGTAACAAGTGGCCATTTTACGGCTGAAATGCTAATGAGTGACTGTTTTCACGGGCAAGTACAACGTTTTATTTAGCTTGTAAAATTAGCTTGAAAGTTTGTTGACAATCGATTTTGTCACATATAAGTATGTCTTTTGTTTTAGTAATAAAAAATATTATTGTATTAATAAATAGCAATGATGCTGTACGGGACACTGTCTGGGACATTGATGGATTAGGTTTGCCGAGCACCTTTCCAGCTTAATCTGCTAGACGCACATTTGTTTGCTATTAATCAGAGATTTTGTGACAGATGCCGTGAGGTGCCGGCAGTAGAATGTTGCCCCTCCTCTCTTGCCCGTGGATGCAGTAAGAGTCTGCTAAGGGATACCACTGGAAGATAGGCAGTAGCGTCTTTCCGTGTATCAATATTTAACACTATGCTCGCCCGCCTGCCAAGCATGGTGAGTATGGCAACAACCTCTCATGATCAGTACTTGGTGATTCATGATGGAGGCCTTTGTCCAGTAGTGGACGTCCTACGGCTAAGAAGATGATGATTATGAAACAAGTTTTATGTTAATTTGTTTACATATTGGGCGCAATTACGCGTCTATCTCACATAATAACAAGCGTAAGAACAACTCGTGCATTTTAAAAGAAAATACAGTAATTCTAACAATATCGCTCTTAAACACAAAACAAGTATCCCCTAAACCATTTTCCACAGCCCTGTACCGCGGGCAGTTGCGCCTTAAACCGGTTTAAAACTTTTCGTTACATCTGCCCCGCAACACAGATATTTTAACTTTATGAAAACATTCCCGAAATTATTACGGCGCTTTTGTCTTATAGTCCGATTTTACGGAGCCAGTTTCCCTTTCTATATTAGTCACTGTTCAATTTAGTCTCTTTAGAGTTCCGTAGTACAACAAGGAACCCTTATAGTTTCATTTTATCTGTCTTCGGCTTTACGAAGAGACTATTAGGAAGACTATTACTACTAGGTTGTGGGTTCGATTCCCGCCTCGGAACAAATGTCTGTATGATCTGCAGATATTTGTTCAGGGTGTTCTGGGTGTTTTTCTATATATATATTAAAAATATCTATCTATGTAGTAAAATGTATTAAGTATGTCGGTCATCTAGTACCCATAACACAAGCTCTGCTTAGCTTGGGGCTAGATGATGCTGTGTGAATTGTCCAGCATTATTTATTTATTTATTTTTTAGTCCTAGAAAGCTGTAATCTTGAATGGACACATATAAAAAATCTTCTTATCTTAATTTAGTTTCGGAGAAAAAAAAAGATGAAACTCTTGTATGTTTTTAATGGTTAACTGGTACATTGATATTGTATGTACCATGACTTCCGTTAATGGAACAAAATAACGAAAGGAATGGGACTAGGGTGAAATTATCGCTCAAATAAGTGATACGGTTTACCAAACATAATACTTTAAGCCGAAAACTCAATTAATGCCGTGGGGTGCCGGCAGTAGAATGTTGCCCCTCCTCTCTTGCCCGTGGATGCAGTAAGAGCCTGCTTAGAGCTACCTCCGGAAGATGGGCAGCTGTGTTATTCCGTGTATCAACATCCCATACTGCGCTCGCCAACCCGCCTGCTAAGCGTGGTGAGTATGGCAACTGCCCCTTATAGATATCCATAAGGGAGGCCTGTGTTCAGTATGAATGAATGAATGAATGAATGAACACTTTATTGCACTTAAAATACAAAAAAAATAAAATTATTTGGATAAATATATCATTGTACAAATTGGCGGCCTTATTGCTCAAAGCAATTTCTTCCAGGCAACCTACAGTACCGAAGAAAGCAAGTAGTGTTACGGCTGAAATGATGATGATGATGATGATGAATTAAACCTGTTAATATGTATTGGTAAGTAAAGTAAGTGTAGGTATGTATGTGTTTGAGAACGTATAAGAAAGTAAAACAATATACATCAATTTCCTACAACAGGTCTACGTTTTACTATAAAAACTGTATACACCTGGCCTAATTTGTAGACTCGCGTCGCAGAAAGACTGAAGGTAAATACGCGAAAATATAACCCAATATTGTAATAAACTGTTCAATTCGCTAGCAGATGCTTGAATTTTGGCAAAGGATGATGCCAGGAAATGTATGAACTCCGGTAGCCTTCTCCAATAACCTGTTCTACTATATATGTATGTATATACGTATATACAGTTTGTTACCCCTTCAAACAAAAAATGCCGGTCAGATTAAGCTGAAACCGTGCATAAGCCCTGCGGTGCCGGCAGTAGAATGTCGCATATCCTTTTTTTTATCTCGTTATGTTTTTGTATTTATTTTGTACAATGTTTGTTTGCACGATGAAAATATATGAATATGAATATAGAAAATAATGAGCCGTGGGGTGGAGGCAGTAGAATGTTACCCCTCCTCTCCTACCCGTGGATGCAGTAAGAGCCTGCTAAGGGTCACCTCCGGAAGATGGGCAGCAGCATCTTTCCGTATATCAACATCCCGTACTGCGCTCACCAACCCGCCTGCCAAGCGTGGTGAGTATGGCAACTACCCCTCCTGGAGATCCATGAGGGAGGCCTTAGTTCAGTAGTGGACGTTTTACGGCTTAAATGATGATGATGAATGTTTGTTTAAGTATAGTATTGTTTGTTTGAGTTTGATGTTGTTTTATCGTCCGTATGTTTATTCTGTTATTCTCCTTTCCTGTCTCCTTCTTTCCATGGTCGTGAAATCATTTGGGGCCCTAACTGAAAACCAGCGTAGCATCTGAGCCCGGCCAGGTGCTACACAATGCTGAGTTAAGGACCCATTTACCCGCGCCACATCCTCTTCTTCCTGTCCGGATAGTAATGTTTTATTGAGTCTTTTTGTATTTTTGTGTTCTCTATTTATATTTGTAACTAGAGGGTAGGTTGTGCGCGAGCTGCTTCGCCGCACGCGGTTAATTTTTAAAATAGTCGAGGGTAGGTTGTGCTCCGCAGCTCGCGAAGATTGGAACGAAAAAATAAAAAATATTGGGGGGTGGAAAAGGGGTAGTATTCGATTTTTCGTACGACTCACCCCCCCACCCTCTACACAACCCCGCTTACAGATTTTAGATATTCCAACTGGCAGTGACAATGATGTCAGTCAGTCAGTGAGTGGTAGTCAAGCCTAGTCAAGCTTTATTTATATTTGTAATTATCATTTTTATTTTCTTTGTGGTTGTATTGTTTTATACGTGTGGTAAATAAATGATTTTCTTCTTTTCTTTTTTTTATGGATGTACTGCATCTACGGGCATGAGAGGAGAGGCAACATTCTACTGCCGGCACCCCACGGCACTTCATCCAATGAAGATAAAATATAGATTCACAGCTGCTATCAGGGATACAGACGGAAGTATCCCTTGGTAGATTCTTATTGCATCGAGAAGCAAGAGGAAGGGGCAACATTATACTGCCGACATCCCCCACGCCTAAGGCCTTTACTACTTGGTTCTTTAATATTTTTAAAATATTTTTTCAAAATTATTTTGATGTTGATTTTTTCCTTGGGACTTTTATAAATATCTACTTTACACGAAAAAACCAATATTAATTTCCTTTTGGCTGCTTCATACTATACTATTTAAAGAGCATTTACCAGTACCTAATAATATTATTGTAACCATTTTCCTTTCCCCAAGTTTTTAACGGCAAAAAGGTTAAATTCCACCTTTCTTTTAATTTATGATAGAGTCAAGTTGTTTTACAAAAATAATGAAGAATAAAGTATCACTTTTACGTTAGGTATTATTTATATTTTGCAGATCGTTAATAATAGTAAGTCGGTTTTTAACGTCGTCTATCCTAATATTATAAAGCTGAAGTTGTTTGTTTGAACGCGCTTATCTCAGAAACTAATTTCTTCTAATTGAAAAATTCATCACGCTACGAACGATACGACCACTAGAAGTAAGTGAAATGTCTGTTGCGTTATATTTTTCTTGCACGCTGTGGTACTTTTTAAATACGGGATCACAATGTTGTTAATTGTTTTTGAATGATTTCTTATAATATTATGTGTAAACCTGTGTTGTGTATCCTTTTATAATAAATTAGCTAACACGTACCCACTTCGTTGGGCGGTAACGAATCTGACTACCACGAAAAAGTCACAATATATAATAACCTATATAGTATTCTATTATATAGCCAATGACACCCACAAAATTCTGGCTTTCTATTAGTAAAATAATTTTAAATACCCTTTTCGTAGATCCAGAGATTACCGCCTACAACCTCACAAACTCACAAACTTTACCTCCTTATAATATTAGTATAAATAAATATAATCTAAAACGGGGAATATATATTCCTTTTGAGAGCTTCCGTTACGTAGGCGAAGTTTCGCGAGACAGTAAGTCTACTATATTATATTCATACTACGAGACGCTATCACTTTTACAACAATCCATCTAACAATGTATTGTGAGATGGATTAGACTGGCCTAGCATCTCCACAATCGACTCAGCTAACTCGCTATATTCAGAAGAAAGTTCAGTTAAGTCCGAAGCTGAGTAAGTCACGGGTTTGGCCACTGTATTGTTAAGCTACTGTTACAGATGATAGATCACAAAGGTCTAGAATGCACCTTTTTACTCTTATCAAGTATCCCTTAGCAGGCTCTTACTGCATCCACGGGCATTCTATTGCCCACGAAGAACACTCACTATACAGAATTGCCCACAGTGAATCAGTTGCAATGTAACTTCGCATATTCTGCGTTGAAACTTTAGGAAGCACAACAAATATACGATGGGGTCGCGCGCGTAAATTTTTGGGCTCCCTGGTGTAAAGAACCGACCACAATACGAGCGGTGTTCATTTTGCTTTTGTAAGGTCGGCTTCGATACGAATAAATTGGCAAAAGTATGAGATAACCTACGGTATATCTATATTGTACCTTACTCTCTAGGGATCGAGGGTTTTTCAATCACAATGATTGTAATACAATACATTTTTACATACATACATATTTAAAAATTATTGTTGTCTGGAAGAAATCGCTCTAAGCGATAAGACCGCCCGTTGTGTATTTCTGTTGTTTTGTATTTGAGTTATTTTTGTTTTTATTTTCTGTATGATTTACACAATAAAGAGTTTATCTATCTATCTAAAAACATAGATAGATAGATAAACTCTTTATTGTACATTCACCATATAACATAAATTTCACAAAGAGAAACACAGACAAATATAACATACAATGGGCGGTCTTATCGCTAAAAGCGATTTCTTCCAGACAACCTTTGGATGGACAGGATATAAGATAATAAAAACGGCGGTGTACGAATAATACATACGCAAAAATAGATAGATAAAAATATACCTACATACATAACAACCTAAATACTTATATGATAAACATACTTATCACTACATAAATATATAAATACTACAATCATAAATAGGTAACGATATAAGTATTATGTCCTAAAGATGAAAACATAATTTTAAATTATACAAGTACCTAATATTTGGAAAAAAAAACAGTTTTACGACAAGGATAAGTAATGACAGTGTACCTTAGATTTAAAAATAGCTAGAGATTTTGAAGATCTAATAGAGAAAGGGAGTCCATTCCATAATCGCACAGCTTGTACACTAAATGAGTTGCTATAGAATTGAGAGGCGTGTTCTGGTGTGATAAGCTGCAGAGTTTCAGAGGACCGGAGATTTCGAGCATGTGACTCATGCAGATACTGAAAACGCTCCTTGAGATAGAAGGGAGCAGTAGGAGAAAATAGAATATTATAAAGTAGGGACAGAATATGTGCATTCCGGCGAAGACGGATGGGGAGCCACTTGAGTTTTGCGCGAAATTCAGAGACATGGTCGTATTTGCGTAAGCCAAATATGAAGCGAATGCAGAGGTTTTGAAGGCGCTCAAGTTTATTCAATTGGGCTTCGGTTAGGTCAAGATAGCTGGCGTCAGCATAGTCTAATATAGGTAGCAGCAATGATTGTGCAAGCGTATCTTTAGTGGCAGTAGGCAAAAAGTTACTAAGTCTACGTAACGAGGCTGAGGATGCAAACATTTTACGGCTGATCTCGGCAACACATGGATCCCAGGACAGACTGGTGTCCATGATAATGCCTAAGTTTTTCACCGTTTGACTGATAGCTATCGGTGTGCCATCAAAGAATATGCGGGGGAGCTGTGCGTAATCTATTTTAGAAATCAACTTTGAGCTACCTATAATGATTACCTGAGTCTTATTTGGATTTACGGTTAGGCCATAGGATTTGCTCCACTCACATATGCGGTCTAAATCATTATTGATAGTAGTAATTGCACTGTTGATATCATCGATACTTGATTGAAAGTAAATTTGCAAATCATCTGCATACAGGTGGTAGGATGAAGATAAATTATAAGATATAGAATGAATAAATGCAGAAAACAGAAGAGGAGATAAGACGCCGCCTTGAGGGACACCAGCATAGAGGTCGCACCATGAAGAATAAGAATCTTCAACACGAATTCGCTGCCGGCGCCCAGTCAAGTAACTACGAAACCAGTCAATAGCCATTGGAGATATGTTAAGAGAGTGTAATACAGCCAGCAGTATATCAAAATCAACATTGTTAAAAGCGTTGCTAAAATCAAGCAGCGATAGCACGGTCAGCTTCCTACTGTCCATTCCAAATCGAATATCATCTGTGATCTTAACAAGTGCAGTCACGGTGCTGTGGCCTGGGCGGAAACCAGATTGGTTAGGGTTCAAAAGGATGTTTTTGGAAAGGAATGTACCTAATTGTTGGTGAATAAGGCGTTCAAGGACTTTTGAGAAGAAAGGTAGGATAGATATAGGACGGTATTCGGAGAAGGATGATGGATTCGACTTTTTGGGTAAGGGTATGATTTGAGCTTCCTTCCAGACATCAGGAAATGTGCCAGAATCAATTGATGAATTCAGAATGTACGTGACGATAGGAAGGATTTCATCAAGGATCGGCATGATCATGTTTCGGCTGACGCAGTCACTACCGATAGCATTTGAAGTGATGTATGTAATGCTCTTCTTAACATCACAATCGGCAAATTGACTAAAATGAAAAGAAGGGAAATCTGGGGCAGGCTGAGAAGAAAGATAAGTTAGAGTATTAGATTAAGTAGTTCCGTCAATATTGGAAGAATTTGTGAAGTGTTGATTAAGAAGATTAATGTCTAGATTTTTTGGAATATGTCCTTGCTTAGATTTGCCAACTCCCAGTGTTTTAAGAAATCTCCATACCTTAGATGGATCATTGATGTTATTAACAGAGTCATGAATATAACGGCGTTGTGCGTCCCTACACAACCTGTTGCAGTGATTTCGTCGTTCGTAATATTTCGCTTTGTTGTCATCAGTAGGTTTGCACCTCATTCTAACCTTCGCCAAAGCCTTCCTATGCATCGCTAAACGTATTTCATCAGTAAGCCATGGCGCTGGGAGATGTTTGATTTTGATGGCACGTATAGGTGCATGTTTATCATACAACTTAATTAATTGGTTGTTTAGTATGCCTACCATGTTATTAACGCTGGAAGCTTCCAAGAGCTCAGTCCAGTCAATTTGACATGCATCATTACGAAGATTTTCCAATTTAATCCCACTAAAGTTACGCTGCAGGATAATTTGAGGCTTAGCCTTCGGCGGGCGAACTTTGTATGACAAAAAGATAAGGTCATGAAAAGAAAGAGCGCTTGCCGCAGTTTGACCATGCTTGGCGACATTATTAGGCGATGATACTAATATCAGGTCAAGAAGGGAGGGAGTACAATTAGGAGCGAAATGAGTAGCAGTTAGAGGTAGAATGGTCAAGTTGCTAGCCTTTGCAATAGTTTCAAATGTAATGGAACGAGAATCTTGCTTGAGGAGACACGTGTTAAAATCGCCCATAATAATCGTGTGACTATAAGATGGGGTTAGATCTTCCAGAAGCTTTTCAAAAGAGGAAAAAAAGTTATTTCGAAGGTTATTGCTGTAGTAGACTCCAAGTAATACCTTGGTGTGATGGAGAAGAATCTCAACAAAAACGTGTTCACCCGCACACGATGGTGGTGGCTGTGGAGACATATGGATCACAGTGTAGGGAATGTGGGCTCGTAGGTATATGGCAACACCTCCACCACGAGCACCAGTGCGGTCGTTTCTGATGAGTATAAAGCCTGGTAAAGAGTAAGAAATAGTTGGTAAACACGGTTTTAACCAAGACTCGGAGACTAATACAGCATGTATGTTTTTATTATCAAATGACGCCAACATATCAGAAAAATGAGCCGGAATGCTCTGTGCATTAATATGTAATACATTAAAATTTTTTGAGACGTCGGAAAATTGAGCCTCAATGGTTTCGGAAAGGGTTGGTACTGTTATACTGTGAAAACTATCCTCACTGCTGTTACTAGATGAAAAAGATAAAAAGTCTTCATCATCGCTACTTGTTATTGACATAATATTTTAAATAAAATATAAAATATACTAAATATTTCTATTTAAATATAATAGATCTATAAATAACCTACCTACAATTTGTATATACCTACTTAAATTTAAAAATATAAGTAATACCTTGTCCACCTGCCAGCAGTGTTGGAAGAAATATACCTAAAGAGAAATACAACAACAGAATCACGTTATAACAACTAATGACATTTTTTTAAATTGTACATACTAATACAAACTCGGATTTAAACACAAACATGAAAAATAGCTACAAGGAGAAAAAAAAAATATCTAAACATGAAATAAAGGCGGCCACTCACACCGAGCGAGTTAAAACCTTACAAAAATTGTACGTAAACACAAAACAGATTTATAATTTTGGATTGAAACGCAACCCTAGGCGCAAGAAAGCCGTACAGTAGAGAGTGGGCAAAAAGACTACCCGTCCGTTTTTATACCTATGCTAATAAAATATTTTATCTATAAGATCTGGAACAAAGCTTATAATTTAGTGCCTCGCTTGAATGAAACGAAACGTAAGAGTACACAGGTGTGACATGACAGTGCCTGATTGACTGACAGTGACAGTTAGATTGACGTGAATCTTAGAAGTAAACAAAATTGAAAAGTCTGAAGTTTGAGGTAGCAAAAATAAGTTCAGAAAACTACAAGCGGGTAATATAAATTAGTATTCAATCGGACTACCGGACGGGCTTGCACACACACACACACACTACGCTATCACTGCCTTCTACCTGCCGCAGCCCGCTTTACTTTGGGCGCAGCAGGTTCCTTAGCTGATGTTCCTGCCTTCATCGCTTCAGCTGCCGAAGTAGACGGCTCCGTCGCCGTACGAGGACCCGATATTTTATCGAGATCAGCCAGGCAGCCCACACGACGTCTGGTGTCATCCGGCCCGATCACGAAGACGTAGCCTTCGCGAGTCCAGCTCTTGTTGACGCCAAAACGCTGTCTGGCCTTCATAAAGACTTCATGCCGAGCTCTAGTCAAAAACTCTGAAAGAGTTATGCCTGTATTTTTGAGATTGGTCTTTGCAAACCATATCCTGTCACGGACGGCCAACTCCCGAAGCTTCACCAATATAGGCCTAGGCCGGTCAGATGTCAATCTACCCATCCTGTGGCAGCGATTGATGTCTCCTACAGTGAAATTTGCCAACTTGAGTCGGCCTACAACAGTTTTAGCAACCACAGCAGCAGTGTCCTCATTCTTCTCTTCAGGCACCCCATGAAGAAGCAGGTGCTTGCGACGACTCATCATCTCCAGTTGATCTACAGCCTGGGCAGCAACCTGTATTTGATCTTGCAGAGCCCGCAATGCAATCATGACAAATGACTTGAAGGAGGCAAACTCCGCAGCCAGGCCAGTTGTGGTTGCGGGGACATCAGACTGCTTCTGCAGCTTACCTTCATAAATAGCCATCTGTTCAACAAAAACTGCCTGCATTTGTGCCATAGATCCTTTGATATTTTGCATCTCCTCCATCTTGAATTGTGTGTAGTGCTACCAAATATTTAGTTTGTGTTTTTCTTTATTGATTCCAGTGTGTTGTGGGATATAACACTTTATAGCAGGTACTGTGTCTTAAACTTTATTTTTATACATAAATAGTAACTTTTTATGTACAAATACTATTTTTTTACATAATTAAAATAAGATAACTTTTTGAAAGCTGTTACTTTTTTGACACCTACCGCCCAAAAAAAGATATTTGCATACCATGTAAATATGTAGGTATTATAAGGAGAATGACATGTTGGCCGAGTGGTATGTACCCCTGACTTAGATTAGAAGGTCGTGGGTTCGATACCGACCGGCTGTTAACACGTGCTAATAGAAGCATCATGAGGCAACCCGCGGCTTCGTCAGCCTGCGACGTATTGACCTGTTCTATCCTCTGTGATAAGTTCCAATGATTTTTTACTTTTTGAAAAATATATGTTCACATTCAACACGTGCTTTAATCTAATCTTATCAGCCTGTAGGATCCCACTGCTGGGCAAAGCCTCCCTTTCCTCTCTCCATACTTCCCGATTCAATGCGTTGTTCAATCAATCAGCCAGTACGTGCTTTAAAGGTGAAGAAAAACATCGTGAAGAAACCCGCGGACTATAGTAATAATTACTTTAGATTTTTTTTATTAGTTTGTCTCTTTCCTCCGTCGACCAAGACACGTTCTCGGCTTGCCCGTTGACGAGCTCACCACCGCTGACCTGGAGGTGACGTCAACCCGTCCCACATTAGCTGTTAGGCACACTTTCAATAACCGGTCCCGCCAGCGGGGCCGAAGAATACACTCTTCCGTCTTAAAGTGCAGGTTTGCACCTGGACGTTAACTATCACTGCATACAAAAGTCTGGCAACAGTCCAAGCCGTGGTTCAAACCTAAGTGGAGCCCTTGAGCTTGTTGCCCTAACCTAACTTTTGCGGCTGGGCGCCTTCTGCGCTCGCCATAGTCCGGTAACGTTGTCTTGGACATCTGCGGTCAACAACATTTGATGTCATTTCGAAAAAAAAAATATTTTGTCTAATGTAAAATAAAGTTTCTTTAATTGTATTTATTTTGATTAACGCTGCATGAAATCCAACCGTATTCATTACAAATATCTATCATAGGATTGTGCGCCTACATTTCAAGTAAGTTAATTAGCTGACTCAGAAGCGTGTACCTCATTAATAATACATCAGTGACCGTCAATTACGCCATGACAGCTTTATGTGGATGTAGGCTTGATGTACATACGAAAATAGGCTTTATTTACACCTGATTTGTAATTTATGGCCTTTCTTAAATATATTGTATCACATACCTAATAGAAAACTTAAACAACCAGACTCTAACTAAACCAATACCAGTCAAGTCATACAATACTTTACCGTAAGTGCATCTCGCATCGATAGAACCCCATGTTGCATTTAATTATCCAATCCATCCCAAGGTTATCTGGTAGAGATCGCTCCTTAGCGATAAGACCGCCGATTGTCACTTGATAGCCGACTAAGCTGGGAGAATGGTATTATAGGTGCTGGTCAAGCCTAAATGTAATTATTAAGGTGCAAATAAACATTATTATTATTATATTATTAAAGGTACAAATTGGTAGCGGACGACATGAGGCAGCAGCGGACGACGTGTTCCAGCGACACTACTGGTTTCTATGTATTTCCATGAAATTACCTCCGTAGTTAGCGACACGAAGCTAGCGACTAATTTCATAGAAATACATAGAAACCAGTAGTGTCGCTGCGACACGTCGTCCTCTGCTGCCTCATGTCGTCCGCTACCAATTTGTACCTTAATTCATCTAACAATGTCCCACTGCAGCGTCCTGTACAGCATTTTTACCAACCAGTTGCTGGCGCTGTATAAATCATCTATGATAGATGTTAAGGCCTTACTTGTCACTTAATGTTCTGTGAGTCTTTAGTTGTTGTTTTGTATTTATATCATTAAGGTGTGCAATAAAGCATTTTCCTGCCATGCCGTGGGGTGCCGGCAGTAGAATGTTACTCCTCTCATGCCCGTGGATGCAGTAAGAGCCTGCTAAGGGATACCTCCGGAAGATGAGCAGCAGCTGTCTTTCCGTGTAACAACATACCGTACTGCGCTCGCCAATCCGCCCGCCGAGCGTGATGAGTATGGCAACTACCCCTCATGGAGATCCATGAGGGAGGCCTGTTCAGTAGTGGACTTTTTACGGCTGGAATGGTGAATAAGGCATTTTCTATCTTCTATCTATCTACTTTTGTCCCGGAACGGGTATCAAACTCACTCTCACAACACAGATCGTGTCGCAGGAAGTGCTTAAAATTGCTCCATGTTGTACAACTAATGAGTGAAAACTGGTAAATTATGTACACGCTTTACGTTTTGTGCTCCAAAATGATGTTTTTAACTCTGATTATTTTTGAATAGCCTCCAGTCACGAATGCGGGGCTCGTGAGAAATGTCAGGTTATCAGGCCACTTGTACTCACGCGAGCAATTATACAAAAATGTTAATGTTCTTTTAAAGCGGATTTTTAATCTCTACAGCAGCTTTTTTTACTATTTTCTAATAGGCCGTGGAGTGGCAATAAAATGTTGCCCCTTTTCTTTTGCCAGGGGATGCAGTAAGAATCTGTAAGGGTATCTCCGGAAGATGTGCAGCAGCGTCGTTCATCAACAACCCGTACTGAGCTCGCCAACCCAAGCATGGTGAGTATGGCAACTACCCCCTCATGGAGATCATGAGAGAGACTTGTGTTTAATAGTGAACGTTTTACGGCTGAAATTATAACTTCCAAGAAAATTAAGGTCAACACTAAAACCTTTCAACAATAGTACATTCACTAAAAAAAACACGTAGGCTCTGACGGCGCCTCTGTTTCCCGCAACTCGCTGTCAAAGGTACACGCTATCGACGGAACATAGGTATTACCCTAGTACGTCAGTATCCATTAACAGATTGCGACATCGTCATCGAGGTTTTTCAATCTGTACTGTACAACAGACCGTAAAAGTCAGCTGGGTAAAAAAATCATCATTTCATCATTTCAGCCATAAAACGTCCACTGATGAACACATGCCTTCCTCATGGATCTCCATGAGGGGTAGTTGCCATTCTCACCACGCTTGGCAGGCGGGTTGGTGAGCGCAGTATGGGATGTTGATACACGGATAGACGCTGCTGCCCATCTTCCGGAGGTGTCCCTTAGCAGGCTCTTACTGCATCCACGGGTAGGAGAGGAGGGGTAACATTCTACTGCCGGCACCCCACGGCAAAAAAATAATGCTGGACAATTTAAACAGCATCATCTAGCCCCAACCTAAGCAGAGCTTGTGTTATGAGTACTAAATTACTGATATACTTAATACATTATACTGAATAGATAGTTTTAATCATTATAGAAAAACATCCAGAACACCCTGAACAAATATCTGCACAGAAATTTGTACCGTGGCGGGAATCGAACCTGCAACCTCTTGCGTCGCAGAGGTCGTCTCGCTTTGCTGCTCGTCGGGCTGGGTAAGTGGCCAGAGTTTATAACTTTTGAAACTATCATGGTTGTGAGCACTAAATAAATAAATGAAATATTCACGGGATATTTACCATGATTTGATTATTTTTGAGTTTCCCGATATTTCGGCGCAGTTACACACGGCACGATCACGGATAAACTAATATCTATATAATATATACTTACACGACTTCCTTTTATATATTATATAAAAGGAAGTCGTGTAAGTTACACTATTTTTAACCCAAAAAAAGCTGAACCGATTTGGCTGAAAATTGAACATTAAATCAGAAGGGGTTAAAATAGGGAATTATTATTTTTCACTTGAAAAACTTAAAATTTTGTAAATATATTAAAATTTAAAACTTAATGTGTATCAGAATTCCTCAAAAATCATCCCCTATGTGAAAATATAGGGGATGAAAATTTATTAGGGAATATTTTTTTTCACTTGATTTACGTGAAATTTCACATAAATAGTTAAACTACTAAAATTATTAAACACTGTAGCGTAGTTGTAGGGTAATTGTAGGGAAGTTGTAGGGTAGTTGTAAGGTAAGTTATAATTAGTGGTTGTTGTAAGTGCGATACGAAGTTCGCCGGGGCAGCTAGTAATATATAAATAAATAATATGAAGTATTAGTAAAAGTTTTTCCGTGAAATTTAAAAATAATCAAATCATGGATAATATCCTGTAAATATTGCGTATACAAAAATGTCTATAAAAATAAGGGTAAATAAAACGGTGCCGGCATTAGAATGTTGCCCCTCCCCCAGGGATACCTCCGGATGATGAGAACGTAGGTATTATTCTAAGACGTCAGTATCCATTGACAGATTGCGTCATCGTCATCGAGGTTTAATCTGTACAGTACAACATACTGTCAACGTCAGCTGGGTAACTAGCCTAGAAGCCGATCTGTAAAGGTTTCCACTATAACTTTTTATGAACCTTTCCTGTCCCAATGCTGGGCAAAGGCCTCCGATAAAATTTCATGGAACATTTTAAGGTCACCAGCGCTTCTTTGGTCTGCCTTGGCGTACCGTTATGTCCGGAATCGACGTGACAATCTAAGCCAACATCTTGGCGCCTCTGATTCCCGCGTCTCACTATCAACAGTGGAGCGATAAGGTTGCAGACATACTTTGTCAAGACAAGTCGATCCAAATATGCATCCAGACAGTACCTACGCCAAACAAACCGCATACATTTACGACGCCATTAACAAAATTTTTAATATAAAGTCATTAAGCAATCATTCCTGTTATATAACCAAAAGTTTATGGCTGCCGACAATAATTTACGAAGATGGAGAAAAACTCCTAGAAACTATAGCATAGTAACAGTTATTTTAATTTAAACCACACATCCCTAGCACATACAAACATTCACATACGCATACACACACACACATACACACATACACACACACACACACGCACACACACTCACACTCACACACACATACTCACACTCACACACACACACACAAATACATTTCCACATATGGACAGAGTAACTGCAATATACACGCAGATTTAGTTACTTCTTTTTTATTGTTACTACTTTTATTTTTATTTTATTTTAGTGTCAAAACTCTCTCAATTTAATAAATAACTCAGAGTGATCTTAAAATGATCTTTGAAAACCACGACCAGATGCAAACCAGTCGAAACGTCGGGAAAATAATAACAAATCGCGAAAGTTTAACAAGTTCTAATACACAATACAATACAAAATACACTGGCCTGCAAAAGAAGGCATAACAGTTTTTAAATCCAATTTTCTCCTAAACTATTAAGCTTAGAGACTTATAATAAAAACAACATTTAGAACAGTTAAAAAGATTTTTTGAATATAAGTTTATTTTACTTATTTGTATAACTTAATGTGTTTAACATAAATGAAACATAAAAACAAAAATTAGCCATTTTCACTGAATGGCAAAAACTTAAAAAACCCTGAAAAAGGTGTTTGTAGTCTTAACATCACATTTTAAATAACTGGTGTTGCCTCCTCTGGCTCTGATCACAGCTTCGAGTCTGTTTGGCATACTGAAGACGAGGTTTCGGAGACGATGTTGGGGATATTCTCCCATTCTTCAATCAAGGCCTGTTTAAGATCATTGAGGGTGACAGGAGGTCATCTGCGTCGTCTAAGCGTGTTCGTCTGAGCTCATCCTAAGCGTGTTCGATCGGGTTTAGGTCAGGACTTCTTGACGGCCAGGCCGTCAAGTTAATACCAACCTCCTGAATGTACTCTTGTACGACCTGAGCGGTGTGTGGCCGGGCGTTATCTTGCATTAGAATTGATCCATCACCCATATTTACCAGATATGGTCCTGCATACTCATTAAGGATCTCTTGAACATATCTAACCCCAGTCAGAGTGCCATTTTCTATGGCCACAAACTGTGTGCGATCTTGCGAAGAGATGCCAGTCCATACGTGTACAGAGCCCCTGCCGTATTGGACTCTTTATGCAAAGCAGGCTTGAGCGTATCGCTTACGAGGCCGCCTGTAGACTTTTTGCTAGTGCTGGCAATATATCGGTCTTCTGTAGCTGTAGTGCATCTGTGACGGCCTTTACATGGTCTTCTGAGATGGTTTCCAGTTTCTTCGTATCTTTGTTTTACCTTAAAGACCGTTCTTAATGTCACACCCACCTTTATTATGCATACTGATGCCTAGTTCCAGATGTGCCGTAATTCTTGCACATTCTTCAGGTGAAAGAGGCATGATAATTAATGTTTACGTGCTGAAGACACCTTGGCTTTTCAATGAAATGTAAATGATCAAAAAAACAAATGCGAAAACAAAAGCAGAGAGCTAAAAGTAAAAAATTACAGCATAATTAGTGTAATTTATTGTCTCATCACAATAGTTCAAATAAACACATTTTTATTAATAACAGCCTGTAATTTTAAATAAAGAAAGCTAGCTGTTTCTACCTACGTACGCTGCGTTCGTTTGAGTTTTTATCAAAGGTTCGTAACGTTGACTAAAATAAATATTTTGTCGAATATTTCGACTGTTTACGCAATTTTGTGTTAGAGTTGAAAAGTCTGCTGATCTCGTCAAAGGATGTAAGTATGATTATAATAATTATGTAAATAGTTGGTACCTCGACTGAAAACTTTTAATATCCTTAACATTGTTAATTGAAAAAATATCGTTTAAAAATCGTCAGAAAAATACTAAAATGTGTTTTACATATTTTTCGACTTTTATAAGCGTTCACAAAACGTTGTCATGTGAACGCTAACCGTGGGGCGCCTGCAGTAGAGTGTTCCCCCTCCTCTCATGCCCGTGGATGCAGTAAAAGCCTGCTAAGGGATACCTCCGGAAGATGGGCAGCAGCGTCTTTCCGTGTATCACCATCCCGCAATGCGCCCGCCAACCCGCCTGCTTAGCGTGGTGAGTATGGCAACTACCCCTCATGGAGGTCCATAAGGGAGGTCTGTGTTCAGTAGTTGACGATTTACTCCTGAAATGATGATGATGATGTTGATTGTGCTCTAATGAATAAACACTATTAACTTTGACTTTACATTATTTTCAACATAGTTAGATGATATTTTATATACATGATTATGTTTTCTTTATTAAGTTTACGGTTAAACTTATGAAACACATTAGATTGCAGAGGAGCACAATAGATACCTTGAAATATCAAGAAAACAAAACGCATTTGCATTGAATAAAGCACATAATAAAGAGAGTAATTGAATAAAGAGTGCAAGAAGCGAAGAACCTCACTATTTCATCATTAATATGAAAAAGCGTGGGAGTTGACAACCATAAAATAGTGATCTATTCTGTTTACTCCATAAGGCGATGATAGAACGGGTGCTCTGCCAATACAATAATAGAGCGAAAAGCCTTGAGAGCCTACTTGATCCTGACAATGACAGGACCACATTGTGTTCATATAATCGTACATTGACGATATTTTTCTTTGGAGAGGTTTTGTCGGGTTCGGTTTACCTTGTTTTGCTAAGCTTATTGTTATGACACTAATATTTTATGTGATTTTTTATCTATAAAGCAGTAAAGTCAGTGAATGTCGCTGGCAGATCAGCGCTGGTTGCCTGGATTGCTAGACAGTCAACTCAATGCTGAGTCAGGGTTAATTTTGTGATGTCCGCAAAAAAAAACTTAACGCATCAGTAAACCGCAGGCTGGTTACGTATCGCGCGACAGGCTTGCATCAGGCGTAAATGTCGCAACTTATTATCACGGCATCAACAAATTAATGATCACCGCCCCTACGCAAAATAGCTATAAGCAAATTCGTATTTAAAAGTACCAGGTGACCATATTGTTTTTTTTTTATTTTTTTTTTTTTATTTAAATTACAGAAGGACTTTGTCGCTCAGCGACCATATTGTCCCGAAAAGGCTACACAATAATCAACATAATATAGTAAAAACAACAAACTTAATTCTTATCTAGTCCTAATTCTAGCAACGTGATCAACATTTTTTATTCGTCCGACATCGGAATACTCAAAATACTATTTAAGAAACCAATGGCTTGTGTCATATTTCTGCCAAAATATGTCACCCTTTGTGGCTCGTTCCGAACACACTCCATCAAAATATGCTGAATGTCTTCGATTACGCCGCAATCGTCACAATTTGGAGATGAGACTTTTTTCATCAGAAATGCAAATTTATTTGATGGGATGTGTCCCGAACGTAACCTTAACAAAGATTTTAAAGAATTTCTGTCAAAAGATAGGTCATCTATCCATAGGTAGTTAGGAATTCGTGGCTGGATAGTCTTAAACCAAATACCCTTCTCAAGTGACCTCTCATCGAAATATTCCTGCCATAAAACTCGGCATTGTTCTTTAACTACCTTATAATATTGTTATAGGAGGTTCAAAATTTTCTTTGATGAAAACAACAATTTCAAAGAAATGAATAACCTTATCAAAAATTTTACGGTTCTGGTGGGATTGGAACCCACGTCCGTCAAATCGATACTTGACGATTTTCGGTTGCTCAAACCAACATCACCTTATCAAGAATTTTAGCGGGCCCCGACATGGGTTCTGTAGCTTAGCTGTCAAAGCACTTCCGGCTTAAGGAAGCGTCAAGTATCGATTTCACGGACGTGGGTTCGAATCCCACCGGCACCGTAAAATTTTTGATAAGGTTATTAATTTCTTTGAAAATTTTGTTTTCATCAAAGAAAATTTTGAACCTCCTATAACAATATGGTCACCTGGTACTTTTAAATACAAATTTGCTTATAGCTATTTTGCGTCTCACCGGAACCGTAAAATTTTTGATAAGGTTATTAATTTCTTTGAAAAAGTTCTACCTAAGTGTGGTTAAACACTATAAAAATAACAAACTAGAAAACAATAATGTAAATAAATAACGATTTTATATCATACAAACCTTCACAACCTAAATTTCTTAAATATTTCTTCTTACTTTGAACCACCCATACCAGGAGTGCAGAACTACATAGGTAGTAGTTTTCTAGGTTTTGGATCCGATAACCTATATTATCTCGTTTACATAAAGATTAAAGTATCAGGTCACAACGTTTTAGCAGTAATTTTTATAATGGCAATGATCTCTAATGAAGTTCTGCACTCAAACAACAACTCAAATGTCCCTTTCCTTAGAACGTGTCTTTGCCATCCGAAGTACGAAAGATAGGTTTATAATTATCTCGGTTGATTGTTCCTAAGAAGTCATGGATGCCTTGAGAATCAATGTATGGAGTTTTATTTTTAAGGAACAAAGCATTTGGATGCCATCGTAATAAGCCAATGTCGCAATCATCGCTGTCAAACTTCAATTTTGTATTAGCTAACAGCACGGATTTTGGATTTTTCTTTCTTGAAAAATGTATGTGCACACTTAACACGTGCTTTAACGGTGAAGGAAACATCGTGAGGAAACCCGCGGCTTAGTTAGCTTCAGACGTATTGACCTGTTCTTTCCTCTGAATAATAGCTGACTAAGCTGAGAGGATGGCATAGGTGCTGGCCAAGCCTAATCCATCTAACAATGTCCCAGGCACTGCAGCGTCCCGTACAGCATGATTACCAGTTGCTGACGCTGTATAAATCATCTTAATAGATGCAAAGGCCTTACTTTTTTTTAACAGCAGGGAACTGATGTTGGACAGCGGTGATCGCAAAATTTACGCCTGTATAAAGTTGTTGCGAGATACATTTTGCGGTGCGCACAAAAGTTATGTTACAAGCTAGGTCCGAATGTTATTTTTTTTCTTTGTATTGTTGATCTTGTATCGTGTGTTGTGTGCCTTAATCAATAAATAAATAAATACGTTATCAGCCTTACAATATTGATGTGGATTATAATATAATAACAAAAACATGGGAATTGATTATATATAATACGGTACCGGCAGTAGAATGTTACCCCTCCTCTCATGCCCGTGGAAGCAGTAAGAGCCTGCTAAGGGATACCTCCGGAAGATGGGCAGCAGCGTATTGCCGCGAATCAACATCCCGTACTGCGCTCGCCAACCCGCCTGCCAAGCGTGGTGAGTATGGCAACTACCCCTCATGAAGATCCATGAGGGAGGCCTATGTTCAGTAGTGGACGTCTTACGGCTGAAATGATGAAAATGATGAAAAAGGTAAAAGATATAGCAACCACAAAATATAACTTTACTATAGTACAACCTACAAATGCAATATTACACCTTATCTTCCACTTACTGTGGTAGCTACCAGCAACTTTCAAAACCAAAAGCAACCTTACCGCGCTAGCAATACTATCGCATGTTCTTTGAAGCTAACGAGTCTTATCCAGCTGTCAGATAAGGTTAAGTTTCTACCTAATTTGTCCGAGTTTATCCTAGAATCAGGGTATTTACTAGCCAGGGCGTAAGATCCGGCCGCGCAGTGCATTATTTCAGTCACGTTACCCGCATAAACCGTTACCTGCCGTGGGGTGCCGGCAGTAGAATGTTACCCGTTCTCTCATGTCCGTGGATGCAGTAAGAGCCTGCTAAGAGATACCTCCGGAAGATGGGCAGCAGCATTTTTCCGTGTATCAACATCCCATACAGCGCTCACCAACCCGCCTGCCAAGCGTGGTGAGCATGGCAACTACCCATCATGGAGATCCGTAAGGGAGGCCTGTGTTTTAGGGCTGTTTGAAATGATGACCCGCATAAAGTAATGTGTTCTTCGCTCAAGTTCGTTGGGTAAGCGGCCAATTGATGTTATTCGTCACCCAAGTCAGCCAATAGTAATGAAGTGAGATTCTCTTTCGCTGCTTATTTATAATGTCGTAGGATGATTTGATAATGCCACTGAAAATCAGTGCCGTGTTCTCACGGCGTGTGCTGAGTTAGTGACCAGTTTATGTCTCATAAAATTTTATTCTGTTTAAATTATGTAATTTTTATTTACCTGTGTACTTATGAGTCGTAAATAAATATTTTCTTATTCTTTTCTTTTAATTCGAATCATCGTGAAATTTTAAGAGATATTGCGAAAACACGGATAATTAGACAATTGTGATAACATTTAAACCTACTGTCTGTCCATCTCGGTTCTGTCAAAGGCAGTGTTTTCGGATGGTTACGCAGTGTTTTCGCAAAATCTCTAGAATTCGAATTATCAAATCATCCTATGACATATATAAAACAAGTCTTTCATTATTTTATAAAATATTTAGGACCCTTAACATAAGCCTTACATAAATTATAAATGCACACTACACACAGATTGATAAGTCTTTATTTAAAAAAAAGCAAGTATTCTATCAATTATCTGGTTTAAATTGTACAAGCTCAGCTAGAATTATTAAATTAGAGTAAATTGTCCTGCATGTTTAATTAAAAAAAATAAGTTAATTAAAAGCTTATAAAATATATACCTACTTTATAGAATGTATGGTCTTTCTTAATGTTAAAGGCGAAGGACATGTTCTGCCAATCCATATACATTAAAGGCAGGAAATAAAAATATCTCGCGTTTTCCGAACGACGCCTTTCTTCGCTCGAATGAGTTGTGTTTCATCTTTTATACGAGTATTTACTAAGGCGTAGATAAATGTAAATTGTTTGTCATTTGGGTTTCACTAAAACCTTTTGAAAAAACTTCGAAAAATAATGAAATAAACTATAGAAGGTGTCTGAAATATTCGCTGTGGGGCTTCTCTCTTGCCCGTGGATGCAATAATAATCAACTAAGTGATACCCCCGGAAAATGTGCAGCAGCATCTTTCCGTGTATCAACAACCCGTACTGCGCTCGCCAACCCGCCTGCCTAGCGTAGCGTTTATGGCAATAAATCCACATGATCAGTATGAAGTGATCCATGAGGGAGGTCTTTGTCCAGCAGTGGACGTCCTATTGAGACTGAGATGATGTAAAGAACCTTCGGCTTATTTTGCAATATATTTATTAATTATTAAAAACTAATTGCGTATTTGACACGTAAAAATCATGAATGTAGTTTTAACCATGCAAATTCTGAATGTCTTTTAACGGTTAAGCTAGCTTTTTTTAGTTTCGAAGAAATCGTCGCTCAAATATTTGATACGGTTTAAGAAACACACAACCTTAAGCCGAAAACTCAATTAAAATCTGTTAATTAGTTTTGGTAAACATAAAAACGCACATCAAGTTTTAACAACCATGTCAACTACGGTACGGCTATCTACACAGCGCGTGGTCTGACAAGTACTTGGACTTGGTCCGGAACTATAATAAAAAGAGAATAAGGACTGACCCTCAACATTTCAGAAATAACCATATTCTGACATTACTTTACATAGTTTTTTATGTTATTTGTTGTGTTTTCACATATAGATAGTATTTTTTTATGATTCGTTGACATTATTAATAATATTATTCTTTATTATTATTTTGTTAATCGTTATATTGTTTATCTATAACGTTTTATCTAGAGGTACATTTTGTTTAATAATTCTTGTATTTCGTTGAATAATTTGTATTCAATAATGTAAATCCGTTATTGGTCGTAGGATACATATGTAATTTAGGATAAGGTAGATTAAGGACTGTGGATTTTGTTTAAATAAATAAAATAAATAAATAAATATTATCCATTTGGAAGAGTGAAAGGACATGGACAAAAATGACATTCCATATACAGTATACATAGTAAATACATTGTAATATAAAAATAGAAAAATGAATTATTACGTAGTTTTTAGCTTCTCTGAACTTATCAGTTTTTATTTCAAAATATTAAGTAATGCAAGATGAATTCAAAATACCGTTTGTCAAGTTCCGCCATAATGAACCATAGAGAAAGATAAATAAATTAAAGAACGTTCCAAACCACATGTACTACTTGTAGAAAATGTGTGATATGGTCGACAAATGCATTAATTCTATTAGGAACATTTTAATCATACGACACTGTATTCATTGGTATTTGTTGCATTTTATAAAATACTCTTTTAATAATATTTTATAATGCGTTTTTGTTTATTTCACCCAAAAAATGCTTTAAAACGGAACGAGTTTACTGGTTTGACAGTGTGTTTTTGTTTATGTCAAATGTCAATAGGATAATAGTGTTCTGTATTGCAGACGCTCTATGATTGGAGATTCAATTCAACGTCCTATTGTGTTTGTGTTTTGCGATTATTTTCTGATATTTTTGAACCCCGCTTATCTTTACGGACTGATACCTTCTACCACACGATTACCTTGCTAATAATAGGTACTGGACTCTGATTTGCTTTGCGTTTTGGATTTGTTTTGTGGATTACTATGAGGTGCATCAACTGCGGAATAGCCATACAAAGGCTGCAGAGGCATCTCATATCCTCGCTTTCTGCACACCATCAAACAAGACTTTCGCGTTGGTTAACCAATGCTGAAACCCAGGTATGAAGTCGGAATAGAAAAATACTTAATCTGTTTTTTTTTATGATTTTTCATGGTAAGTATGCGATTTTAAATAGTGCATCTTTTTTCAGTTGCCTCTGGATACATTCATTTGTCAACCATGCTTCTTATTATTGAATACTGAAGCTGGTGAACATGAGAGACTATTGGGGCATAACATGGTTTGCCATGGTTGTGGAAAATCAGTCAGAAAAATAAGACACCATAATGTTAGTATGGAGTGTCCATTGCTGGCTGTCCTAATATCACAAAATAATATTAATGTGGTAAGCATTTTGTTTTTAATTCATTATTTTAAATATCTAGTTGTATTATTCTATAAAAAAATGAGTTTTCATAGTTTGTATGTGTGATTATAATATATAACTTTATGTATTTTCCATCTTTAATATATACTCCTTTAAAGTAGGCATGTTGTAACAATACTTCTTATTATACAATAACATAAAACTTGAAAACATAAGCTTTTATATGTATGTGTTTATTCTAACTGGGGTTTATTTTCAGCCCTCAAGAAACAACTATGTTTGTCATGTGTGTTGGATGCGAGCAAATAGACAGGCAGTACAGGACTCATCACAAAATATGCAGGAATTGGCTTCGGACAACTTGCAGGAATTGGCTTCAGGCGACGTGCAGGAATTGGCTTCAGACAATGTGCAGGAATTGGCTTCCGACAACAATGCAGCAGCCCCTAATGTTCAAGTGGTTAGCCCACCAGAGCCACCACCATTACCGCCTGTTCAAATTCGGCCACTTCGAAGGGAAAGTAATACTATATTATTACCCAATTACAAGCGAGCTTCAATCTCATCTGTTCACTGTATATTTCAACAATGCAGAAACAGAATGTTATATTTGGTCCCGCTGTTCCTTAAAAGAATATTATTGCAAGAGCATAGTTTCTATGTTCCTCGCAGCTGTAGAGTATGTGAAACACATTTGTATAGCGATCAGTGGCATTTATTACCTCAAATGAACGGGACACATTCTACATTTAGTGCTGTCCATATAGAAGACATAATTAATATTATGAATAATTAATAGAATCAGGCGTTACTTTGCGGAAATCCATATTATTATGATAAACAAAGAAAAATATCTAGTTTTAATTCCGCTAATGCTGAGATGCATATGCACCGCCCTCCCGCCCGCTAATTATGCACATGCAGGGGGAACCAGGCTGTTAGTGCAACATTAAAACTAGATATTTAATAAATTATTAAATATTTAATAATAGATAGAGATTTAATTAAAACTAGATATTTTTCTTTGTTTATCATAATAATATTATGAAGTCAAAAGTTAATTTTTTGAATTTCGAAAATGTCTCCGAGATGTCAAACCATTTTTGTCATTATTGGACTGGTCTTACAGTTCATCAGTTTTTAATTCTGTATAATCTTTTACCTCCTTTAAATGTTAAGCAACCTAAACGTGCTTTAGCTATTTATTTAATGAAATTAAGAACAGGCGATAGTAATAGACGCTTGGCAACTCTTTTTGATATACCTAGGTCAACATTGGAACTAATTATGAAAAAAGTTAGGTTATGTCTCAATGAGCATTTTGTACCCAATAATATTGGTGTAAACCATATCAGTCATAGGGAAATAGCAGACAGAAACTTAAGAGTTCCTCAAGCATTGTTGGGTGATCCTGACGAAACTGGAGATAGGCCCGCAATCGCAATATTTGATGGGACATATATATACTTAACGAAGTTGCGATCATCCGATGGCCGCATCGCCGTGTCAAAGCCGCAAATTCTTAGAGAGATCGAGGATTTCTATGGCCAATTATACGAATCCCAGGCTGCTCACCTGGATCCCCAAAATCACGATTCTAGAGCCACACTCACACGCCACTTCACAGATGAACTGCCGGACGTCAGCGCTGATGAAATTGATTTAGCTCTGAAGCAACTTAAAAACGGAAAAGCCCCCGGTGATGACGGCATCACAACTGAGCTTCTGAAAGCAGGAGGAGCCCCTATATTAGCTGAACTGCAAAAGCTCTTCAACTCCGTCATTTTCTGTGGGAGAACTCCGAAGGCGTGGGACAGGAGTATTGTGGTTCTGTTCTTCAAGAAGGTTGATAAAACCCTTCTGAAGAATTACAGACCTATTTCACTCTTAAGCCACGTCTATAAGTTGTTTTCAAGAGTGATCACAAATCGTCTCGCAAAAAGGCTCGACGAGTTCCAACCTCCCGAACAAGCTGGGTTTCGTAGTGGTTATAGTACCGTAGACCACATCCACACAGTGAGGCAGATTATACAAAAGTCCGAAGAGTATAATCAGCCCCTGTGTCTTGCATTTGTGGACTACGAAAAAGCCTTTGACTCGGTTGAGACCTGGACCGTCCTGGAATCCTTGCAGCGATGTCAAGTAGACTATCGTTATATCGAGGTGTTGAAATGTCTTTACAATTCTGCCACGATGAGTGTTCAAGTACAGGGCCAGCAGTCTAATCCTATACCATTGCGCAGAGGAGTGAGACAGGGAGATGTCATATCCCCGAAACTGTTCACTAACGCATTGGAGGATCTGTTTAAGACGCTGGACTGGAAAACAACGGGCATAAACATCAATGGCGAGTACATCTCACACCTACGATTCGCGGATGACATAGTCCTAATGGCGGAGTCGCTGGAAGTGCTACAGGAAATGCTGAATGGCCTAGCCGATTCTTCACGACGAATTGGACTCCAGATGAACATGGATAAAACAAAAGTCATGTTCAACAACCACATAAGTCCGGGTCCTATCATCGTTGCAGGTTTCCCACTCGAAGCTGTTCAAGAGTATATCTACCTCGGGCAGACACTGCAGTTGGGTAGAAACAACTTCGAGAAGGAAGCCAAAAGAAGAATCCAGCTGGGCTGGGCTGCTTTCGGCAAATTACGTCGAGTCTTAACGTCGTCCATCCCACAATGCCTGAAAACCCAAGTTTTCAATCAGTGCGTCCTACCTGTTATGACATACGGAGCCGAGACGTGGACACTCACGGTTGGACTAGTCCACCAGTTCAAAGTCGCTCAGCGAGCTATGGAAAGGGCTATGTTGGGTGTATCTCTGAAGGATAAAATCAGAAATGAGGTTATTCGACAGAGAACTAAAGTTACCGACATAGCTCTCAAGATTAGCAAACTGAAGTGGCAGTGGGCTGGCCACATATGCCGAAGAACCGATGACCGCTGGAGTAGACGGGTTCTTGAGTGGAGACCACGACTTGGCAAGCGTAGTGTGGGGCGCCCCCCGGCTAGGTGGAGCGACGACCTGCGAAAAGCGGCCGGCAAAAAGTGGATGCGGGTGGCCGAAGAACGTTCTCAGTGGCGCTTAATAGGAGAGGCCTATGTCCAGCAGTGGACTAATGTGGGCTGATGATGATGATGATGATGATATATACTTGCAGAAAAGTGCAAACTATATGTTTCAAAAGAAGACATATAGTTTGCACAAATATGACAATTTGATTAAACCATTTATGATTGTATCTTGTGATGGTCACATCATAGATGCTGTAGGGCCATATGCTGCTACCCAAACTGATGCTGAAATTATGACTCACTTGTTTGAAAATGAAAATGGACTGTTCCGAAGACTTTTTAGAGAAACTGACATTTTTGTTTTAGATAGGGGCTTTAGGGATGCCATCCCTTTGCTGGAAAATTGTAATTATCGTGTATATAAACCGGAATCATTAGAGGAAGGAGCAAGTCAGCTTACATTTTTACAAGCTAATAAAAGCCGTAAAGTGACACTATGTAGATGGGTTGTGGAAGTCGTGAACGGGAGGTTTAAGAGGGATTTTAAACTGTTCAGACAAAGGTATTTTAATAATGCCTCAACACATTTAATGGTCGATTTTAGAATTGCTGGGGCTCTATTAAATAAATTCCATCCTGTTCTAGGGGATAGTCCTAATGCTGAAAATATAATCCAAAGAGCATTGCGATATATGGATGAGCCTAATCATCTTGGACAATTTATTAATGATTATAATATAAACAGAAGACGAGTTATGTTTACACGTATTGATGGTAACTTGCCTCAACTAACTCATTTCCCGGTTTTTACATACAATGATTTAATATTGTTTGCACTTGGCCCATATCAGGTGAAACAAGCGCGTTCGTACTTCGGTGAACACATTAGGGAGAATGGTATGTATGTTGTTGAAGTGTGTCCAGAACTGGAACACTCTGAAGAAATGATAATACGCGTTGGTGGAAATAATCCTTATTTATTAAGAGGACGTATTAAGTCTCGTCATGTTTCCCAGAGAGTTTACTTTTCTTATGTTTTATTTGACACAGAACATGATGGTGATTCTGTCTTGGATGCTATTTTAGGGTACTACTGTAATTGCCTTGTAGGGAACAGGACTGTTGGCTGTTGTTGTCACGTTATGACAATAATCTGGTACCTTGGTTGGGCAAGACACCAAAACAATATTCAAGCTCCAGCAGGATTTTTAGATAACATATTGTTATCATCATCATCATCATCATCATTTCAGCCGTAGGACGTCCACTGCTGGACAAAGGCCTCCCTCATTGATCTCCAAGTACTGCGGTTGGAAGCCGTCTGCATCCACCGCCGACCAGCAGTTCTCACCAAGTCGTCTGCCCATCTTGTAGGTGGACGTCCTACGCTGCGCTTGCCGATCCGTGGCCTCCATTCGAGAACTTTGCTGCCCCATCGGCCGTCAGTTCTGCGCGCTATATGGCCTGCCCATTGCCACTTCAACGTGCTAATCCGTTTGGCTATGTCGGTGACCCGAGTTCTCCTACGTATCTCCTCATTTCTGATTCGATCCCGTAGTGAAACCCCGAGCATAGCCCTCTCCATAGCTCGTTGAGCGACTCTGAGCTTGTTCATAAGGCCAATAGTGAAGGACCACGTCTCGGTTCCATATGTCATCACTGGTAACACACACTGGTTGTAGACTTTCGTCTTAAGGCACTGAGGTATGTTGGACGAAAAGACGTTGCGAAGTTTCCCAAACGCTGCCCATCCGAGTTGGATTCGACGATTGACCTCTTTCTCGAAGTTGGACCTACCTAATTGGACTGTTTGTCCTAGGTATACGTACGCGTCGACAACTTCAAGAGCCGAGTTCTCAACCATAACTGGGGCAGGCACGACATGGACATTTGACATGATTTTCGTCTTGTCCATGTTCATTTTAAGGCCTACCCGCTGGGAGACTCGATTGAGGCCTTCGAGCATCGTGCTGAGCTCTTCCATCGACTTTGCCATGACCACAATATCGTCGGCAAATCGAAGGTGAGTGATGTATTCGCCGTTAATATTGATGCCCAGACCTTTCCATTCCAGGAGCTTGAAGGCATCTTCCAAAGCGGTCGTAAACAGTTTCGGAGAGATTACGTCTCCCTGTCTTACGCCTCTTTTTAAGGGAATCGCCTTCGAGCTCTGTTCTTGTACTCGGACTGACATAGTGGCGTTTGTATACAAACACTTCAACACTTCGATGTACCGATAGTCAATTCGGCATCGTTGGAGAGACTCAAGCACCGCCCATGTTTCGATCGAATCGAAGGCTTTCTCATAGTCCACAAACGCAAGACATAGCGGCAAGTTATACTCTTCGGTCTTCTGTATGACTTGCCGCAGCGTATGTATGTGGTCTATGGTACTGTAGCCTTTTCGGAACCCGGCTTGTTCGGGAGGCTGGAAGTCATCAAACCTGCGTTCGAGACGGTTCGCGATGACCCTTGAAAACAGCTTATAAACATGGCTCAACAGCGAGATGGGTCTGTAATTCTTAAGTAAGGTTTTGTCACCTTTCTTGAAGAACAGAACCACCACGCCCTTGTTCCATGCTTTTGGCGTCGTACCTTCAAGCAAGGCGGAATTAAATAGCTTCTGAAGGACTTTAAGTACCGGTGATCCACCCGCTTTCAGAAGCTCTGAAGTGATTCCGTCCTCACCCGGCGCCTTGTCGTTCTTAAGCTGTTTCAAGGCCATCCTGATCTCGTACAGGCTGATGTCCGGGATATCCTCGGTATAATGTCGGGTCAGTTTAGCTCTTGGGTCGTTGGCCGCACTGCAAACAGGTTTAGTGACCGAATCGTAGAGCCGTCCATAGAACCTTTCGACTTCCCTTAACACTTCTGCTTTACTTGACGTTATGCTGCCATCTTCCCTCTTCAGCTTCGTCATCTGGCTCTGCCCAATAGAACTATCTCTCGCGAACACTTTGGAGCCTTTATTCCGCTCTATCGTATCTTTAATACTGGCTGTATTAAAGGTACGAATATCGTGCCGCAAGGATTTCCAAATTTGTCTATTGAGCTGCCTGTGTGACTGAGCATCATCGGGAGACTGCAGTCGCAAAGAACGTCGTTCAGCCATGAGGTTAAGGGTGTCATCAGAAAGTTTCTGAGGTCTATTAGTACGGGGGGTCTTAAAGAACTGGGACCCCACCGTATGGACGGTTTCTACGAACCTGTTATTGATCTCGTCCACCGATGCATCTACTCCTAGACAGTCAAAGCGATTTGCGAGTTCGAGTTGAAAGCTCTCGAGGTTTTGGATATGTGCGCGAGTGGGTCGGAGCGTAGATTTCATCAAACGGGACCTTTCAAGTTTAACGTTCATATTCAATGTGCCCCTTACAATTCGGTGATCACTGCCGGTTTTCACCCTGTGAATCACAGAGACATCATTGAATATTCGTTTCTTGTTGGTCAGGATGAAATCAATCTCATTTCTCGTAGAACCATTGGGACTCATCCAGGTCCATTTCCTGTGAGGCGGCTTCTGGAAGAAAGAATTCATCATAAAGAGTCCTTCTTTCTCCAGAAAATCGGCCAGCCTCTGTCCCCTGGGGTTCCGTTGCCCATACCCAAATTGCCCCACTCTCAACTCATCATCGCTTCTCATGCCTAGCTTTGCATTGAAGTCCCCCATTACAACAGTGAAGTGAGTGTTGTTCGTATGTATGGCTCTACTGATGTCCTCATACATAGACTCTACTTCTTCATCTGGGTGTGACGAGGTCGGCGCATATACCTGAACGACCTTCAGCAAATATCGCTTAGATATTCTGAGTGTTAGGTACGCGACCCTGCTCGACACACTGTCGATGGTGACAATGTTGTTAATGAGTGACTTGTGAACGAGAAACCCGACACCACCTTGGGACTGTTGGTCGCCCTCCCGGTAGTATAGTAGGTTACCGGACTTAAGGGATATCGTGTCCTCGCCCTCTCTACGGACTTCTGATAGCCCCAAAATGTCCCAGTGTAATCTACTAATTTCTTCTTCCAGCTCAACAATCTTATCGTCTGTCCTCAAAGTGCGGATGTTGTGTGTTACCAGGGCCAGTGGTCGTCGTAGGGGGTGGTAGCCGATCGTCTCCCGGGGATTCTTAGCACCCCTAGCCCCGCCGTTACCGTGACTGCTACCGTAGCCAGGATAAGCGGGGCCGCCGGGGACTCGGGGCCTGGTTTTTTGTTGTATTGTCATGAGGGGGTTGATGCCATACTCACCACGCTTGGCAGGCGGGTTGGCGAGCGCAGTATAGGGTAGTGAAAAAACACGGAAAGATGCTGCTGCCCATCTTCCGGAGGTATCCCTTAGCAGATTCTTACTGCATCCATGGGTAAGAGAGGAGAGGCAACATTCTACTGCCGGCGCCCCACGGCATTATTGGCACATATTGTTAACAATTCAAGAATATTAGAATAATGTATAAAAAGGCAAATCTTTGTCCCGCAATCACAGTTATAAAATAATGTATCCATCTATGCTTGTAGGTATTTGTTTTACTATGTTCAAAGCAGTTATTTATATAATGACTGAAGTACTACAAAACCTTAAACTTAATGCTGATATGCTTAACTTAATGTATGAATGAAATAAAAATAACCTGTTTTATCAAAGCTGGTTGGTTGACCTGACTCGTTTGACACTAACTCATTGCTGTAATGTATATTGAGTTATCTAGGATAGGTATATTATAATGTTACAAAATATTTTTATTTATTTTCTGTAATAAATAAATAATTATTTATACTCTTGTTTAATTTTGTGTTTTCCTTGTTAATTGGTCAATATACCTTTTTTGTTTGGTCAATAATTCTATACAGTATATTTTTATGGCAACCTATAAATATATACTTTAAAGAAAAATATTAAAATCTAATATACTTTGATAATATTGTCAGATTTTAATAAATAATTCATCAAAGCGCCTTATGGTTTTTAATAGCAAATCCTATTCTGTGTTATTGCCAGCAATCTGACTAAAGGTTTAGTGAAACTGTTTACGTCTAGTCTGTTGTAATGACAAGTTCCTTAAGTGTTTTATTTATTGCAATTTAATGTACCAATATTCACGAATATAAAACACCAAAAATCATTGGTGTACATTGAATTCGATAACTATGCCAACGCCCATACAGAAATTGGCCATGTCCTTTTTCCTTTTATGTACTAATAGGTGTTTTCAAAATGTATCTTACTTATTGTAATGATTGAGAATTGATTAAAACATTTTCTATAATATTTATTGTATAACTTAGGCAGAACATTTCATGAAAATTAAAAACTTTTGCGAAAGCGATTTGAGTTATTGGCGTTAAACCGATGATATTATCTCATAAAGAAGGCGTATTACATTACTACTTTGACAATTATGTGATTAATATTAACTCTTGGCCGGGTGTTGCTCCGTTCAACCGGCTCGGTTAGTTATTCCGCGAGGACTTAAGAGTGCGCATTAGGCAATTTTGTAGTTCGTAATCGTTATGTATCTCAGAATCTGTGAAAGTTACCACCTTCATATTTGGGGAAATTATACTTTAAGCTTTTATCTTGAATTAAGTGTTTTAAAACGCGATTGGTGAATTTTTCCTCGATAATATATATTTTTTTTAAATTATATGTTTTGCACAAATTTTGCTATTTATCTCAGGAACAGCACACCTTGTTTGTTAAATATTTGTTTTTTCAAGAAACCTAGAAGTATTTCTTTAGGTTTGTCATTTAATTTTTTTTGATTGGTTGTTTAATTAACTTTTTATAAGGTAAAAACTGTTTTGGCGCTTACGTCGTTAGAAAATACGGTGTGGGTTTATCGCTCTGTACTTCTCACTCGCGAGAAAACCATATCTTGTCGTTCCGCTCGACGCTCTGTTGTCAGTTGGCTACGGCATTGCGAGAAGGACGGACGTGTGCTTGACTTCGATACATTTCTATTACTAGAGATACTCACTAGGTATCGTAGGTATTATATTAGTTTAATTAAATGGTGAAACCCAAATATAAAATGGGACGTCGGGTGTACAAAAAATGTATGAAGAAAAAAAGCAGGAAATTAGGAAAAAAAACAAGTAAGTGCTTACCTTTCTATTATGTATTGAATGTAAATAAAAACGTATGTTCATAACGTATTATTTACCTACCTAGTAGTAGTATTTATTACTTTTTGCACACTCAAACTAATGTTACCTACATCTGGTAGGTACCTACAAATATTCCTTCTAATTTAATTTTTTTATTTAATTGTTGTTTTTAGAACGGAAAACCACTCGTTCATAGAACTTTTAAAAGTGGAAGAAAATCCCGCAAGCGGTTTGCCGCTGTGACGCTGCTGGTGACGATGTCATAGACGATTCGTCAACGATGGCCGTGTCACCGATAGCGGTGAATCCTTCGCGAATGGAAATAATTGATAATATACATCAAGGTGAGTGAATAGGTGCCTAAATTTGCAAATACTGTTTTGTCGGGTTAGGCTGGTTTTCCTGTCACATTTGCCGTCATTGGCGACGGGATGGTCGGCACGGCGCCGGCGCCTAGGAACCTACCGTTGTGTAGTTGGCCATCTCAGCGTCACATTGTACCTACTACATAGTACATATGGATAACTGACACTATCCATATTTTATTGGGTAGTGTGCCAACCCGTCCGCTCATCTCAACCGCACCGGACGAGTTGGCACAAAAAATAATGACAATATTCCCGTTCGTCAACTCGTCCAGTCAATTTTTATGACAAGTTTTTTGCAATAAATTACGAAAAGTAATGTTACCAACAAATTTGTAATGTGAATAATGTGATGTAAGTATAAATATATTTGTTTGTTACTATAACATCTGTACTACCCCAAGAGGGGCGATTTCAGCCCATTTGAACAAGTACTAAGTAAGTAGTTGCCGTGGGGTGCCGGCAGTAGAATGTTACCCCTCTTCTCATGCCCGTGGATGCAGTAAGAGCCTGCTAAGGGATACTTCCAGAAGATGGGCAGCAGCGTCTTTCCGTGTACCAATATCCCGTAATGCGCTCGCCAACCCGCTTGCCAAGCGCGGTGAGTATGGCAACTACCCCCCATTAAGATCCATGAGGGAGGCCGGTGTTCAGTAGTGGACGTTTTACGGCTGAAATGATGATCATGATTAACAAGTACTTGTACGGGGGAAATTATCAAGGATTCGTTTTTCGAGTTTTCCATACAAAAAAGCTTTTATTTTTCAATGTGTATACCCTCAAAAATGTACTTAAACATTGTTGATATGTACCTATATCCTGGCATTAAAGCACATTGCCAAAAAAGTAGATAGATAGATAACTCTTTATTGTACCAGCTTTATTCTAGCACCAACAATATAACAAAGGAAATTTAGTGTAATTAACTAAAATCAGTAGCACAATGGGCGGAAAAAATACATACACTCCCACTCACACACGTAAACACGCACACTTACACACACACACACACACATATATACATATATATATTTACACACTCAAATATATACATATATATATTTACACACTCAAATACACAATCCAACATATGTGTACACACTTATTTACATACACAAACACATTGTTATCATGACAGAACAATTCTATGCCTATTAGGAAGGGCAGAGGAACTACAGCACAAGATTTTTAATCTTAGTGTAGTTTTTCTGCGTATACTTATTATCTGTGTTACTACTAGTTCTTATTCTTAAGTCATTATTGTATGTTCCTAAATTGTATTTTTCTTTTTGTGGTAAATAAATAAAATTATATAAAAAAGCTAAAATGAGAAAGGTCGAAGACAGTGTCAACGTTTGCACAATTTCACCACATTCATACACAATTCTAATAAGTGTACTCGGTAGTATCTACTTCCACACTGTCACTCGATGCACAAGTTGTTAAGTTCACTCATTACAGGAACGGCTTGATGTGCTGCCCTCCGTGAAGGACGCATAGATTGCTGCGTTTGACAACAGAGCTGGTGGCTGTGTCTCACTCAGTCGCATAAACTAGACTTTAGGTAGCCTCATAAAAAAATTAAGTGGGGCTTAATCTGGGGATTGTAGTGGCCAGGCGACAGTACCCCCGCGGCTGATCCACCTGGAGGCGTTGAGCCGAGGCACACCTCGCTCATCGTCTAGGAGAACAGACGATGAGCGAGGTGTGCCTCGGCTCACAACTCGCTCCGTTCTGCTGGAACATCATCTCCCGGGCGTCTTTCATCTAAATGAAAGATCTTTTGAAATGCATAACTATGTAGGTAGGTACTTGTAGGTACTCGTTACCCAGGTCAAGAGTCAGCTGATATTAGGGTTGTCATCGTCGTATTAATTAGCTGATTACGCATAATCTTTGCTGGTCTTTTCTTGAATGAAAATCATCAAAATCTGGATAGTCGTAGAACTAACGTTAATACTTGGGGAGTCAGAATTACTCCCTTTCGGCTTAGTATACATGATAAAATACACTTTATAGAGTGGTAGTAATAAATAGAAGCAATACCTACACTAGGCGTGGTTTTAAAACAAAGAGACCATGTAATACTGTCTGTACTATCTGCAGGGCAAAGGCCTCCCTTCCTTCCTTCCACCTTTCTCTGTCTTGAGCTACTGTGGTCCAGTCTTCCAAGTATGCGTCGAGTTCGTCTCTCCATCGACGTCTTGGTCTGCCGCGAGGTCGTTTCCTGTCTTGTGGGATCCATTCGGTAGTGGATTTAGCCCACGACTTATCCGGCCTGCGGCAGACATGACCCGCCCAATCCCACTTCAATTGGCCCGATTTTTGGGCGACGTCTGCGATCTGTGTTTTGGAGCGCAGTTCACTATTTTTTATCCGGTCTGACAATTTGACTCCTAGGATACTGCGCTCCATCGCTCGCTGGCAAACCCCAAGTCTGCTCTTTTGCAAAGCGGTCAATGACCAGGTCTGTGCGCCATAGGTGAGGATTGGCAAAATGCACATGTCCATGAGTTTTCTTTTGAGTGTCAGTGGTAGATCGCCTTTCATTAGATCTTTCATAGACCAATAGCCCTTCCAGGCGTTTTCAGTTCGTCTTGTTATTTCCACATCTTGTCTGCTCTGGAAGGATACTAATTGGCCTAAATATAAGTACTCATTCAATTTCCCCATCCCCTACCTGTAACCTGCATTCTATGGCGTTGGTCATTATCTTGGTTTTCGACCTGTTCATGCAAAGACCAACTTTGAGGCTTGCCGTGTTAAGTTCGTCCAACATTGTGCCGAGCTCAGTTGCTGATGTGGAAAAGAGAACTATATCGTCGGCAAATCGGAGATTATTCAATCTCTTATCACCGACGAAGATCCCCTTTTCCAACCACCTAGGTGTTAGAGATTTAAAAACCTCTTCTAAAGTGGCTGTGAAAAGTTTTGGGGACAGCGGATCACCCTGTTTAACACCTCGTTGTATTTGGAAAGACTGTCCGGTAGAATCTAATTTAATGGCTGCAGTGCTGTTTAGGTGGTTAAGTGGTTGGAATATCTTGTTTTCTAAGTGCTGTGAAAATGGCTGAGTGCTCAAGACTGTCAAAGGCTTTCGAATAATCGATGAAGGCTATGTAAAGTGGTAGGTTGTACTCCGTGTATTTCTCAATAAACTGATTTAGTGACTGAAGATGGTCAGTGGTGGACATGCCCCTGCGAAAGCCTGCCTGTTCTGGCGGTTGGTGTTGGTCCAGGAGGCCTGATACTCGGTTCTCTATCACTTTTATAAAAGTTTTACAGATGTGTGAAATCAAGCTTATTGGTCGATAGTTAGCTATATCTGTCTTGTCACCTTTCTTGTGGAGTAGAATTATATGGGAGTGGCAGAAGTTAGAAGGTATATTGCCAGTTTGTAAAATTGTGTTAAATAAATTTGTGAGATGAGGGATCAGTATAGGCTCTCCTATTTTTAAAGTCTCACTAGTTACACCATCGTCTCCAGGACTTTTTCCGTATTTAAGGCTGACTATTGCGCGATGTACTTCATTTCCTGTGATCCAAGGTATACCTTCTATTTGGGCATGAGTAGTTGATTGTTGACGTTAAATTGTTTTTGTTTGAATAAAGATTCTGATAGTATGTAGTGCATGTAATACTATTTAATTAAATTAAATATTATCCGCTATCTTCAAAAATAGCGCAATAATTGTAATCTTCTAATAATAAATGTAATCTTCTCGTTAAAAACGATACCCATCCAAGAAATTAAATAAAAATAGTCTGCCACCTTACATTTCAAAACTAACGTCATATATTTAATTTACACACTCGATTAAGTCAAAAACGATACTAATGAAATAAATTAAAAAAAGTGTTATTCCCTTTTTTTTAATCTTGGATTTGTAATGCCTACTCTTTTTTCGTAATCTACATAAATCATCGACAATTAACTAATTCAAAACCAAATATACGTTAGCCCTAAAAAATGGAGTACGGAGACTTACTAACAAAGTTTTATGTATAAGTCGGTCTCCTCAATCCCCCGTCTCCCATTTTTAGCTGTTTTTAGGGGCAATCGTGCCCTTAGAAACGTCTCTTGTTGATCAAATACCGAGTGTATATAGCATTTATGCAATTAATAGACAATACTGCAAAACTATTTGTTAAACTTTCTATACTTTATGATGTACTAGACTAGATGTTATTTAAATTGCCAATTACAAAGATTTTTTCCGCTTAAAACAATAATATAGAATTTTCCAATATTATTCCTATATCACATTACGCTCTTCTTAGTAACATCACTTTTCGTAATTTATAGCAAAAAAACTTGGTTTAAAAGATGACCGGACGAGTTGACGAACGGAAATATTGTTTAATTGTTTTGTGTCAACCCGTCCGGTGCGAATAAGATTAGAGTAGACGAGTTGGCACACTACTCATGTTTACATTTCTCTTAGTGATGATAAAAGAGGATGTCTATCGTGCCTCGGGATACTGTCGTAAATCTGTTTACGTTGTTTACAATTTTAAACAATAATTTATTTCTCTTTTAGGATTCCAGATAAAGACTTGGAGACTAAGTTTGTAGAAGCATCGGATGAGAGAAGAATTGTAGATATAAAATATTTTCACGGAACCCTCACGCGTGTTTGTAACCGGACTTGACTGATTGCGAAAATATACTTTTTACCCATCTTGCAGTATTTTATTTTTCGCTCAGACTTTTGTACAATAAAGGTACAAACTCAGGTAATTTAATTATGTACCACACCTTTCTAGGTACATAAGCTAAGTACATAGCTTTCTAAATTATTTTTATTTCATGCTGACATTTTAGTAAGTACTTATTCCCTGCCTGTATTTTACGCCTACCTACTTGCTAGGCAATCTAAAATAATCCAGTGCCACTTCCAATCGTGTTTTACTTTATTACACACACACACACACACACACACACACACACACACACACACAAAATAAATAATATTCATCATCACATCATATCACACTACCTAACATACGTAGGTAAGTTAGCCGACCAAAATACATCAGCAAACGAGCGCAACTTGAACTCTCGCATTCGGCCGCATTGGCGGCGGTGTAGCGTATTTTGCAAGGGTGAAGGGAAGTGGGGCTCAAAATCCATCTCGAGCGGCGCTATTGCACGTTCTTAAAGCCGATTTTCATTTCATATCATGATTCATTCGTAATTCAGTCATCAAACTCTGCTTAGTATTCAACATCCGCGTCGCAAATTATTTTACACACAAACGTTTTGTGAAGTGAAATAATTGCATAGCTATTAATTTGACTACACGTTCTATTGACAGTAAATAATCCAATTGTAGTTTCAGTTGGACAGTTTCATAACCGATGCGTAATGAAATAGATTAATATTCGAATTACGTCGACCACGATTGTTTCATTGATTAGATGTCATTGTACTTTAAATAAATAAATCATAATTTCAGCCGTAAAACGTCCACTACGGAACACAGGCCTCCCTGATGGATCTCCATGAGGGGTAGTTGCCATACTTACCACGCTTGGCAGGCGGGTTGGCGAGCGCAGTACGGGATGTTGATCGCGGAAAGATGCTGCTGTCCATCTTTCGGAGGTATCCCTTAGCAGGCTCTTACTGCATCCACAGACATGAGAGGGGGGCAACATTCTACTGCCGGTGCCCCACGGCGAATATACCTAAGTATATCACAGTAATTGCCAAGTACTGATAAAAAATCCTTGCAAATGTTGATTCAAAATTTTTGCCTCAACAGTTGCAATATTAATACCTTAAGTACATATTTTCGGGGTCTTTAATCATCTCAGCCCTGTGACAGCTGTCCACGTTCACTGCTAGACATGGATATTCAAGATAATGAGGTGGTAGTTGCCATACTCGCTACGCTTGGCAGGCGGGTTGGTAAGCGCAGTACGGCATGATTGGTACACGTAAAGACGCTGCTATCCTTCTTTGATAGGTATCCCTTGGCAAGAAAGGAGAGGCAACATTCTACTACCGGCAACATACGTCATATCTCACAGTAAATGCCAAGTATTGATACAAAATGTTTGAAAAATGTTTATTTAAACATTTTGCTACGAGTAGATGTAACTTGTTAACTTTTCGCGCTTTGTTAACATATTATCATGGACCAAATAAATACATGTTATTTAGTTGAAATTATTTTGTAGTTTAGTTTAAACACATTTCAGCGTTCTTGGTCATAGGACGCAGAAATGTGTTCGAAACGTCGGGAAAATAATATAAAAGTTACGCGGTAAAATCCTGTAATTTTAAAACTAAATATTTTGGGGTCTATAATTCCTCATAATAATTTAAATACTTAAAACCGTCTGCACAGACGTAACGATCAATACTCCATTTCCCTGCTCCAGAACTCATTCATTAGTGACAAAAAAGAAGTTATAATATCGACGTTGTTTGAAAAAATAACGGTAAAATCACTGGAGCCAGCTTCCGGTATTAAAAAATAATATTTACGTTGGAATTAGAGTAGTCTCTGTGGCACTGCGGAATACCAATGGAAATTTCGAACCGTAGACAAAAGGTGCTTAGCTGTCGTTTACGCTAAAAGTTGCTGTGGAGTGCTGGCAGTAGAATGTTGGCTCACTTGCCAGTGGATGCAGTAAGAGTCTGTAAGAAGTACCTTCGTAAGTTGGGTGGCAGCGCCTTGTCGGGTATCTACATTCCGTAATGAGCTTACCAGCATGGTGAGTAGGCTTATGCCAGCAGTGGTAGTTGAACGACCTTATTAGTTGACGATGAAAAACCTTATAAATCTGATAAAAATTTGATCGTCAAGAAATTTATCTCTAGCAATAAATTGATTTCGAAGAATAAGTTTTTTTTACTAGAATGAAAGTCTTAGATATTCATGGGATTAAAACAAGATAGAATATGAGATCTATAAACTTTCACACTCTATCATTTCATCAAGCATCGTTTCTTCCTTCATTTGGAAAAGGCAGTTCATGAAAGATTTTATAAAACAAATGTCTATGTCGATGATCGGTCTCAGAGAATAAGAAAATAAAATTGCTGAACAGTATGGATAGCGTAAAAACAAAAACAAATTGCAGCAAAAGCATAACCTCAGTATTTCAAGGTCAATGTTTTTTCAAAAATATATAACGATGATGATTTTTTATCTGCTTTGATCATAAACAAATTAAAATGCTCCTAGACGATTATGAATAGTTTTTTGTTTCGATTTCGCAACGTTTGCCTCTTATCTACGACACTGGAATTTGGTTAGGGGCGCTATGTAAACGCGTTTCATCTCCAAAATATTATCGGAATACGTGGATGTGCATTCAAATGGTGTTTTGTATAGAAAAGGGGAATATTGCTACAAGTATCCAATTCAGTCACCGGCGTGACTATGCTCTCAAAAACTCTTTTAGTTAGATGACGACCTCTGTGGCGCAGCGGGCGAAGGTCCGCCTGCTACGCAAGAGGTTGCGGGTTCGAATCCCGCCTCGGAACAATGTCTGTACGACCTGCAGATATTTGTTCAGGGTGTTCTGGATGTTTTTCTATATATATTAAAAATATATATCTATGTAGTATATTGTATTAAGTATATCAGTCATCTAGTACCCATAACACAAGCTCTTCTTAGCTTGGGGCTAGATGATGCTGTGTGAATTGTCCAGCATTATTTATTTATTTATTTAGCACTGGCGTTTCTACCATGCCTGAAAATCGGGGCGTACTACGTGCGTGTATTCAGGCATAATATGCCTGAATTCAGTACAACCCATTAGTACAACAAATAACTTTTCAGTACAATCCGTTAGTACAACAAATAACCGTTTAGTACAACACATTACATAATAAGCTATTTGCAAAAGTTACATCAATAAAAAACCAAGGCCGTTACATCAATACCAGTTGCTAACGCTGCATAATCATCTGATTCATACAGTGTTAGCAACTGGTATTCATGCTTTACGAGACGCGGCAGTGCCTGGGACAATGTTAGATGGATTAGGCTTGCCCAGCACATACACCAACCTCTCAGCTTAGTCAGCTATAAGTCAGAGGAAAGAACAGGTAAATACATATGAAGCTGGCTAAGCTCCAGGTTTTCTAACGATGTTTTCCTTCACCGTTAAACATCCTCTTTAACATAAAAAATATAACATGGTGCAGGGCCCGCATCAAACTCACGACCTTCGGATAGAAAGTGGGTATAAACCAACGGCCAACACGGCTTTCTATTTTTATATACATACATATGACTTGCTTATGCCCGCCGCTTCACATGCGTTCTACCCGAATAAAATATAGCCTTGTGTCAATCCTGTCTGTTTTGAATTTCGGCTCAATCCGTAGGCTAGTTTTTACGTGAAAGAGTAACACAAGTATCCATACATACAAGCTTTTGCGTTTATAATATTAGTAGGATTAAAGGAAATTATTGAACAATACTATGTACAAAAAGGTTTAGAACGAATTAAAGTTAAGTCCAAAACGCTTACAATAGTCTTTTATAATGCTAATTTTCCTCTGAGCTTTTATATCCTATCAAAAACATAAATGTTAAAATGGGAGCCGATTGAAGTTCAATATTTAGAATGTCGTGGTTTTTGATTTCCTTATTGCTCACTGCTTAATTTGGCTACTAGTTAGTCTAATGGGGCTTAATAAATGAATCAAATTTTTCGTGTTTGTGTTCAATAGATTTTGAGTTATGCCTAACGACTTTGTACAATTCCTTTTACATTGAAATATTTTATTAATTTTAACTTTTGTTTTTTGAATAGTTTTATGTTTATACTGCATGTATAATAAGTATAGTGTAGTTACGTATATTGTCTAATTGTGCCGCGCTGCTGCACACAAAGTCACTACTGAAGAATCAAGAATCAAAAAATACTTAATTCCTAGACCTTAAGACCTTATTAACGCGTTACAAATTACAAAATAAAACAACACAAATAAATAGAATAAAGCACATAATTGAATCTGTTCACTTCAGATGACACGCGAGTTAGGAAAAAAAGTGAACAGAAGAACCTAACTCGGTCGTTATAGTCATCATTTAACAATTTTATTTTGTCTTATGTTACGTTTGACGGAGTTGGAGCAGATTCCCTCCCAAAACCAGTGTAATAATAGTGCCCTATAACTATTATTTAAATACTGAGTGGTGACCTATTTTGTAGTTATTTAATTTTAATTGTCTGATCTTGTATATTATTTTAAAAAAATTGTGACACAAAATAAACGTTTTTGTATTCTATTATATTCTAAGGAACCAAAAGCGCCTCGAAATGGTTCGGGTAAAATACACACTGCTGCGTTGTCGCCCGGCTTTGCTTGAACTTGGCTGGACACGTTACCGCGTGTCTAGATACACATTTAATTTAGCTATAAATATAAATTTGGTGTTTATCTCTGCAAATTTCGGAGATAAGCCTCCTCCATGGATCTCCTAGGTAACAAGGTACACAATAAACTAAATAAATATAAAATCTAATGAAAGCAGTAAAGATATATAGGTTTCTCTTTATAGCAATATTGAACCTTCTCTTAACTTGATTTAAACACTCCATATCAAATGTTTAATAACATAATAAAATAATTACCTGGAACCCTTTTAACTTTGTTTTCTTGGATCAAATAAAATATCATCCTCATCAGCGGTAGGACGCCCACTCATGGACAAAGGAAGCCCACTTACGGGCCATGGATCTACTACTAATCATGAGCTTGTTGCCAAGCTCGCCACGCTTGGCAGGCAGGTTCGCGAACGCAGGACGGGATGTCCTTCATCATGTCCGGAAAGACGCTGCTGCCTATCTTCCGGAGGTATTGGCAAAGACTTACTGCACGGGGAAGTGAGTTGGGGCAACATTTTACTGCCGGCGCCCCAAACCTTCAACGTTCACAGTACTAAATACGAATCCCAAAGCATTAAAGTAACACAGTGTAAGTTCAGGGCAAAGTATAGTAAGTTCACTTAGCCGTGTGAATTATAAATGCTAGGCCGGGATCCTTAGCTCCCGTGGGCGCCTACGAATAAAAGGAATATCAGGACATGTCTCACTGTACTTAGAACTGGAGGCACTTAGCATAATTTGCTTATGCCTTTATTTTCTTGCGATGTTTTTGTTGACCCAAGCATAAACTTGAGGTTCTCTGTACCTATTTGTCTCCGAAACGTTATCCCTAATACAATTAACAATAATGTATTTTCATAATCTTCGATTCTTAGAATAATCAGGATCTGTAATATAAGGACCCAGCCTTAGCACGTCCACTGCTGGACAAAGGCCTCCCTTATGGATCTCCATGTACTGATTATGATATTGATATTGCCATACTCACCACGCAAGCGGGTTGGCGAGCGTATTACGGGATACTGAAACATGGAAAGACGCTGCTGTTCATCTTCAAACAAGCGGAGAAAAATCCTTTGCAGATATTCATCGCAGAAATGCAGTATTAGCCGCGAAGTTCGGAGGAGGGATGAGATAAATAAGCTCTCAGCTCGTATATTTGTCCATTGAACTCGCTATTGTATCAGATATTTCATCTCAATCCTCTTTACTGACCAATCTGTTTCCAACGTACAATAGCACCCAGATTCTAGCTAACATAAAATTGAAAACTGGAAGTAGTAAACTAGTTAAGTGGAAGTTTGACTCTGTTACAGTGTTCCGTAACGTTGCTTATACCCGCTTTATATGTATAAGCTTTATGAACATACAATTAACCGAATTTCTATCGCGTCAATAACCTAAATTATTTACCGACGTTTCGACTGGATTCCCAGCCATGGTCCTGGGCATATTCTACAATCCAGTCGTTAAAAAAAGTTCAGGTTATGTTTTAAAAAGACAATGGCGTCAATTCTGTTAACGCAATTTATATCTAAGGTGTACTTTAATTTCGTAAAATGGACTAGAATTATATCAGCTACTCGGTTAATGCCGTTCTGAAATTAAAACGGAACAACTTTAGGTAATTTTCCGAAGGTTTCCTTGACAGATTATTAGACCATTTTGTAGCACAAAGTTATCATAACACGAAATTCGTTCTTAGTAATTTTAAGCTAGAATTTAACAAAAGGATGATATGTATAAATATGTATTGTTTGTTTAAAACACTAATAAAATAATTTACTAAATTATAAAAGAACTAAATATTTACACAGCGTATTTTGCAATTGTATTCTCCCAAGACATTGTAAAAAACCGGTAAGTTTATCAATGATTTTTCCTGCTAAATGTTAACAACACAATTGTGTTCAGAGGAGACAGGTGAGTGGCACTTTATGTATCTAAGCTCTTACAATGTTAACAGACGGGAACTGACGCAAACGTCCCCAAGACATCTATTCGGGACTCGCCAACAAATCGAGCTGCCTCCCAGCGAACTAGGTTAAAGTTCAGAGAATACGCAAAAGTAGTTCTCCGTATTTATTATAGTTAAAAAGCAAAAGAGAGAAGACTCGACATTTGTCGGCTTGTTTCGTACAGTCACGCCAAAAGTGTCTTGTATTATTTATTTATTTAACTTTGACATCTAATTGTTTTTTATATATCAATTATAACGACACCTGTGAATTAATATGACTGATCATTTTATAACTGTGTACACGTTTTACATCGATTTTAGACCGATTTTCAAAATTCTTTCACCATTAGAGTGCTACATTGTCCCTGAATAACATAGATTATTGTATCCCCGTATTTTCATGGGATCGGAATCTATTTGGGTGAAACTGCGGTGTGCGGCTAGTTAATAATATCTTCAAAATATTTCGACACTTAGGTATGGTATGAAAACCAGCGCTGCGTTCCGAGCGGTAAGTAATAATGAGCTGAGATGGCGCACGCATCATTATATATTTTGGCGCACACATCACATGGGGTTTTCTACATAAAATATTGATTTGTTTGACGTCATTTCTATCTCCTACATCCTAGAATTTTATTATAATTACATTTTGTTGTTTATGTGTCGAATGTATCGAGTGTGCTAATGTGTTTTCTATCTTGTTGTTTAAAAGGTTGCGAGTTCGATTCTCGTCGCAGATCAAATTTTTCTATGTAAGTTATAATTAGAAAGATATGTACATTAATCCAACCCCAGGCGGTGTACATCATTAAGGTTTGAACGGTAAAGAAAAACATTGGCTCAGTCAGTTACAGACGTATCACATGTTATTTTCTCTAAATATAGCCGACTCAGCTGAGAAGTTTTTTTAATGAACAGACGAGACAATCCGATGGCCGACCTGATATAAAGTGGTAACCTCTACCTATTACAACTGCAATACCGTGGTGGTCACGTTCACTAAGCACGTGACCAACACTGCATTGCATTGTGCCCGTCACTCTGACACAGAGTTGTAAGATCTCATGTGCAATTTCACCGGCCCCCTTACCCTTCCAACTGGAACATAGCAATGCAGACATTACTGCTTGGCGGCAGAAATAGGTGGTAGTATTTCCCCGGATGAACTATTTACAAAAAGTTCTACTACTCTAAAAAAGATGGAATAGGCTAGTCTCATCCATCTAACAATGTCGCAGGCACTATTGCGCACAGCATAAATGCTAAAGCTGTATAAAACATATATTATAATAGATGAGAAAGACCAATTTTCTTTACGGACATAGTTGCTAAAATTCATCGTCTTTTATGTCTTTTGGCTTGCTTTACATAGTAACACACATTGTACTTTCTAAAAGTATAAATTTACTGACTTCGTAGTGCTATATAAATAAAGTGACTGCGTTTAGTCAGAACTTTCGCTATATTCTATAACAAAGTAAGTTTTAGATAAATTAAAAAAAATCATGAACTTATTACTAACTAGTTAGTAAGAGTGGACAGGTAAGTAAGAGTTTGTACTGTTGAATAAGGGTTTTCTTTTTAATATTATAAAGCAATTGTAATTTGTTATTAGCTAATAAAGTTATTTTTTGTTAACAAATCATAAACTCAATACTTCATCATTAATTATTTTGTAAAACGTCCACTACTGAACACAGGCCTCTGTCATGGATCTCTATGAGGTGTAGTTGCCCTACTCACCACACTTGGCAGGCGGGTTGGCAAGCGCAGTACAGGATCTTGGTACACGGAATGACGCTGCTGCTCATCTTCCGGAGGTATCCCTTAGAATGCTTTTATTACATCAACGGGTATGAGAGACATTCTACTACCGGCACGTCACGGCATTTTTTATAATTTGTGTTTTTTAAAAATCCTCTAGCCTACGAACATTCAGACGCCGTCTCCGTAGAGTATACAATAGCGGTTGACGTATTCTTTACATTCACTCGATATTTAGATAGGCGACAACTAAATCATCCCTTTTCTGCCCTTGTACCCAGCTTTCCTAGATATAAACGCCCTATCTAAACATGTCCCAGGCCCCACATTGTCCCGTATAGCGTAGGTTCCGAGTGAGATAAATGTATACTTTTACCCGAATATCATCATCATTGGTTCAAGGGTGCCGGCAGTAGAATGTTACCCCTCCTCTCATGCCCGTAGATGCAGTAAGAGCCTGCTAAGGGATACCTCCGGAAGATGGGCAGCAGCGTCTTTCCGTGTATCAACATCCCGTACTGCGCTCGCCAACCCAACCGCCAAGCGTGGTGAGAATGGCAACTACTCCTCATGGAGATCCATGAGGGAGGGAGGCCTGTTCAGTAGTGGACTTTTTACGGCTGGAATGATGATGATGATGATCATCATCATCTCAGTCGTAGGATGTCCACTAAGGCATAAGCTCCCTCATGGATCTCCAAGGAGTGATCATGAGGAGATTATTTCCAGGCTTGGCAGGCAGTTTGTCGAGCGCAGTATTCATGGATGTTGACATACGGAAAGACGCTGCCGCCCATCTTCACTTAGCAGTTTCTTATTTTTACCTTCCTACCTATGTTATATTTTTTATGCTCGAATTATGTTGAGATAGAATATAATAGAGATATAATAAAGTATTTTCTGCCTACCTATATAAATCTTTATGCACGTATCTGTATACAAACAGGTATTTTTCAAATAATTATTGTTATAAAAAAAGAACATAATACTTTTTAACGACTTCTGTGGCGTAGCAGGCGTAGTTCCGCCTGCGACGCAAGAACTCGGAACAAATGTCTGAATGATCTGCAGATACTTGTACAGGGTTTTCTGGATGTTTTCGATATTTGATAAGAAATACCTATATATGTATGTAGAGGTAGTATAATGTTTAAAATCATCTAGTACCCATAATAGAAGCTGTGCTTAGCTTGGGGCTAGATGATGCTGTGTGAATTGTCTAGCACTTTTTTTAGAAACTGCCTTATAAGGATCGTTGAACTTGCTCTGTTGAATAATACTTTTTGACTTTGACTAACGAAATTATTTATCGGGTGACCAAAAGCATTATGGAAAATACGTGAGAAAGACGATAAAATTAACCTTATTATAATGTTACTTGACTGAAAATATACATTTATCTACCTCTATCTTCACTATTGGCCTTATGAATAAGCTTGGAGTAGCTCAACGAGCTATGTAGAGGGCTTACGGGGTTTCTTCACGGAATCAAAAATGAGGAGATACTTAGAAGAACTCGGGTCACCGCCATAGCCGAACGGATTAGCACGTTGAAGTGGCAATGGGCAGGCCATATAGCGCGCTCAATGCGGCCGCAAAGTTCTCGAATGGAGGCCACGGTCCGGCAAGCGCAGCGTAGGACGTCCACGTACAAGATGAGCAAGATAGGCACTGATAAGAACCGCAGGTCGGCGATGGGTGCAGGCCGCTTCTTACCACAATAATATATTAATAATGGAGATCATTGAGACAGGCTTTTGTCCAGCAGTGGACGTCCTACGGCCGATATGATGAATGTTACTTGACAATGGCAAAATTGTGTAAAACAAAACACAGAAGCCATAAAAGAAGAAGAAGACTCTCCGACGGATAAAGATAGAACCACACCACTGCTCATAATAGTATAAGGTTTGTAGTATTTAATAAGTCATTTATTAAATATCTCACAAAAACTTTTACACAAACAAAATATTTTTAGTCTATTAGTTACTTTGCTTATTATTAATATTGGTATAGTTAGCTTCCAAAATATGAACCCCTGTTAGGGTGAAGGCCTCCTCTAAGCTTTTCCACAAGCTTTTGCTTTGACTTTGACGGAATGAGACACCGTGTCTGCGTCACTCGTCGCCGCATTCCCAACGAGTTTCAAGTAATTAAAATTCATGTAAGTCTATAAGGTATATATTTATATGGGCCGTAGTTTAAGTATTATTACATCTTGTACGAAACTAAGTTTGTTGCCTGAAATAAGGTATATTTATTTATTTAATGTTGCCTCTCTTACCCGAAGATGTAGTAAGTTTCTGTTAGAATATAGTTTTGGAAAATGGACAGCAGCGTCTTTTTGTATATGAGCATCCCGTTCTGCCCTTTCCAACCTGCCTGCCAAGCGTGGCAAACATGCAACAATACTTCTCGAGATCTAGGAGATCAATGAGGGAGAGCCCTATGTCCAGCAGTGGAAGTGGGCAGCATTCCTACTAATGAGATGAATGATGATACATTGTTTATCAAGCGACACATTAGATACGATTCATATTGAAAACTGACTAATAGCTAACTAAGCTGAGAGGATGGTATATGTGCTGGCCAAGCCTAATCGATCTAACAATGTTCCAGGCACTGCAGCGTCTCGTACAGCATAGTTACCTGTTGCTGACGCTGTATGAATCATCTATACTCGTAATAGATGCAGAGGCCTAACTTTTTTATTGAAAAGTGATGGCTATAATCTTTTTGGTATGATGTGGTGCTTTGAATTTTTTATTAGCTTGACACACTGTTGGCCGGTTTTACAGCCTATTATGAGTTTAATGTGACATAAATATGAAAAGGGGCAATAATTGAGTCAAGCAGTTTCCTGTGCCAAAAATGTTTAACTTAAAATTTGTTTTAAGACTATCAGAGTACATTTAATATTAGCTTACACGTTCATCATTGTTTATAAATTTCAGCTGTAGGACGTCCACTGCTGGACATAGTCCTCCCTTTGGACCTCCAAGTAATGTACCATGGATCATAACAAGTGTCTGTAGTCCACCCAGGTGTACTATGGATCATAACAAGTTTCCGTAGTCCACCCAGGTGAACTCGTGAGGTGGACCGCGGGTAAGAAACCGTATTGCAGCTGCATGCAGCCTGCATTCTTCGCCAACCTGGAAATGTTAACAGGTCGTCCGCGCATCTAGTTGGTGGATGTCCTACCCTGCGCTTGCCGGTCGGTAGCATTCGAGAACTCGACCCCATCGGCAAACTGCTCTCCGAGCTACATAGCCTGCCCATTTCCAATTCAACGCGCTTATATGTTTAGCTATGTCAGTAACCAAGTTCTTCTACGTATATCTCCATTCGATTCTGTATTCCGATCATAGCCCACTCCATATCTCGTTGAGCGACTCAGAGGGTATTCATAAAGCTAGTAGTGAAGGACCACGTCTCGGTTCCGTAAGTCATCACTGGTATCACATACTTATTGAAGAAGAGTCTTAAGGCACTGAGGTATTTTGGATATGAATATGTTGCTTAGTTTCGAAACATTTCAAACGAAGATCATATTTGTAAAAACGTACAAAATAATTCATAATAGAGAACCTCATGAAATATGGTACTTTTCAGTTATATGGTAGTGGCACTTTTCAATTTTAAGAATTTTATTTATTACTCATAAATAACTAGAGGTTAACTTAAAATGACCATTGAGCATACAAATATACAAAGTATGTACAACTATCAAACAAAGCATGTTTGTTTAAATTACACTTTTTTTTTTCATTTTTGAAATTCATTATAAAAAAATTGAAGTTATTATTAGTAGAGTGATTCTTTACTTTTAAAACTGTTGGTTCTTAAGAAACATTTAAGATACGATTTATTGACATTACAAAACTATCTAAAACGCTAGAATAAATGCTGCTTTGTATTGTTTAGAAGTATTTGGTTACTGATCAAAATAACTAAATCTGAAAGTATGGAGCAAAAATGCATTGAGAGATAAAAAAGTCAAAATTATATTGTTTTTTCTATTCCTAAGTATAAAACGGTTCCAATTGCAATAATAGCTGTTTTTGTAATTTACGGGATATTATGTAGGTAATGTTATCTTTTATCAGTATATTATAACATACGGATGTTGTCAGTAGTAAAATCAGAGCATAGAAATAAGTCTTTATGCTTCTCTTTCTGAATATCACAATTTGGGCATAACCCCATTTCATACTCACTGATTAAGAGGCATAATGTTACAAATTATTTACGTACCTACATTCAGGCAGGAGAACCAAAATATGTTGAGCGCAAATCGCCGTGAACACCCAGAATTAAAGGGTCTATTTACAAAGGATCTGGATCCTTACAGCTAAACTATTACCCTTTGAAGCCTTTAAAAAGTAAATTGCACTTATTTACCTTGAAAAATTCCACTAAAACACATCACAGTCACAACACTGTATCACTCTCACAGAAAAAACAGTCGTGGTGAAAACACTGTAGCGATGCTACGACGTAGCGTGTGCTACGGGCTACGGTCCGCCTACGACTAGCGTAGCACCCTCCCCTCCCGCGCGCGCACTTCTCGTATTATTTTATTTGTTTCTTAGAATTTCACTTTCAGTTAGGTTATTTGTGTTTCTATAACTTTAAATCTTCAAGTCAGAAAGTTTTTGAATTCAAAGTTGTTTTTTAGAATTTATTGGATATTCGTAGTATTTTATGATTGTCTTTGCGCTCTGTTGAACGACACTTTTATTAAACTTCATTTTTGTTCAAGCTGTTTGTATTCTGAATAATGAAAAATTATAATCAACCAAAAAGCATAATGACACATGATTATAAATTGTTTAAAAGTAACATTTAATTACTTATTCTGTCATCATCTGTATTATGAATATAGAGATGATGACAGAATAATAACGTTTAGTAAGACATTTAATCAATATTGTATTTGTTTTCTTTAAATATTAAAATACTCTGAACTTAGTGAGAGTACGCCTAAACAAACTTTATAACTATAGAATTAAGGTTCAGCTTTACTAGTACACGCAAGAGACCAAAATCTCGGTCGGTACCGTATTTGAATATTAGTTTAGAACATCAACACTAGAAAAAACAAACATTTAAGTGTTATAAAGTCAATAAAAAAGGAATATTAGGGGGCGAATGTCTGTCTGTCTGTCTGCTTGTCTGTCTGTGTATTTGACGATTACAACCGAACGCGTTGACCGATTTACATGAAACTTTTTTTGTTAGCATCGTCTTAACGAGAGAAGGTGACTGTTTGATTTTAGCGACCCTAGGATTACAGGGACCGGAGTTATTGTGACCTCAAAAGGTCACCAAAAAAAGAAGTCTTGAAATGGCCGAAAACGTCCAAAAACCCAAAAATGTAATTTTTGACCTTTGCTGACCTTTTCAGGCCTTCTCCCTTTTTTCTGATACCCCCGTACCAATGCTTGTTGACTATAATGGGAACAAAAAATACTGTTAGCTTTTGAAAACCGCGTTCTGTTTTGTTCGTTTTATTTCGCGTGGTTTTATAAATATCACGGCTGAATATGATGATGATGACGATGATTTAATATTAATATCTCCGTCCTTTTCTCGCTTCAAGCTCCCACGGTCCAATCACTTTGGCGTTAGGCCCAAGTTATAAGCTTTTGGACTATTGTAAGAATAATTATAGCGAAAATGATGATAATGATAGAGTATATTATTAACACATATTTATCTGGGTATTCAAAAGTAATTCGCCAACCCGCCTGCCAAGCGTGGTGATTATGGCAACTGCCCCTTATGGAGATCCATGAGGGAGGCTCTTGTTCATCAGTGGACGATTTATGGCTGAAATGATGAATGTACCGGGTATTTATCGCGTTAATTACCTTTATTATTGCGCAACGTTTCGCATTATAGAGGATTGCACCTATAGTGGTCCTGGAAAGACTGCCATACTGGAGGAAACCGAAACAAAGCAAATAATGCGAAAAATACTTAGTTATATACATATGTGTCGTGATCGCTAAAGTCTTAAAAATACTAATGAAAGAGATGAATAAAACATCTGAGACAGACTTTTATTCATCTCTCAGACCTAGGATTAAAAACGTAGAATGTTTATATTCCTAGAATTCAAATTGCTATTATTATTGATATCAATGCAAAAAAATACTATCACATCCTACCTATCTGGCCTTTTAATTGCATTACTTACTTACTTACTTACTCTTCTGGCTCAGCGACCCAAAGTGGATCTTGGCCTCCGATACAAGACTTCTCCAGGCTTCTCTGTTTTGCGCTAGTTCTCGCCAGTTAGCAGCATCGAGTTCTCGCAGATCCGCTTCCACCTCGTCAATCCAGCGATACCGGGGGCGGCCGACTGGTCTACGCCCTAAAGGTATTCCCTGGTACACTTTCTTGACGGCTCGATCTTCCGCCATTCTCTCAATGTGCCCCAGCCAGCGCAGGCGCGAGCCTTTAAATTCGCCTATGATGTTTGGTTTAATTTTAATTGCATTAGTATGTATGATTTTGTTAAAATATTGGTGGTGATTTTGTGATAGCACTGACTAGCTAAAGCCAATTAAATTAAGGTAGACTAAAATAACATTATAGATTCGGTTGGTGCTGGTCTAAAATTAAAACGGAACGAAAAGATCCAATTTACATGAAACTGACAGCTCTAAACATAGAAAAGTAATCTATTTTTTTATTTTTTCTTTTGGAAAGAACAACAACAGCCCTTTTTATAAAATTAACTTAAAATAAGTCTCTTAATCTAAAACAGCCAATTATGGGTTTTCCTGATTATATTTTTACTAATTTATCTGTGTAGCATAAATAAATTCAAGGTTAAAAGACCAAGTTAAAAGACAATGGTGTGTAACGAGTAACGAATATAAAAACTAATTAACAATTTATATGGAGAGCATGCGATTTTCTTATCAAACTAATTTACAATAATTAACAATTAAATATGCAGCCTATACAGCTATGCACTTACCTTACTATATATTAAATCAAGAATTAATTTTCTGAAGGAATATTAAGTGGTATTGAAGATGTCGACACATGAGAAATATTTGTTGTGAAGGGAAGAAATGCGATTGATTGGCGCACTCGCAGGATAATATCATTTTCAAAAACATTGTAAACTCTTTTTTAATATGTGAAGTTCAACAAACGCTTCACCCCAACCCTTAGGCCACGCACCATCCTCCCTGTACTACGCATGCGCTGTCCCAGCAAAAACGACTGACTTGCGTTATCCCAATTTTTTCCTACTCTTAATTAGGCTAACAAAAGTTTGGCTCACTTTCCAATAATAACAAGAGCTTGTTAGGGCCCCGTCGGCGAACTATCGAACCCCCCGATTATAGTGTTTGTGTAGACCCTTCCTAATTTCTTTATTGTTTTTCTTTGACAAGTTCATTAAGGTAAAGGTCGGCGAGTACATACGAGTTTATTTGTTTAAAAATACCGAGAGATATCCACCTCTGTAGCGCATTGGGGATAGGACCGTCTGCGACGCACGAGGTTGCGATTTCGATTCCCGCCTCGGGACAAGTGTCTGTATGATCTGCTGATTTTGTTCAGGGTGTTTTATTTTTCTATACAGTAAACATACGGAATATATTGTATGAAGTACATCAGTACCATATCACCCATAACACAAGCTCTGCTTAGCTTGGGGCTAGATGATGCTGTGTGAATTGTCCGGCATTATTTACTTATTGCCATAGCCACGGGGTGCCCGCAGTAGAATTTTACCCCTCCTCTCATGCCCGTGGATGCAGTAAGAGTCTGCTAACCCTTCTACTCAACTGTCACCTATCATGCCTTACACCCGTAAGCTCAGCACTGTCATGGCGGCGCCACCTGATATTTGCAAACTTTTACAAGAATGACGATAATACTGAAACTAACAGAAATTTTTACTTGAAATAAAAAGTTAACTATTCTATGATAATGCAGTTCTAAATTTCAACATAAATTTGATATGATTATTTATTATTTCATATTAAGAATAAAAAAAATAAGACATGTACATGGAAACTTAATATTTTTAGGAATTTATGACAATTTAGGAAAAATGAGGTAATATTCCTATTATAATCTTGAATATAATGTCTAAAAACCTAGTTCAAGTATCTAGTTTCACTCACCTTTCTCATGAAAACTTAACACAATAAACACAAAAACACGCATTTTTTTACCGAACCGAACGTCTGATTCCAAAATGTCAGTGCTCGATGTCGAAGACAACAAAACACTCATATTATACATCAAATTAAGGGATACTCCGGAAGATAAGCAGCAGCGTCTTAACGAGCATCAACATCCTGTACTGCGCTCGCCAACCCGCCTGTCAAGCGTAGTGAATATGACAACTACCCCTCATGGAGATCCATGAGGGAGGCTTGTGTCCAGTAGTTGGACATTGTATGGCTGAAATGATGATGATGATTTATTTATTATTTATTTAATGCAGCGTAAGAACTAAGTTGTATGGAAGTCGCTTTTTATCTAAGAGTCTGTTTCTTACCATCACGACCTCAATGGCTCAGTTGATCGAATAACCGACCGAAACGCAGGTTGCGGGTTTGATCCCTGCCAGGAGACGAGTTTGCATTTCAGCAGATATTTGTCTCGAGTCTTGGTGTTTTCTTTTTCTATATACACAAGTATGTATTTACAATAAAAAAAAACATTCTTAGTATTTTATCAACTATCTGAGTCTTATTTTGCGGTTAGTGCTGTGTGATTTGTCCAGCATTATTTGTTTTAACTGAATCTCAACTGTAGGATGTCCACTGCTGGACAAAGGTCATGGGTAAGTATCATATTTTGGTATTGCTATACTCACCACGCTTGACAGGTGGGTTGGCGAGCGCAGTACGGGATGCTAATCATGGAAAGACGTGGCTGCCCATCTTCCAGAGGCATGTATCTCTTGGCAGATTTTTACCCCTGTAAGAGACGAGGGGCAATATTATTCTGCCGGCACCCCATGGCATTTATATTATACATAATTAAACAATATGCTTATTATGTATAATATAAATGCCATGGGGTGCCGGCAGAATAATATTGCCCCTCGTCTCTAATTAAACAATATGCTTATTATGTATACATATACATATAACGAAAGATTTGGTTTTAGTGGAGCCGTCGCCCTCAAGCAGAACTCACACTTGGCCGGCTATATTTCTATTAGCTCGAGGCGTCTTTTGTTCAGCTGAATGGACGCGCCATCTTCGCTCTTTACGCACTCACTGCACATTGTTTTGATCAGAATAATAAGCTGCGGAAAGGATGCTTTCAGCCAGATCAAATTTTGGATATCTTCTCCCGGTGGTAGCCGTTAGCAGATTAGGAAGATGGGCAGCAGCATCTATCCGTGTATCAACATCTACTGCGCTCGACAATTCGCCTGCCAAGCGTGGCGAGTATGCTAACAACCCCCTTTGATCAGAATTTCGAGATCCATGAAGGAGGTTTATATCCAACAGTGGATGTCCTACGGGTGAGATTATGATGATGATGATGATTTAAAACTGTTTAAAGACTGCCGTAGGGTGCCAGCAGTAGAATGTTACCCCTCCCCTCATGCCTGTGCTTCTCTCTCGCTCGCCAACCCGCCTGCCAAGCGTGGTGAGTATGGCAACTACCCCTCATGGAGATCTATGAGGCAGGCCTCTGTTCAGCAGTGTCCGTTTTACGGTTGAAATTGTGATAGATCAAAATAATAAAATAAACATTATGCTAGCTGCTGCGAACAGCTCGCACGTTGTACCCAGTTTAAAAGTAGCCTATGTGTTAATCCAAGTCTAAATCTTTAACAAAGCCTCTGCTTGATATCTTTGATAGTTTTGCTTGAAGAGTCAACAAACATCTAAATAAACTCTCGTATTAATAATAATAAAGAATGCTGGACCAATCACACAGCATCAGCAAGCCCTAAGCTGAGCAGGGCTTGTCTTGTGTTATGGGTACTAGATGACTGATATACATAATACATTATACTACATAGATATATATTTTATTTTTGTTATATATACATATGTACGGAATGTATTATATATTATTATTATCATACGGATGTTCGGAAGACCGTGGGTTGCACCTGGCTAAGAATAGCTTATGACAGAGGCGAATGGCAAAATCAAAGGGAGGCATATGCCCAACAGTGGGTCGATAAAGGCTGATGATGATGATGATATATGTACGGACATTTGCCCCAAGGCGGGAATCCTAATAATAAATGGCCTATGCTGACAATCAAAACAATCTATAACCAATGCTTGATAAAGATAGGTAATTACCAAAGTGCGCAAGCAATTTAATTTAGTTATAATTTATTATGGAAATCTGTTTTTGAAAGTTGTTAGTAAAGCCTATTTGAAATTGAAATAATTAATGTAAGTGGTATCCTATTTTTGTTTATCTAAGAGAGGGATACACATACAAAGAAGGTCAGGGTTAAACTTAGCTTAAAGGTCAAGAATACCCAGAACATGAAAAACATGGGGCTTGTTAGCCTGCATTCTATAGGAAAAAAATGTGTCATTTTGTTTGATGACGTCATGTTCGATAGAACAGATGGGAACGACCCGAAGGATCGAATCCCACCGCAATGAAAAAAAAAATTGTTAACATTTCTAATTTAACCTTGAAAACCCCAATCAATAAAGCGGCCACTCAAAGCATACAGTTATAATACCCGTGGGGTATTGTTTCTACATTAAACACTCAGCTCGCACCGATAATTTCTACAAATGCGTGTTTTTACTTAAAGGCAGAATCCTGTTATCGAGAGGAGGCTGGGTCGTGGTGTAAGGTCAAGTTCATATCGCAACTATAAGCCCTTGTTTTTTGATTGAGTCCCAAGTGGATATTAAATAAGAGTAGACTGTTTAAAAGTAAGGCCTTTGCATCTATTATAGACGATTTATGAAGCGTCAGCAACTGGTAATCATGCTGTACGGGACGCTGCAGTGCCTGGGACATTGTTTGATGGATTAGGCTTGCCCAGACTGTTTAAAGATGCTGGTTAATACTATGGAAATGGTGATGCATACTAGAAGAAGTGTACTTCTTCTACGTTAGGGTCCCAAGTGTGAAGTGGTGGTCGCAGGTAGACGACTCGCCCTTTCCCTTCCCTCCCCTTGGAACATGGACATGGATATCCAAGATCATGTGGTGATTGATGCCATAGTCGCTACGCTTGGCAGGCAGGTAGGCGCGCACAGTACCAGATATTAAATACACGGAATGACGCTGCTGCCCATCTGCCTGAGGTATGGCAGATGGTTACTGCATCCACGGGCAAAAGAGGAGAGAGAAGGTTTTCTTTAATCTTCTTTATCCCAAAGTTTTCAACATTCTACTGCCGGCACCCCACGGCAAACCAGAATAAACAAGCCTTAACTACAGTTTTTTGTACAGAGTGGGCACGGCGTGTAGCTCTCACAGTAATGTACAATGAATGTAGCCTAAGCTGCCGTGATTGGGCTGAGGTCGGGAGAGGTCGCCGGACATATTTTATTTATTTACCTCTATTATACTTTGCCTAATATTATTGCTTAGATATCGCCTGGCCACAATATTGAACGCGTCTTAAAGACGAGAGTATGTATTGAAAATGCATCAAGTTAAGTTTTTTTCCATACTGTGGTCTTAACCACACCTACCTTACACGTAAATTTATAATTACATGGTTATTTTATCTTAATAATATAACCATGTAATTATAAATATAAGACGAGAGTGTGTATCAAAAACTTAACTTGATGCATTTTCTAAATGTCTGCTGCAGCTGTCAGTGTAAAATTGGGTCTATTTGTTCCGTTTTCGTTTTAGAACGGCACTGACCGTATATTTCATTTAAGTCCGATTAACGTCAATTTAATTAGCTTTAGCTAGTTCGTGTACAGACAGAATAGCCACCAGTATTAGTTTACATAGGAAGTCGCAGGCACAAATGTTTTGTGGTTTTTTTCTGCAGATTCTGTGGTCTAAGTATTTTTCTATGACATGGCAAGTCTGCCTGCAAACCTGGATTCATAGAAGAGATCGTTCACAATGATACGAATACGACCCTGTTCTATACTTCTGCATATTTCCTTTTATTGTGTATCAATTTTTGCTGCTAAATGTATAAATAATTTTTACACTGAGGTAGGTTTAAAAAAAAAATCTTATAATTTTTTTCATTGCTACTGAATGCAACTTCAGACAATGAGCAGAAAAACTATTGTTGTCACCCGTAGATGGCGCTTAATCGGTGCTCTGTAATCGTATCGGTTATACGACTTTATTTTGAATTGCGACTAATCCGTCATCGAGTTCCTCATTTTAAACGTTCGCGATCACAACACATACTAAGAATATCACAAAAACCCGATAATCCAACATAGTAATAATTCTGTAGCTTAGTTGGTTAAGCACTTCCGGCTTTAGGAAGGATCTCGGATCAATTTGACCGATGGACGTGGGTTCGCACCACACCGGTATCAAAAATTATTTTGAATTTCCTTGAGAATACACTTCCCTTTTTGTCCATATAAAAAATAACTTTCCTTCCAAACTGTATAAAGTCTGTATTTTCTTAAACATAATAATATCCTCACTCTCAAAGCAAAGTGGACTTTGCCACGAGTGGCAAAAATAATGGTATTTTTCCTAAAAGCTTGTACCCTCAAAAAGCCTATCCAAGCGGGTTGTCTAATTATGTAAAAATAAAAACGTTGCTGTTTCGGCACGGCTAATCAAGAGTTGTGCTGACTGGGAGATCCGTGCTTTGCCGTGGCTAAGTTGGGGTTGGATGTGAAACTCCTATAATAATAACAAGCAACAAAACTAAACCAACGACGGGAAAATAAAAACATCTTCATCATCATCGCAGCCGTAGGACGTCTCCTGGCACCAGCGTCCGTCATGGATATCCAAGTATTATCCATTTGGAAGCATTTTCTATGCTCACCACGCTTGGCATGCGGGTTGGCAAGCGCTATAGAAGATGGGCAGCAGCGTCTTTGTCTTCTATTATCGTTGATACATTCTTTGGAAGTATCCATTACAGATACACTGCCTCCAATGAGCAAGAGAGCAGAGGCAACATTCTGCCGGCACCTCGCGGCAAGAAATTAAGACACAAGCCTGCGCTGGTAAAAAGCGATCGGATGGCCGAACGTTGTTCTCGAGCTGACGGCGTGTTTCTTTTTATGTTTTACTAACCTACACTGTCCCCACTGCTGAGCAAAGCTCTCCCTTTCTTTCTACATGCATCACGATCGATTGTTAAAGAATAATATTTATCTGCCTTGAGGTGCCAGATTTTTTTTATCAAATGTAAAAAAATCCAATTTAACCTCAGGATCATCTTCATATCTACGAAAATCGTTAACAAAAAAAAACGAAAATTACGAACTATCGATTTTTTTCGTTATCAAATCTACTTGTTTTTTATTGCCTGAAACCCCTGTTCCGCCATGGTACACACGCTATAATACAAATTTTTTCTTCAATATAGGCCACTCTTTTGAATTTCACTTCTATACGCTATTTAGTTCATTATATTCATGACAGGCCCGTGGGGAGGCTGGTGTAATGGTGAAACTGAGTATAATTAAAATGTTTGTTATATTACAAGATAGTCCTGTAGCTGGATCTGGGTGATTTAGATAATAATACAGCAAGTGCTTTTATGAAGCGAAATAAGTAGGTAGCTAAAATTAGCAGTAATTGACTGGCGAAAAATTAGGGACAGATTGTTCGATTGTAAATATGGTATAAAAACAAATTACACTTAAATGACAGTTTTTGACGGCATTTCAGGCTTCGATGGAGTTCGAACCCACACCAATACACGTAGTTACCATAAGCTATGAATAATTATCCATTATTTTCCGTGGGGTACCGGCAGTAGAATGTTACCCCTCCTCTCATGCCCGTGGAAGCAGTAAGAGCCTGCTAAGGGATACCTCTGGAAGATGGGCAGCAGCGTCTTGCCGTGTATAAACATCCCGTACTGCGCTCGCCAACCCGCCCGCCAAGCATGGTGAGTATGGCAACTACCCCTTATGGAGATCCATGAGGGAGGCCGGTGTTCAGTAGTGGACGTCTTATGGCTGAAATGATGATGATGATGATGATGATGATGAATTATCCATATACGAGCTTTTACAGTCAACAGCAAGAGCATACACGTAGTGGATTCATAAAATGAATTCCAAGGACGATCATCATCATCATCTCAGCAGTACTACGTCCACTACTGGACATAGGATACATCCCCTGTGATGATCGTGATGGGTTATTGCCATACTGGCCGCGCTTGGCCGATGAACGCACAACGGGATGTTGATAAACGGAAAGTCGCTGCTGCCTATCTTCCGGAGGTATCCCTTGGAAGATTTTTACTGAATTCACGAACATGAACAGAGGCGCAACATTCTACGGCCGATATTCCACGGCTTGCTGCATATTTTTCTCTTATGTGTCTATAAATTATAAGTAGGTATTATAAATAAAAACTTCTATCAATCATCTGGTTTCCAAAATACAAGCTTTTTTGTGATAGACTATGGACTAACGTGTAATTGAAAGAACAAAAGAAAATAAAAATTAAATATTTTTGACACATAACACATACAAAATATATGAAAAAAGTAACAACAAAGTGTTCTTCAAGAGTTCTTACATAACAAGGAAGGAATTCCGGAATGCATTTCAGAGAGACTTTCAACTAACGACGACACAAATAAGTAGTAAGCGAGTTGCGTGGGGTTCAAAAATAGACACTGCCTCAGTATTACCGCCACCATATAGCGTGTTCTTTAATTATTTATCTGTCAATAATCAAATTGCGAGATATGAGGTACCTCGGCAATTTTTAGAGAAAGAGAGGATGTAGTCTGATGCGGTGGAATGACCAGATCCGCTCCACACTCGACACTTCGTACACGAGGCTCTTCATATCGCCGGGGACCGTTTCAGATGATAGTCAAGAGTCAAATGTCAATCATGGGACCGTTCAGAGGCCCTTCTTCATGAGCACCGTTCGTTGTGACCTCCGAGGACCGCGAGGCGAGAACTGCATGACGTCAGCAAGATGATAATAAGTTAGTTACGTGTTGAAAGCCGTATTAAATAAAATTATTAAATGTTACTCATATTTAAAATTCAGTAATTATTATTATTTTAAAATAATAAACACTACGGAGGATCAAGTGACTTTATTATCAATCGGTATCAACAAATTCCCAAAACATAAAGACATAATGTTGATGATTTGGAAATTTCCGTTCAAATTTCTGCAAATATAAATGTAATTAGAGCAACATTAACTTAAAGGTGTTCATCACCTTACCCTTCGTTATCGCGGGGTTCATAGGGCCGTGAATATTTTAAGTAAGCCGGTTTTAATAAGGGCTTCTCTTACCCCACTATCCTTAAATGGAGATATTGATCTATGCTGAAATTGGTATCTCAAGTAGTTTTCGAGCGGAAGTTCGAAGTTTGACGTTTGCTTGTACCCCTTAGGGGCAGATAGGGACAAAGATTTACACTTTCGATGGGAAATGACCAGTATGGTCAACTGAGAGTGAGGCCGTGTTCGTTTTGGCAATTTCTAGGGTATTTGTGCTATTCAGTAAATTAGTTTATACACTACAAGAGATCGGGAAGCGATTGATATTAAGAAGTATCCTCATTTTAGTCGTGAAGACTATTTTAGACACTCTGCCTCCTGGAATTGGATTCTTAATTTGTGATAGCCAAGTATACTCGGTGTATGAATCTTAGTATGCTGATAAAATAACATATTTATATTATTATGATAGTTTTTTCTTTGCTCAGTAAATTTATATTTAGATCCCCACGACAACGCGACTAGTATTTTCCTTATTGACAGGATATTTGTTATCATAATAATGTGTATAGTCCGGTATTTTCAGGCGTAAGGCTTCTTGTTCATCTTTAATCCATGTTTCGATAAGTATAATGACATGTATCACAGTTTTAAAGGCTTCAGTCATCTTACTTCAACTAATTTTATATATCTTGCCTGGCTTAACGATACTAAGAGCATTTATGTAGAAGAATTTTATTGATTTATTTGTTGTTGTAACGTCTGAATAGGAATTTGTTATTTGATATGTGATTGCTGTTTTTGAATCGTTGAATTTAAGTTTTTTATCTGTTGTATAATTAGTTTAGGAGATCTTTTTATATATTTTATAGTTATATAATTTTCCCCATTTTCTTTGCCTTTTTTAGCTCATTTTCAAGATTCAGTATATGTTTTCGTTGCTATGGCGTTTGATCCGAAAACAACCGAATGCTATCTAATAATAACATTCTTGCTCCTCTCTGAACGTTCCTGTAAATTAACAACTACGTCATCAAAGCTTAGTGATTTTGTTGATATGGGTTTAATATATAGTTAATAAGGCGGTGAACTTGAGTTTCAAGTGACGTTATTTTTTCTTCGTTTTGCTTTACCGTGTCGGATATAGTTTCGATTCTAGTTTTAAAGGCTTCATTATCTTTAACTAGGTGTTTGGTTGTAGTTTTTATATCACTCAATTGTTCTTTGATTGTAGAAATATTTTCACTTATCAAATTAATGTTATCGATATTTGTTTTAGTGCTTTCATTATTAATATTCATCATTTCCATACAAGAAGTCATAGTCTGGGGTTTTTCTTTTTCGTAAATACATACTTTTTACTCCTGGTTCGGTGCTAGTATCAAGTTTTGTTAAGTCTGGTTTGGAGCAGCTACTACCACCAGCGGATATCTTATTCTGAGATGTTGTAGGAGAGCGCATAGTACTCATATTTAAAATAGATATTGTCAGTGGACCTATTTCTCCTAGTTGGTACTTGATTGACGCAGTAAGAGCCTGCTAAGGGACACCTCCGGATGATGGGCAGCAGGGTCTTTCCGTATATCAACATCCCATACTGCGCTCACCAACCCGCCTGCCAAGCGTGGTGAGTATGGCATCTACCCCTCATGGAAATCCATGAGGGAGGCCTTAGTTCTGTAGTGGACGTTTTATGGCTGAAATGTTGATGATGATGATGGTACTTGATTTGGTTTTCATCATCATCATCATCATCAGCCTATATTAGTCCACTGCTGGACATAGGCCTCCCCAAATCTGTGCCATTTCACCCTGTCTTCAGATTTCTTTGATTTGGTTTTACTGCTGTTCAATTACACTGTATGCACAGTACACAGCGACGTCACAGTGTCGAGCGCGTTTAAGTACTCGCCGAGGGTCTCCGATGTTTTCCGAAGTGTAGTTATTCCTTTTCTTTTAGGATCTTCGAGTCACAGAGCAGTGATGGATGCTTGCACTCAATTAATTACTTTAATCACTAAAGTTTAACGTTTAGTTTACAATGAATATATATAAGGTTTTTACGAATAAATTTGCAACACGGCTGTTCTTTAGGCCTACTGACGGCGCACTCTGGTACAGTAAGTGTAGTCTAGTACTACTCAAGTAAGGAGCTAAACGTAGGATAAGTTATAAAATAAATATACTTGAGTAAATAGGCGTACTGATGACATTTTTTCTGTAGTTCTTAAACAAAAACCATTTAAAAATTACAGTTAGTGCAGTGTGCTATTCCAGTGTGAACCAGTCTTAATAATTTAGGTTTCTATAATTATGATCACCAAATAGGGTAGTCTCAAAAGACGCCTTCGCTTTACTGCGGTTACCTCCATCACCCCAGTATTCCCGGGACCAAGAAAGATGCAATCTTGTCGAAACTTTGGGCAATATTATAGGTAACCAACCTAGTTAATTATTTGTTGTAAATAACCTAGTTAAATATGTGTTATTAGTGTTACTCCGATGACCTAGAGCTCAGTTGATGTATTCACAACTGACAAGTTACTGTTTTAATATGTCAAGATATCATTATAGTCTAATTAAACCGTGAGCTAAAATTGATCCTAAGCTGTTATCAGCAATATTCTATTAAATAAGTTTTAGAATTATGTACATAACTTGGCGTCATTTAGAAATCAATTATTTTGTGGGCGGAGTCGACAACTACGACAATCTAAATATTGAACTTGGCTCCTATTTTCACATTTCTGTTTTTGATAGGATATTTTAAAGTAGCTTATGTCCGCCGCTTCGCATGCGTTATACCCGGATAAAATATAGCCTCTGTTAATCCTGGTTAACATCTATATGAGTGCAAAATTTCAGCTCAATCCGTAGGCTAGTTTTTGCGTGAAATAGTAACAAACGTACATACATTCATACATATTCACAAACATTCGCGTTTAAAATATTAGAAGGATGATCATTTGATTGACGATTTCATTTTGGTGACCCATTTTGGTGATCTATTGTTTTAGTGTCAGATTACATTGTTTCCATATTTTTTATGACAAAATATAAATTGATTGCTGTAAGGTGCCGGTAGTAGAATGTTGCCCCTCGTCACCTCGTGGATGCAATCAGAATCTGCCAAGGGATACTTACATACAAGATACAAGGGACATACTATAAATTAATTGGTTCAAACATGTTTGTTCCATCACCGGTACCTTCAGTAACGTATATATCAGCCATTCCGAAGGCCTGTACCAATGAATCCAATAACTTAATAATAATAATAATAATAATAAAAGTATTTATTCTCAGAGATGGGTTTACAAAGAAGGTACTTACAATCTATTGCATATTTAATAATGTAGTTCGGTTAATAGTGTGTGATTGATTACGTAGATACCTACTTGTGCTAAACCTTTTAGGGTCAAAGATAATGACACCTCGCTCTAACTAAGTTTGCACTTGTATTTAGACACGAGGGCTCAATCCTCTGGCTTCTTAAAGGTTCACAATTATTCGAAATAACAGAAGTTAAGTTACAGCAAAGAGAACAATAGATAAACCTAATTAATTTTATATAAACTGCTTTAAATAAACCTTGATCCTAATTAATAACAAAGATATACCTACTAGAAAAACCGAAGTGAATAAATGTTTAACCTACTATTAGTATTATGTATAAATTAAATATAAAATTAAAAATAAAATATATAGCCCAGAATTAAGATTCAATATCCAACAGGTGCTCTACCTGGGAGTAGTCTAAGTTTTGTAAGTAGCATGTGACAGTACGTTTGCAATCAAGTTGAGTTCTCTGATGTAGGGTTGTTGTTTTACTCAATTTATTATAAAGATATGGTCCTAAAAATTGTGAGTGATGGTGTGCAAATGATGTTTTGCAAAATTTTGTTAGGTAAATTTTATTTGGTCGTCTCTTGTTTAAGACTTCAAAGTGAGGTGAATTTTTATGTTGTTGAAGGATAAGCTGAAGGACGAACATTTTCCTAACTTATAAGAGCATTTATCGGGATCGCGGCCAAATGCTGTGCTAGTAAGAAACTTACAGTTTGTAATTTGTATAGTGTTGAACCACACTTAGAACATCGCCGATATCTTTAATAACGTATATTATTAGCAGTTCTCACGGCTTCCACAAATGAAACCAATTACTTAGGAGAGCCTTTATCGAGAACAAAATGTTGGCCGAGTCTTGGAATAATACCTTGTTTTATAATATAACTGGCTTCTGTTTACGGCTTTGCAATAGTTGTGAATTTTAATCACACGAATTATCATATCATTTGCCGTGGGGTGCGCCGGCAGTAGAATGTTGCTCCTTCTCTTTTGCCCTTGGATGCAGTAAGAGATATCTCCGGAAGATAGGCAGCAACGTAGCAACTCTTCAGCAGTCCTACGTCTGAGATGATTGTGAAGATTGAGAAAAATACACAGGCCATAAACTTTTCTAACCCTGGGCTGGAAAAGACAAGGTTTTACCCAACCCAGCTTCCTGATACAGGGTCAATAATTCTTAAACAAAATCCAAAACATCTAAAAAGAATAATCGTTAAACGTTAAACACAGGCAGCAACTCTTCAGCAGTTCTACGTCTGAGATGATGATGAAGATAGAGAAAAATACACAGACCATAAACTTTTCTAACCCTGCGCTGGAAAAGACAAGGTTTTAACTGACCCAGTTTCCTGATACAGGGTCAATAACTCTTAAACAAAATCCAAAACATCTAAAAAGAATAATCGTTAAACACAGGGGACCTAGTAATAGGTGTTAGGCAGTTTCCCATGAACCAATTTTATGGCGCACTTAGGGGATGGCTCTTGTATCTTAAGTTCGAGTTTAATGTTTGGGCTTCTCCCATAGGCACACTGTTACCTAAGATTTTAGAATCGCAGGGACATTTTTAATACTGGATACTACGTAGCATCTGGTTTTAAAATATTCACTAGGCATTAATTAACAAAAAAATAAATATATCTCAAGTTAATTTTGAAAGAGAAAAAGAAATATTTGTTTATTTTGTCACTTACAGCGAAGAATGAACAAATATATGTATAAGATTATTCTTAGAACTAAGTCAAAGTGACAAAAAAGACAAAATCCAGCTTGTGCTGTGGCAGAGTAAATCAAACCACAGCGCTGGTCTTCCATTGTTACATAATCAATATAAGTGATTTAAGTCTTATGTCTAATCTCATGAGTCACAAATCTGACAGATGTCACAGTAACGTAAAAACATTAATTTTAGGACTACTGTAGTAACGGCAGGCGATCTAACAGTGACAACACATGGTAGACACACAGGCCATGTAGCGTTCACATCTCAAGACTTGCCGTCTTGGAGTAATCGGTGGCCTGAAAGCCCTTCACGAGGCTTGAGAGCCCTTGAAAGCCCTCAGCGAGGTGCCTATGTAATAGGCGTGTTGCATACTCTTATGTATCGCTTTTCAAGTTTAACTGTAAAATGTTGGTAGTCTATTCATCATCATCATCATCTCAGCCGTAGGACGTCCACTGCTAGTCCTAGGCCTTATAGGTCTCCAAATACTGATCATGAGGATTTGTTGCCATACTCAACGTCATAAAACATTACTCCATACTATATGATTTTAATTGATGTATTATTGATGTTTAAATTTAATCGGTGTGAACGTTTACGTCTCAAGGCTTGGCGTCTTGGAGTAAATGCTGGCCTTCACAAGGCTTGAGCGCCCTTGAGAGCCCTTGGTAAGGTGGCGTTGGTAAGGCGTACTGCTAACCCTTATGTAACGTAAAGTTATAATCCTCTTAGCCGTAGGACTGCGCTGTCTTCGTCTACTGGACATAAGCCCCACTCATAGATCTCCAGAAGATCGTGAGAGATGATGAATAGTTTTAGATAGAATAGAAAAATAGTTTTTCGTTACAAATAAAATAAAATAAATTATTATCTCCGCCGTGGGACGTCCACTGCTGGACAGAGGCCTCCCTCATGAATCTCCATGATGCGTTGTTGCCATACTCATTACGCTTGGCAGGCGGGTCGGCGAGCGCAGTACGGGATGATGATACACGGAAAGGCGACGCTGCCCATTTTCCGGAGGTATCCCTTGGCAGGCTAGAATTCTACTGCCGGCACCTACCGTATCTAACATATTTTATTGCACATAAACCTATTGACGATATGCAATATGCAAGGATCTATGTTCAGCATCCTTCTAACAGTTTTACACTCTTCCATCAACTTCTAGAAGCATAAATAACGCCATCGTTGAGTCTTAGAGATCTGCAGGATGCATAGATCTATGTTCATGGGTTACTGTTAACTATGTTTAACTTGCCGTGGGATGTCGGCAGTAGAATGTTGCCCCTCCTCTCTTGCCCGTGGCTGTAGTAAGAGCCTGCTAAGATAGCTCTAACAGTTTTGCTCTAACAGTTTTTCGGAGGTAGCCCTCCGGAAGATGGGCAGCAGCGTGTATCAACATCCCATACTGTGCTCGCCAACCCGCCTGCCAAGCGTGGTGAGTATGGCAACTGCCTATTATGGAGATCGAAGAGGGAGGCCTGTGTTCTGTAGTGGACGTTTTACGGCTGAAATGACGAAATGATGATGTTTAACTTGTGCATCCTTCCAACAGTTTTACACTCTTCCATAAACTTCGAAAAGCTCAAAATAACGCCATCGCCGAGTTTATGAATAAATTGAAAGCTCCTGACCGAATAATTGTTAGCTACTGGATAAATAGTACAAATTATACGTCTTACCACATTTATCTCGGCCGAACACTCGAACGGAACGTGCGACCACTGCAACTACGGATACTTACAATTTCAATTTTAATAATTCGTAAAGTCTTTTTCAGAATACATTTATTTATTTAAGACAAGCCTCTCGCCCGTATATTTATTTATTTAAGACAAGCCGCACTCCGTCTTTTCGCCCTCGCAGTTCCCGTTCCCGTGGGAATACGGGGATAAAATATAACCTATGCTCATCACAAATAATGTAAGACTCTAATGGTGAAATAATTGTTCACATCGGTTCAGTAGTTTCGAAGCCTCTTCAATACATATAAACAAACAAACAATCAAATCTTAATTATTTAATTAATATAGGACATCCAACAGAGGGTTACACATTGATCTCCAAGTACTGATCATGAGGAGTTGCTGCCATACTCACCACGCTTGGCAGGCGGGTTGGTTATAAACATGATGCACATAATACTTATAATAATTTACTAAAAAGTACCATGTTATCTTGAGAAGCATGAAAGATAGTTTGAATTAATCTAAAAGAGTACTATTCATTAATAAATTGAAAATATAGGACTAGGAAAAACCAACTGCCTAATTTTAGTTGAAAGAGGTATAGGTATTAAGAATTAGCCATTTATTATAAATCACCATTACTTAAAGAATTTTAAATTTACGACTAATTTAAGGAAAAAAATATACCGAGGTTTCGATTGTTCAAACAATCGAAACCTCGGTATATTTTTACACAAAAGGTGTTTATTGCAAGTTCAACTTAGATTTCACTATGTTTTTATGCTCTGGTTTTGGAAAAATCGTCTTCGTGATTAGTGTTTATAACTTAAAAAGGTTTTAGTTTAATAAATAATATCCGCGATTCTGTTTCTTTCTGTATATACCTACTCAGAGGAAAACGAATCACGGAAATTTTAAAATCATACCTATTATAATGGCAAAAAGCTGATATACGAGTAAAGGACGATGGACCACAAATCATGGAGGTTTCTTGTTCGCTTATTTCCCTCACTTGGAAAAAAGTTATCTGAAGCAAACGAATTCAATTATGTGCTTTATTCAATTTAAATGTGCCTTGTACTTCTTATGTAAATTGACTATTCTAAGTAGCGTTTTGCTCTATTGAATAAACACGTATGACCTAAGAAATTATAAACAGTGAAATTGCAACTTTATCAAAATCAAAATCAAAAGTGGAGCGGGAAAAAATGAATAGCCTACTGGCGGAAAATGTGAAAATACTGCTAGTGATAATTGTTATTTCATTCTCATTACATTTACAATCCCGACTTTTCACCCTTTACATGAAACACCTTGTTTACATGAGGCAATCGCTGGCTGCCAGTGTCACTGGCAGCCAGCGCTGGCTTGTTATTTGCCTCGTGTAAACAGTGTTTCAGGCTAAGCCAGCGCTGGCTGCCAACGCTGGCTGGCTGAAAGAACAGAGCGCCCGTCTATTTTTACTGCATTACTGGCTTCGTATAAACTCTGCTTAAGTTCAAAGCACCTGTACACTCTCCCCTGTGTTTTTCCATTACCCTGTTGGAAGCGGGAAAACTGTTATTTTATTTGCTGAATAGCGAACGGCGCCCATCGCCCGCGGCTTACTCAAAGACTGATGTGGACACTTTGCCCCGCTTCTTCTGACGGCAGAACCATCTAGAATGCTAACATTGAGTTATTGGGCTATAATTTTCACTCTTTTTGCTTAAAGATCAATAGCAGTTTTAACTGCACTGTTAAGGTATTTTGCTAACTAAGACTGCAGATATCAGTAGTAGAGATCAGTAGATACTTAAAGATCCTGGATCCATGAGGGAGGCTTTTGTCCAGCATTTTTTCATGTGCAAATAAATACCTTTCATATGATATTTATATCCCTCTATCTATATCCCACATGACCTAGTAACCTCACATTTTTTTTAAAACCTCCTTTCCACCCCTTTTGTTTAAAAAACTATGCAACTTAGATAACAAATTTGAGAGTTCGCTATAATTTTCCTATAAACTTTATTTTTACTTCTATTAGCTATTAAAGTTTCACGGGTTTATCTCTGCAAACTTCGGAGATAAGGGGGGGAACGTTCGTTTTTTAACATTTTTGTTAATAATTCGGAAACCATACGGCTCAAAGGAAAAATATTTTTTTATTAATGTGCAACCAAATACCTTTCATATGATACCCCAAACGACCTAGTAACTTCACTTAAAAAATTTGCGATCCCCTATCCGCCCCCCTGCAATCATAATAAGAATATTTTTTAACATTTTCATATATTCTATATTAGTAAAAAAGTGTTATCTTTAACCATTTCAAATGTCAAGTCGATAGCACAAGTAGTTCTCGAGATATCCATTTGTGACAGACAGACAGACAAAGTGATACTATAAGGGTTCCTTTTACCATTTTGGTCGAAACCTAAGAAGAACAAGACACATTTAAATTGAATAAAGCACATAATTGAATTCGCTCGCTTCAGATTCAGACTCACATTACAATACCGCCTCTATACTCAGTCCTATAAAATATCCAGTGTTATTTTATATAACACCTTTGCCAGCATCCTTGCTATTGGATAATATATAAAGACACCGGTTTTATCTGCCAGTACTAAAATGGTGACCATCCAAGTGTCCTTTCAAACAGACATAATCCATAACATGATCTGACAAGCTATTGGCACTAGACAAGGTATCCTGTTGGCACCATAATACCTGAACTAGCAATAAAACTGCATGTGAGATTTCAGTTTATGTTCTGGACTGGTCGGAACTGACCGTGTAGATTGGTATGTACATACGACTTTCGGTCGTGGGTTCGATAGTGGGGAAACAATAGTTTTTTATTTCAACTTTCGATCCGATCGTGGATAAGATACTGGAGAACCAATAGATTTTACTTTTTAAAATGTATGTTCACTTTTTATACACGAGGAAACCCGCGGCCTTGTCAGCTTTAGACTATTGAACTCTGACTAATTGCCCACTAAGCATTGAAATACAAGAATAAAGTTTCCTTTACTTGTGCCACAATAGCTCACAGAATTCCTTTCAGAGTCTTAAGACTTTTGGAAGTGCCTGGTTTTCCATTCTTGACATTTAAAAAAAAATTATACTATCTCACTAATATCTAAGCCGAAAGTTGGTTTGTTGCCTCTTCACGCAAAAACTAGCGTACGTATCGAGCTGAAATTTTACAAACGCATAGATTTTGACTAGGATTAACACATAGGCTACTTTTTATCCGGGTACAAAGCATGCGAAGCGGTGGACCCAAGCTAATTATAGCTAAGCTAAGCTAGTTATAAGCCCTGAAGTAGACACTTAATTTTTAAAGAGCATTATCTGCCATCATCTGCCGTGGGGTGCCGGCAGTAGAATGTTACTCTTACATGCCCGTGGATGCAGTAAGAGCCTGCTAAGGGATTCCTTCGGAAGATGGGCAGCAGCGTCTTGCCGGTATCAACATCCCAAACTGCGCTCGCCAACCCGCCTGCCAAGCGTGGTGTGTATGGCAACTAACCCTCATGGACATCCATGAGGGAGGCCTGTGTTAAGTAGTGGACGTTTTACGGCTGAAATGATGATGATGATGATCGTTTGCCTTGATGTTTGGTTTACATTTTAAGTTTATACCGAAGCGTTTCAATTTCAAGTTTATTAGGTACTACCGTTTCGGCGAAAGGAATTTTGAGAGACAGACAGACTAACATACAGACTGAATGACAGACCAAACAGACAGACAGACAAACCAGTAATTTTACGGAAAGACGTTGCTGTCTATCTTTAAAGCATACTTCCGAAAGATGGGCAGCAGCTTCTTTCCGTGTATCAACATCCCATACTGCGCTCTCCAACCCGCCTGCCAGGCGTGGTATGGCAATAACAGCCTCATGATAACTACTTGAAAATCCATGATGGACGCTTACGTTACTAATGTCCAAAGACATCCGACGGATTAGATGATAATACTAAATTATATATCTTAATAACGTTTTTTATTTTTCCAAAATATCTACATAGAAGTGCCAATTTACTAACGGTAGGTAGAAAAAGCTTATCCTCTTATAATAAACCGCTAAAACCCAAGAACTAATCCCCAAGTTAAGGCGAAGACAGTGTAAAACAGCCCGCCAGCACTTCGTCATGGCGTCAGCAGATTATAATAATTTCACGAGCGCAGACTACGTTTAGAGATAAACTAAATTGTAGCAAGGGAGAATGATAAAAGTTGGCCACATTTCTGTTATATTTGTCGCATTTTTAGGGTTCTGAACCTCAAGAGGAAGAACCGGAACCCATTAAACGGAGATTGTTAACTTGTTTAGACATTAGTACGCACACCAGGATAACTCTGTGAGGTGGGTGGAAGAGGTCTCTGATATTACGGGTTGGAATGTAGCGTAAGGCAATCTCATCTAAAGGGGGCTTATCATCTCCGAGGCTTTTCTGCCTGTACGTGGATGAGCTCATTCGTGGGCTCAGCAGCATGCATGCGGGGTGCTCCATTGGTGGTCAAATTATCAATAACATTAGCTACGCGAATGACATGGTGCTGCTGAGCCCGTCGGTGTGTCCGCTAAGGAGGCTGCTACGGGTATGCGAGGACTATGCGAAGTTCCATAGGCTCAAATATAATAGCAGTAAGAGCGAATTCAGTCTTCTCTGCTAGTGGCTACCCCCTCGAGCATGTTCCGCCTGTTTACCTTGAGGGTTGTGAACTAAATAGGGTAAATACATTCAAATATTTAGGACATATCGTCACTACTGATCTCAAAGATATCTTTGATGTAGAGCTGGCGGTGAGGGGAATATGCTGATCCGTAGGTTTGCACATTGCTCAGTGGAAGTTAAAGTATCGTTATTTAAGGTTCAACAAATCGCGGAGGCAAAGTCGTCAGTGGGCGCGGCATAAATGTATGTATGCTATCTCATCTGACGTAGTATGTGTACCCGCGCGCTAGAATGAAGTGCACAATGATTAATTCCTAAAACGACCGCGCAAAATTATGTAAATAGACTTTTAGCACAAGGGTTATGATAGAAAAAACTTGACTGTAATCTTTTCAAAATAACATTTATTTCAACTTTTGAATAATTAAACTATGTCGGAACGGCGTTTATTTTTGAGTTTTCTTTCTCTGTATATTATTTAGTTTCGCCCAAAGTTGGGCTAAAATCTGTGTTGAAACACGAAAGTTTAGAAGCTTGTATTTTTGAAATAAATACTTTTTTTACGGTTTGGGGTGTTTACAAACATAGATTCTGACGAGATAAATTGATATAATCCTTAGTGTTGGATGGTCAACGTCAAACAGTGGAGTAGTTTTCCTTCCACTTTTGTATGGAAAGATGGGCGACTCGTACAACCATAAATCCCACTGCTAATCCTTTTATACTAGCGGCCTATGGGTCTCATATACCAAAGCATCCATCGGCGCGCTACGTGTCCTCTATAATAACCTGTTCAGGGCAATGGTAGGGCTACCCAGATTCTGCAGTGCCAGTAGAACGTTTGCTGACGCACATGTTTTCTATTCTATGCTACGCAATAAAATCTGTTCAGTTAAACACAGGATGCTGGGTAGCACTAATGCGCTGATCAGAATACTGGCTGGCAGACATGACAGTAACCTGCAAAGGTACTGGGTGCGTAATTTGTGCCACCCGTATGCCACACAAATGTTTTATATTAATGATTTTTTATTTTTATGTCAGTCAATGTATAATCAATAATTATAGCTATTTCAAATTGTATTCTCCAATGTGTGTATTTATGTTTAATTTTGTTTTTTATTCTGTGTTTGTATATTATTTTTGTTCCTTATTGTTCCGTATTGACATGTTATTTATAAAAAGGATCATGTTGTAAATGGATCTGAATAAACAATATGAATTTGAATTACCGAGCTCTGTGGCGCAGCGGGCGAAGGTCCGCCTGCAACGCTAGAGGTGGCGGGTTCGATTACCGGCTCAGGACAAATGTCAGTACGATCTGCAGATATTTTTTAAGGGTATTCTGGATGTTTTTCTATATAAAATAAAAAAAAATATCTGTCTAGATAGATAGATAGATAGATAACTCTTTATTGTACCCAGCTTAATTCTAACACAAACAATATAATAAAGGAAGTATAGTATAATTAACGAAAAGCAGAAGCACAATGGGCGGCCTTATCACTGTAAGCGATCTCTTACAGGCAACCTTTGGATGGACAGAAACAACAAGAAAGTAAAAGCACGGTTTCGTCATAGTATTTAAACTAGAGTACGTAATAGCTATAAATATATACTTAGCTAGTATAATTACATATTTAATAATAATAAACAAATCAATAATCGATTTTTATAAACTACATATATAAATAATAAGAAATATAATACATACTACATAATAAATATATATATATATATTATAAACTGATAGGATATAATGTTGTTAACTTTGTGACAGATAGTGGTCGAACACTAGCTTTTTGAAGATAGGCAGAGATTTAGCTTTCCTGATGTCAACCGGCAGAGCATTCCATAGTTTGATCGCTTGTACCGTGAACGAATTTTCATAGAAAGTTGAAGAGTGAACAGGAGTTTTTAGTTGAAAAGTCTCAGAAGAGCGCGTTGCACGATCATGGGAGAGATAAAGAAATTCATGTCTATGTAGTATGTATAAAGTATATCAGTCATAGTGCCCATAATACAAGCTCTGCTTAGCTTGGGGCTAGATGATGCTATGTGATTTGTCCAGCATTATTATTATTTTAATTAAGGATCGTTTATCTGTCTGTCTCTCAAGACCCTTTTTCTCTGAAACGGCTGAAGTTATCAACTTGAAATTTACACCAAACATCAAGGTCAGAAGTTTAGCAAGAAGTGTAAATTTTTTGTATGAAGATGGTAAAAATGGAAAACCTCCACTTCCAGAAGTTTCACGACTCTGTAGAATGCTTCATGTAGGAGCTTATGTGGCACAAGCATACGAAGAATTCTGAAATTTAAAATATTACTTAATAATACCAAGTATTGAAGTTTGAAGAACAAAGCATTTGAAATTCGAAAAGGCCTTGATTATTTCATGATTTATTTACAGGTATTTATGATAAAGAAATTTATAAATCTAAGACTTATCTATTCGCAAATTAAGTTTATGCGTCTATTTAATCAATTTTATTACTGGTAGCGCCTTCTAGCTTCAATTCAATAAAAAGTTATTTTCATAAAAAAATTCAATAATATTTCAGAACACACAAAATAGATGTACTCGTAGGTACGCAAATAACATACAACATTCCACTGCTTAACATAATTATGTTTCATGAAATAGTATAACCTATTTTGGGACCCTTAGGGTGCAAGACGTCTCGCTCGCACTTGACCGTTTTATTTTAAATCTAACATGTACAACTCTTCTTCGACTTCGATAATATTCTGGGTTATTTAAATTAATATTGGTATCGATTCAGTTGTTGCACTTCCTAAAGCTAATTATCGTTAGAGATATGCTGTCTCCAAATTAAGACCTGTCATTCTAAAATAAGGTCGAACTGTCTTAATTTAAGAACGGCACTAATCAAATAGCTAAACATCATTTTAGTTCATTTTACGCAATTTTAATTACGAAGTATGCCAACAAAATATTACTCCTAAACTAAACTTACTAAACTCCTTGTTAAGTTGTCTTACACGAAGGCACACAAACAAATTATTTAAAAGCGAGCGCGCAGTTATGTAGTTGGTTTAGTATAAATATGAATTCTAATCAGAAAGCAGTGTGATATTACAGAATTCACCGGAGCAAAACTGTGGGTAGGCACGTCGAATTTCCGTATGTTTACAATAAAGGTGTCAAACAAAAATAAACTTTAATTTACAAGTAATATAATTTCTAATCCCAGAGCACAGTGTGAGAATTCGCCGAACAAAGCTGGCTCCGTCGAATTTCTCCGCGCAGCTTTCATTTCCTGCCGCCAAGGGGCGTAGCGTTTATATTTTTCGCTTTCTGCTTATGACGTTTGCAATAAGTTTATAGATATGAAACTCCGGCAGCAAGATACGTCATCTTAAACGTTCGCTTCATTATTTAAAAGCTTCGTTGATACCGCCACGCGACAAGTATTTATAATTGTTTTACAGATATTTGTCCCGGGTCTGGGTATTTTTATATGTATGTTATGTATGTATTTACAAAAACGTATTTAGGTATTCTATCCATAATCTGGATTCCATAGCTTTGGTTAATTTAGTGCTATTATTTATTTTACATTTATGTTACTTATAAATTAATTACATTAGGCCAGCGGAAACGCAAGAGGTTATTGGTTCTATTCTGGGGTTTAAATGCTTACATCTCTGCAGACATTTTTTTCGTATCTTGGGTTTTCTATGTATCAAAAGTAAGTATTATATCAAACATATGGCATAAACCTCTGCATACTTTGTTGCTGATGGTGGTGAAGAAAAAATTAGTCCAGCTAGATTTATATATTTAGTAAGGTTCACAAAGCTTTACGTCTCGCGCTAACAGAAGAAGCCTGTGGTAGGAACCAATACAAATCAAAAACGACCGCGACCGCCGACAACATTATAAGAACTTCTATGGTAGTATACGCAACTCAGTGAGTAAGACAAATAGTCAGCTAATATTACGGCTGTCATCGTCGTAACAATTTATGTTCAAGTGAGCAATAGGTTCCAGGTTCTTGAATAAAATCGTCGAAATCGGGAGAAAAAAGTTATGCCTTATATGGGTCAGAATCGAGATTTTGAAGTGAAACATCTTTCTCTTTCAAGAAATTAATGAATTCAGGCTAACTTAGCGGAAATCCATTATAATATCTTAATGAACAACAAAATTTCTTTATGAAGATGCCTTGTAGATATAGGTTATCGGATTTGTTACTAAATATTTGTCGTTGATTTAGATAGCTTTCGCTTTCGTTGGAGTTTAGCCCGACTGGGACGATGACCTCGCGCGGAACGATGCTCGATGTAGCGATTACGAGCTTCCCAGTAATGACAAAAAAAATATGTTAAACATTTTGTAAAAACGTGAAGTTTCGCTTCTACCTACATCTAATAAATACTTCATTGCTAATGTTATACGTACGGATGATGCAATTAAATTGTTTTTGGACGCCATTAAATTTTCGCTTTGCGGGTAGTATGATAAGTGGATTTTTTATAAAAAATGTAAATTATGAATACTAATGGCTATAAGCTCTCAAGAGTCAGGTTTTTAGCGCCAAAACTCATTTGCGAGGTCAAAACATGTTTTTTGTTTTCGTTTTTGGGTTTGGGTAAACTTTTACAATGAAGCTTTAGCTACTTGGGTTAGTACAATATTTTATTTACACAGGGAGTAATGGTGGCCCAGTGCGCATTTTAAATCAGAAACCTATTTTGATTCCTACATAATTTTGATGGAAAACGTACAAATAATAAAATGTTGGTAAGATAATTATTGCCGAGTGGTATGTACCCCAGCCTTTAATCCGAAGGTCGTGGGTTCGATACCGGCAGTGCACCAATGGATTTTTCTTTCTTGAAAAATTTATGTGCACACTTAACACGTGCTTTAACGGTGAAGGAAACATCGTGAGGAAACCCGCGGCTTAGTTAGCTTCAGACGTATTGACATGTTCTTTCCTCTGAATAATAGCTGACTAAGCTGAGAGGATGGCATAGGTGCTGGGCAAGCCTAATCCATCTAAACAATGTCCCAGGCACTGCAGCGTCCCGTACAGCATGATTACCAGTTGCTGACGCTGTATAAATCATCTTAATAGATGCAAAGGCCTTACTTACTTGTACCGGCAATAGAATGTTACCCCGCCTCTCATGCCCGTAGATGCAGTAATAGCCTGCTAAGGGATACCTCCGGAAGATGGGCAGCAGCGTCTTGTTGTGTATCAACGTTCCGTACTGCGCTCACCAACCCGCCTGCCAAGCGTGGTGAGTATGGCAATAACCCCTCATGATCAGTACTCAGCCATGAGGGAGGCCTCTGTCCAGCAGTGGACGTCCTGCTGCACTAAGGCCTCCCTCATTGATCTTCAAGTACTGCGGTTGGAAGCGGCCTGCATCCAACCTGCCGTTCTGCGACCTGCGGTTCTCACCAAGTCGTCTGCCTATCTTGTAGGTGGACGTCCTACGCTGCGCTTGCCGATCCGTGGCCTCCATTCGAGAACTTTACGGCCCCATCGGCCATCTGTTCTGCGCGCTATATGGCCTGCCCATTGCCACTTCAACGTGCTTATACGTCTGGCTACGTCGGTGACCCGAGTTCTTCTTTTCTTCGTTTGCATTTAGCACTGATTAAACACATCTATTTCAGTACCTAAATAAGGTTCTAAAATATTAAAATTAAATAAATTAGGTACTAAAATATTAATTTATCAATAATTAAAATATTAAAATAAGATAACTATTCTCCATTTTTCCACTATTTTTGTCACAGGTTACACACCTGCCTCCGTTTACCGCAGGACAAATGTTGATATTTGCCCCGCGCCTGGGTATTTTATTTGAATGTTATGTACGTATTTGAAAAAATACATTTAAGTATTTTATCAACCATCTGACACCACAAGCTCTGCTTACATTGGGGCTAGAGACTGCTACGTGAAATGTCCAACATTATTACTTTTTCATCGTTAAAACACTCAGAAAGGCTTATAGTTATTTACACAGCACATTCGTTTTAAAAAAAACTCCCCGTTATGGGAACTTGTCGTCTCCGGTACTGGAATAGAAGGCCAACAGAGTGCGCTGTCCGCCATATCACCAATTAACTATGTGAGCCGTCTCACCCATATCCGTTAATGATTTATTCTTGAACCGAACAATTTTGCCGTTGGGTACAGGCAGTAGAATGTTACCCCTCCCCTCATGCCCATGTATGCAGTAAGAGCTTGCTAAAGGGTACCTCCGGAAGATGGGCAGCAGCGTCTTTCCGTGTACCAACATCCCACACTGCGCTCACCAAACCGCCTGTCAAGCGTGGTTTGTATGGCAACTACCCTTCATGGAGGCCTGTGTTCATCAGTGGACGTTTTATGGCTGAAATGATGATGCATAATTTTGACTCTATTATGTCATGAAAGTGTCTTGTAGAGGCGAAGTACGTGTCAATTTTTTTTTAAGTTTTTGTTTCAATTAGATATACAATGTAGGTTAGCGGATTTGTTCCCATACATTTGTTGTTCATTTAGATATCATTATGGATTTCCGCAAAGTCAAGCCTGAATCAATTATCCTCTTCATCATCTCAGTTCTAGGACTGTAATGTCCACGTCATAGGCCTCCCTCGGATCTGTAAGATTTGTAAGATCTTTTAGTAGTAGTAGAACTTTTTGTGAAGGATTCATCCGGGGAAGTACTACCACCATATCTATTTCTGCCGTCAAGCAGTAATGTCTGCATTGCTATGTTCCGGTTTGAAGGGCAAGGGGGCCGGTGAAATAACGGCCACATGAGACCTCACAACTCTGTCTCAGGCTGACGGGCGCAGTGCTATGCAGCGTTGGTCATGTGCTTAGTGAACGTGATCACCGCGGTATTGCAATTGTTATAGGTAGAGGTTACCGCTTAACATCAGGTGGGCCTTCGGCTTGTCTCGTCATTAAGTAGTATAAAAAAATCTGTTGCCATACTCACCACGCTTGGCAGGTGGGTTGGCGAGCGCATTACAGGAGAGATTATTGGCAGATTCTTACTGCATCCACGGGCAAGGGAGGAGTTGCAACATTCTACTGGCGGCACCCCAAGCCCCCAAGGCGTAGTGACGTTCGGTAATAGAATGGACTGCCCCAGAGAGCTCAGTCCATCATGTCACCAATTAACCATCTAAGCCATACATTATGTAGCCAAGAAGCTGTTAGAATAGCGACATGAAGGTTGATCCGTGTTCATCATCATCATTTCAACCGTAGCACGTCCACTAGTAACTGAACACAGGCCTTCGTCATGGATCTCCATGAAGGGTAGTTGCCATACTTACCACGCTCGGCAGGCGGGTTGGCCAGCGCAGTACGGGATGTTGATACACGGGAAGACGCTGCTGCCCATCTACCAGAGGTATCCCTTAGCAGGCTCTGCATACCGACACTGCATCCACAGGCATGAGAGGAGGGGCAATATTCCACTGCCGGCACTCCTCGGCAATTTCCAAGTCTACAAGTTAATAAGATAAGAGTTCAAGGATTTTGTAGTATATTGTTGTTAGAGGATTTATAGCAGGCAAGTCGGGTTGCACAATCTAAGGCAAGCATGGATATGGTTTACTAAGAATAAAATTCACTTACTAGAGAAATACAGGTTAATTTAACTTAATTTTCCAGCTAGTTTACATTATTATATTATATTTAACATTAAATATGTGCATCAAAAATGTTAAGTAATTAAATCTTTATCTTTAAATAAAAAGAACTTGATAAATTCATAAACAAATTAAATAAAATTTAAAATTTTTGCATCGCTATCTTAGGGAGATACCATTGGATAATAAAAAATAGAATATCCTCTACTTATTCATTTTGGCAAATTAATCATAAAAAATATGGATTATAAATATTTGTGTATAATTATTATTATTAATAATCATGAATTATTAATTAATAAACAAAAAAAATGCATTTACGACGTATTCCACATCATTTATTTGTTAAATCATAAAAATATTATTTTTACTATAAAGACATATATAAACTATTATTAACTATATCTATAACTATATTACCTATGTTAACTATATTATTATTAACTTTAATAATAGTCATGAGTAATAAATTATAAAAAAAAACATTGATTATAATCATAAGTATTGACCCATAAAGTGATAATAGGTATATTGACAGGCTGTGAAAATCTTAGTTTTATTTTATTTTATTAGCCCGTCAGTTAGATAATACCAAAATACAAGACACGTATTTTTTGCTTTACCAAATTAATAATGAAAATAATAAAATAAATGTTTATTGCAATACATAAAAACTATACAAACAGGTTCTGGAACCTTTAAGCAAAATTTGCTTGTGCTGGGAGACCCCGCTCTTACCATTAATACAATACCAATAATAGATTAAAATAGTTGTTTCTAATTAATATTTACTTTAAATAAACAAAAGTTTTCAATGAAAATAAACATAATAAATATATGTGAAAAATTTGCACCATAAGTTGTCGATCTCCAATAAAATCAGGCTCATTAATGAAACAATGCTTAGATAAAGCTAGTTGAAGTTTAGTAGTGGGGGCCCGTGACGTCATTATTCTATACCGTGACACGTCGGCTCGTACCAGCGTGTGACTTCACGCGACATTTCGATATAATTTATCACGGTTATTTATGGATTTGCCGATTTTTGATTATTGGATTGACTGGCCATGGGGTACCGGCAGTAGAATTTTACCCCTCCTCTCATGCCCGTGGAAGCAGTAAGAGAAAATTATAAATTAAAAATTGAAGATAAGGAATAAAGGAATAAGGGATACCTCCGGAAGATGGGCAGCAGCGTCTTGCCGCGTATCAACATCCCGCACTGCGCTCGTAAACCCGCCTGCCAAGCGTGGTGAGTATGGCAACTACCCCTGATGAAGATCCATGAGGGAGGCCTGTGTTCAGTAGTGGACGTCTTACGGCTGAAATGATGAAAAATGATGATTTATGGATTACGTTAAAAAATAAAAAATACGTGTCCAATAGATTTTGTTTATCTACATGACTAACAACTAAAATTTAGTAATAGCCTATTTCAAGATATAAACTTAACCGTTGATGTCGTTACACTCCTTGGACCGCAAGCATACCTACCGAAGTATCAACAGTGATAGGACGTTCGGTAATAGAATGGACTGCCCCCAGAGAGCGCGTCCGTCATGTCACTAATTAACCATGAGAGCCTCAATCATACATTATGCGGTGATTTGAAGGAGCTGTGAGCTCGGATGAGGTATGGCATGGAAGTTGGTCCTTGGTGCTACTAGAATTTGAGAATATTGTTATATGGGCGAAAGTTTCCATTTCATCATCATCTCACCGTAGGACTCCTGACCACGTCCACTGTTGGACATAGGCCTCCCTCATGGATCTCCAAAATTATGAGGGTTTTGTTGTCACACTCGCCACGCTTGGCAGGCGGGTTGGCGAATGCAGTACGGGATATTAATACACGGACAGACGCTGCCACCCATCTTCCGGAGGTATGTATCTCTCGGCAGAATCTTATCGCATATACAGGAAAGAGAGGAGAGGCAACATTCTCAAGTTTCAATTTACATGTGCAATAATTGTTAAACTGATTTTTATAATTGTTAAATATTATGTGTATAAACAAAGTATTAATATAATGTTTTTCAATCACATATAAAATCATGGATTTGTGTTTGATCTAAAATAAATGTCTAATAATAATTTATACAGCTGATATTCCAGCTGTATGGGACGCTACAGTGCCTGGGACATCGTCCGATGGATAAATAAGTAAGGCTTCTCCAGCCTAAAACCACTAAAACGTCCTCCCAGCTTAACCAGCTAATAGTAAGATGAAAGAACAGGTCAGTACGTCTGAAGCTGATTAGACCGCGCGTTGCTTAATATTAAAATCTTAAGATATTAAAATATATTTAAATTACTAAACCTTAATTCAATACCTCATTACAACCCTTCTTCGCTAGACTAAGTTCCAGAGGCTATAATTACTTAAAACATGATTAAAGTTAATTTTAAATCTTATTTCGTCGAGACGAGCTCTATGGCGCTGCGGGCGAAGGTCCACCTGCGACGCAAGAGGTTGCAGGTTCGATTCCCGCCTCGGGACAAATGTCTGTAGAGTTCAGGGTGTTCTGAATGATTTTCTGTGTATAGTAAAAAAGTTTCTATAATATAAGTGGGATAAGGGCAGGAAATGATGATGATGAATAAAAAATATCTATCTATGTAAGTATATCAGTCATCTAGCAATAACACAAGCTCTGCTTACTTTGGGGCTAGATTATGGTGGTGTGAATTGGCCAGCATTATTTATTTTTTTATTTCAGGTTCTTGTAGTTTTTATGTGAATATATTTAGTTCATTAAACCTAAGTCAAAGCGTCTGTACAAATTAAATAGAATTCCAAGTAACAGAGAAAATGTATAGCCGCTTGTCTGGTTTTGGTCAGTAAACTGACCAGTGATTTAGCGTTTCACTAAAACAATGATTATTACTGGTAAACTATAGTGTTTATCGCCTTTTTGTTTGTTTTGCTGTCTTCTGAGTGAAGTTGACAATGACAATAACAAATAAGATTTACATCGCCCAAGAAAAAAAAAATATTCGATTAAATTAGTTAAATTAATTATTCGATCGAATCTCATTATTAGCTGAAGTAATTTTTACTCTGTATATCCCCAACACAGACTAAATTATGAATTAACATACTGACAAGCTTCATTCAAACCCTTTCCATAGAGCATAAATACCACAATACGGTCCATTGTAAAAACCGAGCCAGTATCCACTTAGCGCCGACGCGGAGCGCACGCCGTATTTTGCGCCAAAACGCGAACCAGATGAGGTGCGTAATCGGCGCGGCGCGAAACCATACGAGCGGATAGTCAATATAAAAAAAAATAAAGATCCTTTTTGCCGTCGTCGTCATCGTCACAGCCACAGGAATGCTGTACACGTCCACTGCTGGACGTAGTCCTCCCTCATACACCTCCAAAAACATGTGGGATCGTTGCCATACTCGCCACGCTTGGCAGGCGAGTTGGCGAGCGTAGTATGGGATGTTGATACGCGCAAAGACACTGCTGGCCATCTTCCGGAGCTATCCCTTAGCAGATTCTTACAGCATCCACGGCACGGCTTTTTGCTGTATATAATATTTATACTAATATTATATGTATAGATGAAAGATTTGTATTTCGTATGTTTGTAATAAATAAACTCAAAAACTACTAAACCGATTTTTTTAATTCTTTCACCATTAGAATGCTAAATTATCCCTGAGTAAAATAGGCTATATTTTATCTTATTCCCACGGGAACGGGAACTACGCGGGTGAAACTACGGAGAGCGGCTAGTTATAAATATATTACGCTCCCAAACCAAGCAAAGCTTTTACTATGGAAACCAGATGATTGAGAGAATCGTTTCTTTTAGCATAGAAAACACCGGATAGTTAGCTAAATCATCTAGGGAAATGAAGAATTCAATTTAAATAAGAGTAGGCTTATAATATCACCTAGCGCAGATTAATAATGTCGCCTATACGTCGCAGTACGGGATGTTAAGACACGGAACAACTCTGCTGCCCATCTCTCGTAGGTATCCCTAAGCAAGCTCTTACTGCATCCACAGAGAGTAGGGGCAATATTCTACTGCCGGCGCCCCACGGGAACTTTAATTACCTACGATAAAAATATAAATGCTGTGTGTAGTCCAGCATTATCTATACTAATATTATAAAGAGGAAATATTTGTATGCTGCATGTTATATTTTGTATGTTTGTAACGAATAAACTCAACTTACTGGACCGATTTTATCTATACTAATATTATAAAGAGGAATATTTGTATGCTGCATGTTATATTTTGTATGTTTGTAACGAATAAACTCAAATTACTGGACCGATTTTATCTATACTAATATTATAAAGAGGAATATTTGTATGCTGCATGTTATATTTTATTTGTTTGTAACGAATAAACTCAAACTACTGGACCGATTTTCAAAATTATTTCACCATTAGAATGCTACATTATCCTTGAGTAACATAGGTTATATTTTATCTCTGTATTCCCACGGGAACGGAAACTACGCGAGTGAAACTGCAGAATGCGGGTAATTTATTTACATATTCTCTAGTCTAGCTTATCAAACTAGATTGACCCGTAAACCCATTAAAAGCATTTCATTTTTGATCAAAAACTGCGAGGTTGTAACAAAATTCAGTGAAGAGGCAACTCCGAGCCGTCGATCTAGCTAATCGTGATGGATGCCCGTCAACACTGACCGATGGCTGGATAGAACACTGCAACGCAGCCTTATTCTGATCACTTTGGGTCAGCGCAGACAGAACGGAGCGCAACGGAGAGGATTTTATTGACGCACTTGAAAATAAACTTTAAAATTATTAAAATAAAGTGCAAAACGCCGCGCGGGGATTCCCGCGTATCTTCGAGGACGCGCGAGCATTTTTTGTCAGGTTCAAGCTTTTATGCACTTTATTGTAAAATTTTAAAGTTTATTTTCAAGTGCGTTAATAAAATGCTCTCCGCTGTTCTCCGTTCTGTCTGCGCTGAGCCTTTTACAGATCAAAATATATGATAGTAGACTGATGAGGAAAGTGATAAAACCTTCCCAACCAACCAATTCAGGCATAGGAATGCTGTCCACTGCTGGACTTAGGCCCCCTTCATGGATCTCCAAGATCAAGAAGGGGCCTTACTCACCAGACTTGACAGCTGAGTTGGCGAGCGCAGTACAGAATGTTGATACACGGAAATACGCTGCTGCCTATCTTTTGGAGTATCTATATCTTTCTATCTATATCTCTATACCTTATATATAACAGAACTACTGTTCCTGCTCAACTTTACTTTCTTGTGTGTATACTATTATTTCACGATGTATAATTTTCGTCATTAATATCATCATCTCAGTCGTAGAACGTCTACTACTGGACAAAAGCCTCATGGACCGCCAAGTATTGGTCGTGAGGAGGTGTTGCCATACTCACCACGCTTGGCAGGCGGGTTGGCCAGCGCAGTAGGTGATAGATACATGGAAGAACACTGACTGCCCAACTTACCTCACGGCTAAAAACTTTATGTTTCGTAACTGCTGAAATAAGTTTAAGTCCCTGACAGCAGCATCGTCCACAGTCACCTGTAATGGCTTTCGGCTTGAACAGTTTTGACACAGGAATTTTCCACAACGTTTTAGCACACCCTACATCTGAATCAGCTGGTCAGCTGTTCAGAGCGGCACACTACCTACTACTTAATTTAATATAAGCAAGTTTAAATTTGTCTATTTTTGTTATTCCTGTACCAGTAATTATTTTTTATTGTTGACTTATTTCATATTTTTATTGATGCAGGAAATGTTATAAAATCATTGTAAATACGATAGGACCGACCGTCGGGATTAATAACAGTTATTACGCGATAAATTCTTGTGTTTATGTTGTTATATTATAAAGACAGAAATGTTGTAAAATAAAAGTCCTTATAATAAATTGGAATAAAATAATAAAAAAAACATCGTTAATGCGTCGTCTTAACCAAAGCTAAAAGCTAAAACTCACCGAATAAGTACGGATCGAACCGGATCGAGATTAGGTGATTACGAGTATGTCGATATTATATAATACGAATAGCTGTTATTTCGTTGCGAAGTTGTAAGTTCATGTGATGGGATATGGCAGCCTGGTTCGACAGTTGGGGTAATAGAAACTCGATTTCTGGTATCTATATCTTTATGCCTTATAACAAACCTACTGTTCCTGCTCGACTTTACTTTCTTGTATGTATACTATTATTTCACGATGTATAATTTTCATCATTAATAATAACAGTCGTAGGACGTCTACTACTGGACAAAAGCCTCATGGACCGCCAAGTATTAATCGTGAGGTGTTGCCATACTCACCACGCTTGGCAGGCGGGTTGGCCAGCGCAGTAGGTGATTGATACATGGAAGAACACTGACTGCCCAACTTACGAAGGTATCCCTTGGCAGATTCTTACTGCATCCATGGGCAAGAGAGGAGGGGTAACATTTAACTGCCGGCACTCGCAGTCATTGAAGAGACTGATATCTAAGTTGAACACCTATTTATTTATTTACTACTCACCTGCCACAACTGATTTGCATAAGATTCTGAGAACACTTATTTTTAATTGATGAGCTTCTTCCGAACAATGCACAAGGTATCTTCTCAATCAGGAATAAGGTTAACTGCAATTTTTTTTTTTTTTAGATATGACATTATTTATGTTGTTGACCGCAGATGGCCATGACAACGTTACCGGACTATAGCGAGCGCAGAAGGCGCCCAGCCGCAAAAGTAAGGTTGGGGCAACAAGCTCAAGGACACCACTTAGGTTCGAACCACAGCCTGGACTGTTGCCAGATTTTTGTATGTAATGATGGTTAACGTCCATGTGCAAAACTGCACCTTAAGACGGAAGAGTGTAGTCTTCGGCCCCGCCGGCGGGACCGGTTATTGATACCCGGGTTGACGTCACCTCCAGGTTAGCGGCGGTGAGCTCGTCAACCGGGCAAGCCGAGAACGTGTCTCGGTCGACGGAGGAAAGACTGCAATAAAGTAAGCCTTTTATGTCCAGTAAGTTATAACTGTTCCAGTAAGAGTAACTCAAACCAACAAAAATATTTTCAGTTGATTTTAATTCCTTTTTATAACTGCTTTTTGTCTCTTATTACTATTTCTGTCTGTACTGTTTTTGTTGCCAAATAAATGTATAAAAAATCTTTGTAGATACCGATAGAACGAGAAATAAACGAAAAAGTCTTTGGAAATAAAGCAAAAAATAACGTGCGTGTTCTTACTACATCCAAATTCGATGTAGAATGTTTCTAAACCAACTGTCACTCTTAAAATTTAATTACTTTCCGAGGGTTGTCTTCCCTCAACTGAGCAGAATAAATAATTTATACTGTCGTGTTACAAATTCTACAAAACCTCTGGAAAATTCTTACTGTATCCAGGTTAAGATTGTCTGGTAGAGATCGCTCTTTAGCGATAAGACCGCCGATTGTCACTTTCTGTTTAGTGTTTCTCTTTTTTTTGTTAATTTGTTTAGTTTAAGGTGTGCAATAAAGCATTTTCTTTCTATCTATCTATCTATCCATAGGCAAGAGACGAGAGGCAAAATCCCCACGGCAGAAATCTAATATAGGTTTGCAGGAACTAATTTATGTTCGCGTGTACCACGCAGGAAAACAAAAACCCATTTGTAACCAAAATACATTCTATTCATTCATTCATTCTATATTCAAACAATATTGAATGCAAGTTTCGGTAAACTCAATACAGAGTTTCAATTCCCCCTCCTTCCCGTGCCCGTAACCTTCACAATAAACGAAGAAAACCTCCGCTTAAAGGTGATTGTACACTGTGGCGCAGCGGTCGGACTGGACTTAGACGAGATAGATAGATATTTTTATTTATTGACTTATAAAGGTTTGCCGTGGGGTGCCGGCAGTACAATGTTACCCCTCCTCTCCTACCCGTGGATGCAGTAAGAGCCTGCTAAAGGAAGCTTCCGGAAGATGGGCAGCAGCTTCTTTCCGTATATCAACATACCGTACTGCGCTCACCAACCCTGCCAAGCGAGGTGAGTATGGCAAAAACACCTCATGGAGATCCATGAGCGAGGCCTGTGTTCGGTAGTGAACGTTTTACGGCTGAAACGAACGAACGAACGAAAGGTTTGTCTAAACACTATGGTAATCTTAATTAATAATGGCGACAACATGAGTGAATAGCATTTATAACTAAACAATAACTAGATAGTGACAATAGTCGAGCGCCCGATCAGCCCTGTTAAGGCAAAACACTGTAACTTGACATACAGTGTATTGCCTTAACACGGCAGCGTTATAGTTTTCCTAGATAGTTAGTGGTTAAAATTACATTCACGATTTATTTGATCACCAACATAATGCACACTAACACCAGCAAAATTTGTATAGAGTACGTAGAACTAATACAGTTCCATTATAATTAAAAGTGAAGACGGCGTGCAAAAAATGAGATAAGGCTTCTAACAAAAAAATGTACATGGAATGGTGCCAGCAGCCAAGAGTTCTCCTCCGGTGCTTCAAGGAGCTGGGCTAGGTTCGAGTTAGTATCACGGGGGACAATGTACAATGCGGGATGTCAGTGCGGATCTGGTGACCCCCACTAGATTAGAATTAGAAGCACATCATTGAATTCCACTTTCAAAAACTTATGTGAGACAAATTATTCTTTTAAAAAATACTCACAGATTTGAATCTTCTCGTACTTCTCGGCATGGCTTAAAATTAGCGAGTAATTATCCGTTTTTAAATAAATAATTGGATTAGTTGGCTTTAGAAAACTTTTTTGCCAAGTGAGGGAAAGAAGCAAAAAAATCCACTCCTTCACTCTGCCGTACTACAGGTATATTTGCGTATTTTGGTACACCACCGTCTTTGGATCAAGTATATCCTGTCAAAAGTTGTATGGAAGAGATCGATTTTAGCGATAAGACTGCCGATTGTATATTATTATTTGTTTGTTAGAACCACCATAAAAAGTTAAAAAACATTATCTTTATGTTTTTTTTACTTTCTATGTGTATGTACTATAAAGAGTAAACCTATCTATCCACTAGTCGACACGCACCTTAAGGGCACAGAACCTACCCGGGCGCCCTTTGCATCTTTAAAGACCCTCAACTCCAAATTGAAAAAGAAACTGCCGTGCATAAATTGAGACGAGATTTTACCTTTTTTTGTCGTAAATGTTATTTTGTTGCACATTGGACTGAAGTTTGTTTAATGAAGAAGGGAACGCTGTAAATAATGTATACAGTCACTCTCAAGTACACTACCAAATAGGTAGGTGGTTTTTACTGGTAAAGTATAAGAAGAAGAATTAATTAACATTAATTGGCACATTGCCATGTTTCATCACCATCATCATCATTTCAGCCGTAAAACGTCCACTACTGAACACAAGCCTCCCTCATGGATCTCCATGAGAGGTGGTTGCCATACTCACCACGCTTGGCAGGCGGATTGGCGAGCGCAGTACGGGATGTTGATACACGGAAAGACGCTGCTGCCCATCTTCCGGAGGTACCCCTTAAGCTCTTACTGCATCCACGGGTATGAGAGGAGGGGTAGCATTCTACTGCCGGCACCCCACAGCAAACTACTACTACTCTACTACATTATTATACTCTATATATGTAATTTTAGCACGTTTAATGCAATTTTAGTTAGCTTTAGTTAGGAAGAGTGCCAACACAATTGTCACCAACACTTTTTTTAATCATAAAGAAGGACTTCGTCGATTATTATATATGTATTGTGTTTATTTATCTGATTATGACGCCCACCAATACTTTGTTAAAGTAGTTGTTTACGTGACGTCATAACATACAAAAATGATGGACGATAATATAGACATAAACTGTACCAAAACACGTTGGCGCGTGACATCACGCTACAATTCGACGTAATGCATCGATTGGCAATACGGGATGCTGATACACGGAAAGACGCTGCTGCCCATCTTTTGTTCGTATCCCTTAATTTTACTGCATCCACGGCTAAGAGAGGACGGGCAACATTCTACTGCAGGCACCCCACGGCAACTTGATCTCCTGAACACGTGAGGCACTGCACGTACTCTCCGTTTCTTGCAAGAAAAAGCTTGAAATTCCTTCACGTCGCTAGTCTAGACGTCCAAGCTTGTAAATCTAAAGAAATTTTAATTGCCAGACGGTGTAAATATTCAAATTACAAACTTAATTACAATAAATAAGGGCCTTCTAATTAGCATAAAAAACTTTAACGAATTTAGGTACAATTAAAAATTGTTTTGCAAAGGTTGGAATAGTCAGCATTAGTTATTTATTATGTAATTTATTAGTATCATTAGTTGGCCTTGGGGATATGTCTGTGGTGCAGAGGGCGAAGGTCCGCTTGCGACACGTGAGGTTGCGGGTCCGAATCCCGCGGACCAAATGTCTGTAGGATCTCCAGATATTTGTTCAGGGTGTTCTGGATGTTTTTCTATATAATAATAAAAAAATATGAAGTATAATGCATTAGGTATATCAGTCATAGCATAAGCTCTGCTTAGCTTGGGGCTTGTGATGCTGTTTCAATTGTCCAGCATTATTTTTAGGCGAGTAGGCGAGCGCAGTACAGAATGTTGATACACGGATGGACGCTGCTGCTCATCATTCCGTGTTACATAAGCAGATTCTTACTGCATCCGCGGATTATATTTTATTCATTTTGTTTAAACGGGAATTACTCACGTAGTATCGTAATGTCGCTGATTATTCCGACACGTTTCGATTTTTCAAGAAAATCATCATCATGGGATGAATGCCCGTCCGCGCGTGGGGCCGACACGATAAGGATTAGACGGACTATATCTTGATAATGTTGTGCGTAATTTTTTTTTTTATTTATTCTCTCAATTAAATACAATGTGTATTATGTATAACATGTGTACTAATCCAAAAGGGGGTGATTCTGACCATCCCAAGGATCAACTTTTGTTCTACGACTTTTCAGGATTCACTCGAAAACAAAAACACCACTAAAGTTTTAACTTTAACAGCTGATTATACGATAATGATAACCTAGCTTTTACCAGCTGATTCTTGACAGGGTCATTGACCTCTGCAAAGAGTTGCCGTACAGGAACAAATAAAAATGTCTATAACCACAAAATAACTAGGTTTTTTTTAATAAAAATTTAAAAAAAAATCCGATTATGACGTTAGGATAATTTTTACATCACACCATCTGGTAAAAATAAAATATTTGCAAAAAAAAAAATTTTTCCTTCTAAATCTACTCGTTTTCATGGGCCGAAACCCAGGGTTTGTACACATGTATGTATATATACACGTTGTTAAAAACAGTATAAAAAAAACATAAAAATACTACAAATTAAAATACAATTTAAATTCACAAGCAATTACCTCTAGATATGCAATATAAGGTACACGTGGAACCAGTATGAGCTCGTAAATACTATTGCCAAAGTTTTAGATTGGAATATTTCGGTAGTACAGTGGACTCGTATAGAGGTATATTGTAAATAGTTTTAGAAACATGCAAGGATTCTACCATTTTCTAGCAAGTTTCTCTATATTTTTCATTTTTTAAATAACGTGAGGTGAACTATTAATTTGTTAGATACGGGGATTACTCACGTATTATAAAGTCAGGGGTGCTGGCAGTAGAATGTTACCTCACCTCTCATGCCCGTGCATCCAGTAAGAGCCTGCTGAGGGATACCACCGGGAGATGGGCAGCAGCGTCGTTTCATCTATCAACATCCCGTACTGCGCTCGCCAACTAGCCTGCCAAGCGTCGTGAGTATGGCAGCTACCCCTCATGGAAATTCATGAGGGAGGCCTAGTTATTTTTAATTTTTGAAAAGGGAGAATACAGATCACAGCTCAGATTTTATAGTACTTTTCAAAGCTTTTTTGATGGAAATTATGAAAAGAAAGGTTTAAGACAAACCCAATTCAAATAATGAAGTATATCCACGCTTTAAGCCGGCTGAGACGCAGAAGGTTGCGGGTTCGATATTGGCCTGAGGACAAATGTTTGTAAGTCCTTTTTATACGTGCGAGAATATAAAATAACGTGTAAACATGTTATACAATAAATGTTAATAAAAAAACAACCAGCCTAATAACAAAGATTAGATAAATAGGTAGATTACTCTTACACTACATTGAAAATATACAAACAAATATAGAAACATAAATACAAAACCACACAGTTGTATTCCTGTGTGCGATAAAGGTGGCCTTATCGCTATGAGTGATCTCTTCCAGGCAACCTTAGGACGGACAGGAAATATAGAATGATATAGACAGTGGCGTAAATATAAAAGAATAGTGATATCAAATAAATATAAATATAATCATAAATCACATAGGTACATACTATATCTACTACTAGTTTAATGCCTCTGAACCTGTTTTCGGAACACTTTCTCAATCACACCTCTTTTACAGACTGCTTGAACGCTGATGGCGAATCTTCCGGCTACGAAAATTGTATCCCTTTGACTTGATTTTTTATTTTCGCGAATAACAGGAAGTCACTCGTACTCGTCGACTCAGCGCCCCTACACGACAGCTTAGCCTGGAATCACTTATTATATTATTTTAATACTTATATACCATAATATAGCTATATTACATAGCTACAATACACACACAAAAAACCAAATAAATGGTTTATTATTTTTATTGTGTTAGTCAACACTCAGGTAACAAAAAAAAAATAAGGAAATGAAAAACCTATGGCTACGAAAGCTACGAAACCCGTGTTGGATAACGCGATATTATTGACAAGGTTATTTCGGTTGAGCACCGATAGACCGCCACCTACTCAAGAGTTCTCCTGTTTAGTGCTTGAAGTTTTTTATTTCCTTGAAACCAAAACCATTTTGAGTCTATATATCCAAGAGGGATATCCACGAGGGAGGCCTGTGTTCAGTAGTGGACGTTTTACGGCTGAAATGATGAAAACCATTTTATGAAATAGATCACACACAGTCGTCATGGCCGAAATCGACTAGGAAACATTATCATTACAAATTCACATTCGACTAAAAACAGCTTTCATCCCAAAACGAAAGTGGAAAGCCCTCGAATGGCTAAATCGAGGAAATGACTGAGAACTTCAAAGTTTAAACTTTTTTAATTTCCGTCCGTCGCGTCGAGGCGTGAACTCGCAGACGCGGCCATTGCTTGTTCTAACAAGGCTTTTAGAAAATTAAAAAACTAGCCACATTTAATAGTCATAATAGTAATTTATCTCTAATAAACATTATAGGTCACAATTGATTGTTTACGTAGTTACCAATACCACAAACTTTTCTTCTTGGTACATACGAGGGCCCGTCGTGATCGAGCCCGTGGAGATCCATGAGGCCTACGGCTGAGAAGACATACGAAGGTGGTTTGATAATTCAGTAACTTTTTGAAAAAATAGTTTTTAGCGATTTAATCGTCAGACGACAAGTATAAAAGTCCTTCTACAAAACGAATTTTGTATAAACTGCGTCGTCAAGTAATTCATTTCAGCCATAAAATGTTCACTACTGAACACAGGCCTCCCTCCAAGAGAGGTAGTTGCCGTACTCACCACGCTTGACAGGCGGGTTGGCGAGCGCAGTACGGGATGTTGATACACGGACAAACGCCTTCCGGAGGTATCCCTCAGTAGGCTCTTACTGCATCCACGGGCATGAGAGGAGGGGTAACATTCTACTGCCGGCACCCACGGTCAAGTCAACGTCAAGTTATTACAACCTCGTTAAAAAGAATCATGGACACGCCACCAAATCTCATGATCACATTCCGATGCTATTGAATTTCACTCTCCTCTGGTGAAATAGCCAGTCTCCTACTTCATATCTTTGATGTTATGTTTTTGTGTTTCTCGAAACGAAATGTCGTAGGGTGCCATCAGTAGAATGTTGCCCCTCCTCCCTTGCCCGTAGATGCAGTAAGAACCTGCCAAGGAATACCTACCTCCAGAAGATGGGCAGCAGTATTTTTCCGTGTATCAACATCCCGAACTGCGCTCGCCAACCTGCCTGCCAAGCGTGGTGAGTATGGCAACTACCCCTCATGGATAACCATGAGGGAGGTTTATGTCCAGCACTGGACTTGGACAGCAGTCTTACGGCTGAGATGATAATTATTTTATTTATATGTATATTTATTAGTCAGAGGAAAGAACAGGTCAATACGTCTGAACTGACAAAGCCGCGGGTTTCCTCATAATGTTTTCTTCACCGTCAACCTGTTCGCATTCTCGAAGCCCGTGTTTACAGAGCACATACATTTTTTAAGAAAAAAATACATTGGTGCCCGGCCGGACATCGAACCCAATACCTTCGGATTGAAAGTCGGGGGTACATACCACACGGCTGTTTAAAAGTTTACTAATACCAACACATAGTAGGTTCACTATCCATCTGTCCACACCTCACCAAAGAGTAACATCCAGAATTAGGGTTGTAAAACCCTTTTTCCCCGAGAACCATATAATTTTAGTTCGCCGCCCATTACTCTGAAACGGCCTTATTCTGTGACTATTCACTCAACGCCTCACCGAACAGACCGGTAGGTAAACTGTAAAATGCCACAGTAAGGGTTTCATCTGAATCAGTAGTAAAACTCTAAAGCGTACGTCTCAGCCGTAGGATTGCTGTCCGCGTCCACTGAAAGAAAAAAGAAAGAAAAAAACATGTATTAGTCCACAGACAAGCAAATAGGTGCATGATAAAATTTATAAATATAAACGAATTTTTTTTTCCGATTGTGGACAAAAAGGTCCTATCCCAGCATAATGTTAATTCTTAAATATAAGGATTAACGCTGGTTTTCAGGTAGGACCTTTGGTGAGTGTCGACACAAAAACAAAATTAAGGAGAAACAGTTATTTAAAGACAAAAATAAAAAGGAACGAAAAAAACCTAAAACAATCTGGATCGTTATATTAAATACCTCGTCCTTAACTTATAAAAATAAGCTACACTAAGCGACACAGGATCAGCCCGACTCTAAACTAAAGGTGCCAAGCGGACGACTGCCCGGCTTGACTGTGACATGCGACCAACTGGACCAGCTGGACATTATAGGCATTAAGGAACTCTATGCTATACTCGCCACGCTTGGCAGGCGGGCTGGCGAGCATAGTTAGAGATATTAATTTACGAAAAGACGCTGCTTCCTATCTTCCGGAGGTATCCCTTAGTAGATTCTTACTGCATCCGAGGGCAAGAGAGAAGAGGCAACGTTCTACTGCCGGCAATCCACGGCAATAAATATTTATTTTTATTCGTTTGGAACTAGATTGTCATGTGTGTGTAGTGTCGAGCATAATTCGCTCGCCGCTGAAGACTTCTGTTCGAGGCATTTGCTTGCTAGAAAATGCTGTGAAGCATATGTATTTACTTTACTGCCAATCAAACCTATACTGTGCCAGCGTTTAGGACCAATAAACCAGTTTACTGCCACAAAGGGCAGCACAGATAAAGCACATTGTGTTTGTCGCGTATTATTGATGGCTAAATGTTATACACCGGAAGTCGGAAGACCTGTTTAAACTGGCCTAAAAAACTTTAAAGGGAGGATCCAGCTAGGCAGCATTTAGGATAATACTCAGGGTTTTCTCGTTACAGTAACAAAAACGCTTAAAAACTAAAGTTTTAAATCAGTGCGTCTCACCCGTCAAAACCTAGGACGCCTGGTCCACCAATCTAGACGCTCAGCAAGCTATGAAGCGTTCTAGTTTTAACAAGCTTTTATTTAGCTTGCCATGTATGTACGTACGTAACTATGTTTGTTCGGGTGGAATCTTGCAACTCAATTTTAAAGCATATATTTAACCAATTGAGCTGAAATTTTGTATACATACACGTTTTGTTTGATGACAATGCATGGTCAGTTATATGGCCTCACTCTGAATCCAACATGGCGGAACTCCCAAGATGGCGAAACGAAATGCCGTGGGTAGCCGTCAGTACAATGTTGCCCCTCTTCCCTTGCCCGTGGATGCAGTAAGAACCTGCCAAGGAATACCTACCTCCAGAAGATGGGCAGCAGCATTTATCCGTGTATCAACATCCCGAACTGCGCTTGCCAACTCTGGGTGCCTAATAATTCTATGTAAGATACGAACCCGCTATGCTCGGAGAGTATCTGGAGGACAAGCGAGGCATTTGCTTGTCTAGCAAGCAAATGCTATGCCATGCTGAAATATTATTTATTTACTTTACTGCCAATCACACCAATGATACTGTGCCAGAGTTTATTATTATTTATTAGTTATACCAGTTTACGTCCCCAAGGGTCACAGATATAGCACATTGTGTTTGCCGCGTATTATTGATGGCTAAATGTTATCCACCGGCAGTCGGGGTATAACCTGTTTATAGCGGCCTAAAAGCTTTGTTGCCTTTCAAATTATAATGGGCACTTTGCACTGGGCATTTAGAGCCTGTAAGTTTCTGGTTATTGTTTGTATTGGTAATTAGAGAAAGGGTCTATTGCAAGATGAGATGGCTAAGTTTTTTTTATTTAGGTAAAGGCCTTTGTATCTATTATATGATGATTAATACAGCGTCAGCAACTGGTAATCATGCTGTACGAGACGCCGCAGTGCCTGAGACATTTTTAGATGGATTAGGCTTGCCCAGCACCTGTACCATCCTCTTAGCTTAGTCAGCTATTAGTCAGAGGAAATAACAGTTAATTACGTTTGAACCTAACTGAGCCGCGGCTTTCCCCACGATGGTTTCTTCACTGTCAAAGCACGTGTTAAGGGTAAACATATATTTTTCAAGAAAAAAAAATCCGTTCGCGGCCCGTTCGATCTTTAAGTCCGAAGGGTTATAATAAATACACCTTTGTAAATTACATAGCAATGAATCTTTGATAGTTGATAATTATATTATAATTAATGGTAGTTTGATAGTTGGTACATGATAAACTCATAATGTCAAAAGCAACATCCGAAGTAACGAACTGGGAATCATCCTTCGATATTGTAAGCGCCTTACGTCACAAAATGTAATACCAAAGTTCAAGTAGGAAATATATAGTGGAACGTAACCCGGAGGAAACCAGGAGCAATATTTTAGAAATCAATTGAAAGCGTGCTCCGGTCGTAGATCGCGGACGCAGTAACTAATGCTGTGCAGACGGGCGAATTAAATTGCTTTAGTTACGTATTTTCAATGAAACGAAAAAAAAAACTTAAGCAAAAATCATCATTTTAAGGTTGTACTATTGCGTACTGTCGTGATGAGTAAAGGATATCACTTCGGTAAGATTCAGCCGTGTTGGTATGTACCCCGACTTTAAATCCGTAGGTCGTGGGTTCGATACCGGCCGTGCACCAATGGATTTTTCTTTCTTGAAAAATGTATGTGCACACTTAACACGTGCTTTATCGGTGGAGAAAACATCGTGAGGAAACCCGCAGGTTGCTTAGCTTCAGACGTATTGACCTGTTCTTTCCTCTGACTAATAGTTGACTAAGCTGAGAGGATGGTATAGGTGCTGGGCAAGCCTAAGCCATCTAACAATGTCCCAGGCACTGCAGCGTCCCGTACAGCATGATTATCAGTTGCTGACGCTGTATCATCATCATCATCATCATTTCAGCCGTAAGACATCCACTACTGAACACAGGCCTCCCTCATGGATCTTCATGAGGGGTAGTTGCTATACTCACTATGGCAGGCGGGTTGGCGAGCGCAGTACGGGATGTTGATAAACGGCAAGACGCTGCTGCCCATTTTCCGGAGGTATACTTTAGCAGGCTCTTACTGCTTCCACGGGCTTGAGAGGAGGGGTAACATTCTACTGCCGGTACCCCACGGCCACGACGCTGTATAAATCATCTATAATAGATGCAAAGGCCTTACTTAAGATAAGATACACTGAGGTTTACTCAGGCTTAGTGGTAACCTTAAGATACTTCGAGCGCGGTTGGACAGTAAAGTGTTTATTCAGTCATTCAGCATATCTGCTAAAGTCTGCTTCCCATTTCCACGGCTGGACAAAGGCCCCTCTCATTTATTTCCAAAATCATGAGAGGTTGCCATACTCGCCACGCTTGGCGGGTTGCTGCCTTTCTTCCCTTAGCAGATTCTTACTGCATCCACATGCATGCAGGGCAAGAGAGGACAGGCAACATACCACTGCTGGTACTCCACGGCCGAATACAAATAAGTATGGTTAAACACTAAAAATTACAAACTATATTATCAGACTAGAAGTCGCCCGCGGTTTCACCCGCATCTTTGGTTACTGCTCCGCTCCCATAGGTCGTAGCGTGATGTTATATATAGCCTATAGCCTTCCTCGATAAATGGCCTATCTAACATTGAAATAATTTTTCATATCGGACCAGTAGTTCCTGAGATAAGCGCGTTCAAGCAAACAAACAAACTCTTCAGCTTTATACCTCTATATTAGTATAGAGTATAGAGGTAGATATTGCAGCCTGTAATTGGGGAACACTATCCCAACCTATTTTATGTTTGTATGTTTTTGTGTTTCCTCTGTTGGTGGCTCAAATAAATTAGCAACATCTCTCTTCATCTAGTTGCTAATGAATGCAACTTCAGACAACACCAAACACGCGAGAACTGTTGTAGTTTTCTACAATAAAAAAATTGTTAGTCAATTCAAGAGTTATTCGCAGACAATCGTGTGACGGGAAGTGGTCACTGGGCAACGCCCATAGACATCTGCAACTGCTCAAGCTCATGCGCTAGAGGCTTCTGGTTTTCATTTATAAGTTTGTTCAAGCTAATACTAGATGGCGCTGTTATTTATTTGTAAAAGTTGCCCGCTCGTAGCTCCAAAGCGGACAGTCAACCGACTGCGAGTTATTGTTTCTTAGAACAACGTGGCTGGAGCTACACGATATTTCACGTGATTTTTGTTTTGCTCAAGGGGTTTTGCTTACTGGGACTGGACTAGAAGTAAGCAATTGGGCTATACGAAAAACCTTCTTTGATATTTAAAAAAAAAGTAAGGCCTTTGCATCTATTATAGATGATTTATACAGCGTCAGCAACTGGTAATTATGCTGTACGGGACGCTGCAGTGCCTGGGACATTGTTAGATGGATTAGGCTTGCCCAGCACCTATACCATCCTCTCAGCTTAGTCAGCTATTATTCAGAGGAAAGAACAGGTCAGTACGTCTGAAGCTAACTAAGCCGCGGGTTTCCTCACGATGTTTCCTTCACCGTTAGATATTTATGATTAAATAAATAACATACCTCAGTGCCTGAAGACGAAAGTATTCAATCAGTGTGTGTTACCAGTGATGAAACATGGAACCGAGACGTGGTCCTTCACTATAATATTGGCCTTATGAATAAGCTAAGATAAGCTCAACGAGCTATGGAAAGGGCTTTGCTCGGGTTTTCTCTACGGGATCGAATCAGAAATGAGGAGATACGTAGAAGAACTCTAGGCTTGCCTTACCATCTTCCCAGCTTAGTCGGCTATTAGTCAGAGGAACAAACAGGTTAATACGTCTGAAGCCACGGGTTTCCACGCGATGTTTTTAGATTTAAGTTTCCATGTCTTGCTTCACCTCTTTCAAGAAAAAAAAATCCTTTGGTTCAAATCCGGTATTGAACCCACGATCTTCGAAAGTCGATGTACAAGCCACTCGGCAAACACTTCTCATTGACACAAGCATCTTGCGTAACCATTAGAATTCAGATTTCCAGCTGAAATCTACCGAAATTCTGTACAAAAACGCTTTGTGATAAAATGCCTCACATTTCAAAGCGAAAGTACAGAGAAATTGTTCAGTTACATTAATCTAAGGACCCTCAGTGTTCATACAAAAGGAGTTGTTTCATACTAACTGAGAGTATTCTGTGGCCTTAAAGGGGATATAACTTCAAAGCAGGAAGACTGATCTTTTAGATATAATGGGCCGTGTGACAATCTACACTGTACTTTATTTGTTTTTATGCCTATTTACTGTATAGTAACGGTACAGAGCGATCATCATTTCAGCCATAAAACGTCCACTACTGAACGCAGACCTCCCTCATGGATCTCCATAAGGGGCAGTTGCCTTACTCACCACGCTTGGCAGGCAGGTTGGCGAGCGCAGGCGGGTTGATACACGGAATGACGCTGCTGCCCATCTTCCGGAGGTAGCTCTTAGCAGGCTCTTACTGCATCCACGGGCAACATTCTACAGCCGGCACCCCACGGCATACACAGGGCGATGCTTCGTGATTTTTATAGTTGACATAATTTTGGCTCTTACAATTGTGCTTTAAAGTTATTAATATACACTTATAACATTCCTCACTTCAACTCAGCCGGAGTACTGTTCTCCACGTCCACTGCACAAAGGCCTCCGTAATGAATCTCCAAGATCATAACGAGGTTGTGACCATACTCCAAACGCTTGGCGGGCGGGTTGGCGCTGTACGGGACACGCCATACTCCAAACGCTTGGCGGGCGGGTTGGCGCTGTACGGGACACGCCATACTCCAAACGCTTGGCAGGCGGGTTGGCGCTGTACGGGACACGCCATACTCCAAACGCTTGGCGGGCGGGTTGGCGCTGTACGGGACACGCCATACTCCAAACGCTTGGCGGGCGGGTTGGCGCTGTACGGGACACGCCATACTCCAAACGCTTGGCGGGCGGGTTGGCGCTGTACGGGACACGCCATACTCCAAACGCTTGGCAGGCGGGTTGGCGCTGTACGGGACACGCCATACTCCAAACGCTTGGCGGGCGGGTTGGCGCTGTACGGGACACGCCATACTCCAAACGCTTGGCGGGCGGGTTGGCGCTGTACGGGACACGCCATACTCCAAACGCTTGGCAGGCGGGTTGGCGCTGTACGGGACACGCCATACTCCAAACGCTTGGCGGGCGGGTTGGCGCTGTACGGGACACGCCATACTCCAAACGCTTGGCAGGCGGGTTGGCGCTGTACGGGACACGCCATACTCCAAACGCTTGGCGGGCGGGTTGGCGCTGTACGGGACACGCCATACTCCAAACGCTTGGCGGGCGGGTTGGCGCTGTACGGGACACGCCATACTCCAAACGCTTGGCGGGCGGGTTGGCGCTGTACGGGACACGCCATACTCCAAACGCTTGGCGGGCGGGTTGGCGCTGTACGGGACACGCCATACTCCAAACGCTTGGCGGGCGGGTTGGCGCTGTACGGGACACGCCATACTCCAAACGCTTGGCGGGCGGGTTGGCGCTGTACGGGACACGCCATACTCCAAACGCTTGGCAGGCGGGTTGGCGCTGTACGGGACACGCCATACTCCAAACGCTTGGCGGGCGGGTTGGCGCTGTACGGGACACGCCATACTCCAAACGCTTGGCGGGCGGGTTGGCGCTGTACGGGACACGCCATACTCCAAACGCTTGGCAGGCGGGTTGGCGCTGTACGGGACACGCCATACTCCAAACGCTTGGCGGGCGGGTTGGCGCTGTACGGGACACGCCATACTCCAAACGCTTGGCAGGCGGGTTGGCGCTGTACGGGACACGCCATACTCCAAACGCTTGGCGGGCGGGTTGGCGCTGTACGGGACACGCCATACTCCAAACGCTTGGCGGGCGGGTTGGCGCTGTACGGGACACGCCATACTCCAAACGCTTGGCAGGCGGGTTGGCGCTGTACGGGACACGCCATACTCCAAACGCTTGGCGGGCGGGTTGGCGCTATACGGGACACGCCATACTCCAAACGCTTGGCGGGCGGGTTGGCGCTGTACGGGACACGCCATACTCCAAACGCTTGGCGGGCGGGTTGGCGCTGTACGGGACACGCCATACTCCAAACGCTTGGCGGGCGGGTTGGCGCTGTACGGGACACGCCATACTCCAAACGCTTGGCGGGCGGGTTGGCGCTGTACGGGACACGCCATACTCCAAACGCTTGGCGGGCGGGTTGGCGCTGTACGGAACACGCCATACTCCAAACGCTTGGCATGCTGCTGCCAATTTTCCGGAGGTCCCTTGGCAGATTTTTAATGCATCCACGGGCAAGAGAGGAGAAATATCATTTGTTTGTTCCATTACTTTGGTACGTTGATTATTACTAATTGATGGACAAGATACGTCTTTAGTTAATGTAAATCGACATCTATCATCTATTAAAAATGAATGCTTCTTTTTCCCCTCCTCACTTGCCCTAGGATGCAGTAATAATCTGCCAAAGGGTACCTCCAAAATATGGACAGCAGCGTCTTTCCGTGTACCAGATTAACATCCCGTACTGCGCTCGCTAACACGCCGTGGTGAGTATGGCAAATACCTCATGATCTTGGGGATTTTTAAGGGTTCTTTGGGGATTCTTATCCATTATCCACAGTGGACGTCCTACCGCTGAGATAATGATGAAAGATGAATTATACAGCGTCAGCAATCTTGAGGGGGGGTACTTGGTGGACCATCAGGAAGTCCTATACAGGGTGTAATATAACATGTGTACTAAGCTGAAAGGGGGTGATTCTGACCATCATGGCTTTTCAGGATTCAGTGATTTTCATTAAAAAAAAAACCACGAAAGTTTTAACTTCAACTGCTGATTATACAATAATGACAACTAAAATGCCAGCTTATTCTTGTCAAGGTCATTGAACTCCGCGAAGAATTGCCATACAAATAAAAATACCTATAAAAACAAAGAGGTTTTTTGTTATTAAAATTAAAATATATTATGACCCTAGGACCTATAATTATATACTTTTACCCTGACCTTTGATCATTTTCACATAACACCAATGATTTTTTTTTCCTTTCAAAACTACTTGTTTTCATGGGCTGAAACCCACACTTTCGGGTTTGTACACTTGTTATAATACAACCTGTATTCAGCATTAACATGATGATGATATTTTTTAACCGGTACCAAACAATTTTAATCTCATTTCTCAGCCCCGTCGAAACCATTCATTACCTTACAATTTATTTTTCACAAATTTAAACCAAAACAAAGGCAGCAAAAATACCTATAAATCTCTTGGTACAGGTTAAATTCTCTTTTTTCATATTTATTGGATGAATTCGGTATATTGAATGAGTTTTAGGTGGAACAAACAATTGCTATAAACTCTCAGGTTTTATTCATACAATAAAATATGGCTCTGATTGCTTTCGATCCGAAGGTCGTGGCTTCGATACCGGCCAATGGATTTTTCTTTCTTGAAAAATTTATGTGCACGCTTGACACGTGATTTAACGGTGAAGGAAACATCGTGTGGAAACCCGCGGCTTAGTTAGCTTCAGACGTGTTGACCTGTTCTTTCCTTCGACTTGACTAAGCTGATAGGAAGGTCCTATCCTTATCCATCTAACAATGTCCCAGGCACTGCAGCGTCCCGAACAGCATGATTATCAGTTGCTGACGCTGTATAAATCTATTATAATAGATTCAAAGGCTACTACTCTGATTGTATAGGCCCCAATATTTTTTATGAAGATCAAGTGAGGGTAGAGACATACGCCTTCGCTTTGCTGCGGTACCTCCAACAGTTCAGCCTTCCCGGGACCTTGCTTGGTGCAATCCAAGCAAACGCCGGGAAATAATAAAGGTAATTTACGCGATAAATACCCGGATAAATATATTTTAATATTCTAAGTGGACGTAGACAGCAGTCCTCCGGCTGATGTTATGATGATGACATACAAGCCAATTTATAGGGTTAAAATGGGTAACTTTGTTGTAAGTAGGTTGTATTTTCAGTAAATACCTCGCTTCTTTTGAAGGTAAAGTCGTGTCCTAGTCTCCAAGCACGTGTAGATAACTTATAAGTTCTGGAGTAAATTAACTTTGAAAGTAGGTGAAGTAAATAATATATCAGTTCATGGTCGGGAATTGTTGATGAACTATCTTATTATGAACAGAAAGCCGTGCCGTGGGGTGCCGGAAGTAGAATGTTCCCCCTCCTATCTTGCCCGTGGATGCAGTAAGAGCCTGCTAAGAGCTACCTCCGGAAGATGGGCAGCAGCGTCATTCCGTGTATCAACATCCCATACTGCGCTCGCCAACCCGCCTGCCAAGCGTGGTGAGTATGGCAACTGCCCCTTATGGACATCCATGAGGGAGGCATGTGTTCAGTAGTGAACGTTTTACGGCTAAAATGATGATGAACAGAAATAGAGGTTCCATTGTTTTTCTTCTATTTTCCAACTTTTATCTCGTTTGAAATTCCCTCTCTTTGTCTTGCAGAAGTTATTTGTTATTTTAATTCTTTATTGCACAAATAGAGTATTTAATGCAATAAGCATTTTCTACCAGTCATCCAAAAAAAGGTATCTTTGAGTAAATATTATCAAATCAGTCATCATTGAGTAAATATCAAATTAACTAGGAAAAACCACTTGGGACGGAATCTGCTCCATGTCCGCCAAACGTAACATAAGACAAAAGAAAATTGTTAAGTGATGACTATAATGACCGAGTTATGTTCTTCTGTGCGCTTCTTCTTCTAAGTCGTGTGTCATCTGTGTGTCTACCATGAGTTGTCACTGTTAGGTCGCCCGCCGTTACTACAGTAGTAATAGTACGTTACTATGACATCTGTCAGATTTCTAACTCATGGTACCAAATTCTAAGCAAATGAAGCTCAAACGGATACAGCTATGCATAATGAGTCCAAGCGCCAAATTGATTTTTTAAATTTTTTTGCAGTTTTGTAATCTCTAAGACATAATTTAGCCATAGAAAAAACACTCATGCAGCAAGCTTCACTCTGAGTGGTATTTTTAATACCCAGTCTAAACGCCTTCTATAGCAAACGAGATATTTTGATACGCAAAATAAGCCCAAAAAACCAATTCAAAACTAACAACAAAATTTTATAAAGAGAAAACACTTTTCCGTTTATACATAACAAGCCCAAACGACATAGTGTTACACATCAGTAGTCCACGCGACATTTGTTTGTTACTTGGACTGGTTTTGCAAAACTAAAAACATGAGTTTGGTTCCGAACGCAAACCAAAAATTCAAACATTTGTCGCATGGTCTTAGCATTACTGGAATTCCCAATTCAATAGTGTAACGTCATAATTGCCCTACTTAAGTAATATTTTGGTAGATGATAAATAGATAATTTTATTTCGCGAAAATTATAACTTCACAGTAGGTTTACATACACAACATTTTATTTCAATGACAACCCTTTCACTTTTATGAATATGGGCCACTGCCCAGCTGTGTAATCATATCGGATGATAATAATAATAATAGTATGCCAAGTGAAATTGGGGCAAACTAGAGCAGGTAAGACTTGAAAATTGTGACATGTTAAACAACTTCAGCGGATACCGTGTATTTCCCGATGCCTGCGCAATTATTTCCCCTCTGCAGCCTGACGTACCCATGTTCCCCCCAATCAGCCGCCCAGGAGTTCTTGATGATCCAGAAAGGAGTGCCCTCCTCTTCTCCGTAACCGACTAGTACAACCCCATGTGTAAGTTCCTTAGGATCACACTGCTTCCATACCCCAACATGGTAATTATGCAACACAGCGCCACTAAGACCGACTGAAAGTGGTCCTGAAGTATACAAAAGCTCCTTCAATTGTTCTTCATCGATGTCTATGTACAATGTGCAACCAGTGACTTGGACCTTAGAAAAAAGAAAGAAACAGATCACACGAAAGTTCTTTGTAAGACTGACACGCGACACCGCACCTACGTTATCGCCCCAGTGTCGACGACATGTTTATTCTATAGTTTGAAATTTTCATAGTGTTTAACCACACTTAGGTATGTTCTCATTCCAAAGAAATGAATAACCTTATCAAAAATTTTACTATTCCGGTGGGATTTGAACCCACGTCCGTCAAATCGATACTTGACGCTTCCTAAAGCCGGCTTTGATGCTTTGCCACTAAGGTACAGAACCCTTGGCTGGTGGGTTGGCGAGCGCAGAACGGGATGTTGAAACACGGACAGACACAGCTTCTCATCTTCCGGAGGTATCCCTTGGCTGATTTTTACAGCATTCACTGACAAGAGAGGAGGGGCAAAATTCTATTACCGACACCCCACAGCAAATATAATTACTGTAATTACAAACTTGTAAAAATTATGATGAATTCTCACCTTTATATTGCTCTGGTTGAACGCACATTGCCCCGTTACCTCTTGATATGGGTAGGCGTCTTCCGACTCCTGGCCGCCCTCTTCTATCAGCTTACTTATCGCGAAGGTGGGCATGCCGCCTTCACAACCGTTTGACCGATCATCACAGTCTACTAACTGCTGCTCTGACAGCTTCAGAAGTTGGTTATGTTTGATGGCATACGCGCCTTCGACGGCACCAGTTGCGCTGAAAGCCCAACAGGACTGGCAATCGCCTTGATTTTGAACCGGAGCCACGGCGTTGTGGTCGCGCCAGTCAAAGGCGTCAGGGGCATTCCGGGTGGACGGACCGACTCCAACCGTGCACTTTGCCGGGTTAAAATCCTCTCCTGTTTGATTAAGAGGTTTAAGTTTTTGGTCAGTAATAGAGAACACTGACACTGCTCAAACTTAACTAATGAGAATATTATAAGCGATTTATTTAAAGTGTAAACCCACACTAAGGTATCATTATAGAAATGAAAAATGCAATCAAAATTTTGTCTCCGACGGGACTCGAACCCGTAACGTTCAGACGAACACCTTCAACGCAGGCTGCCTTAACCGTTTCGGCCACGGAGGTGGGAGGTGGTCAGGCTGAAGGTGTTCGTCTGAACGTTACGGGTTCGAGTCCCGTCGGAGACAAAATTTTGATTGCATTTTTCATTTCTATAATGAGAATATTATTTGACATTATGATCCGAAACAGTCAACAAATCTACACTCGTCCTAAGCGAAAGATTAAGCCTAAGATAAGAAATTCTAAGACGAGTAATTCTCGAGATATGGCCGTTTGAAGTTTGACAGCTGTCATAGAAAAAGTAGATCTTATAAAGGTCTTATATTATTCATATATTATTGATTATACTGGTATGCATGCTTGTACGGGACGCTTCAGTGCCATTGTTAAATGGATTAGGCTTGCGCAGCACCTATACCATCCTCCAAGCATCGTCGGCTGTCAGTAGATCGAACAGGCCAAAACGCCCGAAGCTGACTAAGCCGCGAGTTTCCTCGCGATGCTTTTCTTCCCCAATGCATGTGTTTAATGTGCACGTAATACCAGTTCATAAAATAAAGATATTCTTACCTAGTTCAAAGCCTAATAATTTGTTCTTCTCTTCAGGGGACCAATCGGCGAACTTATTAATGTCGTGTACGGCCAAAGGATTATCGTTATTGAATTGTTGGATCTGCTTGAGGTTCTGATAGAAGTAATGGAATCTTTCGAACTCTTCCTCGGGAGAATAAGTCCTGTTGAACTTCAGTTTGAAATCTTCAAAAAGGTCGTAGACGAGATACAAGTTATGAACATCGTAGTCTGGCTGGACAAGACCAGCCATGATGTAGGGGGTCAGGTACAGAACGAGGACTGGCACTAACATTCTGGCTTCAGTTAAACAATGCTTTCTTGTGTTTTCCGCTGGTTTTTAAATGGTTGGTTATTCCTTTAGAATGATAAATATTTGACATTTTAAAATAAATCATTTTTAACATTTTTACATACTCGTGTATTGATAAAATAGCAAACATTTTAGTAGTACTTACGTAGGTTAATAAGTATATCGTTAGAGCCGCGTCATCATTTATATTACTGCTTTTATCCCGTGGCTTCACGTAGCAGGTAAGTTTAGTAAATTAAATAGAAATCATTTATTACAGGTAACGGGGTTGCTGATTTTCTGGAGAAAGATGATAATTTCAGAAGCTGAGAGGAAATGGACCTGGATGAGTTCCAAGAGAAATGAAATTTCATCTTAACCAACAAGAAACTGATATTCAATGATGTCTCCGTGATTTACAGGATGAAAACCGGTAGTGGTCACCGAATCATAAGAGGCACATTGAATATGAACCTTAAACTTGCAACGTCCCGTTTGATTAAGTCTACGCCGACTCACTTGTGCATCTATTCATACATTGGAATCCATTTTGTTAGTAACATATAATAAAATCAAATTGAGTGTTAGTATAAAGGTATAATTCCACCAGTGTGCGGCACTGTGCGGCACAAATGATTGAATGTCATTTTGGTGTTTTCACCTTGTAATAAGGTTTCAAATGACATTCAAACATTTGTGCCGCATAGTAACGCACACTGGTAGAATTCTACCTTTAGGTATTTAATTATAATAACTCCATTCTAAATACATAGTATGTTGCCTTGACACAAGATTAATTTAATTATAAATATTATTGTGTCACTATCTATCATCTTCTCCGTCTCTCATCACTATCACCACATAGTATAAAACAGTCGCTGCCCGCTGTCTGTCTGTCCCTATATTTTCTTAAATCTTTAAAACGACGCAATGGATTTTGATGCCGTTTTTTTAATAGATAGGATAATTCAAGAGGAAGGTTTTTATGTATAATACATACATAATTTAGTAGAGATACACTGATCATTTTATAGGTTTCTAATGTGATGTCGTAAATAGACACATTTTTTGCACTTACGTTGCAAACGCTCGCTGGCTGAACCCTACGAGATAGATCAAAATTATGTACTACAGTATTGTACACCTTAAAAAGTTCTACAAAAAAAATTCTTATAGTATATGTCTATCTCTTAGGGATACACCACAATAACCATTTTTTATCCTTTACTTTTTGCGAGAAATAATGGCTTATTTACGAAGCGATTTTAAGCAATACAGCATTAATTCTTATCCAATTAATTACCTTTAATACATTGTGAATTTAATATAGATCAATATGGGTTTTTACAGCATGTAATTTAATAGAATATTTTCGAAGATATTACAGATCTAAAATTCAGGGACATAGCGGTTGCGACGGTACCGACCGGGGGGCCGGTCAAAACTCGGTCGATACTGTTCTCGATTTGGAAGAAACTGTTCATTACAGTACAGCCTAAACCACTGACCCTAGAGACTCGAAATGTTCAGGGTAGGTTTGTCTTGGTGCAAAACCGCCCAATAAGAAGGGAAATATGGAAATTTAAACTCTAAGGGGTTGAAAAGGGGGTCCAAAATAGATTTTACTTATTGTTCCATATCAAAACCGCACGGTAGACGCTTGAAATTAGGAATGTAGACTCTTCGTTCAAAATAAGCAATGATATGTTCAAGGATTTTCCAGTTTTTTTTTAAACTTTCGCGATCACAACACATTGCTCCTATGGATTTACGGGTATATATCGCGTAATTGTTGCTGTAACGTTGTAATTAATTTCAATTTTGGTGTACAATAAAGATAATATTCATTTATTTATGAAAAAAAATAACAACGTAAAAAGATTGTCTTTATTTAGCAGCATGTCCGATCTACATCTGCTTCTTTTTTTTCTAAGTTCGCGCCAAACTTGGGAGCTAGTGTGCGTATTGGCGAACGCAGTACTCGATGTTGATACACGGAGAGACGCTGCTGCCCATCTTCCGGGGGTATCCCTTGGCAGATTTTTACAGCATCTACGGACAAAAGATGAGAGGGTTACCTCACATTTACATACATACTCATTATTTTTTAACTACATGAATTGATAAAAATGCATAGACATGTAAAAGGACGTATTTGAAATTGTTCGCGTATGCACGTGCATGTGAGGAACATATGTAACAATGACGTCACTAGATCGTACTTTTTAGCGTTCCGTACCCAAAGGGTAAAAACGGGACCCTATTACTAAGACTCCGCTGTCCGTCTGTCTGTCACCAGGCTATATCTCATGAACCGTGATAACTAGATAGTTGAAATTTTTCAAAACAATACAATACAAATACATTTATTGCCAAAAAGAGAACACAGTTATTAATACATAAAATTACAATAAAATAAGATCCTCTTAGGCGAATGGAGTAGACTCAGCACTGGACTGAGTAAACTACAGTCTACTCAGGGCTGGTTTCCAGTCTATCCCAGGGTTCGTATTTAGGTGTCGAAGTTTATTATTGTAACAGCAGGTGAAAAAATAATCAGTTTAAATACAAAATAATAAAAGGTATACAAAAGTTGTTAAAGGTAGGTACTAAATATAACAACTAAAAACTAGATTAGCCAATGTGTAAGTGTGAGTTATGTGAAGTTAAAAAAAAAACAACAAACAAAAAAAAAGTTTCCGTGTGTTTTGTAATTTTGTAATAAAGTTGAATAGAGTGTGTGCATGTGAGGGGGAGTTTTACTGAGAGTCTAAGCAACTCATCAAGCCAAAGCGTAATAAACAGAACATAACAATTGCGCGAACAAAAATGGCATTTTGCAAATGTTGTATTGCTGTTGCCGCAAAAACAGAATAAAATAAATATTTAAGGGGGCTCCCATACAACAAACGAGATTGTTTTGCCGTTTTTTACTCGAGATAGATAACGGCAACAGGTAGACCCTTGAAACCTTCAAAGAATATTTAGTTGTATATCCATTTTAAAAATTACTAATTAAATTAAAATACTGGTACGGAAACCTTCGTGTGCGAGTACGACTCGCCCTTGGCCGATTTTTTAAATTAAAGCTGTTATCTATACAGGGTTATTGGTAATTCGACGTATTCCCGTTAGTAGGTGATGGTGGTGACTATTTGCGATCATTTTAACTCCCATATGCATTATGCAAAAGTGAACCATTTTTGAGTAATAATGTTTTTTGCCGTGCCGTGGGGTGCCGGCAGTAGAATGTTACCCCTCCTCTCCTACCCGTGGATGCAGTAAGAGCCTGCTAAGGGACACCTCCGGAAGATGGGCAGCAGCATCTATCCGTGTATCAACATCCCATACTGCGCTCACCAACCCGCCTGCCAAGCGTGGTGAGAATAGCAACTACCCCTCATGGAGATCCATGAGGGAGGCCTGTGTTCATTAGTGGACGTTTTATGGCTGAAATGATGATGATGATGAATGTTTTTTACCTTTTTAAAATAGGTAATTCAAAAATGCAACATCAATAATTTATTCGTGTTGCATTTTTCATTCATCATTTCAGCCTTAAAACGTCCACTACTGAACACAGGCCTCCCTCGTGGATATCCATGAGGGGTAGTTGCCATACTCACCACGCTTGGCAGGCGGGTTGGCGAGCGCAGTATTAGCGCATTTTTTAATTACCCTAATTAATTAATCTCATTTTTAGGGTTCCGTACCTCAATAGGAAAAAAACAGTCACAAAAATCACTTTGTTGTCCGTCTGTCTGTCCGTCCGTCTGTCGGTCTGTCAAAATTCTTTATCCTTACAATCGAGATAAATCCTTGTCTAAGCCTTTATCTCAAGAACGTGTATTATCGCGTTGAAATTAAAACCATACAACACAAATCTGCCATCTACTCAGAGTGCCGGTGGGTGCAGGCAGTAGAATGTTACTTTTTGATTTTTTTTATTTAAAGTTTCGAAATATTAAAGTTTTATTATATTTTAAGGGAAATTAAAATTTAAACTGCTTGCTTTAAGAAGTTATTAATGTAGTTTTATATATGACTTTCAAGAAAAACTATAACCGTTAACCTAGCTTTTTTTAGTTTCAGAGAAATTAAATAAATAAATAATTCTGGACAAATCACACAGCATCATATAGCCCCAAGCTAAGCAGAGCTTGTGTTATGGGTACTAGATGACTGATATACTTAATACATTATACTGCATATATAGATATTTTTATTATATATAGAAAAACACCCAGAACACCCTGAACAAATGTCTACAGATCGTACAGACATTTGTCCCGAGGCGGGAATCGAACCCGCAACCCCTTGCGTCGCAGGCGGACCTTCGCTCAAATAAGTAACTACTATGGTTTACCAAACATACCGGAATACTTTGAACCGAAAACTTGATTAAACCCGTCCTGTTTTCATAGTTTTTCAATCAATATTTTTTTTCCAATCATTTATTTATTAAAACCTTTACAAAGTATAACATTATTAAACGCAATTTTCAAGACCTTATCTCCCGTGCTACACTAAATGTTAAATGTGCTTAAATGTTATTAGATCCGTTGTTAAATTATAAAATAATCGTGATAGCTGTCTTCATAAGTTCTGTTTAATGATTTCTCTTTTTTCTAGCTTTGACTTTTACTCGTACCATCTAAGATAGAAACAAAACCTTTAAGGTAACGCAACGGAGTGTAAAAAAGGAATTTTAAGCTATACTCAAGGCTTATAAAAAACAAGTACATATGTTCACCAATGTTAATTGGTGAACATAGTAAACTGGTTAATTGTAGAACATACGCCGGTGAAATAATTAAGGTTATGATTGCTTTTTCTGACTGAAGTTATGTGCGCTGTTACCAAATTACCATAAGCACAAGAAACGCATCTATAGAGATAACATAAATATAAATAAATAACACACTGCAAAATCACTAGTTTCCCTAAAAAGTACTCAAGTTATTTTTTTCAATATTAGGTATCACCTATTTGCAGCCAATCGGTTGTAACTCTACCGTCGCGTGCGCGATCTCACCACTGGCTGGGTCGCCTGGCGAGTGTCTATTAACGAAGTCTTATTAGCTGAATAGCAATGTGCGGCAACGTCACATTTTCAAATTATAGGCATGGTTAAATGTGTCCTACTGGTTAATTGTTGCACATCTGACCTACAATTAGGGTATCTTCAAATCAAGTGATTTACCCTTGATTTGATTTGATTATGGACCTAGAAAGTACCTATTTAGGTACTTTCTAGGCAAACGTGTCCCATCCTACGTCACATCATTGCTTAACATCAGGCTAGATGCGGTAAACGCAAGCCCATTAAATAAAATAAAAAAATATAATAACAGTAAACAATTTTATGCAAAAACATAGTTGAAGTACAAAGTGCGGTTAAAATTAACTGCGTATGGACGACGTACATTGATGGCACATAACCGAGAATCTAATAAATACGCTGCGCGAGTATTGCAGCTTCATTTTATTGCGAATTTTGGTATACAATGTGCAATATTTTCGGCCTGCCGTGAAAAATGATGATTTAAATTTGGTTGAAGTTGTAAACGATCGAAATTGAGCGAGAATTTTCAACATATTCGCGAATCATTTTCATCTCATTATATTTTAATGAGAAACCGGTATAAATATTAAAATGTTTTGTTGCGTCAGAATTTAAAAGCACTGGGTCGATATGCGCAGGTTCATTGAGGCATTTTGAGACATCAGTTTTGACAAAAACGACGATAATTTTGTGAAGTTGAAGATTACTGTATAATCTAAAAGTTTAAGAGGAATATTATAATGTTTAATACCTACCAAAAATAATGTCTGTGTAAATAACTATTAAATTTTTAGACAAATAAACGATTGAAAAGATACACGTGCCTTTCCGACCGATTTTTTTGTTAAAGTTACAGTCAAAACTAATAAGTTATTATTTATTCATTAGAACTAAGAACTTCTTAAAATAGTCAATTTACAAAAGAAAAAAAACATATAAATTTGATAAAGCACATAATTTAATTCTTTCTCTGCGTTTTTGTTATTCAAAACCAAAATCGTTTATTGCGCGTATGTTTTTTTTAAAGTTACCGACCGATTTTTTTGTTAAAATTACAGTCAAAACTAATAAGTTATTATTCATTAGACCTAAGAACTTCTGAAAATAGTCAATTTACAAAAGAAAAAAAACACATAAATTTGATAGCACTTATTTGAATTCTTTCTCTGCGTTTTTGTTATTCAAAACCAAAATCGTTTATATATATTATTATTATACGTGTAATACAGGTGTTGTCTTGATGAAATGTTACAAACTTAAATGCCCTGTTAGGGCACAGTAACATTGCACTAGTAGGGGCATTTCTTATACTTAAATATGAATTGTATGTATGTATAAGACTATAATAATCTATTTAACATAATTAAAATATATTCTAATGACACCTTGTAACGAATGGGGAACCGACCATGTTTATGCAAGGAAGTTATTGTATAATTTTTTTAAAGAAAAAGTATTGTACCGAATTACAATTATTTTTCTGAAATGAAAAAATACTTATTTTATAATCCTCCTGCCCAAGAAAGGAGATGGAGCTAATATAAATAATTATAGACCAATCTTCCACATAAAGCAGCAAACATGGCTATGTTTCTGACATTTATAAAGGCTTTATTAAAGTAATTGAAAACAGCTTATCTCCACAGTTATATCTAGCACAACCGCCTGAATAGGCCGGCATTCTGCAGTTAACATTTTGATAGAGAAACACCAAGGAAAAAATATACCTTATGTCTAGCCTTCGTAGACTATATAGCAAGGCTTTCAACAGTGTTCTGCATCTTTTATATTTAATGCCCCCCATAACCAACATATTAATCAAACAAATATCAATCTTATTTGAAATATTTATTCAAAAGCTTCAATCAAACTAGATTGGTCACAGGAGGTCAGGGAACAATTGGTCCCCTTTCAAAAAAGCAAGAGAAATGAAGCAAAGTTATCTGTTATCCCCAAAATAATTTAACAGCACCCTTGAGGATATCTTTCGAAAACTAGCGGCCGGCTGGGAAGGGAGACGCGTTGATATCGGCCATGTAAAGGTAACGAATCTTCGCTTCACCGATGTTCTCGTTCTGTTTTCTTCTTCTGCCTCCGAGTTACAGATAATGCTGCAGGATATCAGCATTACGAGCCTTGAAATTGGACTGATGTTGAAGCATTATATCTACCTTGGTCAAATAGTGTCCTTTGAAACCAGATAAAGTAAGGAGATCGCTCGGCGAACCGAAAATGTCTGGAGGAGCTATTGGGCCAATGGAGATTTAATGAACCATGACTTCCCATTATCCCTCAAACGAAAACTGATGGATACTTGCATTCTTCCCGTCTTAACTCGTGCGTGAATTTGGTCATTGATGAGAATTCAGAAGTCCAAGGTCAAGGTTTGCCAACTCGCGATGAAGCGCAGCATCGCAGGTGTTTGACGAACGGATAAATCCGTAACACCAAACTGCGCTCTCGTACCAAGATCGCAGATGTTGCTCAAAACATGCCATTATTTGTACAATATGGTTATAAATGTTTTTAGAATAAGTTATTTTGATCTAAATAAATACTTAAATACTTATGCCAAGTGAGCTGTTAGCAAAGGTCGCCGCTGAGTGGCATCCAGACCCGGCGCGAAGGCGACGCGGCCGGGGGACTGGACCAACGTAGCTCAGGATCAACACGTCTGGAGGCAGTGGGGGGAGACCTTTGCCCAGCAGTGGGACACAAATGGCTGGTAATGATAAACAAATTATTAACTCAAAAAAAATCATCGAGGGACCTAAATTTGTTGTTGAGGTAATGTTTTTATACATTTCGATAATTCTAATGTTTCAATACTGAGTTGTTATTTCAGTTAGCTTTCAAATCAAGTTCACTAGTGCCTGCCTCATAATAGTGCCTGTTTTTCTACTCAAGACTTCACAACCAACTAATATGACATATATTATTAAAATACTAAATACATTTCAATACATCAGTTAGCTTTCAAATCAAGTTCACTAGTGCCTGCCTCATAATAGTGCCTGTCTTTCTACTCAAGACTTCACAACCAACTAATATAACATTTATATTGTTAAAATACTAAATACATTACGATACTTCAAAACAATACATCCCACAGTCGCATCATCAAATACGAATAGTACTGGCCAAGGTTAGAAAAAAAGGGAGAGCTCTACGACTCCGATAAATATCAGCCGATACACCCATATATGCATATGCATATATGAGAATTATCGCAGCCCGTGTCGACATTCCCATTCAACCCGAACAGGGGCGTCCAGCAAATGAAATTATAAATCATGGACGAACCTAATACGAGTACATCCTTGACAAAAAGGGATACGCGCGATTTATGGGCATCCTTAGGTTAGGCTGTGTACATGTCGTGGGTTTAGGCTTTAGGGGCTTGCAGACGGGCCAGTGGAGGGCGTCGATCACGTGAGGTTTTCGGCCACTTATTAATTTTTTTGGGTGGGGTACCGCCGTGGGGTGCCGGCAGTAGAATGATACCCCTCCTCTCATGCCCATGGATGCAGTAAGAGCCTGCTAAGGGATACCTCCGGAAGATGGGCAGCAACGTCTATCCGTGTATCAACATCCCATACTGCGCTCACCAACCCGCCTGCCAAGCGTGGTTAGTATAGCAACTACCCCTCATGGAGATCCATGAGGGAGGCCTGTGTTCATCAGTGGACGTTTTATGGCTGAAATGATGATTATTTTTTTTACAACACTAAATGTCGTTACAAGGCCCGCCTGATGTTAAGCGATAACCTCTACCTATAACAACTTCAATACCGCGGTGATCACGTTCACGATGTAGGTGACTAACGCAGCATTGCATTGCGCCCGTCACCCTGAGACACAGAGTTGTACAGGTTTCCATGTGCCCGTAATTTCACCCTTACCCTTTAGGAACACAGCAATGCAGGCATTACCGCTTGGCGGCAGAAATAGGTAAGGTCGTCATATGCTCACAAAAGGATCTACTACTGGCTGATTGGTGAGTAAGTCAATCAAATTACTATTACCACTTTATGGGTCATTGTAGCCAGTCGGTTGTTGGTTTGTCGATCAAGTATGTGGGGTCGGACACTTACCACGTTTGAAGGTCCGTCAATATCTACAGATAACGAGAGTGCCAGACACGTGACAGATAAAAAATATTAAAGATGGGTAAATAGATTTTTATTTAGTATTTGTGTAAATATATAATGTATATGTATATATATTTGTATATGTATATATAGTACATATATATGTTAGGGATTTAAATATTAGGATATTAACACTACCTTACACCCCATTCTTCCATTCAAATCCTCTCCATCCAAAAGTTGTCTGGAAGAAATCGCTCTAAGCGATAAGCCCGCCCATTGTGTATTTCTGTTGTTTTTGTACTTTATGTTAATTTTAGTTATTTTTGTTTTTATTTTCTGAATGATTTACACAATAAAGAGTTTATCTATCTATCTATCTAGATAAATTATATATTCACTGACAGCACACAATTACAATAGAGGATCATACGTCAACTACATGCAACTACATGAAGATAAAACGAATACTAATTTTCTAATTTCCTACTAATTGTCTCCTACTGCACGCGTCTGGCGCTCTCGATGTAAGTAGATAAAAAAAATCGGCCAAGTGCGAGTCACCTCGCGCACGTATGCTTCCGTACCAGTCTGTGAATATTTCAAGTGTCTACCTGTTGCCCTTATTAATATCGAGCAAAAAACGGAAAAAAATCACGTTCGTTATATGGGAGCCCCTCTTAAATATGAATTTTATTCTGTTTTTAGTATTTATTGTTACAACAAAAATACATCATCTGTGAAAATTTACTGACTAGACATATGTATGTAGGTGTATGTTTAAGGTAAATCCGTAACATTCTCTTTATACTATATAAATAAATATATAATGCTGGACAAATCACACAGCATCATCTAGCCCCAAGCTAAGCAGAGCTTTTGTTGTGGGTACTAGATGACTGATATACTTAATACATTATACTACATAGATAGATATTTTTATTATAAAAAAAAACACCCAGAACACCCTGAACAAATATCTGCAGATCGTACAGACATTTGTCCCGAGGCGGGAATCGAACCCGCAACCCCTGGCATCGCAGGCGGACCTTCACCCGCTGCACAGAGCTCGTCAATACTATAAGTTGTTATTATGTTGTGTTATCCTTTATTATATCTTGTATGTCAACCGAGAATCTAGTGTCCTGAACAAACCTAATAGGATCACTCTCACTAGATCAAGTCAACAGATCCAGTATTTTTTAGAATACTGGATCTAGTGAGAGTTTTTTATTTGTTTGTACTCTCAGTAGATCCAGTTTCGAAATTTACAAAAAAAATTAAGTGTATCTATGTTAATGCTTTGTGTATCTATGTTGAATCTTCAAGTTACATATCGATATTTTTGTCAAAAAAAAAAACTCTCACTAGATCTAGTATTCGAAAAAATTTAAATACTGGATCTAGTGAGAGTGATCCACCTAATATAGGGTTTTTGGACACTAAAACCGAATAGTAATATAACATTTATCCAATAATAAATAAATTAATTAATTAATAGATTCCGCTGTCCGTCTGTTTGTCTGTATGTCAGATACAGAAAAAACAGACGGACAGCGGAATCTAGGGTACCGTTTTTACTCTACGGAGTAAACGGAACCCTAAAAACGGATCTCAAGCTCTCATTTATGGAGACGCGTGGCGTCGCGGGTTGCGTTGGGCGGCACGTTCCTTGAATAGCGTGTATTGGATTAATTTACCAATGCAGCAACGCAACAGATTTCAAAGTTGTTTTGACACCTCTGTGGCGCAGCAGGCGAAGGTCCGCCTTCCACGCAAGAGGACGCCGGACTTTTGCGGGTTCAATTCCCGCCTCGGGACAAATATCTGTACCTACGATCTGCAGATATTTGTTAATGTTGTTTTAAGGTGTTCTGGATGTTTTTCTATATAATAAAATATATATATATATCTTTGTAGTATACTGTATAAAGTAAGAAGTAGCGATATTGTACAATATATTGTACCAATCTTGTTGTAAGTTATTTTGTGTAGTTATATAAAGTTTATTGTATTAAGTAAGTATATCAGTCATCTAGACCCACAACACAAGCTCTGCTTAGCTTGTGGCTAGATGATGCTGTGTGAATTGTCCAAAATTATTTATTTATTATTTAGTTCTTTACCTCTTATTACTTGACTCACGCTTGCCATTGACTTCAATTTATAAGATTTTTTTGCATGTCCACTGGAGTGGAGCAAAGAAGGGAAGAGTAGATCTGACCAATGAAATTGCATAAAAACTTTTGTAGCGGAGTTTTTATGCAATTCTATTGGTCAGTTCCCTCTCCGCTCCGCTCCAGTACAAAGGCACCCTATGGCACTTATATTCTAGAATTGCTTTATAAAACTGTAGTCTGTATTTCTATATTACACTCACTTTTAAGTTAATAAAAGACTTGCGAAAGCTTAAAGAAAACTGTGGCCCGTCTGCTCCAATCACTGGTAAAAATGCTTATTTAGACATCTACCTAGCAACTTCCTGACCGCCTAGTCATTATTCATGCAGATTCAGGAACAGAGGATAATGTGGGAGAATCAGATAAATGTCAAAATGTCGAGGAGTTGATATCTAGAAGAGGGCGTTAATTATCGCGACGCTGTATTATTTACTTCTGCGATTATCGTTTATATGTATTTTGTTATATTTAAGTTTGTTCCCAATATATTTTTTTATCTTTTTTCTCAATTTCATTATAAGACTTTCAACTACTCCAGACAACTTTACATTTATAGGTTGTTAGTGGGTATATATTTAAAATCTTATTAATTTTATTAAATAAAGTTGAACTAGCATGGTGAAAGTGACGACTAGCCAAAGCTGTACGGTGCTTAAGTACTTGTCAAACTTTGTCTAAACGTCTTACAGAGTTTTGATACTGCGAACTGACTAGTTAGTTTATAAACAAACAGTTTGTACAAACTAACGGCGACATATGCAACTAAATGTTTCTTCTTTTTATAATAGGTATAAGGTTTATAGTAGGTATGGGGTGCCGACAGTAGAATGTTACCTCTCCTCTCATACCCATAGATGCAGTAAGAGCCTGCATCTATATACCTTCAGAAGATGGACAGCGCTCCATTCCGCCTGCCAAGCGTGGTGACTATGGCAACTAGCCCTCATTGAGATCCATGAGGAAGGCATATTTTTAGTAGCGGACGTTTTACGGCTGGAATTATGAATGATGAATCAACTCACGACAAACCATCCACGCACATAACCAGCCGATCCACATCAAAGGTATCGATTAATCTAGTCAGAGCAATGCTGCGTCATCTCCATCAGATTAGCGCGACGTAAATCACTGTAAATAACTAAGTACCTATCGACGTAGTCTACGGGTACATACATATATCTGTTTGACATCTCAGCCACGACTGATGTCCATGTCATGTATATGAAGCATAGTATTTAGCAGTGGATTCCCATGATCATCAGCCGGTTCTTGCCGTACTCACCGCCTTTAGCAGGCGGGTTGGCGAGCACATTACGGATGTTGATGCACGCAAAGTCGCTGCCATCTCCTGGAGGTATCCCCTAGCAGATTCGAAATGCATCCACGGGCAAGAGATAAGGTGCAACATTCTAATGTCACCCCACAGCATCTGTCTATATCATCATCATCTCATCCGTTTGACTTACACTGCAGAACAAGGGCCTCCCTCATGGATCACATAGTGCTCGAGGAGGGGCAGCATTCAGCTGCCGGCTACCCACGGCAGATCTTTCGTTTTTTGTTATAAGAAGGATGTCCCTCAACAATTGTAAGAAAATGAAACATTTACATCCAGCCAACAAACGGGTGTCGTACAAGACAACTAATGTTTTATTTAGAGAGGCGGACGGTCCGTAAACAAGGAGATGTTTTCCTTACTGTTGTTTACTCTGAGATTTCCAACCTGTCTGCCAAGTGTGCAGATTATGGGTATAGTCTTAAAGCAGTTCATGTACAGCAATATTTAGTTATTTGCAATTATATTGGCTAATAGCCGCATTCTGCGGTTTCGCTCGCGTAGTTCCCGTTCCCATTGGAATACGAAGATAAAATAAAGCCTTTGTTAATGGGATAATGTACTATTCTAATGGTGAAAGAATTTTGAAAATCGGTCTAGTAGTTTTTCAGTTTATTCGTTACAAACATACAAAACACTAATCTTTCCTCTTTTTATCATTAAGATATGAGAGATGACAATGAAATTAGCACTTTTCTACTTTCACAATTTTTTTTGTTGGCATTTTTACACATTAACATTTTTTTACGAGTGGACATTATTACACTTTGTGATTTTTACAATTAAGATTTTTTAAATTAAGAGATGTTGAACCTTTGATTTCTCAATTATTATTGTTCCATACATAGAACTTTACTTTTTAATTCCAAGGTCAGCAAGTGTGTAGATTATGGGCACATTCTCAGAGCAGCTCATGTTCAACAATATTCAGTTATTTGCAACTATAGCTATAGATTTTTCTTATTTACACATTGTTCCGTTCTAATCAATCCATTCAACTTTTTTTATCTATGGGTCGCTATCAGTATTAAGCCGTCAGTTCGATGACGCATACAGGAACGTATCCGTCAACGCTTGGAGCAGCAGTCTTAGTAGGTACAGACACCGGACGATTCACGCGCGAACATATTCGTGACAGGCTTACCCCAAAAGGCCTAATCCATCACGCGCGCGTATTTATCTCTTATGATCTTCGAAAGCCCACCCGCTAGTGACTCTTCGGAAGGTTTGCAGTCCAAGGTACGTTCTCTTGCATATTTTGGAATTTGATAGCAACCTATATTCAACGGTGGCCCTCGTAATTTTCATAGTGGAACACGTCAGACCTAACAAAAGGTCTCACCAGAGTAGCAAAAAGCCACCACTTATTTCGGCTTTGGTGCGATTGCTACACACATCAACATAACCCTCGACACTTTACCTAGTCTCGGAGGTAACTTTTTTTTGTTATGTGTATTCGGTTTTGCAACATAGACATCATGCTTTTCATCTGATACCACACTTGAGTGTATTTGAAAACATCTTTCACCCCTCATATCTTGTAAACGTCTAAACCGATTTGAATAAAACATGCATGGAAATCCTGCTTTTAAATATAAAATAACACCGGAAAATGTGAACTCGCCCACCGAGGGTTCCGTAGGTATGTAGGAACATCATAATTATTATAAATTAGATGATCCGATTTGGTAAAAGTTTTGGTCAAAAAACAAAATGATTCGGTCACCCATCCAACTTATGACCGCGCGTATGGTTGCTTAACCTTGATGATTTATTTCGTACTTTTTTTTTTAGTCACGATTTTTTTTATGATTTCATTCCAAATGTATAGTTTTTGGATTTTTCTCTGTATCTACAGTACAAACGTTGGTAGTACCAGAAAAGGGGGTGAAGGTTTCCGAAAAATGCCATTTGTGGCTTTTGGCCTTTTGAGGTCACAATAACTCCGGTCCCTATGACCCTAGGATCACCAAATTCAATCGCTACCCTTCTCTCAGTAAGACAGTGCTAACAAAAAAGGTTTCATATAAATCGGTCAACGCGTTCGGTGGTAATCGTGTCATGCACAGACAGACAGACAGACTGCGCTATGCATAATAGAGGGCTTCACCCCCTTAAAGGTCGATATACCTTGCCAAATTCATAGTTATTCGACTACGGGATGTACCCTATGAATTTTGATTCCTTTGAAAATGTCGAAACATGCGTTTTTTGCGGCATAAACGGTCGTAACTTTTTTCAGGTTAACTTAGAATATTGTTTTTTTAAAGAGGCTGTAGATTTTGGTATTTTGTTTTAATTCCAACTCGATATCTTAACACGTTCTCGAGATAAAGGGTCTTGACAGACCGACAGACAGACGGACAACAAAGTGATCCTATATAAAGATTCCGATTCCGATCCACTCGTTTAAAAGCTACGGTACCTTAGCAGACATAGACACACATAGCGGTCAAACTTAAATAAATAAACAATGCTGGACAATTCACACAGCATCATTTAGCCCGAGCTAAGCAGAGCTTGTGTTATGGGTACTAGATGATATACTTATTACATTATACTACTTAAATAGATATTTTTTGTTTTAAAAGAAAAACATCAATTTTTCATAACACTCTGATCAAATATCTGCAGATCGTACAGGCATATGTCCCGAGGCGGGAATCGAACACACAGCCTCTTGCGTCGCAGGCGGACCTTCGCCCGCTGCGCGAAGAAACCTCACTTTTTCATTAATTTTCGGAGGGATATTAATATACTTTGATATTGCAAGGTAAAATTATTTCTAATCGCGGCTGGACCTAACACCATTTGCGGTAAATCCATTAATCAAAAAACATCCCTCACTGCGCTCGAAAACCTGCCTGCGTGACGACTGCGTCCTCATGATCTGTGAGGTCCATGAGGGAGGCCTATGTCCAGCAGTGGATGTCCACATCCACTGTCCACAGTAGCCCTAAGGCTAGGATGAAGATACCTTCAAATTTTAACCGACATCAAAAAAGTCGCCTGTATTTTTTTAAGTCTTCGTTAGCTCTGGACTCCCGTTGTTTATGAACCAACTCGGAAAATTATTTTGAGTTAGAGTTATCACTTATTAGGTCCCATTTTTTTCAAAATACAGGTATTTTATACTCGTAACAAAAGTGGATGAATGAAAAGGTTTGCCCTGCAGTGGGGCAAAAAGGTTAATGACAAAAAGTTCGCCATAATAACTTAAGCACGGTACCGGTGTATCCATGAAGTATCATATTCCTACGACCTTATTAGTAGCTTCATTAAGTTTATGACTTCAGTGGTAATTAGCATTCCGAACGGATAGGTCGTGTCGCGTATCAACTGCACAGATTTGCCGATTCGTTATCTTATCGCGATAGGAGTGGGCTCGCCCGCTCCGCCGTGCGCCTTGCGCAATGGATGAGCCTTATAACAATGACACTTTGGTTGAATTTGGCGTGGTGAATGAGGGCGCTAGTACAAGTGCCATGAATATGACGGATGCAATGCCTGCAGAAACGATGGATGGTATCTGTTCTATTCAGCAGCAGGGAGTAGAACCTCTCAAAAGGAGACATGAGGAGACTTCTTCAGATGAAGGTTGGAATGTCGTTCAATCGAGGAGTCGGAAGGTAATTCGTACTACTAGTGTCGAAATTGTAGAAAAAATTCAAGTTTTTGTAATGTGTAGTTCTGGCTTGCCTAAACAGTTTGCCTTGGCGAAAATGCTCAGAGATAACAATATCAAGGGAATTATTGATGTAAAGTACGTGCATCAACATAAAATTGTAATCACGTTTGACGAGGGGATTAATGCAGACCTACTTGTTCAATGTAAGACGTTCGAGGAATTGGGCTGGAGATGTCAAAGGTCGTCGGAAGTAGGACTTTCTTACGGTATTATAAGAAATATTGATTTGGACGCGTCTGAAGAGGAGATTATGAAAAATATATCTTGCGATACTGAAATTGTGTCGGTACGGAGATTAAACAAAAGAAAGTACGATCACAATAATGCTGCTTCCGGCTGGGAGAAATGCGAAGCAATCCGCCTGGCCTTCCGTGGGGCATCCGTACCTACAAATGTGCATATTTATGGTATGAGAGTTAAGGTAGCCTCGTACGTTTTTCCGGTTACACAATGTTCTCGGTGCTGGAAGTTTGGCCATGTGCGTCTATTGTGCCCTTCCAAAAAGGTAGTATGCCCGAAATGCACAAAAAATCACGAAAACTGCGAGGAAACCAGATTTCGATGCGTAAATTGCACCGGAGCTCATATGGCACTACAAAAAATATGTCCCGTATTTAAAAAAGAGAGGAGGATTAGAGAATTAATGTCCGAATTTAACTGCACCTATCGCAAAGCCCTCACAACATATGTGCCCCCATCTCCAGTTCCGGAAAGATGTTTTTCTCCTGGGCCCCCGCTTCCTGAGGTTCGCAGACCGATGCCGACTCCACGGGAACCCTTACAAGTTCAGCAAGAGAGAGTTATCCCAGCCAAGAACGTGAGAATGATGTCCGAGTTGTTTTCTACGCCCGTGCCTGAGCCTACAGAGGAGACCCCATTCATATTGGTACAAAATCGTAAGAAATCCCAGCGTAAACGACAAACACGCCCCCCCACCCCCGCGCTCTGCTCGGCCTCTATGGAGACCGATAACAATAAGGACTCTGAGTGTTCGGAAAGTGAGCAATGTGATAGTTCCCCTCCAAACCCCCCTCGCGTTAATACCCCTCGCGTTCATCGTAGTGGTGATAATATTAAAGACATGAGTTTTGTACGTTTACTTGCAAAGTTATATTCAATTGTGTTAAGTAAGGAATCTTTGGATAATAAAATACAACAAGTGGTATCAATCTGTGGAGAATGGATAATAGCAAATATACTCAGCGGTATCTCGGCTGGCTCCCTTCTTAACATATTTGCCAATTATGGTTAATAACGCCCATAACAATATTAACGTTAAAATTGTGCAATGGAATTGCCAAAGTTTGCGCCCAAAATCTTTATCTCTTGAAGCATTACTTGTACAAGAAAAGGTTCATATCGCGGTATTGAGCGAGACCTGGCTCGAGCCTGATAGCTATTTTAGGATTAATGACTATTGTACCTATAGATTGGATAGGTTGGATGCATATGGCGGTGTAGCCATTTTAACACATAGGTCTGTTAGAAGCTTTCCTTGCGTAACGAGTTGCCCAAATACAGGTATTGAACTTCTACATGTTAAGATTTTTAATTGCCCCCATATTGAGAATATTTTGTCGGTGTATTGTCCATCAACGGTACATACTGTACAAAACGATTGGGATTACGTTTTCTCTCGGGTAAATAGTAAATCATTGATATTAGGCGATTTCAATGCCCACCATACGGCCTGGTCTTGTCGAACTGATCAAAGGGGATCTCAGATTTTCGATTCAATGCTAGAAAACAATTTTAGTTACCTAAACAATGGTTTGCCTACTAGGGTAAGACTCGTAAATGGAGTGCTGCAACAAACTTCTCCAGATATTTCATTTGCTTCCACAGACATAGTTACATTGTTTTCATGGAATGTTAGTAATGAATCCCTTGGCAGCGATCATCTTATCATACAATTAATAATAAGTTTAAATGTTTTTAAGGAAGAAACTAAAAAAAGAAATTTTAAAAAAAGCGATTGGAAAGCATATACAACATTTTTAGAAAATTCATTTAGCAATAGTAATTTTTCTACCGATAATCCTCAAGAATTTTACAACATGTTTGAAGATATTATTCAAACTGCAGCAAATAAATTTATCCCCTTTATCAAAATTCCTCAACATGTTTGCGATAAGTTCAAGCCTAAGCCGTATTGGAACCCCGAACTATCAAAAGTGGTAGCCGAACGGCGGTTGGCTCTGGCTAATTTAAGACGATCTCCAACGCCTAATAATCTAGAGGTTTGGAAGGAAAAGGTTTGTACGGCTCAGAGATTAATAAGGCAGGCTAAAAATAAATCTTGGCAAGAGTTCTGTTCATCCATAGATGCGACCACTTCATCGTCACACATGTGGCGCAAAATGCGCTGGATAAAGGGTCATAATTCCAACTCTAACCGCTACACAGAAAAAGATAAGGCGGAGAAGTTACTCAATGACCTAACACCTGACTTTGCCTGCCCACCTGATCCTCAATTTCAATCGTGCAATCCGAAATTAGAAATCGAAATTTCATTATGTGAATTGCAGAATTCTATCAAAAAATCTGATACTGCACCTGGAGACGATGAAATATCATATTCAATGATAAAAAATCTTCCTGAGATAGGTAAACGTATTTTAGTTAATTTATACAATGTTTTATTCTTTACAAGTTTTATCCCTATTCAATGGCGGCAGATTAAAATAATTCCGATCCCTAAACCGGGCAGAGACTTGAGTTCAAGTTCTGCACTTAGACCGATCGCACTTATATCTTGTGTCTGTAAAATTTTACATTCTATTCTGAATAAAAGATTAGAGTGGTATTTAGAAAAACAAATGCTATTTTCCAATAAAATGGTTGGTTTTCGGAAAGGCAAATCATGTTTTGATAACCTTACACGTTTAGTCACACATATTCAAATAGGGTTGTCTAAAAACTTAATAACTGCGGCATGTTTTGTAGATATAGATAGCGCGTATAATAATGTCGACGTAACCTCCTTGTTGTCTGCCTTAGACCAGCTTGGAGTAGGTTCTAAGACTTGTTTTTACTTGTGGTCTTACTTAAAATATAGACAGCTATCCATAAAAGTGGAAGGATCTCTTTTAGTCAGATCTACAGGTCGGGGTCTGGCTCAAGGTGATCCATTATCTCCTCTTCTTTTTAATGCCGCGACGATTGACATATGCCATAAAATTAAAAACGTTGAAATTTCGCAATACGCAGATGATTTTGTTTTGTACTTCTCTAATAAATCCTTAGATTTGGCTATAAGTGAACTTCAGAAATCTTGTAGTGAGCTAAGTTCCTTATTTAATAAGTTAGGCCTTTCCATTTCTTCTTCTAAAAGCAAAGTTTGTATTTTTAAGAAAGGAATATTTAGAACCCCAATCGTTTTTAAAATTAATAACAACTCTGTATCAATTCTAAATCACGTAAAATATTTAGGTTTATGGTTAGATTCGTCACTTAGATGGGGTAAACATATAAATGAGATTATTCAAAAAGTATCGAAGTTTATAAATTTGTTGAAAGTTTTGTCTGGTCCTGGTTGGGGTATACACCAAAAACATTTACGGCGTTTATATATGTCCATAATTCGGAGTAGGATCGATTATGTTTCATTTTTGTATGATAATAGTTGCCAAACTAATTTGTTAAAATTAGATAAAATTCAAAATCAAGCCTTACGCGTCATTGGTGGTTTTATTAGGAGCACCCCCATTCATGTTATGGAAAATGAGCTATGCCTTCCACCACTACGAATTCGCAGAAAATTTCTCGCTGGAAAGTTTTGGTTGAGGTCTAGATCATTTTCGAATAACACCACAAACAACTTAATCCAAGAACTGGATTTAATTAGCAATTCACGTTACTGGACCAATAAGAAACTCCCTGCACTTATTCACACATATAAGGAACTAAATTCAATGTCTGTTCACAGTAGTGACCGTCTTGAGATGTTTTCTTTGGAGACATGGGTGAGTAGCATTCAGTTACATGATGTTATTTCTAAATCAATCCCATCCATAGACCGCGCCAAAAGAACATATAGTGTACATAATCTCAATTTTATTTCCTTGGACTTTATTAATGAACAATATAATAATTATTATAGAATTTTTACCGATGGGTCAAAAGATAAAAATATGGGAGGGGCGGCTTTTTTGGACCCTAATCTTCAAATTAATTGTAAGTTTAGAATTGACTCCAATATTTCAATAATGCACATTGAATTGATTGCCATAGCTGAAGCTTTGTCATATATTAATTCAATAAATTTCGATCACTTTGTCATTTTGACAGATTCAAAAAGTTCTCTGCAACATTTGGCTCGGTGTACCTCTCATGTGAGAGGAATACCGATTGCCTATCAGATATTGGAGTCAATTTTAAAGCTGAAATCTCATAATAAGAAGGTATGTTTTCAATGGATCCCTTCTCACATCAACATTAAAGAAAACGATGAGGTAGATTTACTCGCTAAGCAGGCAATCGGAGATGGTATTTCTTTGGGACAGCTATCCCTTTGGTCAGATTTTGTTCATTTGGTTAAAAATCAGTGTAGGGATGTTTGGCAAGAATACTTTGACAAAAGATCTCAGGAAAAAGGTATTTGGTACAGAACTATTCAACCTCAGATATCTCAGCATCCATGGATTGATACCATTTTGTATAATAGAAATGATCTAAAATGTATCCTTAGAATGCGTTCCGGACATATCCCAGCGAATAAATTCGCATTTTTAATGAAAAAGGTTCCATCACCAAATTGTAATGATTGTGACGTCATTGAAGATGTACATCATATTTTGCTGGAGTGTGTCCGCAACGCATCATTTAGATCATTATGTTTTGATAAAAAATGTTTAGCACAAATAGGTGTTGTTAATAGTATATTAGCTGACCCTACTAGTGACAAATTTACCAATTTGATTGAATTGTACAAGCTAGGCTTAGTTAAGGATTAATTTAAGTTGTTTTTTGTTGTAGTGTATTTTGCTTTCCTTTTGTTATCTTTATTAGGCGATGTAGTCGCTTGGCGACTAAGTCCTTAAATAAATTAAAAAAAAAAAAAAAAAAAAAAAAGTTTATGACTTCGATAGCGACGGTTGAGCTTAGCAATTTTGATAGCAGCTAAAGTTTTAAAATTTATAATCTATTCGCGTACTTTATCTGGTTTCGACGCGTGACATTTAGGCTGTGTCCCCAGTAGGCAAACGGTTGGCGGCCGACTGAGTTAGCGGCATATGGGGCCTTAAGTTATACAAAAACGAGCCATTCTCACTATAGTTCGCATCCCTCCGTGGGAATCATGTAAAGATTTTTGGAAAGCTATCAATTCTTGCAATACCCAGTTTATATATATTAGTTGTAAGAGTTTATTATGTAAGAGTTAGCCCTAGAAATGTTAAATTTAAATGTTGTGTTCTCATGTAAGTGAATTTTACTCTTATGAGAAATAAATTATCTTAAACCAGAAACCAGAGTTGTCCTGGTGGACATTGTATGAAACCCTCTCAAAGATACTGCTGAGAAGAGAACAAAAAGACTCATGACACGAAGAAAATACCTAGACCACGAGATTTACCTGAGGCTTAATGTAGCAATGCATGGCAGTAGTTATCAGGTAGTAAAATTATTTCATATTATTCCTATTGAAATGAAAGCAATTGACAATATAAATATTTTCAAGAATAATTTAAGAAAAATTTTGCTGAAGCGGTGTTCTTACACAATTGACGAGTTTATCACACGAAAGTAATTATTATGCTAGAGAGATGATTTGGATTACCTATTAATAATTGCATGCTATTTATTTAATAACATTCTTATATTCTTTGTTTTTTGTATCATTATAATTAATTGTACCTACATATTCATACACAATGAGAACTTGGTGGCTCAATGTTAGACCACAGAGACTACGAACGTAACCTAATTTGTTAAAATTAAATATTGAGATTTTGTTAGAACAAGTATGACTGAGACACATTATTTCGTGCAAGTCCTAAGCGTATTACATAACTCTGTATAAGGTATAATACTCGTGTAAAAAAATATGGTTGTTCGCCATATTGATCTGAGTTTGCAACTGACTCGATTTCAGCGTTTATTCCCACCAGTTCTGTTCAGTAGTTCTGTTGGCAGAACTACTGGGACTTTTTCCCCATTAGTTCTGTGACCTAAGACACTATTCTTTATACCTGACTAAACTCTACTATTCCCACCTGTTCTGTTGAGTATTCTTGACAGAACTACTGGTAATTTCTCCGCATTAGTTCTGTGATTTCAAAAACTTTATCAACCTATATATGTACATATTGGCAACAAATGAATTAAATTAAATGAAACAATTCTATTTGAACTGAGAAATATATTTTACAAACATTCCTAACATAATACACAGAACGTTTTAACTGAAAATACGGTGTAGGTCTCAATAGACCTACGCCGTTTTTTCAGGGGATCCATCCACTTTCCACTAGGGGAGATATCAGGAAAAAATCCTGTTGACTCCCCTAGGCACAGAGATATCATATCTTACTTTTAAAAAACTGTTTTTAGTACTATTGTCTCCCCGCAGGACTTATTCAGGCTGTTTTTACATTTATCATCAATTAGGTTAGTACCTGCCTAAGAAACCGTGTACAGCATAATTATCAGTTCCTGACGCTGTATAAATCATCTATAATAGATGTGAAGGCCTAAAAAACAGACTTTGCTAATCATTATGTTTTTGACACATCTCAAATGTGTCAGTAAATGTCAAAAATGACAGTAAATTTCAAATATGACAGTATATGTCAAAAACTACATTACATGTTTAAAATTCTAGACTCAAATAACAAAGAGCTTACTGAACGCATTGACTTTCACTTTTCCGATGACAGCTATCAAAATTTAAACGACGAAATCTTAAGCACTGCTCGTCCTAGGCTTTCCGTTGTGAGTTTAAATGAGATGAGATCTACTTTTTCGATAACAGCTGTTAAACTTCAAACGGCCCTATCTCGGAAACTACACGTCCTACACTTTTCGTTGTGAACTCAAATAAAAGACCTTGATGAGATCTACTTTATCGATGAGAGTTATCAAACTTCAAACGGTACTATCTCGGAAACTATTCATCTTACACTTTTAGTTGTGAGCTCAAATGAAAAACCTTGATGAGATCTACATTTTCGATGACAGCTGTCAAACTTCAAAGGGCCATATCTTGGAAACTACACGTGATACAATTGATTGCATGGAGAAGTAAATAGTAATCACAACAGGTCTACTAAACAGAACAACTGTTCTGTTGCCAGAACTACTGAGAATTGTATTCCCATTAAATGGGAATTTCATCATTCAAACATTCTGTCTTGTGGAATGGGAATTCAATTGTTTTGTGGACATAACTAATGGGAAAAAATCCCAGTAGTTCTGGCAACAGAACTACTCAACAGAAAATGTGGGAGTAAACGGATTTCAGTTCGCCATAAAGCGGCTCACTAACTCGGCGGCTAACAGTTTGCCTACAGGGACGCAGGCTTAACATCAGCACTACACATGGCTATAATGTTTGATAGCTGTCAAGAACCTAACTACTTACACTATTATACCTCGAAATGTTTGTGTTTTAGACAGCTCATTGGCGATGTGGGCGTCCGTTGGGGATTTCTACTTTTATCAGCAATCACAAAACTTTCGAAAATATACTTGTTTTGAATATTTCATGTTTTTTACTAATACAACGGAATAAAAATATGTCTTCTTATTTTCAGTACATATGTCTATACACCCATTATAAAATCGTTGTTGGATTTTACATACCAATAGTTTTTATCATAAACAAGAATAACGTTTACGATTTTTCGTTACAAGCCAGCTTTTCGCGTCAGTTGTATGCAGGCGGCTTTAGTCCGCGTTTTAACATTGTCTACACAATTAAATTCAAATAATTGTTTTTAATGCTTCGCCTTAAAATCAATGTAAATCACGTACTTTATGAAGACATACGTACATACATCACGTACGTTAAGAAAGTTAAATTAGGTAGACGGATGCCAAAATCGAAAAAGAAAAAAATACGTGTCCAATCGTTTTTTTTAATCTACATACAGACGGACTGAAAATTAAAATTGTCGAATAGCCTGTTGTTTATGTAGGTAATATTTGAGATTCATCGCTTTCTTTTCCGAAGTTGGCTACACATTACCGTGTGTCTAGACGTTCTTATTAGATTTCTAGAATGTTCATTTAATATTCAATCTACACTATGTTCTTACTCAAGCGACTCAAGTTTGACGAGCTCTGTGGCGCAGCGGGCGAAGGTCCGCCTGCGACGCAAGAGGTTGCGGGTTCGATTCCCGCCTCGGGACAAATGTCTGTACGATCTGCAGATATTTGTTCAGGGTGTTCTGGGTGTTTTTCTATATATAATAAAAATATCTATCTATGTAGTATATTGTATTAAGTATATCAGTCATCTAGTACCCATAACACAAGCTCTGCTTAGCTTGGGGCTAGATGATGCTGTGTGATTTGTCCAGCATTATTTATTATTATTTATTTATTTATCAAGCGTATACTCGGGGGACTATTGACTTTGTAAATATTATAAAAGTTACTGTCAAATTTATTGAACGAAGAAACTTCTAAACAACAACTAAATAAATTTACCTACTTTGTCCTCTACGAGGTCAGGTATACATTATTTTATTCATACATTTGCGAGTGACTTTATCACTAGGGCTGCCCTGAAGATGATTTTTTAAACTCTCACTCTATTATGTAATAGAGTAGACAACATTTTTATTTTAGCGTTAAGAACCTCTAGAGGAAAAACCGGAAGACTCATTCGCGCATTTGCCCGTCTGTCTGTCTGTTTGTCCATCAAGACCTTTTTTCTACGAAAGGTATCAACTTGAATATCTAACATCAAGGTCCGCGGACAGATGATGATGCTCTCCAAAAAACTTAAACAACAAATCTTAAATTATTATATAAAATTCGCAAAAATAAAAAACTTCGAGGGCATTTCCAGAAGTCTCATGACTCTGAAATTTGGATTACTGGAAACTATTGTGGCACAAGTATGGGAAAAAATCTGAAATTATTGAAGTTCTTATTGCATTCACGGTTAAGAGAGGACTTTTTTAATTGTTTTAAAAAGTTCTATTGTTTTCCACATATTTCCATAAGAAAAGCCCTAAGCGACAGCCCTGACACAGACTACAGACATTCAATCTGATAGAACGCAATAGGCTATTCCAAATTTTTTACAATGGACGTAATTACGAGTGTTCGCTTATATATGTCATATCTGTGCAATGTATTTTGGCTGCTGACCTGTTTGTTGAGCGGTCATGACTATCCTTCATTGCGGTGCAAATAGACTGGAGACTTTAATCGCTATAATTTTACTAATTCTCGTACTGTTTTCAAAATGGCAGTGTTTTTGTTTCACTCGACAATCGACTTGAGTTGTTGAGGCACCAAGATTCAAATAAATAAATATCGCTGGACAAAACACTCAGCTCAGCAGGTATTCCCAAAGTCAGATCGTTCCACTAATGTTAAGGGTGTGTAATAGATAGTTGATAGAAAACTTAAATATTTTTTTGCAAATACATGCCGTGGGGCGCCGGCGGTAGAAGATTGCCTCTCCTTACTTTCCCATGAATGCAGTAAAAATCTGCCAAGAGATATCTCCGGAAGATGGGCAGCAGCGTCTTTCCATGTATGAACTACCAGTACTGCGCTCGGAAACCCGCCTGCCAAGCGTGGCGAGTATGGCAGCAACCCCATTTTTATCTTGGAAATCCATGAGGGAGGCCATATTCCAGCAGTGAGCGTGGACAGCAGCCCTACAGCTGAGATAATGATGATGATGATGACATTATCATACAGAAAAATACCCAGACCAGGGACGATTTGCAGGAAAACTACAAACATTTGTCCCGCAGCGGGAATCGAACTCGCTACCTCCTACTTATCAGTCGGCTATTAAACCAACTGCGCAACGGAGGTCATCATAAATAAGACCACTGTACGGATCACGTACAATGTTGAATGTCTAGATCCAACGCGACCTAGATTCGTTACCTAGTTATGCAATTATCGCGACTGAGTGTGCATGACTATTCTAACGCTTCTTGCATACTTATAATAGTTGTGCACAATACACAAAAATTATTTATCATCATTTCAGCCGTAAAACTTCCACTACTGATCACAGGCCTCCCTTATGGGTCTCCACGAGGGGTAGTTTCCATACTCACCACGCTTGGCAGGCGGGTTGGCGAGCGCAGTACGGGATGTTGATAAACTGCTGCCCAGCATCCGGAGATTTCCCTTAGCAGGCTCTTACTGCATCCACGGGTATGAGAGGAGGGGTAACATTCTACTGTCGGCACCCCACGGCAACTATTATTTCGGGATATTGGTGTTTAACTCAAAGCCCTACGACAAACCTTTGGGCGCGTACAGCGTCTGTTATATACATAAAACAAAAACCGTAATGTAGAGGTACATATTTTACTTCCTACACCAAAATCACTTCAAACGTTAAGTTAGTAATTTCGAAGATGTTTAGTTTTTTATTAAATGCATAATAATAATAATTTTTGTTACGTGTCTTTCTTACTATATTGAGCTTAAGATTACCCTATTAATTTGTTTATATCTGCTATGTGTAAAACTTTGTATCTAAACAACTGTTAAAATGTTGATTTTGCTATGACTTATTTTTTTTTTATTTGTTATACTCATACTGCCTGTAATTGGGAGAACACTAGCCCAAGCTATTTTAATATTTCTATTTTTGTATGTTTTCTGTGTATCCTCTGTTTGTAGCTCAAATAAATAAATAAATAAATATAGCAGCAACTTTGTGCTAGTGTAATTGTGCAACCTTACCAGCGCTGTGGCATAATTCATTATGTCACGCTGAGTGCTGGCCATTTTTATTTACCATTAAAACATGTTCTCAATTTATTCGTCACATCCTTTTTTTACGGTGACAAAATAAACGTATTTTTATCTTTATCTTTATCCACACATTTCCAATGGAAAGGCCTTACGCGACAGCCCTGTACAGACATTCAATCTGATAGAGCGCAATAGGCTATTCCAAATTTTGTACAATGGACGCAATTACGAGTATTCGCATAAATATGTCATATCTGTGCAATGTATTTTGGCTGCTGAACTGTTTGTTCGTTGAAAGGTCATGACCATATTTTATTACGGTGCAAATAAAGTGGAGACTTCTAATGCATTATTTTACAAATGTTTAATCCCCGATATAAAAAGAGAGGCGTTGCGTTGGTGTGGTGAGGGTTGATGCTATGTGTGTTTGTTTGTGGCACCGTAGCTGTTCAACGATTAGACCGATTCGAATGCATTTTATTTTGCTTCTGGTCAGGCTCGGATAAAGTGATTCAGGGCCTCTGGGCACTTAGTATTTGAGGGTCCCCCCGCTTAACAATATTTCTACATGCGCCAATTTTTTCGGGCAAGGCAGACTTTATTTAGGGGTATGAATGTTCCGCCATTTATCAAAGAAATAACACAGCATTACAGTACAACCACTCATCATCATCATTTCAGCCGTAAAACGTCCACTACTGAACTAAGGCCTCCCTCATGGATCTCCATAAGGGGTAGTTGCCATACTCACCATATACGGAAAGACGCTGCTGCCCATCTTCCGGAGGTGTCCCTTAGCAGGCTCTTACTGCGTCCACGGGTAGGAGAGGAGGGATAAAATTCTACTGCCGGCACACCACGGCAGTACAACCAATGCGCTATGCTATACATACATAAGGTAAAGTAAACAATCAAATTTACACAAATTACAAACATCTTACACCTTAATAATAAAACAGAAAAAATACAATAAGATATTAACAAATGGTACTTATTCTAACGGTATTAACCTCTTCACAATACCTCAGGCAAATTCTGCACACATCATTCCAGTTGTCTGTAAATATATCACACAGTGGTGCTGACGCCAGAAGCTCATTTAGTAAAATTAATCCTCGAACAAGGGGCGAGTTCCTGTGCGCCACCGTGCGCGCCCGGAAGACAGCCAGTAAGGCATGGCTTCGGGGCCTCAGAGAATACTTAGGAATTTCAGGAACGGACAATCTTACCACTTGAGCTACCAATTCAGGGCAGTCCGATACACCACGCAGCAACCGACAAGCGGTCGTTAGTAGGCTGGGTATTGTAATTATATATATTATATTAAGATATGGTCGGTGCAATTGTAATAACGTAATTATTTGAATAAAGATTGATACCTACTGTTTTTAAACACCTTCGCTAATAATGCACTAAATTAAAACAAATTGTATTACCATACAAAAGGTTATAGTGAGCCAATCTTAATAGATAGAGATATGCTATTGCAGACTTTTTTAAAGCACTTTAAAGGGAACAGTAATGTAATGAACAGTAACAGTAGTAGATGCAGTAAGAACCGGCTAAGGGATTCCTCCGGAAGATAGGCAGCAGCGTCCTTCCGTGTATCAACATCTCTCGCCAACCCGCCTGCCAAGCGTGGCGAGTATGGCAATTACCCCTCGTAGAGATCTATGATGGAGGCCTGTGTAGACGTTTTACGGCTGAAATGATAAAAATGATTTTGAGCAATTAAGGCGCCGCCGTGAAACTTGAGTGGTTTTTAGTAATCAAGTATTGATTCACTTTTGTAACACAAATATCTGAATAAAACTCGCAAGAATTGCATGTTTGCAAATGGCTAAATAACAATATTATCATTAATGCCGTAGAATTGCTGGTTAGTCGCACTTTAACTGTTTAATCACGGTTTCTGCTAAACAGCCGGTATATAATGAGAAGGCGGTGGCAGTCCTAGAGACCTCTGTTAACATCAGCATTTCAGCCGTAAAACGTCTAACTACTAAACACAAGCCTACCCCTCATGGTGATACATGAGGGATCTAGTTGCCATACTTACCACGCTTGGCAGGCGGGTTGACGAGCGCTGTACGGGATTAATACTCGGAGAGACGCTGCTGCCCATCTTCTTGAGTTATCCCTTAGCAGGCTCTTACTGCATCCTGTATGAGAGAAGGGGTAAAATTCTACTTCCGGCACTCTACGGCACTTATTGTGTATGTAAGTGTCGTATATCACATATGTTTTTTGATTTAAACTTTCTGTTTCCACAGTTCCGCTATAGCACGTAAAGTTTCTCCGAAACCTCACGATGCTGGTCCAGATTTGTGTTTTTTCTTATTTATACAAGTAAAGGCAACGTGAAAGTTTTATAATTTTTTGTTAGAAAATATACTCATTTATTCATCTGTTTTTGTATCTGAATAAATCTCGCAATAATGACACATTTGCAAATGGTCAAATAACAATATTATCATGAATGCTGTAGAATTGCTGGAATAGTCGCACTCGTAAAATTTACCGTTTAATCACGGTTTCCGCTAAACAGGTATGTAATGAGAGGGCAGGGGGGCAGTGCTAGCGATTATACTAATTTGTTGAACTTCTTAAGGTATATGTATAAATATGGCCTTCTATAGAGTAGGTAAGGTATATGCTTATAACTGAAAATTTGTGATATTATGTGATTATGATACTTTATTATTTAATTGCTGTCCCGGCGAACGTTGTATCGCACCTACTACAACCACTAATTACAACTTACCCTACAACTACTCTACTACTACCCTACAACTACCCTACTACTACCCTACAACTACCCTACTAATACCCGACAACTACCCTACAACTACCCCACAACTAACCTACTACTACCCTAAAACTACCCTACAACTCTACCCTACCAATACCCGACAACTACCCTAATACTACCTTACAACTACCCTATAACTACGCTACAACTACGCTTCAAATAACGCTGAAAGTTTTTAGTTTTTCAAGTGAAAAATAACAATTTTTCCAAAAAAACTTTCATCCCCTATTTTAACCTCTTTAGATCTAATTTACGCAACGAAAAGTAGCCTATGTCCGTCTCCATGGTCTAATCTACTCCTATACTAAAATTCATCCAAATCAGTTCAGCGGTTTTGACGTGAAAAGGGAACATACATACATTCTTTCATTCACTTTTATATATTAGTAGGGATGAATTAAAATTATTGTGTCTTGACATCATTTAGTAAATATAATACGGCTTTCACCTAGTACCTAACTTATTATAGATACGAGAACTGTTCTCGTCTCGCGGCCCTCGCAGGCGGCCACGAACGGTGCTCATGAAGAAGGGCCTCTAAATGGTCTACGAAACGTCAGCAAGATGATATTAAGTTAGGTACGTGTACATCATCGGACCATATTCAAATCAATAGTGGTCTTTAACCCAAAAGTTTAGAAGACATTATTCACTATAACAAGAGATGTGTGATGGTGAGATATAACAAGAGATGGGTCTCTGGGTAGCTGATCATAACATCGACCGTTGCCCCTCTTCTCCTGCCCGTGGATGCAATAAGAATCTGCGAAGTTATACCTCTAGGAGATGTACAGCAGCGTCTTTCTGTTTATTGACATACCTGCCAAGGTGAGTATGGCAACAATGATCAGTACTTAGTGATCCATGAGGCCTTTATCCAGCGTTTACGTCCTTCGGCTGATGATGATGAGATGAAAAAAACAACTCATAGGAAGGCTGACACGTGACACTGCGCCTACGTCATTGCCCCAGTGTCGACGACACGATAATTAAGAATATTTTATGTATGTTAGTCTCTAAGGTATTTATTATACCTTGAATATATGACGAGCTCTGTGGCACAGCGGGCGAAGGTCCGCCTGCGACGCCAGGGGTTGCGGGTTCGATTCCCGCCTCGGGACAAATGTCTGTATGATCTGCAGATATTTGTTCAGGGTGTTTTGGGTGTTTTCTATATTATAATAAAAATATATATCTATGTAGTATAATATGTTAAGTATATCAGTCATCTAGTGCCCATAACACAAGCTCTGCTTAGCTTGGGGATAGATGATGCTGTGTGAGTTGTCCAGCATTATTTATTTATTTATATAACATATCATTTCAGCCGTAAGACGTCCACTACTGAACACAGGCCTCCCTCATGGATCTCCATGAGGGGTAGTTGCCATACTTACCACGCTTGGCAGGCGGGTTGGCGAGCGCAGTACGGGATGTTACGGCGGGTATATATGTATATATATTAAAATATATAATGGGTCCATGAATAAGTTACTCTTTTTATGCATTCTTTGTAGACTGATATAAAGATTATATTATATACTATCCGCTCGCACTCCGCCCACACGATAGTAGTCAAAGCAACCATCACAAAGCAACCGGATGCATCCGAATATTCATAATCATAAGACAACAAACCCGGGAACGGAATGGTTGCGGATCCAACAACAATAGGAATTGCACGAATAATTTGTTATTTAAATATTTGCCTTTAATAAAAGCGGGGGTTTAATTATTATGGGCTTCCGTAGCTACCTCGATTTGTAATCTATCTCAGGCTCGTGAAAAAAGGTTTGGGATGGGTCTCGACTTATGTGCTTGGAACTGTGCTTGGGATGAAATTATACGCTGACCTTTTTGAGCTGGAAATAAACTCATCGTCATCTCAGCCAGTAAAAGGGATTTTATTATACGCAATTATCATATCATTTTAGCCGTAAAACGTCCACTACTGAACGCAGGCCTCCCTCCATGAGGGGTAGTTGCCATACTCACCTTGCTTGGCAGGCGGGTTGGCGAGCGCATTTCGGGATGTTGATACACTGAAAGACGCTGCTGCCCATCTTCAAGAGGTATCCCTTGGCAGGTTTTTACATCCACGGGCAAGAGAGGAGAGGCAACATTTTACTGCCGGCACCCACGGCCAAAATATAATAAAATAAATAATTCTTTAATTTGGCTGAAATAATATGATAATTGCATACAAAAAAAAGGATATTGACTGAGATGATGATGAGTTTATTTCCCCGCCAGCATCCCAGCCTCCGTAACAATGGACATCACTTAGTAATTGAAATCGAGCGAGTTGACCGCTGTTTAATTAATCAGATGCTACTCGACTCATTAGCCTCTAATTAGCGAGTCCGGCGGGAACTTTTTGCAAGCGCCTCGATTTAACTATCATTATTTCAGCCGTAAAACGTCCACACACAGGCCTCACTCATGGATCGTATCGTCCCATACTCTGTCAGGGTATGAAAATACCAGCCTATTTAATATTTACTTTGAGGAGATCAAGCAATAGGCATGTTAATAGTTTTTAAATTACAGGATTTCAACGCGTACCTTTTTAAATTATTAAGCCCCGTAGCTACTTAGCTTACTTAGCGTAGCGACTTAGCTTATTTAATTACGTCGGGAAAATAATTAAAAAAGGTACTTACGCGATAAAATCCTGTATTGTGACATCGAACCACTAACGCAAACAAGCTTTATTTACGTACACACTAAAAATAATAAAACAAACATTTTCAATTAAAGTTTAATGTCAACTTAAAACGTCTGTACACAATATATGTAATAAAAAAGCATCCCGTACTGCGCTCACCGACCCACCTCCCAAGCGTGGTGAGTATGGCAACTACCCCTCATGGAGATCCATGAGGGAGGCCTGTGTTTAGTAGTGGACGTTTTACGGCTGAAATGATTATAGAACTGGTTAAAGAGTAGTAGTTTCTGACGCTTTATACATTATATATTCAAAGGAGATAACGTGTCAATACTTCGGGAGCTGACCAAGGAGCAAGATTTTACAAAGATTTTACAACCAATATTTAGTAACAAATCTCCATAATACTAAACTATTTAATTTATATTGGCTTATTATCCCTGAGATATTTGCACTACAGTGATCCCGGATTAGCTATATTATTGTAATTATACGAAGTACACGTCACTCGATAATTAGCGCAGAGAAATCACTACCAATTACCAGAGAAATTGCAACACCAAATGCAATTACGAATCAAATTAATCCACCCTAGTGTGGCGTTACTAAGTCATACTGTAACGTTGCGTCTAGCGCCGTCACCTAACTGTATAAGTAGCACTAACTTAAAGATAAAGTAATTAAACATTATTTAAAAACTTAACATTTCAATACGGAACCTCCGTATCTCTTGAAAATATTCTGAGGTTCGCTAATTTCATTTGCGCACCCGCGGAACCATATTACATACAGCTAGCCTATTCCTTGGGTAGGATTATGTGGTATTCTGTGGCCATTCGCACGCCGTGTTCTCATACTGCCTTCTCGCGCCGACCAACGCGCACGCGCTCCGAAAACTGCTAAGGAATCCCGCTGGGGTGAGTTTCCATAGTGTCTTACCACTGCCTAGCCCTTCCACCTGTGTCTAAATGTAATCTTAAATATCTCTGTAAAGCTGTCTGCTTCGCTAAGCTAGCTGCCGTTATTCTTAAAATCACCGACCGTCGCTGGACCTTGTGCGGCCTACCCACACAGCAATCACAACGTTGGGAGAAATGGCTTGGCGGACAGCTAGTTCTGGAACATTCCCTAAGGCTTATCCATTGATTCCAGGATTCCACTGCACCTTTTAAAGAACTCGGGTCTACCCCCGGGTTTTATCTGCTGCACCTACGGCTTGCCGCTTTCACCGCTTCAAAGTCCTACTTCGAGCCAAGACATTCTTGGAGAGGAACGCAGCTGCCGCCCGTCTACCTCATCGCCGAAGGCGTACCCTGGAGCGTGGAGCCAAGATTCCTGGAGAGGAACGCTGCTGCCGCCCGTCTACCCCTTTAACGCTCAGGCCAGTGACGGTGTACTAATAACTCTAAGTGCATTCGAATCATGTGCGGCTGTGTAGTATTTTAAGGACAGTAAAGGGTAACTTAAAATCATCTGTTTGATTTCAACCCTTTCAGGACCCTACCTACCTACTTACCTACCTACCTGCGTGTAGTAGGGGCTAATCAAACCTAACGCCGCAGTGGCGCCCATTTAACGTGGTTATTGCACAGCCTATCATATTCTTTTGTACTTCTAATAATTAAGCAGCTAGCCGATCTTGAACGTGTGAACGAGTGGTGATTTTTTTTCTCTCAGCGAACTGGTACGTACTACCCTGCTACTACTGTTTTTTCTTATTGTAGGACGATTAGTGTGTTTTATTATCTTTTCTCATCAGTTCCCTAATGTTAACTGTTACGTACTACTAAGTATCCATTTCTATTAGCTAAATTTATTGTAAAACTTGTAAAAATTTGATAACTCGCAAAAAAGTGGTACCTACCCACTTATAAGTTAACTACGTAACGGTTCGCAAGTCGTTTCAATTTTGTGCCTGTTTATTTCAAGGTCATTTTATTTTCGATCACCTATTCGTAGTTAGTTTCATTTCATTGTAACAGACAGCTAATTTTTTTATTTTTACAATGGAAACTCACCCTATAAAATTCCTACTACTAAACAAACACGAGCTATCGTATGAGGTCCTTATTAGAGGCGAGGAACCGGCTAGTACTGTACTAAAAATAAGAAATCAAATAAATAAATTAACTTCGATGATACCTTCGGAGGATATACAAGAATCTGGTCTGGAATCCGAGATTGATATGGATGGCGTTACATTGTCACTAAAAGAATTGATTTCACGAGTCAAATCATTGCAAGAAAAATATGATCTAAATCTTTTTGAACGCGCTAAAGCGTTGGCGAATCATATTTACTATCGGCTAGGCCGAATTGATAAAACAAATATTGCTGTGAAGGTGGCTAACCTACAAAAAGAATTTAATTCTCAATACGCCCTGTTATCTAAACTTGCTAAAACGAGCTCTTCAAGCATTTCAGTGACTGAGCAGTGCTCGGATCAGTTACTACCTATTAGCGTACCTACTGGTGACTCATGTAAATGTGAGCGTAATCATATTGCCGATCTACAAAAACTAAAGTTTAATGGGAACTCCTGTGTGCGTGTGTTTATACAAAGAGTGAATGAGTTTTGTACGTCTAGGAATATCTCGCAGGCTAAGTTACTGAGTTATGCTAATGAAATATTCACTGATCAAGCGTTGCATTGGTATCGTAGCGTAAAAAATGATGTAGGTAGTTGGCAAGATTTAACTAAATTACTCGTAGCTGATTTTGGTCCATTTGATTATAACTATAGGTTAATATCTGAAATTCGTAATCGCACTCAGGGTGATTCTGAAAATATTGTGATATATTTAGCGATTATGTCGGAGCTTTTTTCTAGGTTGTCTAACCCCATGTCTGAGGGGGAGAAGTTAGAAATATTACTACACAACATAAGACCGTGCTATTCAAACGTATTAATTTTACATAGGGATAGTATTACTTCTATAGATACTCTCCGGTTACTATGCCGTAACTACGAAAAAATACAGGCGTTGTCTTCACAGTTTCGTGAACCTCCTAAGGTGACCACGGAAACTCTAGCTCCTGATCTAGCATTTTCTAGACCTCAAGAAGCGTCTATCAATGCTTCTGGGTCAAAACCGTACTACAATAGGTATAACTATAATAAATCTGCTACTCAGACTGCTACTAGCCATTCTAATGATACGCGTACACCTGTGGCAGCTATCAACTCTACTAACCCACTAGGGACTAAAAAACGCTATTGTCCGCGGTGTCGCAATGACTCGCACTTTCTTAGTCAATGTAGGCGAGAACGCTACCTAATTTGCTTCAAGTGTGGAAAAAAGGACGTTAAATATCCTGACTGCTCTAACTGCAACCCTACTATCCCAAAAAACTAGGTAGCTTAGATTGCTGCAATATGAGTGATAAGTCTCTTCCTAAATCTAAAACTACAAAAACAGAGTGGGAAGAATGGTTGCACTTTATAAAAGTTTTTTCCACGAGTTACTCTATTGCGTCAATCTTAGATCGTAAACCTGATAACGATGTACGTCCCTACGTAACTATTAAAGTAGGTAACCAATCTATATGTGGATTGCTTGATTCTGGATCTGCTGTCACAATACTTGGAAATAATTCTCATCTGCATTTTCTTACTTCGGGACTAACTTTGTTAAATGATACTAATCTTAAATCATTTGTGGCTGCTGGTGGTCAAACACTATCGGCCATCGGATACCTAAATCTACCTGTTTCATTTGAAAATAACTTTCATGTCATTAGAGCTTATGTAGTGCCAGATGTTAAGTCGTCGTTGATATTAGGCATTGATTTTTGGCGGAAGTTCGAAGTGTGTCCTAGGTTTTTAAATGCTATAACGTTGTCAAATAAAACTATAAGCTGTATCTCCGAGATAAATATTTCTACTAAAATGCTACAATCCTACGAAGAGCTAAATGAAGCTGAAAGGTTTACTGCTGATAATATTATAGAACAATTTCAGTCGATTTCTTCTCAGAAGTGTGGCCTAGGTCGTACTACTCTAATCGAACACTCCATCGACACAGGTACATCTAACCCTGTTAGACAAAGATACTACCGGCTCTCACCGGAAAAACAACGAATCTTAGGTGAAGAACTTAACGAAATGCTTCGTTTAGGTGTGGTTGAAACGTGCGAAAGCCCGTGGTCTTCTCCAGTGTTGCTAACTCCTAAAAAAGATGGGTCTTTACGGTTTTGCCTAGATAGTCGTAAACTAAATGCTGTGACTAAAAAAGATGCCTACAAGCTACCTTACATATCTGAAATATTAGATAATTTAAAAAACGCTCGTTATCTATCCAGTATCGATCTTTCTCGTGCATACTGGCAAGTACCGATTGCCGAACAGGATAGAGACAAAACTGCTTTTTACATACCTAATCGAGGTACCTACCGTTTTACTACTGTTCCTTTTGGCCTAACTAACGGGCCAGCCACTCAACAGAGGCTAATGGATGTCTTATTTTATGGTCCTGAGTTTGAGAATTCCGTTTTTGTATTTATTGATGACATAATAGTTGCTTCTTCTAACTTCCAGTCTCATATCGCTCTGCTGTTAAAAGTCCATCAGAAACTAAAAATAGCAAATCTTACTATCAACTATGAAAAATCCCAATTCTTCAGGAATGAACTAAAATATCTTGGTTTTGTGGTTAACTCTAAAGGTCTCCATGTTGATCCAGGGAAGGTTGAAGCTATCCTTAATTTCCCAGTACCTACTAATAAAAAAGAGGTGAAACGATTTCTTGGTACTGCTTCATGGTACAGAAGGTTTGTACCGAACTTCAGCGCTATAGCTGGTCCCCTAAATAGCCTAACTTCTACCGGTAAAAAGGCTAAGTCATTTTCGTGGACTAAAGAAGCGGATGATGCTTTCTCTAAACTAAAAGAGTGTCTTATTTCTGCCCCTATTCTTTCATGCCCTAACTTTGACTTACCCTTCGAAATCCATACGGACGCTAGTGATTATGGAGTGGGTGGCTTACTCACACAGACTATTGATGGAGTAGAACATCCTATCGCTTATATGAGCAAATCTCTTTCTGCTCAAGAGAGAAACTACAGCATTACCGAAAGGGAGGCTCTCGCTGTGCTCGTCGCTCTCGAACATTGGAGGTGTTACATTGACAATGGTCGTAAATTTGTTGTTTACACAGATCACTCTGCACTAAAATGGTTTCTAAATCTAAATAACCCTACTGGTCGTCTCGCACGTTGGGGTGTGCGACTATCTACATTCAATTTTGAAATGAAGCACCGTCGTGGTGCTGACAATGTCATACCAGACGCGCTATCGCGTGCTTGTACTATCTCTGCTATCGATACTTCTCCTATGTCTACTAATACAAAGGACGAATGGTACTTAAACATTTTCCATGGCTGTCAAAATTCTGCAGTTTCATTTCCTAACTACGTCATAAAAAACGATAAGCTGTATCGCTTTATGAAAAGTAAATGTTCACTAACTAAAGAATTTGAATGGAAGGAAGTTGTACCAATTGAGGTTAGGGAGGCTATTATAATTGAAAACCATGCTGAACCGGTGGCAGGTCATCTTGGCATTTTTAAAACCTACAAACGTCTTACTTTAAAATACTACTGGCCAGGAATGCACGCTGACGTGGTCAAAGTGATTACTTCGTGTGACAGTTGCATTGCTCACAAACATCAGAATCATGCCACTCTAGGAGAAATGGGTAGACCTAAATCTTGTTCTAGGCCTTTTCAAGTACTGAGTATTGATCTGGTTGGGCCCTTGCCTGTATCTAGAAAACAGAATACTTTTCTATTAGTGGTAACTTGTTGTTTCAGTAAATATTGTCTTTTGTTTCCTATAAAACGTGCTACCGCAGAAATAGTTACTAAAATTCTAGAAGAAAACGTATTTTTGGTCCACGGTGTTCCCGGGACAGTAATACTGGACAATGGCAAACAATTTGTCAGTGCTACTCTAAAACAAATGCTATCTAAATATAATGTCCCACATTTACATTTTACTCCTAAGTATACGCCTCACGTAAATACGGTCGAAAGATACAATAAAACTATAATGACCGCAGTTTCTACATTTATTACTAATGATCATCGTATCTGGGATACACTAATACCTAAAATCCAATTTGCAATTAATAACTCGGTAAATGAAGTAACGGGCTACACGCCGTCATTTCTAGTTTATGGCCGCGAACTAGTCACTTGTGGTTCGCACTACACTAACAAGGAACCTGGTGATGTGGAGGACCTAATCTTCCAACCACGCGATCAATACGCTGAGAATCTAGGTACTCTGTCATCTATATTTAACAAAATACAATTATCTCTTTTGAAAGCACACAGTAGAAATTCCAATTCTTATAACCTACGTAAAAAACATATGGAATTTCAAGTAGGTGACGTCATTTGGAGAAAAACATTCTATCAAAGTGATAAAGAAAAATATTTTAATAAAAAACTAGCTCCTAAATATATAAAATGTAAAATTGTTTCTAAAAAGTCTCCTCTTGTTTACGAATTGAGCGACATGAATGGTAATAACCTCGGCTCATGGCACATAAAAGACTTCAAACTAATTAACTATAAAGATTGATCTTAAAATCTTATCTTAAGTTGCATGCATGTATTAAATAATAAAAAATATATATATATATAGGTTACTAAATATAATAGGTACTAGGTCACTAGGTTAGTTAAATACGGTAGGCATTGTGTTATGTTTCTGTTCAATCAGATTGACACTATCTCGTATAGCTACCTAACTATTATACGCTATTATAAAGATGCTATTGTCATCTGACTAGGTTTATGACCCTCGGTGCGCTGAGCATCGTGTAGGTATTTACAATTCTTCGTGCTATTACAATCTTCTCTAAACTAAATATTATTTTCATGCTGTGTCAATAATGTTAGTAAGTTGTAATATAAATAGTTCGATCTAAAATTAGTAGTATTTCTATAAAATGTACATACCTACTACTACTACTACCATGGTATATACAGTTCACCTATATAATTTAATTATGTAGTTGGACCTTAGTCTTCAAAAACTACCTAATTAATAGATTACGTTTTTTTATTTTAGCTAGGATGAAATACATGTTCAGTACCGATGCTCATTGTATGAACTACAAACTACCTATTGTGAGTTGTCGTGCTAAAACGATAAACTTTACCTGTGCTGTTTTGAGTTTACTTAACTATATTATAAGTACACTCTGAATGTTAGGGTCTTAGGGCACGCTATAAAGTGACTTAAGACAGGTTGTTATTTTGAATGAAAGATGAAGTATGAGTGTAGGATGAATGTAGACAGTACTATGGAACTTTAGTGAAGTGTATTGAGTCGGATTTCCATAAGGAAAATCCTACGCTTTTTGGCGGGGTACTGTAACGTTGCGTCTAGCGCCGTCACCTAACTGTATAAGTAGCACTAACTTAAAGATAAAGTAATTAAACATTATTTAAAAACTTAACATTTCAATACGGAACCTCCGTATCTCTTGAAAATATTCTGAGGTTCGCTAATTTCATTTGCGCACCCGCGGAACCATATTACATACAGCTAGCCTATTCCTTGGGTAGGATTATGTGGTATTCTGTGGCCATTCGCACGCCGTGTTCTCATACTGCCTTCTCGCGCCGACCAACGCGCACGCGCTCCGAAAACTGCTAAGGAATCCCGCTGGGGTGAGTTTCCATAGTGTCTTACCACTGCCTAGCCCTTCCACCTGTGTCTAAATGTAATCTTAAATATCTCTGTAAAGCTGTCTGCTTCGCTAAGCTAGCTGCCGTTATTCTTAAAATCACCGACCGTCGCTGGACCTTGTGCGGCCTACCCACACAGCAATCACAACGTTGGGAGAAATGGCTTGGCGGACAGCTAGTTCTGGAACATTCCCTAAGGCTTATCCATTGATTCCAGGATTCCACTGCACCTTTTAAAGAACTCGGGTCTACCCCCGGGTTTTATCTGCTGCACCTACGGCTTGCCGCTTTCACCGCTTCAAAGTCCTACTTCGAGCCAAGACATTCTTGGAGAGGAACGCAGCTGCCGCCCGTCTACCTCATCGCCGAAGGCGTACCCTGGAGCGTGGAGCCAAGATTCCTGGAGAGGAACGCTGCTGCCGCCCGTCTACCCCTTTAACGCTCAGGCCAGTGACGGTGTACTAATAACTCTAAGTGCATTCGAATCATGTGCGGCTGTGTAGTATTTTAAGGACAGTAAAGGGTAACTTAAAATCATCTGTTTGATTTCAACCCTTTCAGGACCCTACCTACCTACTTACCTACCTACCTGCGTGTAGTAGGGGCTAATCAAACCTAACGCCGCAATACCTAGACCGCTAACAAGACTAACGAACGGTAATACTACACTCGTAGGTACTGTGCGGCAGTATAATGTTGCCCCTCCTCTCTAGACTGTGATGGAGTAAGAATTTGCTAAGGGAGGCGGCAGCGTCCTTCCGTGTTTCAACATCTCGTACTGCGCTCGTCAACTCGCCTGCCGAGCTTGGTGAGTATGGCAACAACCCGCGCATGATCTTAGAGATGTATAAGGGAGGCCTATGTCGTGGACAGCAGTCCTCCGGCTGTAATGATGATGATGAAGTACTGTGCCGCTGGGAGAGTAGAATGTTACCCCTCCTCTCTAACCCGTGGATGCAGTAAGAATTTGCTAAGTGATTCTTGCGGAAGATGCCGTGTTGCGCTCGTCAACTCGCCTGCCAAGCGTGGTGAGTATGGCAACAACTCCTCAAAATCAGTACTTCGAGATCCATGAGAGGGCTTATGTCCAGCAGTGGATGTTTTAGGCCTCCTTCATGGAGTTAGAGATTAAAGTACTGATCATGAGGGATTGTTGCCATACTCACCACGCTTGGCCGGCGGTTGGCAAGAGGGGGGGGGGGGTTATTCTACTGCCGGCACCCCAAAGCAAATCAATTCAATTCATTCTAATTTTCTTTTCCCTCCTTACCAAACTTTCACTTTTACGGGTGTCGTTAGGCGCCAAAATATAAATAATTCTAAAATATACGCCTCCTAGTCCTAAATCCATTCGTTTGTGAAAACGTGACCGAAACGTTTCTATTCCCAAACAAAATCAGTGGAGCCTTTGTCAAATTACAATTTAACCCATTGTCCCTAAAATATCTCATCACGTTCCAACAATTAACAAAAAAGTAAATTTCTTAAATAAACGACCGACTAAATTCCTTAGTACCTCAGTTAATTTCGCGGCCGGTCGAGTTAGCCTAAATCGTTAAAGTAATTTGGGCGCATGCTTACATTTAAAGAGGGAGATAGGTGTACAGGTCACTATAGGGTTGGGTACCACAGAACAGATAAAGAGGTTTCTGTTCTGTGTTGGGTACCAATAAAATCATATACAGGGTGTAAGTGATTTTATTGGTATAATATGTGTACTAATAGGGGCAGCATATTGCAGCCCACGAAAATAGTAGCAGGAAAAATATCGGGAATTCATATGAATAAAAAAAAATATTACGATTTTCCTAGCCGGTGTGACATGAGAACGATTCTGAGGTCTTATTCGGATTTATTATTTTTTTTACATTTTATTAAAATATAACGCTTTTTGGTAAGAGGTATTTTTATTTGTAACTGTGCGGCAACTCTTTGCGGGTTAATGACTCCATCAAGAATAAGCTGGTGCTTAGGTTGTCATTGTCGAATAATCAGCTGTAAAAGTTAAACTTTCGTAGTCTTTTCATGAATGAAAATCACTGAAAGGATTCAGTGGATACTTTAGGAAAAGAGTCGTAGAACCAAAGTGGTCCTTGTGATAGTTTGAATCACCCCCTTTCGGCTTAGAACACATTATTATAATACATCCTGTATAGACCTGTATTGATAGTAGTTGTTTAATTGATAGTAGTTATTTAAGTCAAATTATTAGTTTTTATTTGAAATGTATTAATTATATGACGTGTAAATCTTGTATTCTACGAAATAAATGATTATGATTATTATGATTATGACCAACACGTCCGCCGATGCCGCCGGCCGTTGACGAGTGCCAACAGTTCATCATCATCATATCAGCCGTATGACGTCCACTGCTGGACAAAGGTCTCCCTGAATTGAAATTATCGTGGCTAGACATCATTTGATAAATATAATACGGCTTACACCACGTACCTAACTTATTATCATCTTGCTGATGTTTCGTAGACCATTTAGAGGCCCTTCTTCATGAGCACCGTTCGTGGCCGACTCCGGGGGCCGCGAGACGAGAACTGTTCTCGGTGGTCTACGAAACGTCAGCAAGATGATAATAAGTTAGGTACGTGGTGTAAGCCGTATTATATTTATCAAAGGTCTCCCTCATTGATCTCCAGGAACTGCGGTTGTAAGCCGTCTGCATCCAACGCCGACCTGCGGTTCTTACCAAGTCGTCTGCCCATCTTGTAGGTGGACGTCATACGCTGCGCTTGCCGGTCCGTGGCCTCCATTCGAGAACTTTACGGCTCCATCGGCCATCTGTTCTGCGCGCTATATGGCCTGCCCATTGCCACTTCAACGTGCTAATTCTATCTGGAACACATAACACAAGCTCAACTTACTTTAGGGCTAAGTAGAATGTGTACGTAAAATATCCAGCATATTTTTATTTATTTATAATGTAACATAGGCTTATTTATCTTGTTCTACATACACTTATATTTTGTATCCTTAATACTTTCTCAAAATTATTAAACAAAAAAGGTAATCAGATTTACAATATTAGTACCTATAGATATCGCAATAGTTCTGGCGCAAAAAGAAATAAGGTGAAAAGGTGAAGTGAGAAATAAGGTTTAGAAGAATTATTGAGCGAAATGGGGAACTTAGGCAGAAACAATCGATCATTATTAATAACCAATGATGATCGTTAATGCTTCATCTACGTATAGCCGGATGCAATGAAGCAGGAAACACGCTTGTATACATTGTATCTCTACACAGCTAATAACCAATCTGTGTGTATGTGTGTAACAACAATTGCTGTGGGGTGCCGGCAGTAGAATGTTACCCCTCCTCTCATGCCCATGGATGCAGTAAGAGACTGCTAAGGGATACCTCCGGAAGATGGGCAGCAGCGTCTTTCCGTGTATCAACATCCTATACTGCGCTCACCAAACCGCCTGCCATGCGTGGTGAGTATGGCAACTACCCCTCATGGAGATCCATGAGGGAGGTCTGTGTTCAGTAGTGGACGTTTTTCGGCTGAACTGATGATGACTACACCAGTCTAAAACCGTATCAGAACAAGCCTAAAAAAGTTCTATGCCAGGAAATGTATGAGCTCTGGTCTCAATGTACTCATTATGTCACATCTTCCTCTCTTAATCTCGTTTCACAAACGAAACTCTCGACGACATAAATTACTCGTAAATTAAAAAAGGGAATTCATAAAAAGCCTTCGCTGTTATCTCGGAAATTACTAAGGTTTTTAAGCGTAAACTTTGAGATTTCTTGTCCCAGTATGCCGCTAAATAATGTTAAAGTTCACAAAAGTTCTTATTGATTTACGTGATACCGACTGATAAGTCGGGATCATTTTACCTTGAAAATGTTTAGGTGAGGAACTTTGTAATGGAGTGTGTAAACTCGACCACGGAATATGGAATAGTACTTAGTTTGTTTTGTTTGGGGAAAGAAGGATCTCTTCTATCTCTATTACTGGAATTCATATTGAAATTCAAAACAAGTGTAGAAATTCGGAAATTTGACTGATGGTTTTCGGTATCTTTCAAGTTTCGACTTACTTCCTTTCACAAATAATCATCATTCCAGCCGTAAAAAGTCCACTACTGAACAGGCCTCCCTCATGGATCTCCATGAGGGGTAGTTGCCATACTCACCACGCTTGGCAGGCGGGTTGGCAAGCGCAGTACAGGATGTTGAATACACGGAAGGACGCTGCTGCCCAACTTCCGGAGGTATCCCTTAGCAGGCTCTTACTTCATCCACGGGCATGAAAGGAGGGGTAACATTCTACTGCCGGCACCCCACGGCATACACAATTTGTAACGGGTTAAAGAAATAAATAAGTTATCTTTGAAGTGGGGACACGAGAGTTTTTAGCTTAAAATACTGGCATACCTTTAGGTACACACGATAAAACCTCCAAACTAGGTTGTAAACCGTCTTCAAAAAATGAACGCTATTTGTTGGAGCTTAAACATAAAATACGGAACCCTAAAAACAATTTGGTGTCTTTGTCCCAACGTGACGGATTAAATTAATAGGGACTCCATCATAACCATGTCAGCAGACGTTCACTGATGGACAAAGGCTCCGCTCATGGCCAAGTGCTGATCATGGGTTGTTGCCATACTCGCCACGCTTGGCAGGCGGGTTGGCGAGCGCAGTACGGTATGTTGATACACGGAAAGACGCTGCTGCCCATCATCCGGAGGTATACCTTAGCAGATTCTTACTGCAACCACGGGTCAGATAGGAGGGGCAACATTCTACTGTGTCCGTATTTGACCATAATTGAAACAATGACATTCAAATATTTATTTATACTTTGATGTTTCGGTCGATTCGGTATTTCGGTAGAAGAAGTAGAAGAACAGGTAAATTTTGCCTTAACAGTTAAGTATTCCAAAAACTCTTTTTTTAACAGGCGACCTTAATCATCTGTGCCAAGTGATTTAAGTTTTTTTAAGACCCACACTCATCTAGGTGAGTTAGCTTAGGTGATTAAAGTGAAACAATCCGTAAATAGTAAAGGCCTTTGCATCTATTACAGATGATTTATACAGCATCAGCAACTGGTAATCATGCTGTACGGGACGCGGCAGTGCCTGGGACATTGTTAGATGGATTAGGCTTGCCCAGCACCTATATCATCCTCTCAGCTTAGTCAACTATTATTGAGAGGAAAGAACAGGTCAATACGTCTGAAGCTAACTAAGCCGCGGGTTTCCTCACGATGTTTCCTTCACCGTTAAAACTCGTGTTGAGTATGCACATACATTTTTCAAGAAAAAAAAATCTATTGGTGCACTGCCGGTATCGAACCCACGACCTTCTGAAATTCGGGAATTTTCTGAAAGATTAAAAGTCGGGGGTACATACCACTCGGCCAACACGGCTTGTGTAAATAGTATGACTATGTTATTATTTGCAAAATAGAACAAAATAACGGAAGAAATGAGACAACGCAGTCGCCCTTAACTGAAGTACACACAGACGTTGCGAAAAGCTCGTTACACCTATTAGGTACAAAACCAAGGCTACCGTCACCCAAGAGCTTCCTCCGATATTCTCGCATGATGCAGCTTTCAAACCACATTTCCCGAAGACTCGGTTTCAATAACACGGGCACACGTCTAAGATTTGTTGTCACAACGGATTCAGAGTGCTGCTGTAAATCCACGTTTACCCCGAACACTGTTTTATATACGACGTGGTTGCACCCACATTATTATTACTAGGTACGCCAAAGAGTTGTTAAGTGCGTAGAAGGGGCAGTTTGTGTAGAAGGAAAAATGATGGCCCTAAAAAATATATTATATATTTTTCTATATTATCACCATCTCAGCCGTACAACTGCCACATCCACTGCTGGACATACATAGGTCTGGATGGATATCCAAGATCATGAGTGTGTTGTACTATACGGGTGCCCATTTTGTCTCCAAAAATCGATTGTCCGAAAATCACAATCAATACATCATCATGCATAATATTATGTTCTCATAAATATCATTTACAATAAGATATTGTCCATCCTATTATATTTTTGAACGATTTTAAAATCTTCCAGAGGCAGAACTGAGACAGAAGGGCAGTAGGTTGTTAGGTTTTTTTATAACCATCCGAAAACGCTGCCCGTGACAGAACCGAGATGGAGAGACAGTAAGTAAGTTATTAGGTTTTTTTTATAATCATCCGAAAACACTGGCTGGTGACAGAATCGAGGTGGAGAGAGAGTAGGTTATTAGGTTTTATAAAACCAACCAAAAACTCTGCCTTTGACAGAACCGAGTAGAACAGACCGTGTATCAATTTAGTTATTATTTATTAGATTTTTTCGCCAGTGCCAATTTCCGCAAGCCAAAACGGCGGTGCTATCTATATAAAGTAGGTGGGTGAATATTAAGGTAAACTAGCTAAAAGCCTAGTAAAAAGCCGCGTCGTATTGGTTCTGTATTGCTGAGAATATGGAGGAATGTGTTAAACTATCAAAAGCCTTTGTATAATCTACACAGGCTATGTAAAGGTGTGTTTTATTCGGAATATTTTTCAGTTATTTGGTTTAAGGTGTGAAGGTGGTCAGTGGTGTAGAAGCCTGAGTGAAAACCTGCCTGTTTTGTTGGCTGATGTGCGTCAAGTTTAGTATTATATTCGTGACAAGATTACTTTTATAAAAGTGCGATAAAAGATTAATCGGCCTGTAGTTGTTGATGTCCGAATTTGGTCTTTTCTTGTGGAGAAGAACAATATTTGAATGGCACATTTCTGGCGGGAGAATACCGGTAGCAAGAATCTTATTGAATAGGTCGGTGATGTGTGGCAAGAGTGCGGGAGCGCCTATTTTCAAATATTAAATGCGGTTATGTATAAGTATTTACACAAAATCTATATACGAGTACATATATGTACGTATGAAACAAAGTCGTACAGTCGGTAGTAGTAGTTGTAGAATTCCAATAACAAAAAGAGTTGTAGTAGAGTAGAAATAAAGGAGTTGGTGCTTTGCCTAGTTTTGTACTACAAGTGTGTAGTATCCAACATTATGTATTTATCTATCTGGCAATTTTATTTGTCAACCTAAAGGTGCGCTAACATGGGAAATAAAAACTGCTCAATTATGAGGAATGATGGTCGATTGCGGCGTGACAAAATATTATGTAGGTAATAACGGCAACAAGCATCAATTTGGCAAAATGCTTTGCAAACAATAATATTGATTGATAGGGCTTAACTCCAAGAATCAAGATATTGTCTAGCTTCTTCGGAGCAATTAGAAGCAATATTGCATTAAACAATTGCCGCATTTCATTGAAATGAAAAGTTATAGAATGTTACCCCCTCCTCTCATGCCCGTGGATGCAGTGAGAGCCTGCTAAGGGATACCTCTGGAAGATGGGCAGCAGCGTCTTTCCGTGTATCAACATCCTGTACTGCGCTCGCCAACCCGCCTGCCAACCTTGGTGAGTATGGCAAACCCCTCATGGAGATCGGTTATACGGCTGAAATGATGATAATGATGTTTGAAATTACAACATTATTGCGCACCTTAATAAACCAACTAACTAACCTCATTGCTGTCTCGTCTGCACACTGCTCTATGGCCTCGGTTATGAATTTTTCATGGTGCGGCTGAGGAGCATGTGCCGCTGCGGTAATGCGCACGCCGTTGTTTTTGGACCAACACTGTCTGTGCCGAGTGCACCCTACATTTGCACAGTGTATTAGGTACTAGGTATACTTATACTAGGTGTATTTAGTTTAATGCTGGCCCGATCTTGTGATGCATGGGCTCTTTAATACAGGGTGTACTATCCTGGAAGGAGGGGGGGTTTCTGCCCGTGAAAAAAAATCATTTTAAAAGGAAATAAATCGGGAATTCGTAATTTTAATTATAATTTTTTTTTGTTCATTTTTTTAATACTTTTATTTACATTTTTACTAGTTGATGTGGTGTGAACATGATTCGGAGTTCATAGTTGGATTTTAAGATATTTTCAATATCTACATTCGAAAAAAAATACCATTCCGTGGTTTTAGTTATTTTAAAAGCTTTTATTTACCTTGTCATGTACATATGTATTTATGTAAGTAACTATGTTTGTTCGGGTGGAATCTAGCAACTCAATTTTGAAGCAGATATCTTCAACAGATTGAGCTGAAATCTTGTATATACGTTTTGTTTGGATGACAATGGATGATCAGCTATGTGACATCATTCTAAATCAGCATCATTGTCATTGACGGAATACCCAAGATGGCGGACTAGATCTTTTTAATGTACTCCTACAATATGGGTATCAATGAAAGGGCTTGCTGAGAATAACTTGAAAAATTAAATGACGTCACTCTGAATCTAACATGGCGGAACACCCAAGATGGCGGACTAGTAATTATTGTTAACGCAATCCTATAATATGGGTATCAAATGAAAGGGCTTGCTGAGAATAACTCGAATAAACTAGGCCAGGTGCGCGTCCATACATATTTACCTGTGTAGATAAATAAATAACTTGATCAAATTGATTTTTTTTTCAAACAAAGTAAATACCAAGGTCTTACATAAATCTCGCGACAAGCAATTATATCATATAAATTGTGTATAGACGTTATAAGTTGACATTAAAGTTACATGGAAATTATTTATTTTATTCATTTTAGTACAATAAAGTAAAAGCTTGCGTTTAAAAAAATACATTTTATTTATTTATTTTTGCTACTATGGCAGCTCTTCGTGGGGATCAATAACCCTGTCAAGAATCAACTAGCGTTTAGTTTGCCGTTATCGATTAATCAGATGTTGAATTTAAAACTTTTGTGGTCTTTTCATGAATGAAAATCACCGAATCCAAAAAAGTCGTTAAACTAAAGTTGTCCCTTGAGGTGGTCAGAACCACCCCCTTTCGGCTTAGTACACGGGTTATAATACACCCTGTCGGTTTAGGATTGGTGTAGCTTATTATATTGTATTTAAGTTACTTATTTATTTTAGTAAAATAAACTGATAAATATGTATTTTAATGATTTTTATTTATTTTGTGACGACACTCACCAAAGGCACTACCGGAAAATCAGCGTTGATCTTTATTTTTAAGGATTAACATTACTCCGAGGTAGACCTTTTGTTCCACAAACTAAGTTATACTTTTTGACTTTATATTTATAAATTTATATTCTAGTCTGTGGATTAAGAAATGTTTTTTTTTTGAGTTTAAGTATCGTTCGTCACTGTCATGGTTTGATTTTGGCTTATTTAGCTGATCCTGAGCTGTAGGTATGGGTTAATTTTTAATTAGTTGGGCTTAGGTATATTTTACTCATGTTTTGTAGCCAAAATTTTTTTTTTCACGGTCCTACCTGAAACCCAGGGTTGATAGTTATTCCTGAAGATTACCATTATGCTGAGGTAGGACATTTTGGTCCAAAAATATGGTGTCAGTTTCCTTACGGACCCAAGGCACAACTACTGTGCTCAACTTATTATGCTGTGGGTAGGTATTTTTGATTCCCTCTAACCCAACTAATTGGTTCGTTCCGGAAAAAAATGTACCTAGGGCACGAAGAGATTTAAGAATCTTCTAGCCTTTTCTTTCTTTGTGTTGATGTTTCTGTTGTTCCTACGAGTACCAAACAAATATTCGTAATTGAAATTATAAAGTAATTAATTTATTTTCTCCATTTCAAAGTAGCTTTTGCGCTCAAGTAAATAAGCAATGAGGCGTTTTCATTAAAAAGTAAAAACTTCAAAAATAGTTACCTCGAACCTTATAGATGGCGTTAATTTTCTTTTACTGGTAGGCACAATTTGACAATGACAGGATTAATCACAAAATTGCTTACTCCGCTTGCCAGCTCCATCTGTTAGGTTTAGTAGAAAACTCTTTTTGTTTTGTTACTGAAAACGGCTCATTGACTTTGCCACTGAAAACCAGTGCTGTGTCTGACACAGCGTACTCTGCGGCATCGTCCTAATAGAACGCGACTACGCGATTATCGCGCGAGTAAGCGATGCGACCATCGTGTGGTCGCGCGATAACAAATACTAGGAGTCCTAACACGAAACAAACTCGAATACGCGATCAGCACGCGGTTAACGACGCGATCGGCACGCGGAGCCCGCTTCGCAATTTGCATGGCATCGGCGCTAACCATGGACGTCGAAGACGCCCAGTTTTTACTTGCGGGAAATATGTGGATGACCTATTTTGAATGTCTCGATAACAATGACGATAACATCGACGAGCTCTGTGGCGCAGAGGGCGAAGGTCCGCCTGCGACGCAAGGGGTTGCGGGTTCGATTCCCGCCTCGGGACAAATGTCTGTACGATCTGCAGATATTTGTTCAGGGTGTTCTGGGTGTTTTTCTATATATAATAAAAATATCTATCTATGTAGTATAATGTATTAAGTATATTAGTCATCTGGTACCCATAACACAAGCTCTGCTTAGCTTGGGGCTAGATGATGCTGTGTGATTTGTCCAGCATTATTTATTTATATATTATATATCAATGAAAAAAAAATCCGGGCAAGAGCGAGTCGGATTAGCGCACCGAGGTTGTTGTCGCGCACCAGTATGTTTGATCGCAGATTCGTACGATTGAAAATCGCGCGATCTTGCGATGATCGCTTAGTCGCGTTCTATTAGGATGATGCCTGAGTTGGCGACCGATTTATGCACATTGATTTTTTGTTTTAATTGTGTAATTCTATTTGTTTTTCTTTGAGACATCATCATCATCATTTCAGCCGTAAAATGTCCACTACTGAACACAGGCCTTCCTCATGGGACCATGAGGGGTAGTTGCCATACACACGCTTGGCAGGCGGGTTGGCGAGTGCAGTACGGGATGTTTATACACGGAAAGACGCTGGTGCCCATCTTCCGGTGTACATTACCCCAGCAGGAAAGTAGCTCTTAGAGTGATATGAGTGGAACATAATAATATTGCTTAATATGCTTTAAGTGTGCGCCGCTGGGGGTGAGACATAAATAAATAAATTTTAATTTCATTTTGACTTTGAATGGAACGGTGTCTACCGCGGCGACGTTCACGCGAGCACCTTGTGACAGACAAGTCTGTGATCGCACGCTGTATGAAGTTTTTAATTGCGTCGTTATGGTTTGGAAACCTTGCTTTTTTGGGATATGAACTTTCAATGGTACGAGACTAAAAATGGTTAATTAGACAGTCTCCGTTAATGAGCGAAGGAAATATTCAATAAAAAATCTCAAGGTAATATACACATAACCAGCATCATCATCTCAGCCCACTGCTGGACGTAGGCCTCCCTCATTGATCATGAGGGGTTGTTGCCATACTCACCACGCTTGACGCAGTACAAGATGTTGACACACGGAAAGACGATGCCATCTTCCGGAGGTATCCCGGAGGAGGTATGGCGGAGTCTAACTACATTCAAGGGCAACATTCTTCTGCCGGCACCCCACGGCAAAGTTAATAAGCAAAGGAATATACACCTAAAATATTCAAGGGAACATTTGCACTACATACAAAGGTTCGTATCGATATCAACCTATGGACCCGCACGCGAGGCTTCTCCAGATAAAAAGTCAGTGAAGCCGCCGAGAACAACCTTTTCTGAAAGTCCCGTAAATATTTTTGGTGGTTATAAATATTGAAGTAAATATATAAATAATGCTGGACAATTCACACACAGTATCATCTAGCCCTAAGCTAAGCAGTGCTTGTGTTATGGGTATATGTATATATACATATATACTATATGACTGAAATACATACTTAATACATTATAATAAATAGATAGATATTTTTGTCATATATAGAAAAACATTCAGAACACCTTGAACCGTAAGCATACAGACATTCGTCCCGAGGTGGGAATCGAAACCGCACCGCAACCTCTTGCGGCGCAGCGGGCAAAGGTTCACCTGCGACGCAAGAGTCTGCATGCTTGCGGTTCAAGGTGTTCTGAATGTTTTTCTATATATGACAAAAAAATATCTATCTATGTCTTATAATGTATTACCTAGGTATTTCAGTCTTGTAGTATGTATATATATATGTATATATACATATATTATAAAAACACCTTCGCAAATATGTAATACATTATTTTAGAACAAATTTGGTTAGCATAAAAAGGTTATAGTGAGCCAACCTTAAGTGATAGATATTTGCTCTTGCTGACTTTTTTTTAGATCTTTTAAAGGGAAACGATTCTGTCATACATGATTTTTGCGAAACTTTAACCGTTTACGCAGCGCACTCAGCAGAAGCTCTCAAAAGGAAAAACATACCCCGATTTTGAAACATTCTTCATTGGTACTCTGCTCCTATTAGTATTATCGCGATGATATATAGCCTATAGTCTTTCTCGATAAATGAGCTATCTAAAACTGAAATATTTTTTCATATCAGACTAGTAGTTCCTGAGATTAGCGCGATCAAGCAAACAAACAAACAAACTCTCCAGCTTCATAATATTATAATAACTACTATCTATATATATTGTCGTTGCAGACATGTTGTAAGTTTATAAAAACACCCAGACCTTAGTGATAACAGTATCACCGAATAAACCACTCACCTTAATAACACCTTTATTAAATTTTCTCGCCTCTCACCTAATAAACAGCTCAGCCCTTGAAGATACCAATTCAATTAAGGTCAGTATGTAAATAGGGTGTCTCAGGCGGTGCAGGGTGAACGAGAACAATGGCCTTATCTGTGGAACGTAGTACAGGGTGTAACGGCGTTGCTTTGAACAATGGGATCACTCTGTCAGGCCATGACGAGCGGTTACAATGGATCTCAAAGTTTAGCTAATCAGCATATAAATAGGTGGTAGCTTTATACTAGTTGTTTTTTGTTGTTCTTTGTTCGTCACGAACATAGAACGAGCGAGCGACTTCTTTCAATGAGGTTCCATTGCGCTTGAACCCTGATTTCACGTAGCGATCTGGATTGTGCGTGATTGTAGGATGATTATACGCAGTAGGCGTAAAATTCATCCAAACGGTAGGACAAAAAACAAATTATACTCCAACATTATCTTTTAATGGCATAGGACAGGACGGAGTCGGGTTTGGACGTCATTTACAGCTCCGCGTGTTTGTTAGACTTGCGATAGACATAACTTTTGAAACTATCATGGTTGTGAACACTATATGCAATAGTTACTGGATATTTACCATGATTTGTTTTTTGAGTTTCCCGGTGTTTCTTTTTTTGTGTTAATTTTGGTATTGTCTATGCTTGCGTATGTGTCCCTACACTACGCTGGACAGGAAGTGTCCCATCGCTACGAATCAAGCAAGAAAGCGCAGACGCACGCACTTCCTGCCGCCCCCATTTTTCTTTTCTACACGCTCAGTTCCTAAACACACCGCAGCCTGAGAGAACATATCTCTCGGCCCCAATTTATTAATAATTAATTACCGCGCGCGACCACAACAGTGAAAGGAGGCCTCCTACAGACTTATATGTGCGTGAATGTAATCCATCCTGAACATCTGGAGACTGCGACCAGCCAGCTCAAGCTAGCACCAGTAGAAGAAACATTACGGGGTATGTACTTTGCCTAATTAGCACGAAACTGATTCCATCTTCACCTGGCCTCTTGATTTTGAATCTCCCATTTGCGTATTTCCATGAAAACCTATTTTAACTATCAGAACCAGCCCAACCGCGGATGAGAATATATTTTTAAAGAATTATTCCACCCACCCGGTATTTCGGTGCAGTTCCACCCGCCATGATCCCGTGGTCATGGCGTGTGGAACTGCACATTTTATCCGTATAAACTGAAGTCTTATTGCGAGTGGGTAGTCAATTGTAGACAAAATGATCTACCCTCTTTCTAAGTCTCTGACTGCGAATGATGACCCTACTACCGGTTTCAATTTCGAACGCAACTTGATCACGGCATACAGCAATGTTGCCATGGGGTGTCGGCAGTATAATGTTTCCTCTCCGCTCTTTGACGTGGATGCAATAAGATATCTGCTAAGTGATACCTCCGGAAAATGGGCAGTAGCATCTTTCCGTGTATTAATATCCCATACTGCACTCGCTAATCCACCTATCAAGTGTGGCGAGTACGGCACAACCCCCTCATGATCTGTCGGATCCATGAGGGAGGCCTGTGTCTATCAGTGGACGTGGACAGCAGTCCTACGGCCGAGATGATGAATAGAGTCCGCGCCACCACTGAAGTCGCGCCGCTGCTATCCTAGCACTAAAGACTTAACTTTGTAGACTTAGGTTTCCGCTTTTGCCGTAAAACTTAAATTATGATGCCGACTCTAAGTAATATTATTATGTGATCAAATAAATTCAAAATAAGTAATCAAAATAGGAACTCATTTCATTTGCTGCGCTTCAGATAAAGCTCAAGAGGAAAGTTAGTGACAGAAATCTCATTCATTCGTTCTCGTCTCATTGTTTTTTTCTTTTGTTGAGACCAATTATGCAAAGAGGGTAGGTAGCTGGGATTTTTCCCGGAGTGGAAGAAACATCAGGCATTATAATAAATACAATATGCAAATAAATGTTAGAGGTAAAATAAACTATTCGAAGGTACTTTGAACATATAATATGACCAGCGTATGATCGCCACTTCGCATGTGTTGTAAAATACGTGTGCAATTTTCAGCTCAATCCATACACACTCACAAACTTTTGGGTTTATAATAGGTATTAGTAGGATTTTACCATGACGTCACATTTCACCCGATATATCGTAAAGTTTGAGCACCTCACGCGGAAGGGTAAGGGTTACGTAAGCAGGAAAGATGCCTGCATGATGTGGCGTTGCCGATGAGTTTTATACACATTTTTATGCAAGCTTTATCTTTTTCGGCTTCCGGGGTAAGACTTCGAACCTACAAGGTCCTTTGACTGCGAATAATGAGGATTATATTCGTATTCACCTCTCATGCCCGTGGATGCATTAAGGGACTGCTAAGGGATACCCCCGGAAGATGGGCAGTAGCGTCTTTACGTGCATCAACATGCCGTACTGCGCTCGCCAACCCGCCTGTCAAGCGTGGTTAATATGGCAACTACCCCTCAAGGGGATCCATGAGGGAGGCCTGTGTTCAGTAGTGGACGTTTTACGGTTGAAATGAATTACATTAACTATACAGCATAGAGCTATAATGGCGACCTTAAATCACACGGGTAGTGGCATGGTACGGAAAGGTTTCCGTACGGATTATATTAATTTGATTCCTTAGTGCACGAGTCTGGCTCGCACTTGACCGATTTTATTTAAGACAACTATTAGCATATCCACTCGTGTGATTTAAGGTATATAATTTATGTCAGGGTGAGACTAAACATCATCATGAGATTTAAAGTAATGCTTGGCAACTGCCATTCAATATTCACGGAGCATTTTACAGCATTCAAACTAGTACTCGTGTCTGTATCAAAGTTGATATTATATAGTAAATTACCTGGGGGCATATTCTCGTGCATCGTGATCCAAGTGATAAACGCTCAAAATCGATGATAAATAGCTTTCAATAAAGATATATCTAGATATTTTTTTTCGTGATCGCACGAAAGACTATTTATTGCATCTCATCTCATCATAGTCTATTGCAAACCGACCGTGATGCACCGACCGATGAAGAGCGAGATCGAGATGATAGTAGACTTTAGTACTGATGAGACACTGAGAAGTGAGATGAGACAAAATATCACGATTCACTAGAATATCCCCAGTGGTACGAAAGAACAAATCCAATACCCTGGAAATCCTTTGCAACTACATCGGACACTAAAAAGTTAGAATTTATCTCGAAGCTAGACATAAAGGCGAGATAAAACTCTGCCTTCTGAAAGGATAATGCCAAAAGAATATAAAATGTTTATGTAACACGCGTAAAATAGAGACCACGAGACCGCGTTCAATCTAATCGGTAATAAACGTAAATCCAGTCAAGTATGAGTTGTTCTTTGCGTCTATCTTTGTGATACCGATTTTTGGAATCATTGACATTTTTCTTTTATGTTGGTGCAGTAAGAGATACCTAAGGGATACCTCCGGAAGATGGGCAGCAGCGTCTTTCTGCGTGTCAGCATCCTGTTTTGCGCTCGCCAACCCACCTGACAAGCGTGGCGAGTATGGCAACAACCCCTCATGATAAAAAGGCCTATTCTCAGCAATAGCCGTCCTATTTTACTATTTTGCTACAATTATTATTAAACAACGAGTTAGTTAACTTAAAAAGAACTTGCTTGATGAAATATTTAGTAGTTTTAGTCTTAAATATTAGAAAGATGAAAAAGAAATTAAGAAAACCTGAAAATTTACATGTTAAATGATTAGACAGCTATTATAGGTAAGTACCAAAAGTTAGTCCTTTCAACCATGATATAGAAATACAATAAATCAAACAGTGAATGAAATCCAGTAACATCCCAGAAACAACTAGCGAAGACAAACGGGTAAACATCTCGAATCAAAACAAGAACATTTTTAAACAACTTCAAAACATTGTCGGCGAGTAAATCCATGAGTAAAGATGACAAATCCGCTTACCTAATCCCAGCCAGTTCTGGCCGGGCTGTGTCACTGCGGACACCGGCAGGGTGATTACGTATCTTTTTGTCACTCTTTCGCTTTTATTCTTAAATTGCATCAAGTCCCTGGCAGGGTGATTGCGTATCTCGCGACAGGTTTTGCAACAGGCAACTGACAGCAATATTGCTGTCAAATGTCAATTTTGTATTAGAGAACAGCAAGGAATTGACATTTGACAACAGGCAATTGACAGCAATATTGCTGTCAAATTCAACGTAAAAGCACGTGTTCAATGTGCACATACATTTTTCATGAATGCACGGCCGGCACTTCGAAAATCAGGGGTACAGACCACTCGGCCAACACGCCATTTCAGTAACCACAGTGAAACAGCAACTATTTTTATATGATTTCTTCCAAGTCGCTAATATTCCTCTGCTGGATATTTCCCTGAGTCTCGTCGGCGGTTGTTTTTTCAACGAAGATTAATGTACAGTGCAGTTCAGGTGCCTGGAGAGTGTCTGCCTTCTTAGGAGAGAGCCATTGGCAGATCGTAGGGGTGCTACGAGGCATCCTCACAGAACCTGTCAGGATATCAGCGTCTTTACATCTATTATAAATAAATAAATAAACCGCCGTGGGGTGCCGGCAGTAGAATTATACCCCTCCTCTCATACCCATGGATGCAGTAAGAGCCTGCTAAGGGATACCTCTGGAAGATGGGCAGTAGCGTCTTTACGTGCATCAACATGCCGTACTGCGCTCGCCAACCCGCCTGTCAAGCGTGGTGAGTATGGCAACTACCCCTCATAGGGATCCATGAGGGAGGCCTGTGTTCAGTAGTGGACGTTTTATGGCTGAAATGATGATGATGATGATGAAATAAATAATGTTGGACAATTTACACTGCATCATCTAGCCGCAAGCTAAGCAGTGCTTGTGTTATGGGTACCAGATGAGTGATATACTTAATACTTTATACTAAATAGATAGATATTTTTTATTATATATAGAAAAACATCCAGAACATCCTGAACAAATATCTGCATATCTTACGGATATTTGCCCCGAGGCGGGAATCGAATCCGCAACCTCTTGCTTGGCAGGCGGACCTCCGGCCGCTGGGCTACGTAGGGGTGCTACGATGCATCCACGGGGTGCTACGATACGTCACGGGACCTGTCAGAAAATCAGCGACTTTACATCTATTATAGGTGATTTATACAGCGTCAACAACTGGTATTCATGCTGTATGGAACGTTGCAGTGCCTGGGGCATTGTGAGATGGAATAAGATTAATGTGCAGTGCAGGTGCCTGGGTAGTGTCGGCTGCCTTCTTAGAAGAGAGCCATTGGCAGGTCATAGGGGTGCTACGATGCATCCTCACGGGACCTAACTTTTCGTCAGGGATCGTTGGTTAAGTGGACATTTCATATCTCGCGATTATCGCTGCAGCAGGCGTAAATCTCGCGATAATCGCTGTCAATGGCCAATTTTGTAGTAAATTAAAGCAAAAAATTGACATTTAACTGCGACGATCGCGAGATATACGCCTGTTGTAAACCTGTCGCGAGATACGTAATCAGCCTGCCAGAACCTCAATTAGACTCAATTGGTGCCACAAAAGTCGTATTGCCAAACAATTGATAATGAATTCATGATCATCATCATCTCAGCCTTAGGGTTATTATATGCAATATTAAGATAAGTTGACAGCTAAGATTTAATGTTATAGTAAATTTTCTTAATTGAGGTTGGCACATTGTGTTTTCGTAGCATCATCGTAGGCGCGTAGATGAGATTTCGTAGCATTATCGTAGGCGCGTAGCGTCTCGTAGCATCATCGTAAGCGCGTAGAATTTTCATGTCCTCTCACTATAATAACAAAGCAAGGTTAGCTTCCAAGCTAACCCTCTGTAAAACTAATAACTTATAACCTCTGTATAACGCTAACGCACCGTAACTCGGAACCCTAGAAAGCCAGGAATTCTTATTTTCCTTCGCAATAACGGGTAAAAGCACTGACGGGAACAGGCGTACACTTAGCTTATACAAAATGGAGGCCGCTCAATAATATCTTCGCTAGAAACAGTAAAGGCGGTATAAACTTCAATTATTGAGCTCTGATAAGTAAGTATTAGTTTGCTAAGTTATTAAAAATTTATTCGAGAATGTTCAAGAGAACAAACGGAAACTACTAGGATATATAGGCTATAGAAATTTATAATTTTCTGATAAAAGCATTTATTTCTGGATCGTAATGACTGCTAAGAATTAGGAAAAACCCAACAAATAGCATCATCACCTCAGCCGTAGGATGTCCCCAGTTGCCATACTCACCACGCTTAGCTGTCGGTTTGGCGAGCGCTGTACGGGTTTTTGTTGGTACCTACACGGAAAGACGTTGCTGCCCATCATCCAGATCTTCCTAGGCAGATTTTTACCGCATCCAACGGCAAGGGAGGAGAGGCAACATTCTACTGCCAAAACTCCACGGCAGCAACAATAATTCAGCAATATCATCATTATCATCATTACAGCCGTAAGACATCCACTGCTGGACATAGGGCTCCCTCATTGACTTAGAGATCCAAGTGCATGAGGGGTTGTTGCCATACTCACCACGCTTGGCAGGCGGGTTGGTGAGCGCAGTTCGCGATGTTCTTACACGGAAAGACGCTGCTGCCCATCTTCCGGAGATATCCCTTAGCAGATTCTTACTGCATCCACGGGCAGGAGAGGAGGGGTGACATTCTACTGCCGGCACCCCACGGCCCAATATAGCAAGCAATTCAGCAATATAGCAAGGAATATTTTCTGGGCACTTCTACACCTTTTAGAAATAAGTAAAAAAAAACATTATTGAACCGGGTGTTTATCGCTTTTTATCCCTTATCGCAGGAAGGCAGTCTTCCCACGACCACGATAATCCTTTCGAAACGTCGGGCTATAATTAGGGTAAATAACGCGATAAATAACCGGTTAAATATCTGTTAATAATGGGTTGTGAGCGAATGTCTATGAAATACTATTCAAAATAATTAGTGGGTTGGGTGTTCTGTGTTTGAAACTATGTACCGCTTTACAAGGCGTATTAAAATATGCACCCGAAAGGGGGTTTTAGCCCATGAAAAATAGTAGTTTTAGTGGGGAAAAAAATATGTTGAAGTTAAAACTTTCGTGGTAATTTGTAGAATTCATCATCATCATCATTTCATCCGCAGAACGTCCACTACTGTAGTAGTATTTTTGTACACTAGCCTCCCTACGAGGGGTAGTTTCCATACTCACCACGCTTCGTAGGCGGGTTGGCGAGCGCAGTACGGGATGTTGATACACGGAAAGACGCTGCTGCCCATTTTCCGGAGGTATCCCTTAGCAGGCTCTTACTGCATTCACGGGTATGATATGGGGGGGTAACATTCATTTAACATTTACACCCCACGGCATTTTGTGAATTAATCGAATCCTGAAAAGTCATAGAACTAAAATTGTTCCTTGGTATTGTCCGAATGACCGACTTTCACCTTAGAAAACCCTGTAGATATTAATAGGTTTAGAAGTGAAATGTTGGATGACACTCCCTTTATATGTGTTAGCAGCTTCTAAAGTTTATTTGATGCCAAAACACAACAGCCGTTAGCGAGTATAGATTGTGAAAACTCATGGTAGACCTACTGATTGCATATTGAGGGTAGTCGCGGATACTACCCGTGACCACGTTGAGAGCTGCAATGCACTTAAATCGCTACCTCAACCGCTATCATGTATTTTATTGGTTTTTAATCATGGATCCCGTCATCAGAACTGTATATTTCGCAAACGGAACCGTAAATCAAGAGTTTCTTGTTTTACTACAAAACCCTAAAAAATACAAATTACTTGAGAACCTCCTCCTTTTTTTAAGTCGGTTAAAAATAAGGTATATACGCGAAAAGTCAGTTAGAAATTAAAAGACAACAAATAGGAATTTAACTCGCGAAATAACAAATTTTTCACAGAGACATCACGCGAGTTAGGGCCCGAGAATAGGGGATAGAATGCGGGGAGAATCAAAGGAGAAACCATCAAAAATCAAAATCAAAATGCATTTATTTCAGTAACAAAAATAATAAAGGGTTTACAGTGGTGGGAACCTCCTTTTAAGTATGAAATACCTGTGTTAGGAGGTTCCGCTCTTCATATCATAAAAATTACATAAAAACATTCATGCATGAATTAAAATAAAATAAAACATTCAAAAAAAAAAAATCTGGAAAGTAAGTGTAGTTGTATGTGGGTGAGATGTGTGAATGTGTAGTTGAGTATGGGGATGTGTTGTCTGAACCATGTTCTAGAACAATTCCACAGGAATTCCATATGCGATTTGAGATTGATCGTAGATTGTTTTTCCAAGCAGTGGGACGAATAATATCATATTTCTATAAAGATAAAGGTAATTTATATTTACGAGAACATGTGTAAATAAGTTGACAAAATATTATGTAAGATACAACATGCTTGAGCGGTAACTCTAGAGAATGGCATGCTTAACTATCTACTATAGATCAATTACAATGGGATTGCTTACAAAATTAATAATACTAATACACAGATATTTCGTCTTCAAATTGTAACAACTTCAGTAACAAAGATTCATCGACACGCCACCAAATCTCGAGAGCAAAATCCGAATGCTGTTGAATTTCACTCCCCAGCTAAAACTTTTTTTTCCGCTTCGTGTCTTCGAATATTCTGTCCGATGTTGCGTCAGAGCCATGACGTTATCAAAATTTGACGTTCGAGCTCTATGGTTCTGTGTAAATAGGTTGCAGGCGCCTCTAAAGAGGTGCCGTCACATTTGATAACAGAGAGACAGATTTATTTTTTTATTGACGTTTACTGACTTATACTTTCTCTTTTGTATGATATGGGTAATGTTTTACTGTCTGAAATAAAGAGATTATTATGCGTATGTTTACAACATTAAAGCCTCAAAAGCTATGCACATCTTTCTTCCTTGAGTTAACAGCAATTTAAAAACTTTTTAACCGACTTCTAAAAGAAGAAGGTTTAAATGATAAATATGAGAAATCAGTATGCGTACTTATTTATATGTATTAACGTAGGTATAAGTGTGTGTGTTTTAGGTCTGTTTTGAGTCGAAGATATGTTTCCACTTACACTTCTTTAACCTATAATTAGTATTTAAATGTTCTTCGAAAAGTGCTAAACACTTGAAAAACGACCTGTAATATATTGCTGCCTTCTAGGTAAAGTACATCGAGCTACCTTCCCGCGGCATGGTCACGTTTAACGCGATAAATCCTAGGAGACAGCTTTATAACGTTCAGCAAACAAATAGCCAGCGCCTTAACGAAATTAAAAGTGGTCCTTATTACACATAAATCAGCCCCTAAATCAGTTGCTTTTAAATCGCTACCAGTACAGAATCGAGGAAGTGTGATGGAGTTGATACATGCGCGGTTCCGTAGAACGAAATAATTAGTATTGGACACTACACACAGCACCATCTAGTCCAATACTAAGCAAATCGTGAACTCTGGAAGACAGATGATTCTTAATCATCATCATTTCAGTCGTAAAACGTCCACTACTGAACACTGGCATCCCCTAAGGATCTACGTGACGGGTTATTGCCATAAGTGCTCACCGCACTTGGCAGTCGGGTTGGCAAGCGCAGTACGGGGTGTTGATACACGGAAAGACGCTGCTGTCATCCGGAGGTATCCCTTAGCAGGCTCTTACTGCATCCACGGGCATGAGAGGAGAGGTAACATTCTATTGCCGGCACCCCACAGCATTGTAATATATTGCAGGCGATATATTACAATGCCGTAGGGTGCCGCCAGTAGAATGATGCCTCTCCTCTCTTGCCCGTGGATGCAGTAAGAAGACCTCGGGAAGATGGGCAGCAGCAACTTTCAGTGTATCAACATCCCATACTGCGCTCGCCAACCCGCCTACCAAGCTTGCCGAGTATAGCAACAATCCCCCCATGATTTTGGAGATGAGAGGCCTATATCCAGCAGTGGGCGTGGACAGCAGTCCTACGGCTGTGATGATGATGATGATGATAGTACATCATGATATTCAACATTTTTTTTTTAATTCTGCCAGATCCAATTTTATAAGTTCTAACTAAAATACGAAATAGTAAAAACAAAATTACAACCACGTAGAAAATTATAACTTTTTTGAAAAATTTATACGATCTCCGAGGTGCGTGGTTTCAATGGGTGTCCACAAGGATTATTGCAATAAAATAAAATATTGTAAGGAAGGCAAGATAAGAAAATTAATAATATTTTTGTGGGTATACAGCAAAATTTCGTAAATATATTGACAAGGAACTGTCATAATATTAATTTCTTTAAATTTATCACGTAGCGATTCTCTGGGGCCAATATTGCACGAACAGCCCTCTTCTGCAGCACAAATACAGTGTTTATATGTATGTTTAGCTCCAGCGCACCCCCACAACACTATGCCATAAGATATAATACTATGGAAATAGTTTAAGTCAACAAGTCTAGATAAAAAAAAAATCGTTTATTCATAAAGGTACAAAATTATCAATGTTGTATATTTTAGGTTAACCTAATTATATTTAGCTAAGACCTGTTTGTGTTGCTTAAACATTGAGCGTCTCGTTCTAACTAAGCTCTAGGCTTGTAAAAAGAAACGAGCGATCGAATGTAGATGTAGCTATGTCTGCAAAGTAATGAACTTTTTTAACTGCATATGCAACAGAACTGAGCCTGTTCGATAGTTTATCTATGTGGGGTCCCCACATAGATAAACTATTTACCATTGAAGCTTATTATCTAGAGTGATGCCTTAAAAGACAGTGTTTAGTATTTTCTACGACAATCTACAAGTTCTAGGTTTTCACCTTACAACTAAACAACTAAAAAAACTAACTATTAAAAAGAACTGTGTTTTCTAATATCTTCTTATCACAGTGCTTAAAACAGGGAAGCGAACAGATTCATTCATGTGCCTTATTTCCTGTTAACATAAGATTAAATGTTATGTTTTAATTTTTATTTTTGTAAGATGACGTGTCTATGTTTTGTAATTGCAAACTATGTGTGACAGTAGTCCAACATTCTGATTTAAAAAAAGTAACTTTTGATGGTTGATTTATATCTCCAGTGAATCTGATACAAGGCTATAAAAGCCTCTATAAGAAACAGTTTTACGTTTGAAAATAAACCCAATAATACGGAAAATTACCATTCTTATTTCTGCGGCCAGGCAGCCTGGGTGCTGGGGGAACCATATTGAAAGATCACATCCTAAACGTGGCATTATAACCCACTAAAGGGCAATTCCATAATCGCAAATGCCCATCAGTAGTTTCCCCAAAACGCTTGAAACTAAAATTATCCTTGCGAAACAAAAGCCAAATGAACCCTAAAAATGGTAATTTTATGTTCGTCCATTGTAATAAAGCTTAAAGTCTAATTCGTGGGAGGAAATATTTGGTAACTATAAAAACGTGGTTCAAAATTACAATGATAAATATCCTTGGGGAAAAGTTAATTTTTGCGCCCGCGCTGTCGGCTCGTAAAAATTTAGCCGATGGCATTAACATTATAGAATATTTTGATGAAATTTTATGTGCTTCGTTTTATGTTCCGTCGTATAGGTTCCATCATTATTTTCAGTTCCTTTTCACCGGTGACATGAAGCTATTTTCACTTGTTTTGAAGATTGGTTTTAATCAAAACAGAAGACCTTTTTACCTTATTACTACAACGAAAACAAACAAAAATACGTTTATTTATAATGTTAAGTTTGCAACATGTACACGGTTAAATGGGGAGTTATCTTCCAGAAGATTTGCGGGTTCGATTCCCGCCTCGGGACAAATGTCTGTACGATCTGCAGACATTTGTTCAGGGTGTTCTGGGTGTTTTTCTATATATAATAAAAATATCTATCTATGTAGTATAATGTATTAAGTATATCAGTCATCTAGTACCCATAACACAAGCTCTGCTTAGCTTGGGGCTAGATGATGCTGTGTGATTTGTCCAGCATTATTTATTTATTTTATTTTTTTATTTATTTATTTTAGAATTTACAGCAATACAAAAAAATATAATGAAATATCGACTCCGTTTACCTCACAGAGATTAATCTTAAGGAATTTATAAAACACATGCCATCTTTGCTTACTTAGCGGGGTTTACAGCGATGCCGCTGGTATTTCATCAGAACTTTTGCTTTGTGAAACCTGTACATGATGTTCATTATCTCAGCCGTAGGACGTCCGTTGCTGGACATAGGCCTCCCACATGGATCTCCAAGTACTGACCATGAGATGGTTGTGGCCATACTAACCACTCTTGGCAGGCTGGTTGGCGAGCGCATTATGAAATGTTTATACACGGAACAACGCTGCTTTCGGAGGTATTGTCATTGGCAGATTCTTACTGCATCCACGGGCAAGAGAGGATTGGCAACAATCTACTTCCGGCACCCCACAGCAAAGATACCTTTACAATTATTTTGTTCTGTTGGAAAATCTTGCTAAGCCGAAGCTAAACCTGTGCAAAGCAGAAAACGTTTATTAATTCAAACGCATCGTTAAAATAGTCTTCTCTAAAACTCCTTACAAACTAGCAAAAGAAAATTTACAATTTAAGTTCTAGGGAGTATTAATTATAAATCAACTCTTGAGGCGACTCATAACTTACATTATCAAAGTTAACGCTTAATTAAAAAGTCAATTATGTCTCACTTTGTGCTAGCAACACTGAAACTCTGCAAGTGTAATAAATCAGGAATAACTATGGACCTGGGGAAATATAACAGTCCTCGGTGGAAAGGAAAAGGAGAAAAGTGAAGGAAACTTTTTATGAGTTTTATTTTTGAGTTGCAACTGTTAGTGGGGTTTCCAGGTTCGCTTTCGCTGTTTCTTATCTGAAAGATTCCATTGGAGCTCGATTTTTAAAACTATGTTTTTTGTTTGTCTATACTTTCTCGAAGAATAATTCTTGTACTGTTTCAGTTGGGCGTGACACTGTGGGAATACATTTCAAAACGATTTAGAAATTTATTCGCACTGTGTACCACTGGTACGTTGCCGTTGGTAAGTAATTTTTTATAATTCCGATTTTGTAAATGTGTTACAAGATTTTAGTAGTACAGGCAGTGCGGTGTGTAGGTGCACGATCAATTGTAATAGGTAGAGGTTACCCCAGCATCATCATGTGGGTCTTTAGCTTGTCTCGTTATTTAGTTGTATAGAGGGTGTATTATATATAACATGTGTACTAACACGAAAAGTGGGGTTTCAAAACTGGAAAACAAGTCGATTTGAATAGGAAAAAATCAGAAATTCGTATTATTTTTAAATATTTTTATTTACAATTTTACTAGTTGGTGTTATTGTAGCAATGATCCTAGGGTCAAAAGTGTTTTTTTTTATTTTAATAAAAAAAATCCTTATTTTTTTAGGTATTTTATTTGTCTGTGATGTGTCTGTTTTATTTCCCTGATGACAAGAATCAGCTGGCATTTAGGTTGTCATTATTCGTATTCGTATAATCTGCTTGGTGCTTTTACTCAGTTAAGAATTTTATGAAACATAATTTTTAATGAAAATTGATTGGATCATTGTATTACTATTTGTTATTGGAATTATTATTATTATTTTTTATGTTGTGTGTGTTAATTATGTGTTATTTTAAATTAATTGAACAGCTTAATACAATATTTTTGGTTTAATATACTATTAATTAGAAGACCCTAGAGCCAAGCTGACCCGACATTATACCGAAGATATCCCGGACATCAGCCTGTACGAGATCAGGATGGCCCTAAAACCGCTTAAGAACGACAAGGCGCCGGGGGAGGACGGAATCACGTCAGAGCTTCTGAAAGCGGGTGGATCACCGATACTTAAAGTCCTTCAGAAGCTCTTCAACTCCGTCTTGCTCGAAGGTATTACGCCAAAAACATGGAACAAAAGCGTCGTGGTATTGTTCTTTAAGAAAGGTGACAACACCTTGCTTAAGAACTACAGACCGATCTCGCTTTTGAGCCATGTTTATAAGCTGTTCTCAAGGATCATCGCAAATCGTCTCGATCGCAGGTTTGATGACTTCCAGCGTCCCGAACAAGCCGGGTTTCGAAAAGGCTACAGTACCATAGACCACATTCATACGCTGCGGCAAGTGATACAGAAGACCGAAGAGTATAACTTGCCGCTATGTCTCGCGTTTGTGGACTTTGAGAAAGCCTTCGATTCGATCGAAACATGGGCGGTGCTCGAGTCTCTCCAACGATGCCGAATTGACTATCGGTATATCGAAGTGTTGAAGTCTTTGTATAGAAACGCCACTATGTCAGTCCGAGTACAGGAACAGAGTTCGAAGGATATTCCCTTAAAAAGAGGCGTAAGACAGGGAGACGTTATTTCTCCGAAACTGTTTACGACCGCTTTGGAAGATGCCTTCAAGCTCTTGGAATGGAAAGGACTAGGCATCAACATTAACGGCGAATACATGACTCACCTTCGGTTTGCCGACGATATTGTGGTCATGGCAAAATCGATGGAAGAGCTCAGCACGATGCTCGAAGGCCTCAATCGAGTCTCCCAGCGGGTAGGCCTTAAAATGAACATGGACAAGACGAAGGTTATGTCGAATGTCCATGTGGTGCCTGCCCCAGTTATGGTCGAGAACTCGGCTCTCGAAGTTGTCGACGCGTATGTATACCTAGGACAAACTGTCCAGTTAGGTAGGTCCAACTTTGAGAAAGAGGTCAATCGACGAATCCAACTCGGATGGGCAGCGTTTGGGAAACTACGCAACGTTTTTTCGTCCAAAATTCCTCAGTGCCTTAAGACGAAAGTCTACGATCAATGTGTGTTAGCAGTGATGAAATATGGAACCAAAACGTGGTCATTCACGATTGGCCTCATGAATAAGCTCAGAGTCGCTCAACGAGCTATGGAGAGGGCTATGCTCGGGGTTTCTTTACGCGATCGAATCAGAAATGAGGAGATACGTAGAAGAACTCGGGTCACCGACATAGCCAAACGGATTAGCACGTTGAAGTGGCAATGGGCAGGCCATGTAGCTCGCAGAACAGATGGCCGATGGGGCCGAAAAGTTCTCGAGTGGAGGCCACGGACCGGCATGCGCAGCGTAGGACGTCCACCAACAAGATGGGATGATGACCTGGTGAAGACCGCAGGTCGACGGTGGATGCAGATCGCTTCCAACCGCAACAACTGGAAATCCATGAGGGAGGCCTATATCCAGCAGTGGACGTCCTACGGCTGAAATGATGATGATGACTATTAATTAGATATAAAAGACATTTAAATACGATGTAAATTGTTAATGAATAAATGAAATGAAAAACAGCTGTTAAAGTTAGAACTTTCGTAGTCTTTTCTGAATTAAAATCACTGAATCCTGAGAAGTCGTAGAACAAAAGTTGTTCCTTGGGATAGTCAGAATCACCCTTTTTCGGCTTAGTGCACATGTTATAATACACCCTGTAGAAAAAAAAATACATAGTTGTATTATTGAACCTCGTACGAGTAGGTAAACTTACTAGGCCACTTTCGTCATCTGCGTGCAAAACCTAGTGTAAGCCTTTATAGTTAGTTACTAGATTTTCCTGTACACTGAAGCCCCTAACGCTCTTCCAATTAAAATAAAAGGCCAACAACCTAATACTAACTTTTGTACAAGTAAGACAACATTTAAACCTACAGGTTCGCAATTAGACCTACAATTAAAAACAAAGTGATATAGTCGAGTAAGAGTATGCATACACACAAACCCTTATGTGGTTTTCGATATACCTCTAATATTATTATGTAATATTATATATAAAAAAATATTTAACTATAAAGCAGAAGCTAAGGCACATGATGATGATTTTCAGGCTTTACAAAAAGCTGCGAAGGGCAGCTTTTTATAGGATGGTGTATGGTTATCTGCTACCTTAGTAGTGTTACGAGCTGGGGGTGCGGAATTAAATAATGTAGTCCAATTTTACCAAAATTAACACTTTCATCACAGATCACACCAATAAGAATCACTCAGCAGATTCTCACTAGAACACTTGTTCACTGAACAACACTGATCACACTATAATACTTGTTCACTATTCACTGAACACTATAGCACTTGTACACTAGTCACTGACCACTGAATAGTCACTCGGGTATATCGCACTGTTCACTTCCGTAGCCAATTAAAGACTGTCCCTCGGCAAACACGCTCACGTATTTATATCAATAAAGAAGATTCTAGTCGTCAAAGTATCTATATTCACAGACAATAGAAAAAACAATAGACAAGTAAACAACTTTATTTACAACCCGCACTATTGTTTCAAATCCGGTTTGTCTAGAAACTTCACGTGTTTGTGTTGAAAATAATAGAGAGTGACCTTTGGACTCTTTCGGCCGCTCGCACACCGGTCCTTTCTGGGTCTTTCGCTAACTTACTAGTTTGCGTTTGCGCACGGCGCAACAGTAGCATCTCTCACTCGACTATAGCAATCTGTACACTAAAGCCCCTAACGCTGTTCTAATTAAAATAAGAGGCCAACTACCTAACGGTAACTTTAGTACATGTAAGACAACATTTTACGCCTACAGGTTCGTGCAATTAGGAAGCCATTAAGCAACCCGGTGAGCACCGCAAGTAGCGCACGCAACTACACCGACCTACTTGTTACTAGCTGTTAGCAGGCGACATCACCCGCTTTGATCTAAAATGTTTATTATTTCTCATGTCATCATCTCATATTAGCCGTCAGGCAGCTACTGCTTCAAATAGGCCACCCTATTGGAAGTCCAAGGTCAATGAGGAGATTTCGCTTCCAAAACGGTCACTCATATTAATTAATGCAGGTAACTTAAATCGCCATGGGGTACCGGCAGTAAAATGTTGCCCCGCATCTCCTGCCCATGGATGCAGTAAGGATCCGCTAAGGAATACGTCTGGAAGATGGGCAGCAGCGTCTTTCCGTGTATCATCATCCTGTACAGCGCGCGCCGACCCGCCTGCGAAGCGTGGTGATTATGGCAACAACCCCTTATGATCTGTATTAAGTAATCAATGAGGAAGGCCTTTGTCCAGCAGTGGACGTCCTACGGCTGAAAGAGTGAAAAGGCTATATTTCATCCCCGTATTCCCACGGTAACGGGAACTACGCGGGTGAAACCGCGGGCTACTAGTACACCCATAGTTTAGAACCACGAAGTTGTTAATTTGCGTAATCATTGTAAGTTTTAGCTTGCGTGTATTCACGGAGGTGAACTTAGGGAATAAGCACTGCAGTTTGGGTTACACTTTGCGGCATGACGCGGCAAGTTCTACGTTGTTTTCGACACTGAGGCGTACACTCGGGTCGGGATATTTTTTTTTGTATGTTAATTATGAATTTACAAAGATACTGTTATACATAGAACAAGGTTGAATTTTTAAAGAGGTTTTTAAAGTATTTTAAATCAATCATCTAGATCTACATGAGAGAGGCCTATCTCCAGCAATCGCCGTCCTACGGTTGAGCCATACACAAGCTCTGCGTACTTTAAGGCAAATATACTGTGTGAATTGCCCACCATTATTATTTTATTTTATTTTTAGGAGGCGAAGCCCCCTAATATGCATAGCGCTGTCTGCTTGTCTGTCTGACTGTCTGTCTGTCTGTGCATGAGACGATTACAACCGAACGCGTTGGCCGATTTACATAAAACCTTTATGTTAGCACCGTCTTATTGAGAGAAGGGTACTGATTCAATTTGATTACCATAGGGTCACAGGGACCGGAGTTATTGTTCAAAAGGTCACCAAAAAAATAAAATTCTTCAAATAGCCGAAAACGTCCAAAACCCATAAAAAATGCCAATTTTGACCTGTGGTGACCTTTTGAGGCTTTCGCCCCCTTTTCTGGTACCCTCGTACCAATGCTTGTATTTATAAACAACAAGATGTTCCAGCGAACTTCGTATTGCACCACAATTACTAACTACAACTTCCATACAACTTCTATACTACTGGTCTACCTCTAATAACTACAACTACCACACTACTACTCTACTACAACAACTTACTAAGCCAGAAATATAAACAGTTTAAGTGTAGTCGCAAAATAAAATTTCGGAACGCACCAATAAATATTTGACAACAAAAAATAATTATCACCGTCTAAAATGTAGGAGAAAATGAATTTGCGTTAAAATTATTTAATCTGTCAACTTTTACAAAGTTTAAATAAAAAATATGTTATTCCGGGCCCAGACAAATTCAAGAAAATTTAGATCATTGGATCTTTATCGTTCCAGCCAGAGCGGTCGAGTTACATTGTACCCTACTTTGTTTAATATTTCTCCATAGGTACTAATATTATAAAGAGGTAAACTTTGTGAGTTTGTGACGTTGTGATGTTGTAGGATCTCTGGACCTACTGTACCGATTTTCAAAATTCTTTTTTATTGAAAGCCACAGTAATTGTGATTGTCATAGGCTATAAAATTACCCGAAAAATGAAAATACTTTTTCGTAGGTTTGCTAAGTAAGTCCACGGCAGAATTATCTTAAGTCGGAGAAAAAACGGTTGAATGAAAACGTTTCCTACGAACGCTGCCTTTGCGATAAGAGGTATATGTTTCAGTTCTAAAGAAAAGTTTTAGAGCTTGAGCCTACAAAAAAGTAAGCAACAGCTTATGTCTAACTTTTATATTAAAGTAACAAAACGTAGTTTTTTTTATATTCAATAAATAATTTAAATCTATAGGTGATGGTTTTTGGTCATATTATCGAAAATTATAAATTATTAACAAAATAAGTAAATTTATCTTCTCAAGTGTTTAAAACAAAAGACTTTTCCCCTTTCATCATATCAGCCGTAGGACGTCCTCTGCTGGACAAAGGCCTCCCTCATTGATCTCCAAGTACTGCGGTTGGAAGCCATCTGCATTCACCGCCGACCAGCAGTTCTCACCAAGTCGTCTGCCCATCTTGTAGGTGGACGTCCTACGCTGCGCTTGCCTATCCGTGGCCTCCATTCGAGTACTTAGCAGCCCCATCGGCCATCTGTTCTGCGCGCTATATGGCCTGCCCATTGCCACTTCAACGTGCTAATCCGTTTGGCTATGTCGGTGACCCGAGTTCTTCTACGTATGTATCTCCTCATTTCTGATTCGATCCCGTAGAGAAACCCCGAGCATAGCCCTCTCCATAGCTCGTTGAGCGACTCTGAGCTTATTCATAAGGCCAATAGTGAAGTACCACGTCTCGGTTCCATATGTCATCACTGGTAACACACACTGATTGTAGACTTTCGTCTTAAGGCACTGAGGTATGTTGGACGAAAAGACGTTGCGAAGTTTCCCAAACGCTGCCCATCCGAGTTGGATTCGACGATTGACCTCTTTCTCGAAGTTGGACCTACCTAATTGGACTGTTTGTCCTATAGGTATACGTACGCGTCGACAGCTTCAAGAGCCGAGTTCTCAACCATAACTGGGGCAGGCACGACATGGACATTCGACATGATTTTCGTTATGTCCATGTTCATTTTAAGGCCTACCCGTGTTGGGAGACTCGATTGAGGCCTTCGAGCATCGTGCTGAGCTCTTCCATCGACTTTGCCATGACCACAATATCGTCGGCAAATCGAAGGTTAAGATTGATGCCCTGTCCTTTCCATCCTTGCCAAGCTTGAAGGCATCTTCCAAAGCGATCGTAAACAGTTTCGGAGATTACGTCTCCCTGTCTTACGCCTCTTTTTAAGGGAATTGCCTTCGAGCTCTGTTCTTGTACTCGGACTGACATAGTGGCGTTTGTATACAAACACTTCAACACTTCGATGTACCGATAGTCGATTCGGCATCGTTGGAGAGACTCAAGCACCGCCCATGTTTCGATCGAATCGAAGGCTTTATCATAGTCCACAAACGCAAGACATAGCGGCAAGTTATACTCTTCGGTCTTCTGTATGACTTGCCGCAGCGTATGTATGTGGTCTAGTGGTACTGTAACCTTTTCGCAACCCGGCTTGTTCTGGAGGCTGGAAGTCATCAAACCTGCGTTCGATACGGTTCGCGATGACCCTTGAAAATTTCCTCTTTACTGCATATAATTTGGACAAATGGTTAAAGAGATAATAGGACATAAGTACGGAACCACGACCGCGTCGACTACTGAGTGATATTTCTATTAGACGGTAATTTTCTTAAACGTCAATCTTTTATTTAAGGTTACAGTATCCTGTCAAGATCTCCTTTGCCCTGACGATTAATAAGTCACAGGATCAAACATTCTCTATGGTGGGTACTTACAACCTAATTGTTCGCGGAAGGAAATTCCTTCGGAACCGCACCGTACGAGAACATATTAGCTCTGCGGTATGAGGATATATTACAACGTGTGTTTTCCAAGGCAAAATAGATGTATAAATTATATTTCTTTGCGTCTCTAAACTCCAAACACACAACTCTTACTTGTTCACGCTGATCGTCCGCCAGTGCTGAGCCAGGTTCGATTTGTGATACTTGTTTGGTATAATTTTTGTTTATGTATTTTTCTAACTGGGTAACATAAATATCTATACTATAAACTAATATATAAAGCTGAAGAGTTTGTTTGCTTGAACGCGCTAATCTCAGGAACTACTGGTCCGATATAAAAAAATATTTCAGTGTTAGATAGCCCATTTATCGAGGTAGGCTATAGGATATATAACATCACGCTACGACCTACGAGAGCGGCGCAGTAACCAAAGACCACCATACCTATTTCTGGCGCCATGCAGTTATGTCTGCATTGCTGTGTTCCGGTTTGAAGGGTAAGAGGGCCGGTGAAGTTACGAGCACATGTTGAGACCTTACAACTCTGTCTTAAGGTGACGGGCACAATGCAGTGTCGGTCACGTGCTTAGTGAACGTGATCACCGCGGTATTGCAATTGTAACAGGCTCTTCGTACCACTTAACATCAGGTGGGCCTTCGGCTTGTCTCGTAATTTAGACGTATAAAAAAGATGTATCCTTTCGCGATCACAATTAATTATAATATAATAACATAAACACGGGAATTTATCGCGTAATACCGTTGATTATTCCCGACGTTTCGACTGTATTTCAACAATCGTGGTCCCGGGACTGGAGATTTCATTGGAGTGTCCATCAAGAAGCGATGGTAGTTTTGCAACTACCCTCACTTTGTCTTCAGAACTCGGTAAGGCCGCGTTTACATTGCGGCACACAACACTAACAGTATCTTCACTATGCAATGTTTACTTCACGACGCACACTACACCTACATACCTATCACTGGATTCCAAGATATCGGGAGCCTAAATCCATCTTCACGGTTGAAATTCGGGTGTTTTTTGATTTCGAATAATCAAAGGTAATACGCGATAAATTCCCGTGTTTATATTATTATATTAAAAGATGTATCCTATAAAAAGCATTCGCAGCTTTTTGTAAAGCCTCAAAAGCATCATGTGCCAGAGCCTTAGGCTTCTGCTTATTTGTAATTTCGCGGAGGCCGTGAATCCGGTCGCCGATTACTTGGCTCAGGTATTTCGTTGCTTATCTAAATTGCTCGCGTGCGCCGGTGGGATTAGCTGGCATCGGATCGGCTGAACAAAATCAACTGTTAATGGCTTCAATCATGCGTTATTCGCTTTTCAGTATTTTCTAAGAACTCTTGCTATTGCAATGAATGTATTCGAAACTTATTAGTAATCATCATTCCAGCCTTTAAACGTCCACTACTGAACACAGGCCTCCCTCATGGATCTCCATGAGGGGTAGATGCCATACTCACCACGCTTGGCAGGCGGGTTGGCAAGCGCAGTGCGAGATGTTGATCACGGAAAGACGGTGCTGCCCATCTTCCGGAGGTATCCCTTAGCAGGCTTTTACTGCATCCACGGGTATAAGAGGAGGTGTAACATTCTACTGCCGGCACCCCACGGCTATAATGTCAATTTTTTCCTGTTGTATACAATACATGTTCATACCAATGTTCTACCTGAGGCGACGTTTAGCATTTTAAAATTACAAATATATTGAAGAACTATACACAGAAAACATAATAAGTACCAGCTGTGTAAAAGCAGTCTAAAAGCGCTATGATCCATTTCAGCCTCCATATTTAAATACAATGTAATCACCTCGCACCCACGCTAAGGAGTATATCTTCTAAAATACAAACAAAACAAAGTGAAACGTGAAGCCGGCTATAATATATATATAGGCTATATATATTGTTGCCTGAGAATAAAGAAATTATTATTATTATTATATATTATAATTACCAAGCAGTGGATAGGGTTTATTTATTAGTCCACTGTGTAACATTTTACAAAGTTTACGTGACCAGAGACAAATTCTCATAAAATCAAAGATATGGACGTAAAGGAACAGTTTGGGAATCTTGCTGTAAATCCTAAGTATCAAGGTCGTTAAGCTGGCACAGAATAGTTGATAATATTCGAAGACCCGTATTTATAGGCGTTGTTTTGGCTTAACATTCTGTCCTAACAGGAATAAGGACTTCCTCTTAGGATGTAGAGAGACTAGTCCTACGGAGAATAAAATTAAGTTTAATATCTTTTTTCTGTCACCATCATCGACATTCTTGGGTGGTCCCACGCTGCTGGATATAGCGTCCTCTGTGTGATTGTAAACACAATTTCACAGTTTTCATTATATTCACATAGACAGAAATAGATTATAATAATGAGTCACACAAATCTTGATGCTACTGCTACACCATAGTTATTTATTATTATTTTTTTACTTAGCCTATTTCGTCCCACTGCTGGGAAAAAGCCTCCCCCAAACCCTTCCATTCCATGGTTTTTGCATGGTCCATGCATTTTATTTATTATTTATTTATATTTATTTTCCTACTGCATGGCAAACGCCTCCCTTTCCTTCTTACACATAGTTATGCTAGTTCATTTATTACACATTACAGCATGCTAATTTATTTATTTATTTTAAGTATTTATTACACATTAGATACATGGCAGCAAAATGGGCAGACAACATTGATAAAGTCGCGGGCAAACGTTGGATAGGACTGGCGCAGTAAGCAATAAAAAAATATATACACGGTTTAATCCTAACGGGTTAAAATATCGGAAACATATTCCGAATACGACAAAGATGTTGAAGAAAAATACGTGTGTAGGCTAGGTACTTTTTGTCTCTCTCAGGGTTTGGGCTTGTAGTAAAAGAGTTCGTTGCACGATAAAAGGTAAATATAATGGGTAAACACGGGATAAAATATACAACAATTACAATCTAAAGCAGACTAAAAACACAATAGATCGCGGCGCGCTGATGCGGCCGGTTCGCGGATTTCGGCGTAATGGCGGATCCGCGGGAAGCGTCCGCGCAGGCCACCTAGCCAAGGTTGGCGGAGGTGAGAGAGTAAGAGAACTACCTATCGAACGCGTAAGGTGCGTTCTAACACACGAGTTAGAGGCGCGTTTGTCGCGCTACACGTATTTGAGCGCCCACGCCGAACGCAAGCACGAATGCCGGCGCAGAAAACCGCGAATGCTGCTTCGCCGTAATTAGCAAATCTTTATGCAGCAAGTGTAGATCGTTATGTTGGAGAGCTTCAGCAGCTGCCGCAGCAAGGCCGGAGCCTTGCATCCTCCGTAGCAGCCTTTGCAGCGTCAGCACAACTTGGTAATTTGGGTAGTTAGATACCAAAACTTTCAAACAAATTAAAAAACTATGATTTTTCCGATTTTTGAGAAACGCTAAAACACGTTCAGCGTTTTTCAAAAATCACCCCCTGAGTTGCAAGTTAGGGGATGAAAGTTTGTAAAGTTGGAAAATCATAGTTTTTTACTTGATTTACAAGATTTTTGCTTATGGTTTGGGTTATGGGGAGTACTCCGAAAACGTTCAAAAATAGGTCGGAATGAAAATGAAAAAATATAAACATTTCTGGCATTAATCAATCATGTAAGTCAATCATGGCCGTGCTGGCATTAGGGTGTTGCCCCTCCTCTCTTGCCGCAATGACCGTTTGCAGTGGACAGTCCGCTTACTAATACAATTGTAAGCACTACATCAAAATAACCCATTTCCTATATCGATACATCTTTTATCTATCGCTGCCTATAAATAAGGATATCCAACAAAAACGCCAAAAATACTTACCATGGGAAGTCTCGTAAACCGAAAGACACAATACATTTGGACGGTCGTAAATCGAGAGACGACGATATTAAATATTCGTTAAGACATTCCCTTCAAAGTCGTTTATAAAAATATTGGGCATATTTCAACAAACGTTGAAACTCTGTGCCGGTCACAGTGAAATGAACAATTTGTAGTCGTATCTCCAAATATGCCAGAGCCACCTAAAAATCATGCTTTGGGTAAAAATGGACCTATTTTGGCTTAATTTAGTCTACATTGACTTATAATTAATACTAAATGGACCTATCTCAGCTTAATGTAGTTTACATTAAACTAAAATTGGCTCAGTTTTACCCTCATGCATGCCTAATTATTTATATTAATTGTTTTCTTTCATTTTATTTTGTTACAAATTTATCTTAGTTAAAAAAACCTAATTGAAGAAAAATTCTTATATAGAAACATTAGAACTTTTATAGTTTGTTATTTTGATAGTGTTCAACTCTGGTTATTCTGGGGCTTCATGATGCTGAGTAAAATGTCCAGCATTACTTTTCTTCATTTATGTTTAGAGCAAAGGATTTAAATTGACTGACCGCGTAAGAAACACCATACCATACTGTATATAACACACGTACGCTCTAAGACAAAAATAACGGACGTCAACCACGAATATGCTTAATTGAAATTGGGACTGGGCCAGACACGTGTACCGCATGAGAAATGATCTGTGGCCCAAAATTACCACACAGTTGGTCCCACAAACCGCAAAGAGGTCTCGTGGTCGGCCCAGGCGGAGATGGCGGGACGAACTGGAATTCATTGCACAGATTGGAGGACAGAAGCCCTAGACCGAGATAAGTTGAAGAGGAGAAGATAGGCCTTTTCCCAGCAGTGGGATCCAGCAGGCTGTTTAGATTAGATTAATATTTAACATTCACAATTACATTCACAATTACATTCACTCGCTCGTGTCTGTGTAAATCCAGCCGGATATTAAGTGGCCATAAATTGCGGTGTCTACGGGACGATTCCCGTTTCACTTAACCTTTTTACGTATACGGTTTCAGCGCCTGTTAATGCACGGTAACGTGACGGTACGTGAACCCGTCGATGTGTGGAACCTTCATAACGTGAATGGGAATGTACGTTTCCTCAGATCGTTTTAAGATGTGAGATCATTTTGTTGGGGATGTGTAGTTGCCGGTCGATCTTCCATATTTGAACCCCCGAGACAATTATATATGAGGCATTATTTATTTATATTGTTTTATAAATGGTTTTTAGAATAAAATCCTTGACTGAAAATACTCAAACCGCTACGCCTACGATGTACTACGATGTACGTCTACTACGTTAAGGTGTTTCCACGATTTATAATGGATCTTATCATTAGAACTGGGTTTTATTTTGTTTATTAATATATATTTATCCTTGCCTGGCCGTAACACAGTTTTTTAATTAGCACGGGAGGTATGGTCTTGACAGTTACTGTAAATAGTAATTATTTTTAAGGTTTTAATAAATAAATGATTGATTGATTTATAAGCCTGATGTTTCTTACTGCAGGGCCCAGGCCAGGGAAGGCCTTTGCCCTGCAGTAATAAACATCATCATCATCATCAAGAAACATCATCATTATTTCTTTCCTAAGCAAACATTATAAAGTAAATTAAAGAAAATATAAAAACGTATTTGTTTTTCTAATGAATTCAGTTGTAGACTGTAATTGAGTAAAAATATTGTCGCCCGTTCGCTTAGCTTGAACTTGGCTGGACACACTACCACGTGTCTAGGTCAAAACGGTGAATCAACGACCACGAAGCAGGAAGAGGTATCTCCTTACTACACGTGCCGATCCAGGAGTATACACTCCTGGATCGGCATTAATTAGAAAAACAAATACGTTTTTATATTTTCTTTAATTTACTTTGTAATGTTTGCTTAGGAAAGAAATAATGATGATGTTTCTTGATGATGATGATGATGATGTTTCTTACTGCAGGGCAAAGGCCTCCTTTGGCCTTGGCCCTACAATAAACATCAGGCTTATAAATCATCAAGGCAGTATTGCCTTATTATTATTTAGCCTCCGCTGTCCCACTGCAGTGCAAAGTTCCCTTCTTACACTATATACAAAATGTTCCATTGATAGTATTTCGGGATCGAAGCAGAGTGTTCAGTAAATGGACCCCCCTGCCTGATGACAAACATTTTCTAACTCAACAAGGTCCATTAATCTAAAAACACTCTCAAGCCATGTAACACTGGACTGGACGGTAAAATGCCGCTCGGTTCACGAAAAGACAGAAAAATACAAGACGTTCACAATAATACAAGTATTTATAGAATCTATGCCGTGGGGTGCCTGCAGTAAAATGTTACCCTTCCTTTCATGCCCGCGGATGCAGTAAGAGCCTGCTAAGGGATACCTCTGGAAGATGGACGATGGCAGCGTCTTTCCGTGTATCAACATCCTGTACTGCGCTCGCCAACCCGCCTACAAGCATGATGAGTATGGCAACTACCCCTCATGGAGATCCATGAGGTAGGCCTGTGTTCAGTAGTGGACGTTTTACGGCTGAAATTATGATGATGAAATGATAGAATCTATGCTTTTGGAATCACTACTGAAAATTAATGTACACCTGTCTATACATATGTATATAAAACATAGTCGGGTTATTAACCCACTTGTGCACTCATACATTTTTTTATGGATGATGACATTTTTTGATTGGCTTTATGGAGGGGAATTCAGAAAGATTATTTTGTGACTAATCTAAACTCAAGCTGTTTATATTATTAGCTAATTCAGGTAGTAAGTTGAGTGGTAGTAGTAGAGTAGTTGAAGTAGAGGAGTCGATTCTGAGGCGGTAAGAAGATCGCCGGGAGAGCTAGTAAATAAATAAACCCAAACGCTACTTACAAGTGGAGAAAAGACTAAGATCGCAGAAAAATGGAGAGTCATAAAAAATATTTCAACGAAATTTAAACATAATATCAGCGCAAAAACATCAAATATTTATTTACAAAAAAACCGGTGTTTCGGCGAATAAAATAAAATTGTAGCAAGTAAAATTGTGTTATTTTAACAGTTATTCCATTTCCCTGGATCATCTCTGCCATTTTTGTGAGCGATAATTTGGTCCGTAAAATAATTAAAATACCACGAAGCACATGACCAACGCTGCATCGCATTGCGCCCGTCACCCTGAGACTTAGACTTGTAAGGTCTCACTGTGCCCGTAATTTCACCGGCCCCCTTACCCTTCAAACCGGAACACAGCAATGCAGACATTACTGCTTGGCGGCAGAAATAGGTATGAATGAATGAATGCATGATTATAACTTTATTGTACAACATAAAATAAAAGAAATAACAGTAGAGGATAAGATATTTAACTAAATCCACAATGGGCGGCCTTATCGCTAAAGCGATTTCTTCCAGGCACCCTTTGGATGGACAGGATTGTAAGAACTATATAAGACAGTGGCGTACCAATAAGATACAGATTAAAACAAATAAAATAACAATAAATTAAATGAACTATTCAATACCCAAAAACAATAGAATATTTAAATATAGTTGACGAATACTTAAAGTGAATAAAATAAATATAATACGAAAATAACATGAGCTAAAGTGAATCCAAATAAAATTGATGAACCTTGTGTTTAAAAATAGTAAGGGACTTTGCGTGTCGGATGGAAACCGGGAGTGCGTTCCAGAGCCTTGTGGCCTGTATGGTGAATGAATCACCATAGAACTGAGAAGTGTGAAAAGAAGTTTTAAGCTGGAGAGTGTAAGAGGACCGAAGGGAAAGAGGATTGGAGTCTGGACGAAACTCAAAACGATCTTTGAGATATAACGGAGTAGAGGGAGAGAAAAGGACAGTGTAAAGGAGGTTAAGGATATGAGCATTCCGGCAAAGACGGATAGGATAGTAACCATTTGAGTAAGCTACGGTATTCAGATATATGATTGAATTTACGCAAGCTAAATATATGTATTATGGTAGTACTTCCCCGGATGACTCTTGACAAGTGTACTCAAATAAACGACTACTCAGTGCCGGCTCTAACCCCACTATGCCATTCAGTCTTTATGATCCTCACGTTTCACATTGCTAAACATCGTGACAAATTTATCCTGTGCAAACGTTGGTGATATTTTTCACGCACGCACAACCACGTCGGTAAGGCTTCAGAAATTTATGGCGACACTGTGAAGTTGCGGTGCGCCGGCAGTAGAATGTCCCCCTTCCTCTCATCCCCGTGGATGCAGTAAAAATCTGCTAATGGATATCTCTGGAAGATGGGCAGCAGCGTCTTTCCGTATATCAACATCCCGTACTGCGCTCGCCAACCCGCCTAAGCAAGGCGAGTATGGCAGCAATCACTTCCACGGTCGAGAGAAGAGAGGTAATATTCTACGGCCGGCACCATTCTCGGTAATATCCCTATCAAAGTCCCGTTAATCAGTTTGAAATTACAGCAATAGTGTTATTGCTGTATGCTAGTTATAGTAAGTACACTTGAAATGTTCAAACCCAAGTAATCTGTGCCCAAAGCACTGGATTTGTTTTTTTTTTCATTATTTTATTTACCATTTTCCTTATAACAATATTATACTTAGTATTATTGTATCCGAAAACCACAGAATAGTTTGTGTGGATACTCACACTCGGCTTTAACATTTTGTTTCAGCTATATTCTTATCTTCTCAGTTAGTTTCTTAGCTTAATCTGTTATTTGTGCCCAAAGCACTTGATTAGTATATAGTCCTCCTCATCGATTTCGATGACGGCGACCCATTTCTCAGTTATTTATTTTTATTTCTATTATGAGCCCTGATGTAGCTCTACAGACGAAGCTTGGTTAGTAAAGTATGCCCAAAGCACTGAATGTGTATTATTAAAGTCGAGAATGGAATGAATAACGGCGACGCGGTCGCGACGGCAGCTAAGCCGCGGTTCTATTGCGGGCCTCGGTGGGCACTAACTTAGCGGAGCTTTTATTTTTAGTAAAGCACGCAATAAAGTTAAGGCGCTTTACGCAACACTTTGCCCAAAGCGAATAGTCTATATATATTGTCTTTGCCTTTCACATCTCAGTGGTCCGGTAAAGAAGCTTGGACACTTGATAAATAACCAGACTTGTTGTTATATTTCACAGTTTACTAACCTTCATATTAAATAGCGGGAATGTTCACGTACTTGTTATTGTTAGTGGAGGCACCAACTGTCGACCGAGTTCACCCTGACGAAGACCCTCGATAAGGGTCGAAACAGTAGGTGCCTCCACCAACAATAACAAGTACGTGAACATTCCCGCTATTTAATATGAATGTAATAAGTCTCGAAAGTTACTATAGTTTACTAACTATTAAAAAGCCATTATGAGAGAGGCCTGTGTTTAGTAGTGGACTTTTTAAGGTTGAAATGATGCTAGCAAATCGCGAAAGTTTAACAAAATCTTCATCATTTCGTCACTTAGGTTTCTCTAACATTTCTCCAACCTCTTTCGACAATTGGAAAAACATATTTCCCACGTCCAATATTTGCTCGGTGTAATTGATGGACTCGGAGTGGTCAAGTGACAAATGGCTGACTGTACCGACCCGTGTCACGGCGTGACTCGAATCTAACGCTGACTGTACAGTTTTATTCTGCGGATGTTGGGGATGACTTCGGACGTTAGGGCCAAAAGCGTGTGTGTAGTCGAGTTTATCGTTGTTAGAGTATTTTTTTTCTATTTTTGTAATACCACAGAAAAAAAAATATTTCTTATTATAGATGTTTATCAAATACAACAAACTATTTCTAACTTTTAATTTATAATTAAAATATTTTTCCAATAACATGAATTGGTAAAAATTGTGTTCTTGACACTGAGCACAATTTTTATAATAGTATACCTACTTTATTTGTTTGTTATTTCAATATTTTTTTAACATTCCAAATTCCAATTGCCGTGGGGTGCCGGCAGTAGAATGTTACCCCTCCTCTCATGCCCGTGGATGCAGTAAGAGCCTGCTAAGGGATACCTCCGGAAGATGGGCAGCAGCGTCTTTCCGTGTAACAACATCCCATACTGCGCTCGCCAACCCGCTTCCCAAGCGTGGTGAGTATGGCAACTACCCCTCAAGGATATCCACGAGGGAGGCCTATGTTCAGTAGTGGACGTTTTACGGCTGAAATGATGATGATGATGATGAACATCCAAAAATACATACAATTATTTTCAACATATCAGTATTTACATACTTATTATTAGATACTGAAACTATTATTAGCAATGAAATTATCAGGGGTTTATCTCTGCAAACTTCGGAGATAAGGGGGAAAGCTATTATTTTTAACATTATTGTAAATAACTCGAAAACGATACGATTTAAAGGAAAACTAAAAACTGTTTATTAATGTACAAATGAATACCTTTCATATGACACCCCACATGACCTAGTAAATATAAAAAATTAAAACCCCCCCTTGTCTAAGAAACTATGCAAATGACAGAGTTCGCTATAAATTTTCTAAAAACTTTACATACACTTCTATTAGCTATTAAAGTTTCACGGGTTTATCTCTGCAAACTTCGGAGATCAGGGGGGGAACGGTCGTTTTTTCAACATTTTTGTAAAAAACTCAAAAACTATACGGCTTAAAGGAAAACAAAAAACTGTTAATTGTGCAAATGAATACATTTCATATGATACCCCACACGACCTAGTAACTTCACTTAAAAATTTTGAGATCTATTCCCTATCCGCCCCCCTGCAATCATAATAAGAATATTTTTAAACATTTTCGTATGCTATATTAGTAAAAAAAAGTGTTATCTTTAACTATTCCAAATATCAAGTTGATAGCATCTACTGAACTACTGTTCTCGAGATATCCATTTGTGAAAGACAGACAGACAGAGAGACATAAGGGTTCCTTTTTACCATTTTGGTCCGGAACCCTAAAAATACAGACGAATTGAGAACCTCCTTTCTGAGGCCGTTACAAAATCGCAGTAAAAGTCGTCCACTCTTTACATCTAATATGTATGACTGTCTCAAACGGCAAGCAACGCAAAAGTAGCTTAGAAACTTCCCCGGCAATAGGCAGATTCTAAGATATTACAGCGAGTGCAATAGAGTTTTATTAACAAAGTTAGCGCACGATAGTTTTAAATTGTCGATATTCGGAAACTTGAAACTTTGACTGGACTTGTTGAACGGAGGTAATACGAAGTGATTCTTATTTCCATAAATGAATATAGGTATATCGTTTTAGTGGATCGTGCTTTGAATTTAGGTTAGTAGGAGTGGCGTGAATTATCGATTGGTTAACCTCATTTTGAGGTTTCCTTAGATTTTATAACAAGCAATTTTCAATATGATTAGTTTTTAAAATACGGGATTGTATCGTGTACAGTTTTTAGTACGCGATAAAATTACAAATTTTCAAAATATAATTATTGCTATATAACATTCATGTTACTTACTTACCTATTATTAATCCCACAAATATTATAAAGCCGAAAGTTTGTTTGGATTGAGGTTTGTTACCTCTTCACGCAAAAACTAGGCTACGGATTGAGCTGAAACTTTGCACAAGTATTGATGTTGATCAGGATTAACACATAGGCTACTTTTTATGCACAACACATGCGAAGCTGCGGGTAGAAGTTAGTTTACTACTGGTTATGATAAGAAAGTATTTTTTAAAACAATGAATTTAAGGTTCAAAAGTTTTTTTGCGTTCATGATGTTACTTTGATTTTTATTTATTTTTTAATTTTTTATCATCATCATCATCATTACAGCCGTAAGATATCCACTGCTGGACATAGGCCTCCCTCATTGACTTAGAGATCTATGCCGGATGCAGTAAGAATCTGCCTCCGGAAGATGCTCGCCAACGCGCCTGCCAAGCGTGGCGAGTTTGGCAATAACCCACTCGTGATCTTGGATATCTATTAAGGAGGCCTATGTCCAGCGGTGGACGTTAGGAGCAGTCCAGCGGGTGAGATGATTTCACATGGCACCATCTATTCATAACGTAAGAGAAGCTTGTGTACAGGCTCATGTTTGAATCTGAATCCTTGTTTGTAAGACTATCGAATTTATTTATTTTTATTTATATTATTTTATTTTTATATTATGTTGATAAAAAATGGGGCACCCCATTTTTTGGCAGTAGAATGTCACCCCTCCTCTCCTGCCCGTGGATGCAGTAAGAATCTGAATCTGGAAGATGGGCAGCAGCGTCTTTCGGTGTAAGAACATCCCGAACTGCGCTCACCAACCCGCCTGTCAAGCGTGGTGAGTATGGCAACTACCCCTCATGGAGATCCATGAGGGAGGCCTGTTGTCATCAGTGGACGTTTTATGGCTGAAATGATGATGTACATTGTACAGTCGCGCTCATAGGATACCACTAAGCCTTAGAGGTACCTTATGGTCAGCGCAGACAGAACGGAGCGCAACGGAGAGGATTTTATTGACGCACTTAAAAATAAACTTTAAAATTATTAAATTAAAGTGCAAAACGCCGCGCGGGGATTCCCGCGTATCTTCGAGAACTCGCGAGCATTTTTTGTCAGGTTTAAATAAAGTGCATAAATGCTTGAAGCATTTATGCACTTTATTGTAATAATTTTAAAGTTTATTTTCAAGTGCGTTAATAAAATCCTCTCCGCTGCGCTTCATTCTGTCTGCGTTGAGCCTTAGTGTATCCGTACCTTAGTGGTATCCCTTACATACTATAAGCAGAGCAAGTTGGCGAAATTGGCGCCAACTCGGCCAAACTTGCCAACTTCAAGAGGGTGGTAATATCAGACATATTGATTCGCGTAGTTTGCAAGTGATATATATCTATTTCATAATTAATATTAAAGTTCTGGCAGTGGAATGCCCGTACTCTCTTTCCTGTGGATGCAGTAAGAATCTGCCATGGAATAGCCCCGGAAGATGGGCCGCAGCGTATTTACGTGTATCGACGTCCCGTACTACGCTCGCTAACCCGTCTGTCCAGCGTGGCGAGTATAGCAACTCGCCGCACATGATCGCTACTTGTAGATCCATGAAGGAGGCTTACGTCCTACAGCTGAGATGATGATGATGAAATTCGCTGAGGTTAGATATTCAAGTCTGAATTATATAGTCGTTTTCACGTGTGTTCTGTGATAGCAGAATAGAGCAGGATAGTCTTTTTTAAACTTTCGCGATCACGACACATTAATAACACATATTTAACCGGGTATTTATCGCATTATTTACCTTTATTATTGCCCGACGTTTCGACAGGATTGCACCCATCGTGGTCCCGGGAAGACTGACATGTTAGAGGTAACCGCAGCAAAGCGAAGGCCTCTTTTCAGACTACCCTCACTTGGTCTTCATAAATATAGTAACTTGAGATTAAGGCTGTTTCACACGATCAATGCAATCCTGTCGAAACGTCGGGCAATAATAAAGGTAAATAACGCGATAAATACCCGGTTAAATATGTGTTAATAGAGCAGGATAGTTATTAGAATAAGTGCAAAAGAGACTGATTAGTAATTATTTTTTTCAAAAATCTAAAACCGACTACAAATGATAAAAAACACTGTATGTTCCTTTGAAATTTGAGGGTTTCCTTCGATTTCCCCGGATTCCACCATCAGGTGCTGACTTGGTTCCAATAGGACCACGCCAGAAGTGCACTATGTTGAATAAAATAAGAATTTTGTAAATTGGTCCACAAATTGACGGAGAAATCGGTGAACATCATCATCATCTCGTATTTTAATGTTGAGTTTTATTTGTGTTCTTTGTTTGTTTGTTTGTATGTGTAATTTATTTTTTTTATTTTCTTTGTGGTTATATTGTACTGTGCGTGTGGTTTACCACTTACTTAAATGTTTTTTTCTTCTTCTTCTTCTTCTTCTTCTTCTTCCTCATCATCCACAGCCCGTAGGTACCCACTGCTGGATGTAGGCCTCCCTTTGTGTACGCTACGCCAAAACATTATCGCTCCACTAATTTGTATTTCCCAAACCGGTTTAGTAGCCCCTACGTTACCCGCAAACAAAACATCTACCTACTTAAGATTCGCACCGCGTACCCCCAACTGAAAACAATCGACACCAAACAAATCCGGTAAAATGTACCGAGAACCGGTTACGGCCGGTTGTGTCCGGATTATAGTAACGGCCACTAATTGCTACGTGGCTGGAATCTGGGAGTAGATTAATAGGCGGTGTAACGTGGAGGTTGCTAAGGTGATCGAGCTAATACTCGGCTATAGAGGTTTCATTATAATATGTGTACAAACCCGAAAGGAGGCTCTAAGGAACATTTTTAGTTCTTTCACTTACCAGGATTCGGTGATTTTTATTGTAGAAAAGACCACAACTTAAATTACTGATTATACGATAATAAGCAACCTAAACGACAGCTTATTCTTGACAGGGTCATTATCCTACGCGAAGCGATGCCGGTAGAGCTACAAATAAAAATACCTCAAACCACAGAGGGTATTTTACTATAGTAACTTTCGTGACTTATTACATTCATATTAAATAGTAATAAAGAGCCTTGGCGCGCAGTGCACGACGGGTCGCGGAGGTGGCGGGTCGCGAACCGAGTTCACCCTGACGAAGGCCCTCGATAAGGGTCGAAACAGTTGGTGCCTCCACCAACAATAACAAGTACGTGAACATTCCCGCTATTTAATATGAACACAGAGGGTATGTTTATATGTAATAAAAAATCCAATTATGATCTCAGGATCATGTTCACACCACATAAACTAGTAAAGATGTTAATAAAAATATGTACGAACTCGAACCCAGAAAAACAATACGATTTTTTCTCCTAAACGACTTGTTTTTATGGGCTCAAACCCTCCCCTTTTGGGTTAATACACTTGTAATTACACACCCTGTATTGGGACAGGCACCTAACCTCTGCCGTCCGCCTATCTATAGACTTGCCTGACCTGAGGCCTGAATAGATTGAATCTAACAGTACTACAAAGGTAGGACCCAAAGGGATATCTAGATCTATCAAGATGACTATACGGCAATGGTTAGCAATGTTTAATCCATGATTAGTTGTAAGACGTAATGCCTATTCTATTACATTATCTTAGGCGATGTAGTCGCTCGTTTCAGACTCACCAGGCTTGGCAGGCGGGTTGGCGAGCGCAGTACGGGATACTGATACACGGAAACACGCTGCTGCCCATCTGGAGGTATCCCTAAGCAGACAGCTGCATCCACGGGCATGTGAGGAGGAGTAACATTCTACTGCCGGCACCCCGCGGCAAGGCAAGGCGATGTAGTGCCTAGGACATTTATAGATATGTACATAAAGCCTGACCAGCACCTTGCTACCCTTCCAGTTAAAAGTCACAGCACACATTTCAACCCGGGAAAGGGTCGTGATCGTATCGCCTTTCAGCTCGCCGGCGCCGTCAAATAGGTGTGAACCTAACGTACTCGTACGCGCGTAACTAAAGCGTGTGGACGCGCGTATCTCGCGGCAGGTTGGCAAAAAGCGTAAATCTTGCGATTATCACTGTGAAACGTCAATTCCTTCTAATCTCATCCGTAGGAATTGCTATCCACGTTCACTCCTGGACATGCCTCCCTCGTGGATTTCTAAGATCAGGGGGTTATTGCTACAGAAATATCTTCTCTTTTCTGTGATTGTTGCCATACTCGCTACGCCTGACAGAAGGATTGGCAAGCGCAGTACGGCATATTTTATTATTATTCGTCTTTTAGTTAGAGGAAAGAACGCTTCTGGCCACGTGGTTCGACTGCATGGTTCGATCAATCGGAGTAAGTGAACTTTTTTTTCCAGTTGGTTCGATTTTCGAATCTTGCTAGGCGAACTACTAAACGATAGGACCGCGTAGTTCGATTCCATAGTCGAACCACGATGACCAGTCGAAAGCTAAGCTGCGGGTTTCCTCACGATATTTTCCTTCATCGGTAAAGCACTTGTTATGTACACACATTTTCAAGAATGAGAAATCCATTGGTGTACGGCCAGTGTCGAACCCACGACCTTCGGATTGAAAGTCGGGGAGCACCGCAGGCCCTGCTTAGGTAAGCCTAACTATAGCGACCTTGCAAATGTTTAAATGAGAATCCATATTTTTTTTTCAAATTTAAATTATTTATTTCAATATAATATAATATCGATACAAGCAAATTATATAGATAGGTACTAAATACTATGTGTGTAGGGTAATTATTTAGAGGTGCAAAAACAACAATCTATTTTCCTTTGCAGCCGTGCTAGGTCGAACCTGTGTTACGGTCTGCAAAGTTAGATTATTTTCAAAATCTTATCTTAACCAAATACAGAAACAAACTTACAAGCTATCTACGAACAATATGAATAAATATCGTACGTTGAATGGTTTTGTTGCCAATAAACAGCAAATTCCATTATTTAAGTGTATTTCTGCCTTTCGCCATACAATGCACCCGACTACCAACCAAACAATAACAATTTCAGATAATAAGACTTAAACTACGACTTATGGTTTGGCAATGTTGGCATCGCGGAAAATCACAAGAAAACTGAACTTCAATTTTGAATAGCGGTATGGTGTAAGTGGATATGACTTTTAAGTGTAGATTTTTGTATCACTTATGAGTTTGGTAATACGTAAAATTTAAAGAAAACTGATGGTCTTACCGTGATTCTAATTTCAAATACACACAAGCTTTTTTATCACATAAATTGTGTAAAGACGATTTAAGTTGACATTAATCTTTGATGGAAAATGTTTATTTTATTATTTTAGTACGTTTAAATAAAAGCTTGTTTGTTAAAAAGTTTTGTTTACTTTTAATTTATTTTTTACTTTTTAGTTATTACTGCACAGTTGGTTACTTGTCTGTTCATCTCATGCCCGCCATGTTGGATTTAGAGTGATGTCATATAAGTTTTCGAGTAACTCTTAGCAAGCCCTTTTATTTGATATCCTAGAATAACTAGTCCGCCATCTTGGGTATTCTGCCATATTGGATTTAGAGTGACGTTATTTCATTTTTCGAATTAGTCCGCCACCTTGAGTATACTACCATGTTGGATTTAGAGTGATGTTATTTAATTTTTCGAGTAACTCTCAGCAAGACCTTTCATTTGATACCCATATTGTCAGAGTGCATTAAGAATAACTAGTCCACCATCTTGAGTATACCGTCATGTTGGATTGAGAGTGATGTCATTTAATTTTTCGAGTAACTCTCAGTATGGCCTTTCATTTGATACTCATATTATAGGAGTGCATTAAGAATAACTAGTCCGCCATCTTGGATGTTTCGCCATGTTGGATTCAGAGTGTCGTCATTTCATTTTCGAATTATTCTCAGCAAGCCCTTTCATTTGATACCCATATTGTAGGAGTCCATTAAAATAACAAGTCCGCCATCTTGGGTGTTCCGCCATATTGAATTCAGAGTGACGTCATTTCATTTTTTGCGTTATTCTCAGCAAGCCCTTTCACTTATTACCCATATTATAGGAGTACACTAAAAATAAGTAGTCCGCCATGTTGGGTGTTCCGCCATGTTGGATTTAGAGTGACGTCATTTCATTTTTTGAATTCTTTACAGCAAGTCCTTTCATTTGATACCCATATTATAGGGGTACATTAAAAATAAGTAGTCCGCCATCTTGGGTATTCCGCCATGTTGGATTCAGAGTGACTTCACATAGCTGACCACGCATTGTCATCCAAAGAAAACATGTATACAAAATTTCAGCTCAATTGGTTGAAAATATCTGCTTCAAAATTGAGTTGCAAGATTCCGCGAGCAAACATACATACAGGGCAAGATAAATAAAAGCTTGTAAAAACTGAAACGTCACGGGACGCCAGGCAGATGTAAAACATTTTCACCACAGTCGCCATAGTCCTCATAGTCGCTACAGTCGCTACAGTAGCCCCAGTTGCCATAGTCACCGCAGTCGCTACAGTCGCCAAAATAGCGCAAGATGCCACAGTCGCTCCATTCGCCACAAATGGCGCCCTGACACGGCAAGAAGGCAGCGTGGCAAGCCCCGTAGACGGTGCTGCGGACACCGTCACACATGTGAGGAATTAGCTGGGGATCGAAGTGACTGGAAGAAGTGGAGGGAGGCCTTTGCCCAACAAAAGGATGATTCGGGCATTACATTATTATAATTATAGAGGTACATATAATACTGGACAATGGACATTTCTCACAGCACCAACTAGCACCCTAACCATACTTACTTTGGTAATTAGAGTTTGTGTTATGGATAACATATGGTTGATAGAATACTTAAATGCATTATTTATGTAAATAGGTACATACATAATTAACATACATAGCCGGGACCAATATCTGCTGAAAAAAACTAACATTTGTCCCGTGGCAGCAATCGAACCTACTACTGTGTAGTCGGCTTAGGGTCTAAGCCGACTAACAAAGTTCACCTAGTCAGTTAGTAACGAACAAAGCAGGAGTAAATTGAAAGACAAGAGATATACTAAGATGTACAAAAGTAAGTACAAAATGCGAGACCGCGACTGAGCTCACCTCAAAACCCGACAATATTGTATAACACCCAGCATTCAATGACTGACACAATCGTTTGGGCCCTCCGTAATTTTCCTGCCATGTTTTATCTACGGCGAGAACAATAGCAACTCATTTTGGGGGCACAATGAATTTCATTTCGGACGCAATCCGCCAAAATACGCCCCGCCATTAAAATCCTTTACTCAAAATGGCGTCGCTTTGTTGCGGAATGCGCGGGAAAACTAGCGTTATTATAACCTAGATATTGTCCGTGATAAATACATGCATTAGTGTAGAATCTAGCAAATTATCTGGTACTTCGCACGTGTTTTGTTAGCTCGCCTCCGCCTAATGGCTGGATGCCGTGGACAGGATCGTTCATTCGGGTACTTGACAATTGTACTGAACCGGACTGAAACAATTACAGAGCGTTAAATGCGTTCTTTAATTAGGGTTATTAGAAAAGGTGGATGAAGACTTAAACACGCTAGGAAGAAGGTATTTAGGTAAAGGACAGCTGGCCCAAAACTGGGGTCAAGGTCAATAGAACAAGACAGAGACGGCTTATTACAAAAATCCCCTGCGACCGAAGGGGATTTTAGACTGTACCAAAGCGTCTTTGAAGGAGACTTTACCCAAGCGGGGTTCTTGCAAAATAAAATGAACATAGTACAATTAACAATCAACTTGAAATGTAACTAACCTGGTAGTTGCATATTGCCGTGGGGTGCCAGCAGTAAAATGCTGCCTATCCTCTCTTGCCCGTGGATTCAGTAAGAATAAAAATACCCCCAGAAGATACGCAGCAGCGTCTTTCCGTGTTTTAACGTCCCGTACTGCGCTCGCCAAGCCAAGCTTGGTAAGTATGGCAACTGACACGTCACGGAGATCCATGAGGAAGGCCTGTGTTTAGTAGTGGACGTTTTACGGCTGCGATGATGATGATAATTAATCGCAATTCAAGAAACAGTCCAACACCGCTCGAATTGAAACTTTACAGGGTAATTCCAGGCATTCAGCTGGCAGCCCCAAGCTGGTATCAATATTCCATCACTGGCCCCATAATACTTACCAAACTTTAATTGGTCCGGAAGCCGACATTATAAGCCGTGCAACACCAGCAATTTGGCGGGGTGCCAGCTAATCGCCCGTTTCCGGATTGATTCTTGGCGGGACAAGTGCACTTCCGGTCCAGATCTCGGGTTATGTTGTCCCGGCTAGCGGCGGGGATAGTCCCACATCGGATTTGCGTGAGCGACGGGTGTCAGAGGAGGATGTTTTATGAGATGAGCTGGGTACACACGTTGTGTATTGACAATTTTGTTTGAGAATACTTTGCGACATGTTTCATCATCATCATATCAGCCGTAAAACGTCCACTACTGGACAAAGTCCTCTGCCCATCTTGTAGGTGGACGTCCTACGCTGCGCTTGCCGGTCCGTGGCCTACATTCGAGAAGTTCGCAGTACCATCGGCCATCTGTTCTGCGCGCTATATGGCCTGCCCATTGCCACTTCAACGTGCTAATCCACGCGACTCCAATCCATGCGACATGTTTTCGGATTCTAAATGTTCCAAGCTACCTACTTACGTTAAAAAGCACATCTTCTTATATTCTTCTTCTTATGACTTTTTGTGTTTGGTTTTACCTTATACGAGATAAATACGTCCAAGGGTTTGACGCAACTCTGCCAGTGTCAATTATCATAAGTAATGCTATCGCTTTCAGAGCTTTAAGATTAGTAGAACTTTTTGTGAAGAGTTCATCCGGGGAAGTACTACCACCTAATCTATTTCTGCCGCCGCAGTAATGTCTACATTGCGCATCACCTTGTGTGAATCACTGGTACTTTCACGGCTTAAATACTGCGATATTGTGTATGGTCGCATTCAAAATGCTTGTGCAAGGTTCTGCTTTCATATCCCTCCTCGCACTCATGTGACTCCTTATTTGAACTCGTCCAACATGCTTAAAATGGGTGCGCGTAGGGATCTCCACCTAGCTACCTTATTGTTTGGTGTGATTGCGGGCGGGACTCCTGCGTACTTATATTAGAAACTTATGTGGGCAAAGGGGGGTTCAAGGTACAACAGAAGGCAATATGCTCACGTATTCGTAACACCAGGACACAAGTCGGCTGCATTTCGCAGATCTGTCAGGTTTGCGGCCACGTACTATTGGAAAGTTTTGCTCCCGATTTTTTGCATTTTGTAAACCAAATACCATGAATTAAAACTCAAGTACTACTCGAGACGCAAGGTGCGGTTTTATCGCTGAGAAGTGAGACTCTATTTCAGACAACATAGCGTCAAAAAAAAAACAACCTAGTGATCTGCTACATCTATTCTAGATGACAACTAATTATAATGATTTATGGAAATAGCACTGAAAAGAATAAGGATTAACCAGTTGTCTAGCGCAGATGCAATCCACCCAGCTTAGTCAGTCGTGGAAATGCGAAAAGAAATGCTTTGCGGTTACTCAAGTTCCATTCTCATATCAATTTCAGTTTCACATAAAACGAAATGTTCGTTTTTCAGTCCAGAGCCAGATGTCTGTGAGACCCATAGGGTTTTTGCGACTTAGAGTTGGTCTGAGATTGTAAAGTAAAAATGTATTTATTTGAAAACAAGAAACATTTTTTAGTTTGTAATTTTGTATTTTTTTTAATGTATATTATATTATATTACTATTAAGAAAGTGTCATAATATAACGCAATAGAATAAGCTCTGTAATGTTATAATAATGTATGTATGAGTAATAAATAAATAAATAAGTTTTAGCGTTTTACCACACTTAGGTAGAAAGAACATTTATCTAATCGGTGCTCAACCAATATCACCATATCAACAATTTCAGCGGTACCCGACTTTGGTTCTGTAGCTACATATGTGGTTAAAGCAGGTCCGGCTTTAGGAAGCGTCAAAGATCGATTTGACGGACGTGGGTTCGAATCACACCGGAATCGTAAACTTTTGATAATGTTTTCATTTTCTAAGAAACATTTTGTATAAAAATATATATTATATATATTTTTTATACAAAATTATTATTATTAATAATAATAATAATTTTGTATAAACCATTATTATACATTCTTAATAACCCTTACCTTACGAACAACGTTATTATATTTACTACAATTTTAAATCAACCTTAAGGTTTACTAGCCTCCACACTAGGGTTCACACTAGGCTAGTCTAGTCTAGTAATCTAGTTCCGGAGGGTACTTTGCATAACTTGGAAACTGAATAAGTGTCAATGGAGCGCTTAAGCGCTTTCGCGGTTTTTTGGATTTTTGACAAAGTTGCGTTCGGCGCTCGAGGTCACAGACTTGGATTATTAAATTAGGCATTAACATCATAAACAAGTCTGCAAAAAATCAGAACTACCGGATTTGACGCATACTACCCCATAATATCAGGCGACAAAATTACTGGACTAAAGAACGTTAAATATTATTATTTTTAACCGACCTTCGAAATAAGGAGGAGGTTCCTTAAATCCTTAGGCGAGATAAATTATGTCCCATTTCGTCAGTTAATGGAACAATTAAAAGCTTTTTGAATTTTATAAATCGAATTTGTCGAAATTTAAATAACTGGTCAGTAGTAAGGATTCGCCGGTTCTAGATAAATCTAGAACCGGCGAATCCTTACTCGTTCTCCGGTTCTAGATGAAGCGGTTCTGCGGTCGTCCAGTGGCAGGATCGCCGCCTAAAAAAAAAAAAAAAAAAAAAAAAAAAAGTTTGGTATCAAATTGGGGGTTTTGGCATACGCCCGATCGATTGCACTTGTCCATTTTAACGTATCTTAACTCATTCCAAAGTTACAGAAAACGATTAATAAAACTGATTATCACCTTCAAAACTAATTACTAATAGCACTTCGCCACTTTCATTGTGACTAATTAGTTTACTCGCTTAAACATTACCTTAATTACCTCGGTGATTAGGATGTTACACATAAACAGTAAACATTTTTGATTTTATTCCATATTTTTATTTACCTTAAAACATGTATTAAATAACTTAGACAGAAATATATCGTTTTTCAGCTTACTGCTACCAAATAATTTTACAAAATCCATCATACTATTCCCGTTATACTTGTAATATAAATATGTTAGACAATACTCTCCACAAACTGAAGTCAAATCATGCTGTAGCCTGTACCTATTGAAATCCCACTGTCTTGTGGTTCGATTCAAGAAACTTCTATGATTCCCCGTAGGTGGTCGTCCATAAGAATCAAAATACTGGCCAACTCCATTTCTCTCTATGTGAATGGCTATCTAATGAGAGCCTGGTTCACTATCGGGGTCCAAATTACTTATTATGCATGTTGGAGTGTTAATTTGTAAAGGTAACCTGTTTGCTGCATAAACATGTTTTTGTAACGTAGGATGTATGAAATGCAAATATTTTTGAATTTCAATTGTGTTCATCATACAGTTGTGACACATTCAATTTTCAAACCAAGAATGTAAATCTTGGTAGGCTGAACTTCTTTATAAAGTATGGAAGGAAATAAAAGGATTGGAATATGTTTTGATGTTTTTTATTTCGTATTTATAACTAGGTTTATACATTGATAGTGGTGAAAGACTGGTTATAAAGATATGCAAGGAATGTGTACTCAAGCAATCACATTTGAACTTTGCTTTGTAATCACATTAGGAGTAATTAGGTACTAATGATCTTGATATCGTTGAAATACTTGGTATATAAGTCACGCATTTCTTCAAATGTTCATATTATTGCTAGTGCATTGTGAATCATCAGATTATATTTAGTGAATTGTGTTGTGTGTTAAAAGTGATCTACAGAAAACAATGGAGGTAAGTTATTCTCTATGTATTTAAACTGTATGTTAAAAAAATAAATCATAGTTATGGTTTCAAAAGCTTTAATTTTTATAACTTTGATTTTGCAGAACTCATTCAATCTGACTGAAGAAAACACATTCAAACAGTACTATTACACTTGTTCAGATGATGATGATGATGCTACACAGGAGTTGAAAATTGCAAAAGATTGGCCATTACAGAATTTGATAAAAAGAAAATCATCAGAAAGCTTGGACACACTCTTTGATATCACAAAATCAAAGAAGAAAAAGTTATCATCAACAGTTTCTCATGCCCACCGGGATGGCGGGAATGTGTTTATATCTACCAATGAGGACGATGGTCCCAACTCTAATTTTATGATTAAAATTGAGGTTTACGACATGCAAAAGATTAGGAAAGTGGCTTCAAATGAACAATGGAAGCATGCAAATTATAGACTTAAATATTTTACTACTGAAACCAATCAAAATTATGAAAGTGTAAAAAAATTAATGTTTAATGTCACTAAAGAAATCGCTGCAGCTCCAAAATGTAAAAAATATCATTTTAAAAATTAATAGGTAGATAATAATTTAAATCTTTTTCATTTTTATGATATAATTTTATTTAAAACTTACTTTATGTTATATTTGCTTCCAAGTAATCAACAAATTTTTAGTTGTAGATAAGGTACTCATTACTTATTTACTTGAAACAATGATCCCTCATAAAGTAATCACTTGGGGTACTTATTAAAGTTTACATGTTTGTCATATAAATAGTACACACAGACATATTGGTAGCATCAGTTGAATTTAAAATCTATAACTGTGAAGTATCTCTGATTATTATATCTTGAAGAAAATGGCGAATGTGAACTGTGTTAGTGTCTTTTTCAATACTGATTCTAAAATTGAAGAAGAGTTATGTGAAAAACTAGATACTTGTATGGCGTTTGAAGATGAATACGATGAGGAACTATACAATATTTGCGCCGTTGTTGAGGAAAATATAATGTAAGTAATATCCATAACTATACCAACGCTTTTATAATTTTTTGATTTAAAACCAGGATTGTGTCTTATAACGTTTTTTCATTGTTGTAGACAACAAGATGGAGGAGCTCTAAAGAGAGTGCATAACACTGAAAATGATGACATCATTGTAAAACGAGCACGATATGAAGTTGGATCATCTACTAATGCAGCAGGATCTAGCAGTGTAAACGGTGAATCAACAACTGAATCTATCAACGACAATGGAGGTGATGCTGTTATGGTGACATGTAGCACATGTCATGTTTTAGTTAAAAAAAGGTATTTAGCAAATCATTTGAAAAGTAATCTCCATAAAAATAAACTTAAAAAAGTTCACAACTCTTTAAAAAATGTATCTGTCATTGAATCAGCTTTTGGTCAAAGAATAATTTCTTATAAGATTCATAGTAAAAATGAAATAACTACAAAAAACGTTGTAACACCAGAATTATTTTTGAATTCCATAAAAGAAGACATTTTGTTATTAATTGAAGAATCGATTCAACAGCATACTATATTTAAAGTTAACTTTGTTTTGCACGCAGATTTCATTCAACAAACTAAAGAAGATTCATTTCAAACATTTGATTTTCAAACGTATAATTACATAGTTTTTCGGGGGGATGATCTGGATATATTGTTTTCATCTTTGTGTGACACTATGGCATGTAAAATCAGTTCTTTTGAAAAAAAAGACAGTGGTTGGAGTCTTAAAGAAATAAGAGCAATTGATATGAATGTAAATAAATTTAATCCGCTACGTGGTACTTCATACATTGAGTTGCCAAAGGATATTAGAACAAAAAAAGCTGTAGTTAACGTTAAAAATGCTGATAACTTATGTTTTAAGTGGGCATTGCTTTCTGCTTTGTACCCGGTAAACGAAAATGTGAATCAAGTATCATCGTACACTAAGAATTCTAATAAATTAAAATTTGACGGAGTACCTTTTCCTGTAAAGTTATCTGATATACCAAAAGTTGAAAAACTAAACAGTATTAGCATCAACGTGTTTGGTTTAGAGTTTAAAAAAGAAAAAAAGTGTAATAATGTAGTCGGACCATTATTTTTAACAAAATCTCGCAAAGACGTTCACGTTAATTTATTACTCATTTCAAACGGGTCAAACAATCATTATTGTTACATTAAAAACATGTCGCGCCTTGTAAGTAAACAAATTTCTAATCATGACCACGCAGTTCATATTTGTGATGGATGTTTACTACACTTTCCTACAAAACAAGGGTTAATTGATCATCAACAGCATGACTGTGCTCACATTGCAACAGAATTACCAAATAGTTGCAAAACGTCAAAGGATTGGTATGGTCTACCAACATCTAATGATAAATTGAAGTTTGATAAATACAATAAGAAGTTAAAAATACCGTTTGTTATATATGCTGATTTTAAAGCTTTTCTAAAACCGATTAAATCATGTTGTAACAATCCATCAAAACCATATACAAGCAATACTCACGAACACGAGCCATATAGCTTTGGTTACTATATCAAATGTTCATATGATGATACCTTATCAAAATATGAGACTTATAGTGGAAAAAATTGCGCGCAAGAATTTATGAATCGTTTACATGAAGATTTAAAAAAAATATGTAGGAAAATCAGTTTTCAAGTTTCTCCTAAGCCACTGACGGTTAAAGAGGAGAATGATATTTTAAATGCGACAGTATGTCATATTTGTGAAAGTCATTTAGATGGTGAGAATACTATCGATTATGATTGGCAAACTGGTCGCTTTAGAGGAATTGCACATCAAGTATGCGCAACAAAGTTTCGGTCACCACGTCATATTCCAGTTTTCTTTCATAACCTAAGCAATTATGACGCTCATTTCATTGTTCACGCCTTAAATTTTGTTGAAGGTAAAATTGATGTTATCCCTCAAACCAAAGAAAAATATATTTCATTTTCAAAAACTATCAATGTAAATAATCAAAAAATTAGCTTGAGATTTGTAGATTCTTTAAAATTTTTACCATGTAGTCTCGATCAACTAGCAAAAAACTTATGCAATGAGCAATTTAAGACTTTAAAACAGAACTTTCCGAACAATGAAGATTTTAAACGTCTTCGAAAGAAAGGTATATACCCATATGAATTTATGTCATCTGAAGACAGCTTGAGAAAAACAACACTCCCTACCCAAGATCAGTTTTATAGCTCACTATCCGATTCTCATGTATCAGATGATGATTACAATCATGCCAAAGATATTTGGCAGCACTTTTGCTGTTGCACTATGCTAGATTATTCTAATCTATATCTCAAAACTGATGTTTTATTGTTAACAGATGTTTTTGAGAGCTTTAGAACTTTATGTTTAAAAACATATGGTTTGGATCCAGCTCATTACTATACAGCACCTGGGCTAAGTTGGGATGCTATGTTAAAGTACACTAAAATAGAGTTAGAGCTATTAACTGATTATGAAATGGTTGCTTTTATTAAGGCTGGTATACGGAGAGGTGTATCTCAGTGCAGTAATCGCCATGCAAAAGCTAATAATGAGTTCATGGAAGATTATGATAAAGGTAAGTTGAAATCATACTTAACCTATTTTGATGCGAATAATCTTTACGGTTGGGCTATGTCTCAATATCTCCCAGTTGGTGGTTTTGAATGGGTAAATGTTGACACAAACTTCGATGTATCTGAAAATGCAGAATACGGTTTCATTTTAGAAGTAGATTTAGAGTACCCTGACGAGCTTCATGATTTGCATTCAGATTTGCCTTTGTGCCCTGAAAACATTAAAATTGGAAATTCCAAAGATACAAAATTAGTTCCAAACCTGAATAATAAAACAAAATATAAAATCCACTATAGAAATTTGAAACAGTGCATTGAAATGGGTATGAAATTAACAAAAGTTCATAGGATTTTGAAATTCAAACAACATCCTTGGTTAAGACGTTACATAGATTTAAACACAATTTTACGAACATCTGCTAAATCTGATTTTGAAAAAGATTTTTACAAATTAATGAATAATTCTGTATTTGGAAAGACGATGGAAAATATTGAAAAGAGGGTAAACGTTAAACTGTTAACACACTGGGAAAATAGAGGTAAAGTTCTTGGTGCGCAGGATCTAGTAGCGAAACCTGAATTTCATAGTTTAGCCATATTTGGAGAGAATTTAGTTGCAATTCAGTTAAGAAAAATTAAATTGCTTCACAACAAACCCATTTACTTAGGTTTTTGCATCTTGGATATTTCAAAGACTTTGATGTATGACTTTCACTATAACTTTATGCTTAAGAAGTTTAACAATAGCATTAAATTACTTTACACTGATACTGACAGTTTAATATATCATGTATTCACAAATAATTTGTATGAAGATCTTAAACCAGATCTCTCTTCAAAGTTTGACACATCTGATTACCCAGATGACAACATATTTGGTTATCCAAAAATAAACAAAAAGAAGTTAGGTTTTTTTAAAGATGAAAACAATGGTAAAATATTTCGGGAATTTGTTGGATTAAGATCTAAAATGTATGCGTTAGATGTTGAAAGTAAATTGATTTCAAAAGCAAAAGGTGTAAAAAAATGTGTTACAAAAAATATGAAAATAGAGAATTATAAAACATGTCTATTTGATAAAAATATTCAATATGGTACCATGTCTCTGTTCAAATCACTTAAACATAAGATATTTACTCAGCAAGTAAACAAAATATGTTTATCTTATAATGATAGCAAGAGATTTATTTTACCAAATAATGTTGGCACATTAGCTTGGGGCCATTATAAATTACGATAAGATATCTAATGTATTTTAGACATTAAGTTTAAACTAATAATTTAAGGAATAAATTTGAATATAGTATAATTTGTAATATTGTTTAGTAAGTATTAATAAGTAAGAAGATATTACTGTAAATAGTACCTATAATCTTTGTGATGTTATCATGTAAACTTAAGAACTAGATTAGTTATTTTTGTATACCACTTATTAATGAAATATAAATTTGTAAAATCGTTTAGTAAGTATTAGTAACTAATAAGATATTACTGTAAAAAGTACCTACCTATATTTTTTGTGATGTTGTCATGTAAACTTAAGAACTAGATTAGTTAGTTTTGTATACCTTATTAATGAAATATAAATAATTGATATTTGCATATTTGTCTCATTATTTTCATAAACCTCACACAGTTAACATATAATATTAAAAATGTTTCATTTTATTCATCCATTCACAGCAATAGTGGCAGGTCCAAGTGGGTGTGGAAAATCTAAATTCGTAACAAATTTTGTAAAGTATGCAAAAGAAATTTGTAGCACTGAATTTATTCAAATTACTTGGTGTTTTGATGAAATGCAACCGCTGTATAACCTCAAAAATATAAACTATTGCCAAGGAATACCAGATCTCAGTATGTTTGATGGAAAGGATGCTCAACTAGTAATCATTGATGATCTCATGAGAGAATCCGATGGACGCATTGTTGATATATTTACAAAAGGTAGTCATCATAGAAACTTAAGTGTCTTTTATATAACACAAAACTTATTTCATCAAGGTAAAGGTCAGAGGGATATATCTTTGAACTCTGGTTATATCATCTATTTTAAAAATCCTCGTGATAAAACTCAAATTAGATATTTAGCACGACAAGTATCACCAGAAAATACAAAGTTTATGGAAGATTCATACAAGGATGCAACTAAGGACGCTCACGGATATTTGATGATAGATTTAAAACAAGACACAAGTGATATTTGTCGTTTTAAAACTAAAATATTTCCTTCAGATAGATATTGCACTGTTTATGTTCCAACGAAACTTTATAAATATGCGAAGAATCATCAAATTTCTGTCATTCATAAATAATGTATCAAAGCCTAAAGACGCATAAAGATTTACTTAGTGCTTTGCATACACTTAAACCAAAATATCAGAAAGCGCTTCTAAAATCATGTAATGAAAAAGAAATTAATTGCATTTGTGAATGCATTCATAACATTTTACAGGGTAAAGTACCTCTTGAAGAAAAGGTAAAGAAAAAGTTAAAGAAATATAAAGGTTTACTTCGAAAACTAGTGCGAAAAAGTACTAATCAAGTTCGCAAACGTTTGATAGTTCAAACCGGAGGATCTTTTTTACCTCTTATATTGGGGTCAATTTTGAGTGGATTAGTTGGCTCTATTGTTTAAAAATATGGAACACGCTAAAAAAATGTTATTAATTGATCCAAGTGTTATTGAAAAAATGAACCAACATGATTCTGTTGATAACCCTATATCAAGGTTAGACACTGAAATGAAAAACATTTTAAAAAGTGATATGGAAGATAGACAAAAATGGATATCATATTTACAAATTTTGCAAAGATACTTACATTTTTCGGAAGAAAGACGCCAACCTCTGGAAATTCCCATAGTTTCAAATATTCCACGAGTAGAAAGAGGGGGTCAAGTATCAGATGATGGTATGATGGATAGTAAAAACAAAAATTTTGATGTCAAAGAAGTAGTTGCCGATCAGACATCAAACGAAGAAGAGGAACAGGGGGAAAGTTTTGGCTTAAGTAGAAAATCGATTTACTCTCCTAAACATATACTCAGCTTGATACCTAAAACATATTTAAGGAAGGGTGAGAGATTATTGTATTTGCTATCTTCAAATAAAAACAAAATTCATTGGGGTGATGACGGTACAATCACTGTAGACAATGAAACAATTCCTGGAAGTAATATTGTTGACTTAGTAAATGATTCTTTGAGACCACTCAAAAGAAATGATCCAATAGGATGGGAAAAATTCATGCAAGCATTGAAAGATATTAAAATACCACTTATATACATTGGAAATCCAAAAAGACTCCATTATATGAATCAGCTTCAGGTAAACGAATTTAAAGAATTCACACCACACAAGGAAGAGGAGAAGGAAGTGTTTTCAACACCAGTTGCTAGAAGAGTCAAACAGAAGATAGATTGGGAAAAATGGAGTCCTTATTAGAAATAAACAATATCTACTATAACCCGTCACACCCTGCTGGGTATGCTAGTATTGATAAACTAGCTAGAGCTATGAAAGGTAAAATGAATAGAGAAGATGTTAAAAGATGGTTACAATCACAAGAAACCTATACACTACATAAAACGGTTCACAGAAACTTTCCACGAAACAAGTATATCTTATCTAATCTTAATGAACTTTGGCAGGCTGACTTAAGTGATATGAGAACTTATTCAAAATATAATAATGGTTATAATTACATTCTTTGTGTTATTGATGTGTTTACCAAATATGCATATGCTCGACCTATGAAAAGTAAAAATTCAGAAACTATTAAAGCATGTTTTGAAAGCATTTTTAATGAGAGTAAAACAACACCAACTCATATACAATCAGACAAAGGAACTGAGTTTGTATCAAAAGATGTTCAAAGATTCTTCAAATTAAAAAATGTTAATTACTATACAACAAATAACCCCGATATCAAAGCTAGCATTGTTGAAAGATTTCAAAGAACACTCAAGATGAGAATGTGGCGTTATTTCACTCATAAAAATACGTTTAAATACATTGATATTTTACAAGACTTATTATATGCATATAACCATAGCTATCATTCAAGTATTAAGATGTGTCCATGTGATGTAAATACAAATAATATAATGACTGTATGGAATAACTTATATGATAGAAAAAAAGTTCAAAGTTTTACAAGTACAGCTTTACCAAAACTTCGCATTGGAGACTATGTAAGAATAACGAAGTATAAGCATATATTTCAGAAAGGTTATGAATCCAACTGGAGCGATGAAATATTTATGATAACTTCAATAACAGAACGATCTCCATTTGTTGTGTACACCTTAGAAGATTTAAAACAAGAAGCTATAGTTGGAACGTTTTATGAAAAGGAATTACAAAAAGTAATATATGACCCCACCACGCAGTATAAAATAGATAAAATAATTAGTTCACGCTATTCTGGTAGCAGAAAGCAGGTGTTAGTGAAGTGGAAAGGTTATCCAGATAAATTTAACAGTTGGATTTACGTTTCTGAGTTGAAAACAATATGATGACAAAAAGTTTTTATTTAACATTACTTAGTAATAGTTCCATGGAATATTTTCCAGATAATATGACCACACGATTTTCAACAAAATTACCAAAATCTATAAAACTTGAGGGAGAATGGTCAGTTGGAGTTGTTGAATTTCAATATCCTTGTACGATGTATACTGTACAAGACCATGAAAATGTAATTTATATATCAAAAGTAAAGTTGATGCCAAACGAAGAAAAACCTTCATTGGTGTATTATAAAACACATATTCCAGCAACAAATTATGATAATATTAATCATATATTAACAGCGATAAATAATATAAAGGAGAAAATTAAATTTCGATATGATGAAATATCAAAGTTTGTGTCTGTCTCTGTTATGGATGAATCTATTAAATCGTTGACACTATCACAGAAGTTAGGTTTACAACTAGGCTTTGAACCGAACAGAAATCTTGTGGGTAATGGTTTAGGTAAATGTCCTGCAAATTTACATTTAGGGTTACCATATCAATTATTTGTTTACTGTGATATTATTGAATCTCAGATAGTAGGAGATGTTATGACACCTTTATTGAGAATTATACCGTTGGATCCTGCAAAGTATATTTATGGAGCAAATAAAATGCATGTTTTCTCACCTCCTCACTACTTACCTGTTATGCGTAGAGAGTTTGATACCATTGATGTAGATATAAGATCGAGCACAGGTCAAAAAATCCCATTCCAGTTTGGGACAGTATGTGTTAAGCTACATTTCAGAAAAATATAATGTATCCTCGCGATAATATAACTTGTCCCTATGAACATTATTACTCACATCAAGCTGGTTCTGGGATTGGGGTGATTTATAAAGGAGCACCCTACCAGCGTGGTCATGGCATCGGTAGTTTTTTAGGTGGGCTGTTTAGATCTGTTCTACCATTACTTTCTAGTGGAGCTAGAGTTATAGGCAAAGAGGCTTTAAACGCTGGTGTTGGTCTACTATCAGATATGGTAAGCGCTCGTCCCATGGAGGATTCAATAAGATCTCGACTTAAAGAAGCAAGTTCAAACCTGAAAAGAAAAGCAGATAATAAAATAGATAGATTAAATATGTCTGGCTCTGGATATAAAAGAAAAAGGAAACAGTTATCTTCACGCAGTCTACTACCAGATGTCAAAGTGAAAGCTACTAAAAAATCAAGAGCTGACAATTTGAAAGATATATTTACATAAAATTAAATAAAAATGTCGTTTTTACATAGTCATTCTTGTGAGTGTATAAAATCAGAGTTGGATTTATTCGCTTTACCATCTACGCAAACCAGCATAGAAAGTGGATTATGGATACACTACAAACCCATTTCATCTCTTGCTGACGATGGTCCCATAGAGTTTCAAGTATCGGGGACAGGGGATGACTATATGGATTTATCCCACACATTGTTACATATAAAAGCCAAAATATCCAATCAAGACTCAACAAATATATTAGCATCAACCACTGTAGCCCCTGTTAATAATTGGCTTCATTCGCTCTTCAGTCAACTAGATGTTTATTTAAATCAAAAGCTTGTATCACCTCCAAACAATACATATGCCTATCGTGCTTACATAGAAACTTTGTTAAACTATGCCCCTGCAGCAAAAGATTCTCACTTGACTTGTGCACTTTGGTATCAAGATACAGCTGGAAAAATGAACTCAACCGATGAAAAAAATGAGGGGTTTATTCAAAGACAACAGCTAACATGTGATAGTAAAGAAATAGAAATGATTGGTCATCTTCATGGTGATATATTTAACCAAGAAAAGTTTTTAATTAACGGTGTTGAAATGATGGTTAAATTAGTTCGCTCTAGAGATACATTTAATCTTATGGCTTCTTCAGCAGATTTAAAATTTAAGGTATGCATTACAGATGCGACTCTTATTGTTCGTAGAGCACGAATCAATCCAACTGTATTACTAGCTCATCAAAAAGTGTTAGCCTCAACAACTGCTAAATATCCTATTACTCGAGCAGAAGTCAAAGTGTTAACCATTCCTTCAGGTATTCAGGGCAAAACTCTCGATAATATTTTTCTAGGACAAGTCCCTAAAAGATGTATTATTGGATTTGTAAACAATGCAGCATTTAATGGGAGTTTGACTAAAAACCCATTTAATTTTGAAAACTTTGATTTGAATACATTTTGTTTATACATTGATGGTCATCAAATACCTTCAAAAGCTTTGCAAACATCGTTTGAGAGTAATATTTTTACTGCAGCCTATCACACACTTTTTTCGGGGACAGGAATACATTTTCTCAATGAAGGTAATGGGATATCTAGGGAACAATATGCGAAAGGATACTGTTTGTTAGCCTTTGATCTAACAGCAGATCTCAGTTCCAATTCAAATACCCATTGGAACCTTATAAAACATGGTAGTGTTAGGTTGGAAGTTCGATTTGAATCTGCACTTACTCAGACAATTAACTGTATTGTTTATGCAGAATTTGATAATGTTATTGAAATAGATATGAACCGTAATGTAACCGTAGATTATAGTAGTTAAGTTCACATTGTATAAACCTAGTTATAAATACGAAATAAAAAACATCAAAACATATTCCAATCCTTTTATTTCCTTCCATACTTTATAAAGAAGTTCAGCCTACCAAGATTTACATTCTTGGTTTGAAAATTGAATGTGTCACAACTGTATGATGAACACAATTGAAATTCAAAAATATTTGCATTTCATACATCCTACGTTACAAAAACATGTTTATGCAGCAAACAGGTTACCTTTACAAATTAACACTCCAACATGCATAATAAGTAATTTGGACCCCGATAGTGAACCAGGCTCTCATTGGATAGCCATTCACATAGAGAGAAATGGAGTTGGCCAGTATTTTGATTCTTATGGACGACCACCTACGGGGAATCATAGAAGTTTCTTGAATCGAACCACAAGACAGTGGGATTTCAATAGGTACAGGCTACAGCATGATTTGACTTCAGTTTGTGGAGAGTATTGTCTAACATATTTATATTACAAGTATAACGGGAATAGTATGATGGATTTTGTAAAATTATTTGGTAGCAGTAAGCTGAAAAACGATATATTTCTGTCTAAGTTATTTAATACATGTTTTAAGGTAAATAAAAATATGGAATAAAATCAAAAATGTTTACTGTTTATGTGTAACATCCTAATCACCGAGGTAATTAAGGTAATGTTTAAGCGAGTAAACTAATTAGTCACAATGAAAGTGGCGAAGTGCTATTAGTAATTAGTTTTGAAGGTGATAATCAGTTTTATTAATCGTTTTCTGTAACTTTGGAATGAGTTAAGATACGTTAAAATGGACAAGTGCAATCGATCGGGCGTATGCCAAAACCCCCAATTTGATACCAAACTTTTTTTTTTTTTTTTTTTTTAGGCGGCGATCCTGCCACTGGACGACCGCAGAACCGCTTCATCTAGAACCGGAGAACGAGTAAGGATTCGCCGGTTCTAGATTTATCTAGAACCGGCGAATCCTTACTACTCTGGTCAGATGAAGCTCAGGGTCGTAATGTCTGGTTTCAACTGGATTGCATCATCCGTCATCTTGGAAAATTTCATCTTCAAAAGTATTTATTATATAAATTATTTGAATTCAAACGTACATCTCTATTTCTGCCCTGCCCCGGGTCAATACGGGCAAGTCGATGAATAAAAATAATCTTAGAATTGAGAATCCTTTTCAGTGGGAATTGAATATCTTTGGACCTAATCTTCGATGAAAAGAACTGGTTTGCAGGGAATGGGATGTTTTGGTTGAAAAATGATTCCCATTTTTACAAGCTTATTTAACTTATTATGTTTGTAAATTGTTTGTGTAGTACGCTTGGAATAATGTTATAATACTATTGCATACATACTTAGCCGTGGGGTGCCGGCAGTAGAATGTTACCCCTCCTCTCATGCCCGTGGATGCAGTAAGAGCCTGCTAAGGGATACCTCCGGAAGATGGGCAGCAGCGTCTTTCCGTGTATCAACATCCCGTACTACGCCAACCCGCCTGCCAAGCGTGGTGAGTATGGCAACTACCCCTCATGGAGATCCATGAGAGAGGCCAGTTCAGTAGTGGACTTTTTACAACTGGAATGATGATGATGATATTTGGTTAATTGGAGAAATTGTCTTATAACCGAAGCTTTTATCAAACAAAATCATTGCAAAAATTGTTACGAAAATACACATGTAGCAACGACGTTAAAGCAATTTTACTATTCGTACGAAAGAGATTCTAAAACCGCCAAAAAAGTATAAAATAACACAAGAAACCTTTTTGAATCCTTAGCAAATCCTTCTTTACAGATAATTTAATCTACGACCTTTCCAAACAATGCATGACCCACATGTCTTCGTGACGTATGACGGTATACGTCAAAAATCCCGCCTGTTTTGTCCGGGCATTTTTGTGAAACGTTGATCCCACAAATAACAGAAATATGTAATATTTACGGTATACTTTGTCACCTTCAAATAGCAATAGTAGTATTTTACCATCGCCAAGTCTGAAGCAGTTGGATTTATTTACGGTACATTTCATCGTAATTGTTTTTTGGTCTTTTGTACCTACGTTTGTTGTATTCTAACATATGACTCTTTTTGTTCTTGTACTTAATTTACACATATTCAGTGTACGTAGTATGTATGTATGTCTACAAACTATTGCTTTTTTTCTCTGTTTTACTATTCAATGTGTATCGTTGTAAGATTTTTCTTTTATATAGATTCTAACTTCTTGGGGTGTATACCTACACTGTAATGTTTTATACTGCTGTTGGGTGCCGGCAGCAGAATGTTACCCCTCCTCTCATGCCCATGGATGCAGTAAGAGCCTGCTAAGGGATACCGGAAGATGGGCAGCAGCGTCTTTCCGTGTATCAACATCCTATACTGCGCTCACCAACCCGCCTGCCAAGCGTGGTGAGTATGGCAACTACCCCTCATGAAGATCCATGAGGGAGGCCTGTGTTCAGTAGTGGACGTTTTACGGCTGAACTGATTTTTTTATATCTACTATGCAATAAATAAATAATAATAATATAATACTGTCCACTTCCACTGCTGGGCATAGGCCTCCTTCATGGAACTCCAAGATCAGGATGGGGTTGTTGCCATATTCGCCACACTTGGCAAGTGGGTTAGTAAGTGCAGTAGAGGATGTTGACACACGTAAAGACCCTGCTGCCCATCATTCGGAGTTATCCCTTGGCAGATTCTTACTGCATCCATGGGTGAGATGAGACAACATTCTAATGCAAGTATAATTGCTTCAAGATTCCTGTCTCTCAAAGATACTGAATTTTACAGATTCCAACTACAGATTCCCAACTCTACAGATTCGTAATGCTACCACACCTCAGCAAGCAGCCTGGCTCTTTGAGATGGTGAAATAGATAGGAGCTAGCAAGAGACGGCATCTATGGCATGTTGGTACCTGCTGCCGGTGGTCCTAGCCGTTGTGATGTTCCTACTGGTCGGGACGGTCTTCGAGAGGAGGATCGAGGCGGCTTGGCATCAATACCGTACGTACGTCGTATCAATAAAATCAAATTTTATTAACTTCCTACTCCTACGTCTTCAAATATTTCATTAATTTAAAAATAAACCGGACAAGTGCGAGCTGGACTCGCCCTCCGAGGGTTCTGTAGGTACGTAGGAATGTAATAAATATTAGTAAAAGTTTTAAAAATGCACAGAAGAAACATCTTCCGGAGAGGTATCCTTTATCAGGCTCTTACTGCATCCATGCGCATGAGAGGAGGGGTAACATTCTACTGCCGGCACCACACGGCTTCAAACATTAATCTCATGAATTATGTAGAAGAGAACAATGCGTCTCAATTGAGAGGTATAAATTGTTTAAATCTTGTTAGACGTTACATTCTAGTAATAACGCTAGGATTGTTTTTAAGTGATTCAGTAAATATTTCGTGATTTCACCTTCATTCGGTCATTCATTCAAATGACCGCGCGTTGGGTTACTTAACATCGATGATTGATTTCCTACTTTATTAAGGACGATTTTTTTATGATTCCGTTGCAAATGTGTAGTTTTTGGATTTATCTGTATCTACAGTATAAAACAATATACTTTGCAAATTTTCATAGATATATGTAGGTCTACGGGAAGTATCCTTTAAATTTTGATTTCTTTGAGAATGTCGAAATATGCGTTGTGTGCAACATAAACTGCCGTATCTCTTTCAGGTTAACTTAGAATATTATTTTTTTCACAGCTTAAAGAGACTGTATATTTGAGTATGTAGTTTTAATTTCAACTCGATACCTCTACACGTTCTCGAGTTAAAGGGTCTTGACAGACCGACAGACAGGCAGACAGACGGACAGACAGAACGATAACAGAGTGATCCTATAAACGTTCCCTTTTTTTCCTTTTGAGGTAAGGAACCCTAAAAACTGACTTCAAATAAAGACCTTGAGTTTTTGTAGAAAACACCGAAGCCATTGTATAAGACAAAAATTTAATTGTTAAATGATGACCTTATCGACCGTCTCAGGTTCTTCCGTTTCTTTCCCCAACTCGCGTGTCATCATTTCAGCCGTATAAAGTCTACTACTGAACACAGGCCTCCCTCATGGATCTCCATGAGGGTTAGTTGCCCTACTCACTACGCTTGGCAGGCGGGTTGGCGAGCGCAGTACGGGATGCCAATACACGAAATGACGCTGCCATCTTCCGGGGGTCATAAGAGCCTGCTAAGGGATACCCTTAGCAGGCTCTTATTGCATCCATGGGTATGAGAGGAGGGGTAACATTCTACTGCCGGCACCCCACTGCTAATGCGTCATCTAAAGCGAATAAACATAATTATGTGCTTCAGTCAATTAACTTGATTATTTGGTAACTTTTCAAGAAGGCCCTAGCGGTCGCACTGAACAAAGGATTTTTGAGTTGAGATTACTTTCCTTCATAGTGGAACATCGCCGAGACCAGGTTGCGGTGATGACTGCCGAAGACGAGGACTTACGGAGACAACGGCGTGAACGCACCAGCCCGCAACCTCAGCAACCACAGCCGTACCAAATACAACCAAAGCCACCGCTCACCTTCAACGTGAAGTAAGCTTTAAATGTCGTACACATTATCATCATCTCCCTGCACTTATCCCATATTACGAGTGGTCAGCACAACATGTCTTCCTTCTCCATTCTTCTCTGTCAGACGTCAAATGGACATTCAGTCTTTATTCGCTTTTGTAAATTGACTGTTATAAGGAAGTTGTTTACATCATGACGTGTGAAACTGCGTCGAAATATCGGGAAACTCAAAAAGACTCAAATCATGATAAAATTGCATATAATGTTCACATTCATGATAGTTTCAAAAGTTACAAGTTCTTTACTCTGATGAATAAACAGTTAATGAGTTTGACTTTGATTTTACCGCTCATATCATCTTAAGCATAATCTATCCACCATTTCTGCGGTCTACCTTGGCTCAGGTATCCGTCATCACGTAGGTACACGTCCATCCCTCATATACGCTTGTTGTAAACCTGTCGCGAGATACTTAACCACGCTGCCAAACTGGATCTTCGTCTCAGACACTAAAGACCGCCGGGCTTCTCTCTCCGCTGCCGTTTCAGTCCGATTCGCGGCCTGAAGGTAAGCATGGGGGATGCATGCGCAAAAGCTCTGCTTAGCTTGGGGCTAAATGATGCTGTGTGAATTGTCCAGCATTCATTTCAGCCGTAAAAATTCCACAACAAAGGTCTCCCTCCCGGATCTCCATGAGGGGCTTTGCTATACTCACCACGCTTGGCAAGCGGCTTGGCGAGCGGAATACGGGATGTTGATACACGGAAAGACGCTGCTGCCCATCTTTCGGAGGTTTGCCTTAGCAGACTCTTACTGCGTCCACGAACATGAGAGGAGGGGTGACACCCCACGGCAAGTCCAGTATTGTCCAGCATTATTTGTGGGGTGCCGGCAGGAGAATGTTGCCCCTCCTATCTTTCCCGTGAATGCAGTAAGAGCCTGCTAAGAGCTACCTCCGGACCGGAAGATGGGCAGTAGCGTCATTCCGTGTATCAACATCCCGTACTGCGCTCGCCAACCCACCTGCCAAGCGTGGTGAGTATGGCAACTGCCCCTTATGGAGATCGATGAGGGAGGCCTGCGTTCAGTAGTGGACGTTTTATGGCTTAAATGATGATTTATTACTTATTTTATTTTTTTCATAGGCCCTTAACAAGCGCGGAACCATCGTCACATCCCAAGGAAACTCTGATCACGGACCGCCAGGGTGAAGCGCAATCGAGTGTCAGTGATAATGCACTAGTGAGAAGGGCTTCTAGGAAGTCCTTGAGGAGTTTGAAGGCATCGATCGTTAGGAGCAAGCCGAGTGTAGTTGTGGTGAAGTATTCATCTGTTTGAGCCATTTATCAGGCATTAAAGAAAAATAAATCTTAGATCGTATAAAGTCAACTTTCTATAGTTCGTAATTTTTATAGTGTTAAACCACACTTAGGAACATCCCAAGGAAATTAACACTTTATATCTATATATGTGTTACCGGCCAAACCCGATTTCAGGACAAACTAGTTTTGCCCAGGCTAAACTAGTTCTTTTCCTGATAACCTACTAATATCTCCATCTCGGTTCTGCCACAGGCAGTGTTTTTGGATGGTTATAAAAAAAACCTAATAACCTACTGTCTCTCCATCTCGGTTATGTCGCAGGCAGTGTTTTTATTTTATACATTTCCTAAATAGCTTCGGAATTGTCTATAGAAAGAACTAGTTTAGCCTAGGCAAAACTAGTTTGGCCGGTAACATATAAATATTCAATTTAAAAAAAATTACAATTATTTTTTTAAGTAACTTCCGACACTTACCTAGTCTCGGAGGTTACCTAATTTTGTAATGTGTACTCTCGCTTTTGCAATCCATATTTGGGTATATTTAAAAACATTCGATTGTTTACCCCTGTTGCACCAAAGAACCACCGCTAGAAAACCTACTTTCAAATGAAAAAAGCTGCATTTAATCGGTCCACACTTTTAAGAGCTACGGTGCCATAGACAGACACATTTTTTTTTTTTTCGAAATGACAATATATGTATGTTGTTGACCGCAGATGGCCATGACAACGTTACCGGACTATGGCAAGCGCAGAAGGCGCCCAGCCGCAAAAGTTAGGTTGGGGCAACAAGCTCAAGGGCACCACTTAGGTTCGAACCACGGCTTGGACTGTTGCCAGATTTTTGAATCTACTGAAGGTTAGCGTCTAGGTGCAAAACTGCACCTTAAGACGGAAGAATGTATTCTTCGGCCCCGCCGGCGGGACCGGTTATTGAATATGTGTCTAGCAGCTAAAGTGGGACGGGTTGACGTCACCTCCGGGTTAGCGGCGGTGAGCTCGTCAACGGGCAAGCCGAGAACGTGTCTCGGTCGACGGAGGAAAGAACTCGTGGGCAATGGCTCTATCGGGTAGTCGGAGGATAGACAGACACACACACACACGTAGCGTTCAAACTTATAACACCCCTCTTTTTTGTCGGGGGTTATAACGCTTATGACATAAAAAAATACTTCTGCGTCTCAACCACTGACTCCCACTGCGATTTCTTCCGTGCCGGGAATCAAACCCGCAAATTCCTGCGTCTCAGCCTCCCACTGTGCCACGGCGTGCGTCTTTTATCCCTTCAAACATTCATCATCATTTCAGCCATAACACGTCCACTGATAAACACAGCTTCCCTCATGGATCTCCATGAGGGGTAGTTGCCATACTCACCACGACGCTTGACAAGGGTTGGTGAGCGCAGTATGGGAGGTTGATATACGGAAAGACGCTGCTGCCCATCTTCCGGAGGTGTCCCTTAGCAGGCTCTTACTGCATCCACGGGTAGGAGAGGAGGGGTAACATTCTACTGCCGGCACCCAACGGCTTCAAACGTTAATCTCATGAATTATGTAGAAGAGAACAATGCGTCTCAATTGAGAGGTATAAATTCTTTAAATCTTGTTAGACGTTACATTCTAGTAATAACGCTAGGATTGTTTTTAAGTGATTCAGTAAATAATTCGTGATTTCACCTTCATTCACATTGTCTCACCTTTGCTCTCTGTGCTCTTAATAAAACGCAGGGGCGTATTCGAACCGTTTGTATATTTATTTTAGGACATCAAAAGGAAATCACTTTATTACTCAAAATAAAATAGTCTAAATCTTATTGGATAATGTGTTCTTTTGCACAAAAAATATTGATAATATAGAGTATTTATAATCATCTACTAGGCATCCCGGGAAGGCCAAATTTTGATTGGGATTTTTTCGCGTGAACGCGCTAAGCCCGAATAAAAAATCGCTAGCTAAATAAGTATTTTGTAGTTACAACGAAACGAAAAATCTCCATTTTTTCCGTTCTTTCTTTCTTATCTCTTCACACAGCCGAGCACAGGAGGCCGATTCTCGTGCATCGTGATCCGAATGATAAACGCTCAACATTGATAAATTTGAGCGTTATCAGCGTTAAAATCATGTTTATTGCAAACCGATCGTGATGCATCGACTGGTAATGAATGATAGTTGACCACAGAAAACAGAGCTCTGTGCGGTTGATTCTAAGAGTGATCTGACAAGTACCGAGTAGACACTGAGAAGTGTGTTGAGAAATATCACTCAAAATCACGAGATTTGGGCTCCAGGACTCCCCCAAATCCTTCTAGACATAGTTTTTATGGTGTCGCAACAGTTCCGTTCGTAACCACGTACGTAAACTTAAATCCGTCACATATAAAGTATATGTTATAATAAATACAAGTATATTTATTCATAACACACTCAAAAGCTAAAAAAATTGCCTAATTCCTCCAATATTTAAGAGTTTACGTGTACACAGCAATCTGTAGTGTGTTAATATAAAAATGCCGGCCGTGTACAAAATAAAATTGACAAGATATGTGAGAGATTTATTGAATTGTTCCTCTGGCGTGGAAGGATTTGCTACTGATTTTATTATGGGTACACTTCCGAGCAATGTGATTGTGACTTAACCAGTTTGCTCTTTAAATAATGCTGGACACCACACTCAACACCAAAAACTAACAAAACAAACTAAGCAAAGCTTGTGGTGTTTGACGATCTCTGTGGACGCAAGAGTTTGCGGGTACGATACCCGCCTCTGGACAAATGTCTGTACGATCTGCAGATATTTGTTTAGGGTGTTCTGGATGTTTTGTTTGACATGTAATAAAAAAATATCTATCTATGTATATCAGTCATCTAGTACCCATAACACAAGCTCTGCTTAGCTTGGGGCTAGATGTTGCTGTGTGAATTTTTCAGCATAATTTATTTATTTATTTATTTTTATTTATAGAAATCAGATGGTTGATAGAATACTTAAATACATTTTTTTCTTAAATAAAATATCATACATAAAAAATAGCCAGACACGGAACAAATATCTGCAGAACAATCACAAACATTTGTCCCGTGGCGGGAATCAAACCCTGCGGTCTCCTGCGTATCAGTCGGCTATTAGATCAACTGAGCCACGGAGGCAGTCAATCAGTCTAGATTGATATAAAATTAAACTAATTCTCTTTCACCTTCAAAAGGTGTTCGATAAGTTTCCGCTAAACTTGAAGATAGTCAACATATTCTTAAAGGAATTATTTAAAATAAAAATCAAATTTTATTTTGATAAAAAAAACCGGGCAAGAGCGAGTCGGACTCGCGCACCGAGGGTTCCGTGCCATCATACAATATAATATATGACAAAGGCGGTTTTATATTTGTTGGAGAACCTTGACAGCGCCATCTCTTGTCTGATAGCGGATCTTATGTAGATTTTTTACACTTTCGTTGATTTCTAAAAAAATTTAAATCGAAATCTTGAAATCTAAAACATCCCGTACTGCGCTCGCCAACCCGCCTGCCAAGCGTGGTAAGTATGGCAACTGCCCCTCATGGAGATCCATGAGGGGGGCCTTAGTTCAGTAGTGGAAGTTTTACGGCTGAAATGATGATGATGATTTATTGTCCGTGGCTTGCTGCATCTACCAGAGGCCGTCCGCGATTCTTCACTCCGGCTTACTTGTGGGTTCTAACTACGCTCCCCAACACGTCTGAGTCGCTGCCAATCGCATTGCTCGCAAGTGTACCCCAAGTTGAATTTGTTACGAAAAGCAATTTAGATATTCAGTTATGATTTTATTTAGATATGTGATTTGATCTTTATCGGATGAGACGTAACACGCATAGCAGCAAACTGCTAAATTAGGAGTGTGTATAGTTTGATATGTACTGGCCGATTGGTTTGACTCCAGACTTTCGATCCAAATATCGTAGGTTCATTAAGTTCGGATGATGGTATAGGTGCTAGGCCAGCATCCATCATTTCAGCCGTAAAACGTCCACTACTGAACACAGGCCTCCCTCGTGGATCTCCATGAGAGGTAGTTGCCATACTCACCACGCTTGGCAGGCGGGTTGGCGAGCGCAGTACGGGATGTTAATACACGGAAAGACGCTGCTGCCCATCTTCCGGAGGTATCCCTTAGCAGGCTCTTACTGCATCCACGGGTATGAGAGGAGAGGTAACATTCTACTGCCGGCACCCCACGGCACGCATTATCTATCTAATGTCCCAGGTACTGCAGCGTCCCAGTACAGCATGCACACAAGTTGCTGACGCTGCGTAAATCATCTATAATAGATGTTAAAGGCCTATATTATTTCCCTTTAATGCTGAATGTATGTAATGTTGTAGAGTGAGGAGTCGCAGTCAAAATTATAGATTAGATTAGAAAACTATTGCACACCACATCAAAAATAGAACATATAAATATAAGGAATTAAATAAAACAATACACCAGTACAAAGGGCGGCCTTATCGCTATGAGCGATCTCTTTCAGGAAACCTAGGAACAGGAAATAGAGAACAATATAGACAGTGTTACCTGCTTAAAGTTTAACACCAAATCCAGTCCTGCCTATTCAGGCGGAGCTAATAGTTGTGTTTATTTATTAAAAATCCCCTGGTCCCACAGGGGACATGCGCGGACCAGACGTTGTATTTTACACGCCCCTGGGAATCGAATCTGCGACCTTCGGCGGTACCCTACCTATGATGCTGAATTTATGGGGTGGAGTTCTCTATGCTTTTAAAAGGATAAGAGTTTATGTTTAGGTCAATAGAGGTAACGAGGTATAGGTGCCGGCAGTAGAATTTTGCCCCTCCTCAGCGGGTTGGCGATACTGCGCTCGCCAACCCGTCTGCTAAGCGTGGTAAGTGTGGCAACTATTCCTCATGGAGATTCATGAGGGAGGCCTGTGTTTAGTAGTGGACGTTTTACGGCTGAAGTGATGATTAATAGAAGTAAAGGGTGTTACAAGGTTTCTATCATATACATAGGTCATAAGGTTTGTACTTACAATACGATATTTTTCTTTCTTGGTGAGGAAGCCCATGGCTTAGTCTTTTCCGTACTTTCTTAATCAATACATCCCACTACACCCACTAATATTATAAAGCCGAAAGTTTGTTCGTATGGAGTTTTGTTACATCTTCACGCAAAAACTAGGCTACGGATTGAGCTGAATCTTTGCACACGTATTTATGTTGACCAGGACTAACACATAAGCTACTTTTTATTCGGGTGCAACGCATGCGAAGCGGCGGACAGAAATAATAATAATAATATTGCTGGACAAATCACACAGCCCCAAGCTAAGCAGAGCTTGTGTTATGGGTACTAGATGACTGATATACTTAATACATTATACTACATAGATAGATATAAATAAAATAAATAAATAAATAATGCTCGACAAATCACACAGCATCATCTAGCCCCAAGCTAAGCAGAGCTTGTGTTATGGGTACTAGATGACTGATATACTTAATACATTATACTACATAGATAGATATTTTTATTATATATAGAAAAAAACCCAGAATACACAGAACAAATATCTGCAGATCGTACAGACATTTGTCCCGAGGCGGGAATCGAACCCGCAACCCCTTGAGTTGCAGGCGCACCTTCGCCCGCTGCGCCACAGAGCTCGTCACTCTCGATAGAAGCTAGTAGTATATAAATCAAAAGTAAAAAAAAACTTTTTAACAAACAAGCTTTAATTTATACGTACTAATGCATAATAAAAGAATAAAGCAGAATAAAATAAACATTTTCCATTAAAGTTTAATGTCAACTTATAACGTCTTTACACAATTTAAGTGACCATTATAGGATCACTTTGTTGTCCGTCTGTCTGTCCGTCTGTCGGTCTGTCTAGGCCCTTTATCTCGAGAACGTGTAAAGGTTTCGAGTTGAAATTAAAACCATATACTTACTAAACGCCGTGGGGTGCCGGCAGTAGAATGTTACCCCTCCTCTCCTACCCGTGGATGCAGTAAGAGCCTGCTAAGGGACACCTCCGGAAGATGGGCAGCAGCGTCTTTCCGTATATCAACATCCCGTACTGCTCTCACCAACCCGCCTGCCAAGCGTGGTGAGTATGGCAACTACCCCTCATGGAGATCCATGAGGGAGGCCTTAGTTCAGTAGTGGACGTTTTACGGCTGAAATGATGATGATGATTACTTACTAAAATCTACAGCCTCTTTATGCTGTGCATTCTAAGTTAACCTAACAAAAAGATACACGATCGTTTATGCCGCAAAAAACTCAAAGGAATCAAAATACATATATAGGGTACTTCCCGGAGAACTATGAAATTTGGCAAGGTATATCGTCTTAAGGGCTTCACACACAGCAGCTATATATAATGTATATTAATGTATATTTACATTCCTTCCTTCCCATACATTTAAAAATATACATTATAGCTGCCGTGTCTCCTGATGAAATCAATGAAGATGTAATGAGAGGTATCGTGCTATACATGAATGAATTAATGAATTAACACTTTATTGTACACAGATAAACTTAAAAATAAAATATAAATAGGTAAACACGTACAATTAGGCGGCCTTATTGCTGACAGCAATTTCTTCCAGATTTCAAATTTTACATCTTTACATTATAGCTGCTGTGTGTAAAGGGCTTTATACTGGTAGGTACAAAGAAAAAACTATACATTTGCAATACTATCATAAAAAAAAATCGCATAAAATTGGATCGTTCATTTTCTTAGGCACTACTGCTTGGCACTACTAATAGAGTGAAGGGATTTTTTTCTCTCCCGTGACACTACTGGTAGTGCTACGGGTAAAAGTACATTTCCAGTGACACTTCACTGTTGCCAGTAGTTTTACGGGAAATATTATTTCCCGTGGCTTGAGTGGGTTACATATAATGGTGTAGGTCTATTGTCTCCCCTGATGGATCCCCTAGGGGAGATATCTGTCTCTCTGTCTCTCCTAGGCAGGGGAGATATCAGTTCTTTCTTTTAAAAAACTGTTTTTAGTACTGTTGTCTCACCGCAGGCCTTATTCAGGATGTTTCCACATTTATCAATCATCAATTAACAAACAGATGCTGACACTGTATAAATCATCTATATTAGATTTAAAGGCCTAAAAAACCGAATGTCCAATCATTATGTTTTTGACACAATGTCAAATATAACAGTAAATGTCAAAAATGACAGTAAATGTTTGAAATTCTAGGTTTAAATTACATGAAGCTTTGACTTTCACTTTTCCGATGACAGCTGTCAAACTTCACAGGGCCATATTTATTTATTGAAAACTTGGAAACTACTCGTCCAAGACTTTTCGTTGTGGACTCAAATGAAATACCTTCATGAGATCTACTATTTCGATAACTGCTGTCAAACTTAAAACGGCTCTATCTCGGAAACTACTCGTCCTAGACTTTCCGTTGTTGGCTCAAATGAAAGACCTTGATGAGATGTACTTTTTCGGTGACAGCTGTCAAACTTCAAACTGCCCTATCTCGAAAACTACTCGTCCTAGACATTCCGTCGTTGTCTTGTCTTGTCTTGTCTTCTATTTTATGGCTTTTTGTGTTTGGTTTAACACAATTCCGCCAGTGTCAAGTTAATTTATAAATTATTATGTTATTTGGCTGGCCATGTAGGCGGCCATTTTCTCAACTCTGTGGGCTCAAATGAAAGACCTTCATGAGATCTACTTTTCGATGACAGCTGTCAAACTTCAAAGAGTCATATCTCGGAAACTACTCGTCCTACACTGTCCTTTGTGGGCTCAAATGAAAGACCTTGATGAGATCTACTTCATCGGTGACAGCTGTCAAACAACAAAGTGCCATTTATTGTTCAGTTTTAAAAATGTCAACCCAGCTTAGCCTGCAACGTGTGTAAAAGCATTGCTATCTACACATTATTATTTAAATTATTAAAAATACTTGCTTAAAATCAATTAACAACTTTCTTTTGATGCTAGTAGATGACGATTTCTGGCTATCCGTATCGGTAACAAAAGTATGGGAAAATAAATTTCACGTAAGTTGAGTAAGATATGATATCTCCCCTGCCTAGGTTTGACAGCAGGATTTTTTTTTCCTGATATATCCCCTAGAGGATCCATCAGGGGGGACAATAGACCTACATCCCTACCTTGTTCTGATATACTTAGTATTAGTGTATTATATTATCTGTGGTATTAGTATTGCCATTGGTAATGAGGTAATCCACGAGAGATTTAATAATATGCGTTTAATCAGCCAATAAGAATAGTAGTGTCACAGGAAAGTAAAACTTCCCTTCACGCTACTAGTGCCAAGCGGTAGTGCCTAAGAAAATAAACGAATTGGATGGGTGAACGAACCTTTTTGTGCATTTTTGAAACTTTTAATAAATCAGACCAGCTAATTTATAATAGATAGATAGATGGATAGATAACTCTTTATTGTACACCACATTGAAAATATACAAACAAATATAGAACCTTATATACAAAATCACACAGGAGTACAAAGGGCGGCCTTATAGATATGTAGGATAATAAATATTATCCTACATATCTACGGAACCCTTGGTGGGCGAGTCGGTTTTTTTTTAAACGGACATGTCGTAACCGAACCTTATGTTTATCTACGAGGCCTTTCTTATAGATAACCATAAGGGTTAGTTGCCATACTCACCACGCTTGGCAGGCGGATTTGCAAGCGCAGTACAGGATGATGATGCACGAAAAGACGCTGCTGTCCATCTTCCGGAAGTATCCCTTAGCAGGCTCTTACTGCATCCACAGACATGAGAGAGGAGGGGTAACATTCTACTACTGCCACCCCACGGTGGCTACTGTGATCATCGGGTGTTGAACCCGTTGAACTCAGCGTTTAGCTATTTACTCACCACGCTGAGTCAGTCACATGTTGACCACAAACACGGACAGTCAATTATGTAAACATTTATTCACAGCGGCTAGGTACTATGCATTTGGCATAACTGCGTGTACCAGTGATTTGGGAATAGCTCGCGGCTAAACTCAATAAATAACTTTATACTGTACTAGGTGAGTAATTAAATAATAATGGACCTGCCACAATCATCATCATTATATCAGCCCGTTGACACTCATTGTTGGGTATAGGCCTCCTCTTCAGCACGCCAACGTGAACGGTCCTGTGCAAGTCTCATCCGCTGTCGTATAATAAAGATTTAAAATAATTAATAAATAAATAATTCTGGACACATCCCAGCCCATTCGTGTCTGTCTATGTATATAAGTTTTACGAAATATTTTCACTTTTTCTATGAAAATTTACATTTCACAATAATAATAGTTCTACGGCTATATAATTTACAAGCCGCACTCCGCAGTTTCATCCGCGTTCCCGTTCCCGTGGGAATACGGGGATAAAATATGGCTTATGTTACTCAGGGATAATGTAGCATTCTTTTGGTAAAAGAATTTTGAAAATCGGTCTAATAGTTATTGAGTTTACTCGTTACAAACATACAAAATTCAACATAAAAATCTTTCCTGTTTAAAATATTATACTTATTAGTATAAATATAGATAACGACCACGACCTTGATGGCTCAGTAGGTATAAAACTAGGCTGAGATGCAGGAGGTGGCGGGTTCTATCCCGAAGGACAAATGTAGTTGTTGGTATAGAGGTGTTTATCAACATGGTCTCCCTCTGACTATTTACCCACTGCACCACGGAAGCCACATAATAACTCAAACACGGACAGTCAACAATGTAGATAGATAGATAGATAGAAAATACTTTATTGTACACCTTAAAACTAAACATAATAACAAAAGAAACTGTAAATGTCTCTCCACCGATTTCTCGGCCTATTTTTTTTTACACCCACCCACACTGACTTACATGACACTCTTTTAGACTATACTTAATTTAGATTACATTTGAATTTACAATTTGATTTGAAAATCTTTCTCTAAGAGGTGGCACCTCTTAGAGAAAGATTTTTAAATCAAATTGTAAATTCAAATGTAATCTAAATTAAGTATAGTCTATATCGGTATATTTCCATAAGTCCCTTGGCATCCAGCGACATTGGTTCGGAAAGTATGCTGTTGCAACCTCCGACCTGCCACAGATGTGACCAGGCTCAAACAATCGGCAACTACCCCTCATGGAGATCCATGAGGGAGGCCTGTGTTCGGTAGTGGACGTTTTATGGCTGACATGATGATTATTAACACATATTTAACCGGGTATTTATAGCATTATTTACCTTTATTATTACCCGACATTTCGACAGGATTGCACCCATCGTGGTCCCGGGAAGTCTGTTAAATATGTGTTAATAATGTGTCGTGATCGCGAAAGTTTAAAAATGACATGATGATGTTAATTGATGAGTTGCAGGTCAACGTATATTGCATATTTCCGCTCGGCCGAGTGTACCAGTGATTCGGGAATCGCCCCGGGGGTTAAACTCAGTGTAAAGTACTGTACGTGTTTCGTATTGTAATAATTTGCCATTATTTACTGGTTTATCGACCAATATCTGTAATTATAAGTTTAGAGTTATGTGTGTTAGTCGACGTGGAGTTTTGGTAGCTAATTAGATTACGTGCTTTTAATACAGCTCAAGAAAAAAATATCATTTTGAGGGTTCCGGAGCAAAATGGTAAAAAGGAACCCTTATAGTATCACTCTGTCTGTCACTCACTCTGTCACTCACTTTTCACAAGTGGATATCTCGAGAACTACTGATGCTAACGACTTGAAATTTGAAACAGTTAAAGATACCACTTTTTTACTAATATAGCACATATGAAAATGCTAAATAATATTCTTATTAAGATTGCAGGGGGGGGCGGATAGGGGATCTTAAAATATTTAAGTTACTAGGTTGTGTGGGGTATCATATGAAAGGTGTTGATTTGCACTTTAATAAACACTTTCTAATTTTCCTTTAAGCTGTATCGTTTTTGAGTTATTAACAAAATTGATGAAAAAACGACCGTTCCCCTCCTTTGTCTCCGAAGTTTGCAGAGATAAACCCGTGAAACTTTCACCGTGAAGCTTTAGTTTAGCGAACTAAATCTAATTTGTATAGTTTTATAGACAAGGGGGGTGGAAGGAGGGCTTCCAACATTTTTGTGAAGTTACTAGGCCGTGTGGGGTATCATATGAAAAGTATTCATTTGCACATTAATAAACAGTTTTTATTTTTCCTATAAGCCGTATCGTTTCCGAGTTATTTACAAAAATGTTGAAAAAACGACCGTTCCCCCTTATCTCCGAAGTTTGCGGAGATAAACTCGTAAAACTTTGAAAGCTAATAGAAGTGTATGTAAAGTTTATGGACAAGGGGGGTGGAAGGGGTTTTTTTTAAAAAAAAGTTACTAGGTCGCATGGGGTATTATATGAAAGGTATTAATTTGCACATTAATAAACGCCACGCCACGCTTGGCAGGCGGGTTAAGGAGCGCAAAAAGGTTGATACACGGAAAGACGCTGCTGCCCATCTTCCGGACCAGAACAGACCTTTAGCAAATTGTTACTGCATCCACGGGCAAGAGAGGAGAGGCAACATTCTAATGCACCTCACGACAAGAAAAAAATATTTTATTATTTCTTAATACTATACTAGCAGCGCCTAACGGTTTCACCCGCGTAGCTCTAGTTCCCGTGGAAATACAGGGATAAAAAATAGTCTATTTGTTTATTATATGCTTCTTGTTTTTATTGGCTATTTGTTTTTATTGATGTAATTAAGTTAGTAATATATGCATAACTAGCTTATACCCGCCGCTTCGCATGCGTTGTACCCGGATAAAAAGTAGCCTATGTGTTAATTCTAGTCAACATTAAGCCTATGTTCAGATGACCGCGCGGCACCGCGCGGTTGACTCGGCGCGCGGTTTGAGATTGTAACAAATCAATGTTGTTGTTTACATGACCGCGCGGCACCGCGCGGCACCGCGCGGCGACGCGCGGCTTAAGATCTGCAATCCTGTATCGAACTGTTCAGATGACCCGCGCGGCACCGCGCGTTCATCTGAACATAGGCTAATGCGTGTGCAAAGTTTCAGCTCAATCAGTAGCCTAGTTTTTGCGTGAAGAGGTAACAAAACTCCATACATCTATACAAACAAACTTTCGGCTTTATAATATTAGTGAGATTATGGAGAAGCCACTGGCTCCTGAAACACAGTTTATACCTAGTTCAGGAGCCCATGGATCAAACTGATATGCTACACTGTATTATGTCAATAAAATACCTTTTTATTTCTCTTTACTTTATCATACTCGCTCAAAATAATTTTCTATTGCTGGACAGAATTTCTATAATTGGTTCAGTGGTTTAGCCGTGAAAGCATAACAAACAAACAAACAAACTCACATCCACATGCGCATTTATAATTTAACTAGCTTCTGCCAGCAGCTTCGATGAGGTACCTATCCGAAAAAAAAGGTAGCTTTTTTGTATTACTTCTAGTCAACAGCTATATGTATGTGTGCAAAGTTTGAGCCTAATCCATAGGATAGTTTTTGCATGAAGAAGTATCTAAAATACATCCATACAACATATGTACCTCTTTTCAATTCATATAGTTTTTTACATAATCCATACCCTGTTTCTTTGGTCTAGCATTATTTCATCATGTAGCATGCATCATTTTTCAATTTTACTTTGTACCACCGTAGACTTTCGTGCCGTGGGGTGCCGGCAGTAGAACGTTACCCCTCCTCTCATGCCCGTGGATGCAGTAAGAGCCTGCTAAGGCATACCTCCGGAAGATGGGCAGCAGCGTCTTTCCGTGTATCAATCAACATCCCATACTGCGCTCTCCAACCCGCCTGCCAAGCGTGGTGAGTAGGTATGGCAACTACCCCTCATGGAGATCCATGAGGAAGGCCTGTTCATTAGTGGACTTTTTACGGCTGGAATGACGATGATGATGAGACTTTCGTAGACATCCGTAGACGCATCGTAGACCTGCTAAACTAATGGCATGTCACATACAATATGTTGACATTTCAAGGTCGTAGACCACTATACAATACCGCTTTTGGGCGACGAAGTAATAGACATTCAAATAGAAAGAAATAATGCATTTATTTGACACACACAAATTACAAGAAGCTACCTACCTATATGCTAAAAATTAATTAACTAAGCAAAGGAGGACCAAAGAAAATACTTATGGAAGGTTTGAGATATGTTAGAAGCCGTAAAGGAGTGAATGTGAATTTGACGTCTGACAGAGATGAATGGAGTGGGGTCAGCAGAACATATCCTCCATATGTTGTGCCGACCCCACTAACATTTAACGTCTTTTAGGAGGCTAGCGCATAATTATCAACGAGACGCATCTATGAAAAATAAGTAGGTAGTAATAGTAATTTATTTCAAATTGATAAAATTACACGTCAAACATTTTTAAATACAATAAAATGTAAAGAAGAATGTAATAAGATGTAACGTATGATTGTGTTTATCTGTATATAAATATTGCAAATAATACCACTTAATGCCCATTTTAGGAAAAAACCGTTTAGATCAGCCTCTTGCAAGCTGAACGGGGTCAATATACATATACTCGCCTGCCAATCAAAATTACAATGCCAGTAGTGTACCTTTGATGTAATTTTTGAATCAACGGCAGCAATATAATTCACTTGCCCGTGGATGCAGTAAGAATCTGCCAAGGGATACCTCCCGAAGATGGGCAGGTGGGCGGAACAGTATTTCCGTATAACAACATCCTGCACTGCGCTCGTCAACGCGTAAAGCGTGGTGTATATGGCAACCACCCTTCATTATCAGTACTTAATAATTTGACGAGCTCTGTGGCACAGCGGGCGAAGGTCCGCCTGCGCTGCAAGGGGTTGCGGGTTCGATTCCCGCCTCGGGACAAATGTCTGTACGATCTGCAGATATTTTTTCAGGGTGTTCTGGGTGTTTTTCTATATATAATAAAAATATCTATCTCTGTAGTATAATGTATTAAGTATATCAACCATCTAGTACCCATAACACAAGCTCTGCTTAGCTTGGGGCTAGAAGGTGCTGTGTGATTTGTCCAGAATAATTTATTTATTTATTTTATTTATTTTTAATGAGGCCTTTGTCAGTGGACGGCCTACGGCTGGAAGAGAAGAGAATACAATTCAAGCGAGTCAATAATGAGTCCGCACTAGCAGTGGTCAGACAAGTCATGCGGGAGCGTACCCGCATAAGTCGTTTCGGTCTGCTTCGACCTTTGAGGTCGCACAAAACTCGCTCAGAAGCGGACACATGGCCGTGGACGGCGAGCGCGGGCCGAGGTGATTTCCCCAGCGGCGTGAGGGCGAGATTTTTTAAACGTGATTTCGGGAAGGCTCCTTTACCTGTCGAGTGTTTTTTTTAGTGGGTTAGGTTAGTCATCAGTCAGGGAAGCGAACATATTCATTCATGTGCCTTATTTCCTTTTAACATAAGAATTTTGATTGTTTATATTATTGTTATCACAAATTGCCAAAAGTCTCGCCTCGGGGTATGCCAGCGAGCTATGGAGCGCAGTAACTACGGAAGACCAGCGCTGTGGTACGACCTGCTCTGCCACAGCAAATGCTGAGTAGTGGCCTTTTTTGTCACGGTATTATTCTGTCTAAATTTAATTAGTTTTAAAAATATAATATTGTGTTATTTCTGTGACAAAATAAACAATTTTTATCTTATCTTTTATCTCAGTATCCTGGGCGTTAAACTTACGGACCATGTAAGGAATACCACACTGCACTCGAAAACAAAATAGCCGACGTAGCTCACAAAGCAGGCCAGCTCAAGTGGGACTGGGCAGGACACGTGAGCCGTATGCCCCAACGACTATGGGCAAAAACCACCACCGATTGGGTTCCCCAACAAAGACGACCACGTGGTAGACCCAGGCGACGATGGCGAGATGAGCTTGACTCCTTTAGCGCAGACTGGCTTCAACAAGCTCAAGACAGGTATAAGTGGAAGGAGGGAAGGGAGGCCTTTGCCCTGCAGTGGGAAGCATCCGGCTTATAAATAAATATATTATTGTAAGTTGACGTGTCTATGTTTTATAATTGCAAATTACGGAAATAAATGAATGAGTTTCTGAATTTAATTGTTGTTGAAATGATGTTAATGTTTGTTTTTGATCTGGTTAAAATGTTTATTTAATTTTTCAACAAAAAAACGACTTTAATGATAAAATCTAAAATGTTGTTGAAAGTACTCAAACCACTGTGTGTATGCTTATTACATTTGAATAATTCCCTTAATTTTATCATCGATCCCAGCATCAGAACTGGGTGCAAAAGTACATATCATACAGCGGTATAAGTATATTAAGCGTCAAGCGACGTGGGGTTAACGAGAACCTTGCCCTACGTAGTAACAAGCACCAGCACAGACTCGTCACCCCGAAGCACAATCTTCGCAGATCTACAAGATCCGTGTACATCCTGGGCCCCGCAGTATACAACAGAATACCGACCGAAATCAGAAATGCTGCTTCCACCGCAGCGTTTAAAATTCTACTGAAATCGTGGTTGCTAAAAAAGGTTTTTTACAGCTTAAACGAATTCCTTGAACTGCCCAAAATATAAAAATACTATATATACAATCATTGAAATGAATATTTATTATAAAATTGTTTTAATTGAAAATGACAAATAATGAATAAATTCTTGTATTCTTGTAAGCAACATTTTAGATTTTATAGTTTGTTATTTTTACATTGTTTAACCACACTCAGGTAGAACGTTTTCAAAGAGATGAATAACCTTATCAAAAATTTTACGGTTCCGGTGGGATTCGAACCCACATCCGTCAAATCGAATTTTCGATAAGATTTTCTCATTGCAGTCGATTTTTTTGATGACAAATTAAAGAATTTTTGACTTTAATAGCGCATAAATCATAGACTATTGACTCTTAAAACAGAGTTTCAAGATATTGCAATCCTTTATACTAAACTCCTATTTTTATCACCCACAATTATTTCTAATATACATATAGTTTAGAACTAATACTGTGCTAATACATCGAACCGCTACTTCCGCGTGATCGTACTATTTTGCCATATGACTAGGGCAATCAGTGCTGGTGGTCATACGTGGTCATACTACGTTTCCTTGCTCCTGCTATAGGAATAACAAATGCTGGAATGAAATAAATTTAACATAGCACTAGAAATAACTAGACAGAACTTAGGAGAATCTCGCTACTTCCGCGTGGTTAAACTATTTTGTCATATCGGTATAACCACCCGGACAAACATGGGCTCGTGGTCATACTGTAATAGACGTTAGCTTTTTCCTTCCCCTTTAAATGATATACGAATCTTTTACGTGGGGTGCCGGCAGTAGCATCTTAGCTCTCCTCTCTTGCCCGTGGATGGAGTGGGAAACTGCCAAGGGAAACCGTTGGAATATGTGCAGCAGCGTCTTTCCGTGTATCCACATCTAGTACTGCGCTTGCCAACCCGCTTGCCAAGCGTAGCGAGTATGGCTACAACCCCCTTATGATAGATAGATATACAAGTACTTTATTGCACACCTTAAAACTAAACATAACAAGCATTGGTACGGGGCACCAGAAAAGGGGGCGAAGGTTTCCGAAAAATGCCATTTTTACAATAACTCCGGTCCCTGCGACCCTAGGTCACCAAAATCAATCAGTACCCTTCTCTCATTATGACAGTGCTAACAAAAAAGGTTTCATGTAAATCGGTCAACGCGTGCGGTTGTAATCGTGTCATGCGTCGGTGCATGTGCAGACAGACAGACAGCGCTATGCAAAATAGGGTGCTTCGCCCCCTAATAATACTAAAAACTACACAAGAAAAACACTAAAACATAGTGCCTTATCGCTAAAGAGCGATCTGTACAACCTTGGGATAGATTTTTTTTTAATTATTTGGTTCACAAATTGAAATCTACGCTACACTTATGAACTAAAAGAAAGAAAAAAAAATGAACTCTTACGGCGTAATTTTTAAAAACAGTGAACACTGCATGCTTTACAAAACTGTGCAAAATTAAAACTAAAATAAGGAAAAATAAAAAAACTATGCTAATAAAAAAATAATAACAAAACTAATAAAAGCAAAAAATAAAACAGAGAGAAAAAAAACTATGGAAGTTCTTTAACGGATTGATTGATCTGAGAGATCTAAAAGGGAGACCTATGTCCAGTATTGGACGTGGATAGCAGTCCCATAGCTGGGATATTGATGATTATACGAATCTTTACAATCGGATAGTTGGTTAATCTACTTGCCCGTCTAAACGCTCAACTCTATTTACCAACACTGTTTGGAGGTTTCGGGGTTCGGTTGTGTGCCAACGAGATCTTACAGAGCCAGGCGGACCATACGGATCCTACCACCAGCAGATTTCTTTCTCTTGGGCGGAATCAAACCCCAGCAACCACAATAAGGGGATTAGTGCGCGCCAGAGCCTCATTCGCTGTTAGGCAGGGTGTGCCATGTGCAGGAGAGGTTGACTTTAGCTCTAATATCTAATAAGCTACTTACCCCGCTTAAAATATTGTTTGCCTCTCCGACTACCGAAGAGGATGATCATCTGTTTGGTAGTCGGAGAGACAACACGTCCAATGAGCGGTGTTGTTTTTCATTACAGGGGCAACTACTCGTATCTATGCGTCTTTGTTGTTTCTAGTGTATTCCGTCACGAATGGGGAGCCGATGTATCCTGAAGATGCTTCGTAGAGAGGGGAAACACGTGTCAAATTATTTTTGAGTGTTTTTAAGCACTCATTTATACAAATATTATAAGGAGAAAAGATTTTCTAATTTTTTTTACCATTAGAATGAATTTATTATCCCTGAGAGACATAGGCAAAATTTTATCTCCGTATTCCCACGGGAATGGGAACTACGCGGATGAAACTGCGGCGTGCTGATAGATATAAGTTAGTGGATTTGTTGATAATTACCGTTGGGACCGTACAAATATCGTACAACTTGTTTTATGAAACGAGCAATTATTAACTCGTTTCATAAAAAAGTTATATCTTTAACTAATCTTAGAAATACAAACACTTGTAGATCTTTGCAACTGAGTTCCTGAAGTTTCCCAACAAAGGAAAAGTTTCATTTAGAGTCGAGTGCAATTCTAAAAATAGCTAGCAAGGTACGCAAGAAAACAAACTCGGCTGAAGTATCAGCTCAGCCAATTAAGTAAATACAAATAAAACTAAAACTTGTGTTTACTGTGCAAACAGCTGTTTAATTAAACTAACCGTTAGTGCTGAATGGTGCTGAAAGCGGGTTTCAGGCGCTGGCTTAAAACGACACATTGGGGATATTTGCTTCAGGGACTTCAACTTTTCTCAGCAATTACAAGACATTCGAAATTTATATTATACTAGCCGCACTCCGCGGTTTCACCTGCGCAGTTCCCGTTCCTGTGGCAATACGGGGATAAAATATAGCCTATGTTCAATTTTTCAAATCGGTCCAGTACTTTCGGAGCCTATTTTCCTATTTCGGAGCATACAAACAATCAAATCTTACCCCTTTATTATTAGGGAGCTCCAACAGTATCCTGAATGTTATTTCAAAAAAATTTGATTGTCCTTTGATGTAGGAGCTCACTCAGAGAACCAAATCTGTTTTAGTTATTAAGTACTAACCTAATTAAAGTCTGATACTAACCATGTGGGCCCTGTTGTCTGAATAAATGAATTAAATTATTATTATTATTAGTACTTATATATTATGTTATGATTTTTTTATGTTTTTAACTTCAAATTGGCTGGTTTTCCCTTAACCTTTATTTTTATCGTAGTCTTCCCGCGACCACGACCAGGTGCAATCCGGTCGAAACGTCGGGATAAAAATAAAAGTAATTACGCGATAAATACCCGATAATCCAATATAACACTTATGACAAAATGTTAAGAAAATACACGCAAGGTGTTTTTAATGGAATCAGGCGTTACTTTGCGGAAATCCATGACAATAAAATGCAATGAAAATATCTAGTTTTAATTATGCTGAGATGCATGTGCACCGCCCTACCGCCCGCTAATTATGCACATGCAGGGAGAACTAGGTTGTTAGTGCAACATGCATACCCAAACCCACACGACGACACGTGTTCGCGAGGCATCATCAGGTGGCGTTTCACCTGATCATGCCTCGCGGAGAGGCGAAACTCGTGCATGTTGCACTAACAACCTAGTTCTCCCTGCATGTGCATAATTAGCGGGCGGGAGGGTGGTGCTCTTGCATCTCAGCATTAGCGGAATTAAAATTAGATATTGCATTTTATTGGTGATAGAAGGTGATTAAAAATACTGTACTTTCTCGTAGATACCTGTTTAATGTGTACAGTGGGTAAGTAAGGTCCTAATGCTGCATACGTAAAAATAGGTGACTACCTACAACTTACAGCCCCTATGGGTTCAGCTAGTCTACTTTTCTTGGCAGCGCGAGCGAATTTGCGAGCAGAAAACTGTCGATGAAGAGCTACTTTTTAAATAGGTGCCTAAATTGTTTACGCTTCAAACTCTAATTAGGGCAAATAAAATACTAAAAAGGAACCCTTATGGTGTAACTCTATCCCGTCTGTCTGTCACAGCTGGTTAACTCAGGAACTACTGATGCTATCGACTAGCAATTTGGGATAGATTTACGCTTGCCCAATTTTAATGCAAAAATCCATTAATGTAGTTTTAAGAGGACAATGTTGGCGATTCTGTTGATGCTCTAGCTAAAGCTAATTAAATTGACGTAAAACGGTCTAAAATTACATTTTAGTTTAAATGCGGTTAGTGCCGCTCTAACATGATATCGAAACAAATAGACGCAATTTTACGCTGACAGCACTTAATTTAGAAACGTATGACGTACATACATATATCTAATTATAATTAGTTTTAGGAAGTGTATAACAGTATCGACAGCAATATATATAGTTCCATAGATATTACTTCGAAATTTTAAGTAAGTACTTTCTAATTATAATTAGAGATATGGCGTTTCTAGATTCTAGGTTTACATGTTATCGTAGGAATAAAACATAACAAACGTTATGGGGACCAGATGTTTGTTCTTAGAATACCAAAATATGTTTTTTTAAATGATACTTATCTATCACACATAGAAAACACCCACAAACTATCTGCAGATAAAGCAAACATTTTGTACCCTGGCGGGAATCGAACCCGCAACATCATTCATCATCACGTCCACTGCTGGACATAGGTCTCCCTCATAGATCTCTATGATCATGAGGGGCTGTTGCCATACTCGCCACACTTGGCGAGCGGGTTAGCGAGCGCAGTACGCGTTGTTGGAACACGGAAAGACGCTGCTGCCCATCTTTCGGGGGGTTTCCCTTGGCAGATTCTTACTGCAAACCACGGGCAAGGAAGGAGAGGCAATATTCTACTGCCGGCACCCCACGGCATTGCCGGCACTTTTTGACTTTCGTCCATTATTTCAGTTCAAGACTTTACCAGCCACTTTTGCCTGTGTCCAGTCAAAACTCATAGCTCACAGCAATAAGCTTACAGTTGTCAAAATTAATTTAGCAAGTTTCGTGACCCGGCGCCCTTCGGGCCAGACGAAAGAAAATAACTTTAAAAGCAAAAACGTCTAATTGAAACGAAAATATCTGCTAATCTTAATATTTATTATGAGCTAGTCTGGGCCTGGAGATGCTTTTAATATTGATGTGACATAAAAAAAGCCATTAGCCAAAAAGCAATTAGCCGTGGGGTGCCGGCAGTAGAATGTTACCCTTCCTCTCCTACCCGTGGATGCAGTAAGAGCCTGCTAAGGGACACCTCCGGAAGATAGGCAGCAGCGTCTTTCCGTACTGCTCTCACCAACCCGCCTGCCAAGCGTGGTGAGTATGGCAACTACCCCTCATGGAGATCCATGAGGGAGGCCTTAGTTCAGTAGTGGACGTTTTACGGCTGATATGATGATAAAAAAAGATCAAGTTAGTGCTAGTAAGACTCCTAAAAACTTACGGTGTTGATGTCAGGCAGGACTCACCATTATTTTAAGTCTTCTTCTTTTTCTTATATGGCTTTTGTGTTTTACACAATTCTGCCAGCAATTAACATAATTAGGGTTAATTTTATTGTTTTTCTCACGTGTTTGTTTTTTGTATACGGCTTAATGACGAGACTAAACGATGGATGGACAATCGAGTCTCCCAGCGGGTAGGTACAACGGTAGTACCTTAAAATGAACATGGACAAGACGAAATTATGTCGAATGTCCATGTGGTGCCTGCCTCCGTTATGGTTGAGAACTCGGCTCTTAAAGTTGTCGTCGCGTACGTATACCTAGGAGAAAATAGTCCAATTAGGTAGGTACAACTTCGAGAAAGAGGTCAATCGTCGAATCCAACTCGGATGGGCAGCGTTTGGGAAATTTCGCAACGTCTTTTCGTCCAACATACCTCAGTGCCTGAAGACGGCAGTCTTCAATCAGTGTGTGTTACCAGTGTTAACATATGGAACCAAGACGTGGTCCTTCACTATTGGCCTTATGAATAATCTTAGAGTCGCTCAACGAGCTGTGGAGAGGGCTATGCTCGAGATTTCTCTACGGGATCGAATAAGAAATGAGGAGATACGTAGAAGAACTCGGGTCACCGACATATCTAGACGGATTAGTACGTTGAAATGGCAATGGGCAGGCCATGTAGCGCGCAGAACAGATGGCCGATGGGGCCGTAAAGTTTTCACGAACCGGGACCGCAGCGTAGGACGTCCACCTACAAGATGGGGGACGACTTGGTAAGAACCGCAGGTCGGCGTTGGATGCAGGCCGCTTCCAACTGCAGTACTCAATGAGGGAGGCCTTTGTCCAGCGACGTCCTTCGACTGATATGATGATGATGATTTAATAATGTTATTAATATTATTTTGTTTACGTTTGTTTTATGGTGGATCAATGAACATGAATCTTGGTCTTTAGTAATCACCATAGAGTTAGTAAGTACAAGAGGAACTGACAGCTAGATATTGTTCAAAATTAGAACTGCCTTAACTTAGAAATGAGATAACTTATAACTGAAACTAGTAGATTCAAATAAAAGGCATTGTCGAGATCAACTTTTTCGATGACAGTTTTAATTTTAACAGCTGCCAAAATGAAAACGTAAATATCTGCTAATCTTCCGCTGCAGTTTTAATTTTGACAGCTGTCAAAGCTAGCTCGTACCAGAACTCTTTCCATATTTAAAATAGGCATTTTAATTTCCTCAATCAAATTAAGGAATCCGCCGTGGGGTGCCGGCAGTAGAATGTTGCCCTTACTCTCATACCCTGCTAAGGGATACCTCCGGAAGATGGGCAGCAGCTTCTTCTGTCAACTTGCATAATACTTTTTTGATTTTCATATTCCTTGTAAAGTGAAATTATATTTGTCGTGAAAACCTCCGTGCCGCCATTATGCCTAGAGGTATAAAGCCCAACTTAATACGATTCGATAAATTATTTCGATCGGATGTAACACAGACGCGATTCTTTGATGAAAACATCTTGAAATGTCAGAGATTCAATAATATATTCCAGTCACACGCAGCACAACATTACCTTTAACATACACACAGGGTGTACTGGTTTTTAGACATTTATTTATTTAAAATAACAGTAGTTAGGGATTAGGGATTAGTAGTAGGTAGGGGTTAGGGACAGACAGACAGACAGCGGAGTCTTAGTAATACGGTCCCGTTTTTACCCTTTGAGTACGGAACCCTAAAAACTTTATGACTTTCCTTAGTACTAAAAAATAATAATAACCTAAATTTAACTCCTGCTCTACAAACGTTGTTTGTTTGGTCAAGCCCATGTTTTACAACCGACACACATGGGCCCTCAAAAGGCGTGCGTATAATTTTTACACCCTGTATAAAAACAGAGATTTTAATGAAATTCACAGCATTACAGGATTCATAAATTCATGAATGAAGCGTGCAAGGCCCATCAAATATTCAACGGGCTTCGTAATCAAAATATTGAAAAATGTTTTCTCTTCTCATGACAATAAGCCTTAATATTGTCTGGGGTATTTTGATTATTTTGAGTAGGTTTAACATAGTGATTACCTATGGTTTGATTAATAGAATAGCTAATGCAATTATGGACAGAATTCACTGTTTTATTTGGCAAAGTTTTTTATTTATTTATATAATTGAGAATCAAGAATCAAAAAATACTTTATTCAGTGCGGCCGCATGGACCTTATTGACGCGTCACAAATTACAAAATAAAACAACACAAATAAATAGAATAAAGCACATAATTGAATCTGTTCACTTCAGATGACACGCGAGTTAGGAAAAGAAGTGAACAGAAGAACCTAACTCGGTCGTTATAGTCATCATTTAACAATTTTATTTTGTCTTATGTTACGTTTGACGGAGTTGGAGCAGATTCCGTCCCAAGTGGTTTTGTCCTCTAGGTAATCTGATATTTTATAATAAGCTTTATTGCACAGATTGCGTTTAATAATGTTTTTGAATTTATTCAATGATAACTTCTGCAACTCACTTGGGAGTTTGTTGTAGAAGCGTATACATTGCCCTTTAAAAGATATTTTCACCTTATGGAGCCTAGTAGTGGGCACAGCGAGTTTATTCTTATTTCTTGTATTTACATTGTGATTGTCGCTGTTTTTCTTAAACGAAGCAATATTTTTATGGGTGTACAACAGGTTCTCATAAATATATTGACAAGCTACTGTCATTATATTTATTTCTTTAAATTTAGTGCGAAGTGATTCTCTGGGACCCATATTGTAGATAGAACGAATAGCCCTCTTCTGCAGCACAAATACGGTGTCTATATCTGCAGCACATCCCCACAGTAGTAAGCCATAAGACATAATGCTGTGGAAATAGCTGAAGTAAACAAGTCTAGCGGTATCAACGTCTGTAAGAAGGCGGATTTTTTTGACTGCATATGCTGCAGAACTAAGCCTACCCGATAGTTGTTCTATGTGTGGGCCCCATTGAAGCTTATTGTCTAAAGTTATGCCTAAAAATACAGTTTTTTCTACAAGGTTTAAACTTTCACCTTTTAATTTAATCTTGGCATCAGCCTGTTTTACATTAGGAAGAGTAAATCTAATGCATTTTGTTTTATTTTCATTAAGTAATAGGTTATTGACATTAAACCAATTAACAACCTCTGAGATTGCATTATTCACCTCGTCATCATCGGTGGTACGTCGTTTCATTTTGAACAAAAGTGAAGAGTGTCATCAGCAAACAATACAATCTCATGATTGTTTTTGACAAGATGAGGTAGATCATTAATGTAAATTAAAAATAGAAAAGGCCCAAGAATTGATCCCTGCGGTACACCCATTGTGACTACAGATCCCGAAGAACGTTTTCCATTAACATCAACTCTTTGTATCCTGTATAGGACACTGGTCCAATGATCCAACACATGGTTACACATAATGCACTAATACTTATATACCTAGTCTTGCCATAAATACTGAAACAAAGAAAAACATTTTTTTCTCTTGCAAATAACATTTATTACTTTTACAGTGTGTTAGTATAATACATAAATATAAAACAATTTAAAATATAAAAAGTTAATTCGAAGTGGTCTCCATTGGCTGCAATACAGTCCTTTAAACGTTGAGGCCAATTATCAATAGAAGCACGTACTCTTTCCATGGGAAAATTCTGCACTGCCAATCGTACGGATTGTTTTAGGGACTCCAAATTATCATGGCGTTTAGAGCAAGCTGTACTCTCTAAAACTGACCATAAATCATAATCCAGCGAATTAAGATCGGGACTAGACGACGGCCAGTCTTCAGCTCTGATGAAGTCTGAAATGTTCGTTTCCAACCAAGACTGCGTAGACCGAGCTTTATGACCCGGCGCCGAGTCTTGCTGGAAGGACCATTCTTGGTTATTGAACATGGGATTGTTAAGGGGCTTCACTACCTTCTCAAGAATGGTATCTTGATACACTTGTGCCGATGTTTTGATACCTTTTTCACAAAAGTATGGCTCAGTTACTCCTTCATAGCTAATACCCCACCAAACCATCTCTGAAGTCGAATAGTACCCACGTTGCACTCTGTCGACTAATTGGGAAGCTTCCTTAGAGCTTTGAGTATAAATAAGGTCATTTTGTTTGTTAAAATGTTGCTCAATTGTAAAAAAAATCTCATTCGTAAACAAAATTTTTCTGTGACCTCCCTTTGCGTACCGATTCAGTAATTGTTTCGATTTTACCACCCTATTCTTTTTTAAATTATCAGTTAAGAAATGACCAATACGTCTCTTATAGGCTACAAGTTCTAAGTCATCTTTTAAAATACGCGACATGGTTCTAGGTGCTTTCTTCATCTCCCGAGATAAAATCTTTTGCTTTCGGACAGGATTTCTTCAAATTCTTTCCGTTACTGCTTTGACCACCTTTTTCGTACGAACACTACGTGGAGGGCTTGATTTTTTTCTGTCACAAACAGAGGAGGTCTCGTTGTACCTATTAATAGCCCGGTACACAAACATTTTACTAATACCAAGCGTATGGAGAGTTTTAAAAATTGCATTTGGCTCCATGCCTACTTTGTGTAATGCAATCACAGCGATTCGGTTCTCTTTATCATCCCACTCCATTTTAATATCGCAAAATATTGTACAATTTATTGGCGCCAAAATGAGAAAACTCAATGAACAATCATATAAAAATAACAGGTTCCAAATTCAAATGTAATATTTTGTTTATTTTTAATTGTAACAGTATTTATGGCCAGACTAAGTATGTAGGTCTAAAAATGTTATCTTCTTCTTCCTTTATGGCTGTTTGTGTTTGGTTTTACACAATTCTGTCAGTGTCAAATGTCCTAAGTAGGATTACGTTTTTCTCCATTATTATGGGTTAGCCATTTCCCTTATGGTCACTCGCTATGTCATTTTGTTGCAAGTTTCCGCTTCTCACGTGGCATAGATGGTCAGTTTCAGACGTGGGGTTGGCCTTTATGGGGCTAAAAATGTTAATCCCGTAATTACAGGACGTCACACCATGAACAAAGTTAAAGCGACAACAGACATTGGTGGCGATTCTGTATTAGTATTAATTTTGTTATTATTTCTGTTACTCAGTAACTAACTAAAGCTAAATAAATTGACGTAGTCGGATTCAAATGACATAAAGCAATTCTATTAATGTCGTTCTAAAATTAAAACGGAACAAATAGACCCAATTTTAAGCGGACAGCTTTAAATTCTGAAACGTCATATCTCTATTTATAATTAGTTAGAACATCAATATTACTAATCTTTTAATACTTTCTTATTAGCTTTAAGCAAGTTAATAGCCGTGTGCCGTGGGGTGCCGGCAGTATAACGTTCCCCTCCTCTCATGCCCGTGGATGCAGTACGAGCCTGCTAAGGGATACCTCCGGAAGATAGGCAGCAGCGTCTTTCCGTGTATCAACATCACTGCGCTCGCCAACCCGCCTGTCAAGCGTGGTGACTATGGCAACTAGGATGTCATGGAGGTCCATGAGGTAGGCCTGTTTTGTAGTAGTGGTTGTGTGTTGGACGTTTTACGGCTAAAATAATGATGTTTAAGTTATACAGTAAGTAACTTGAATCTTACAGCATTCCCATTTCACGTACCGTTTACCAATTTTTTTAATCAAAGTAATTGCGCCTTTGTTCTGTGTCGCTCAGGTAAACAAACCATTACCCATCCTAAACAACTTTTTTATTGGCTACATGTTAAATAAAGCTGGTTTGTTTAGTACCGACGGTCAAACAAACGTAACAAACTTGTACAATTGTCGGTGTATTTTGAGCTTTAGTGCACCGCGATATGGGTGAGTAGTAAATGTTGGGGAAGTAGAGTAAAATATAAAGTAGAATTTATTTGGAAGGCGTTGTGATTTTGGCTGTTGCTTTTTGGTTGGTTAATCTTTCTTCAAGATCAAAAGTTAACACGACGTGTTGAAAGTGCCTGGAGGAACTATAATATTATATTGATCCAGGAATTAAGGATATCTTACCTTTTCTGCTATCCTTAAATATGTAGGAAGATAATGGACGTTATAGAGATGCTTACCCGTGGATGCAGTAAGATTCTGACAAGAGATACCTCCGTAAGATGCAGCGTCATTCCGTGTATCAACATCCCGTAATGCGCTCGCCAACCCGCCTGCCAAGCGTGGTGAGTATAGCAACTACCTCTCATGGAGATTCATGAGGAAGGCCTGCGTTCAGTAGCGGACGTTTAACGGCCGATATGATGATAAGATAAAATGTAGCCTATGTGTTAATCCTGGTTAACATCTATGCTTAGGTACATTATACTGTATATCCTGTTAAAGTGCTTAGGGTTCCGCATGGCTGTCGGTATATAATAACTACAGCCATTTTAGTACAAACGACTTAATTATCAGAAGTTATAACATTTAATGTTCGAAATTGAATATCAGCATTGGTTATTGTGGACATTAAAATTACTATACTGTAATGGTTCTGTAAATGTTATTTATACTGACATAAAAATGTATAATTATACACGTATAGTAGGTATCAGTATTATAGCTGTATTTCTATCAATAATGTTTATCTGTCATTAAACCAGTAATCGTATTGGATAATCCGATCACTCTCAGTAGATCCAGTCTGTTATTTATTGCTGTTCTAAACTGGATCTGTTGACTGGATCTACTAAGAGTGATCCGAATAATCGTGTTTAGTTAGAGCCTTTTGACGGGTATCGTAAAATGACAGTTGTTATTTTATTGCTTGAGTGTCAGTATGTGTTACCAGTGATGACACATACCTCATACCTCGTCATACCTCAGTGCCTTAAGACGAAAGTCTACAATCAGAGTGTGTTACCAGTGATGACATAACCGAGACGTTGTCCGCTATTGGCCTCATGAATAAGCTCAAAGTCGCTCAACGAGCTACATATGTCTCCATAGGGCTATGCTCGAGGTTTATCTACAGGATCAAATCTGAAATGAGGAGATACGTAGAAAAACTCGGGTCACCGACATAGCCAGACGGATTAGCACGCTGAAGTGACAATAGACAGGCCATGTAGCTCGAAGAACCGATGGCCGATGGGGCCGAAAGGTTCTTGAATAGAGGCCTCGGACCGGCAAGCGTAGCGTAGGACGTCCACCAACTAGATGGGAGGACGACCTGGTAAGGTCTGCAGGTTGGCGGTGGTTGTAGGCCGCTTCAACCGCAATAGCTGGAGATCCATGAGGGAGGCCTATGTCCAGCAGTGGACTTCCTACGGCTGGAAGAGAAGAAGAGATGTCCTCGAGGAGATTAATGTGACTCAATACGGTCGAAGCCGGGTGGGTAGTTCAATTATAAAATAATTTGAAATGGTAGTAGATGTCTGGGCAATGATAGCTTCAGAGCGAATAGAGCAGGAGCTAAGCTTCCTACACTTTCACGTTACCTTTAATATGTAAGATGCCTCATATGTTGCCTAACATAAAATGTTTAAGTACATAGTATTTTATTTTAACATAAGTAATAAAATAAATAGTAGCATAAAAATGTAAAAAGCAGGTCGAACAACAAATTTTTAAGTAATTCTCAATTTTTGAGAAGTTATCCAACAGTGACAGAAAGGCAAACAGCTCGATAAAATAAAATAAAAAATAAAATTACGCTGATTTTAGTTTTTATTCAACTTAAAAAAGGGTCCGTCAGATTCTGTAATTTGTAATGGTTCCGTGACTACAAGAAGTTTAGAAAACCCTGGCCTTTGTGGCTTCTATGTTTGCCACTCTTTCTAGTTTATTTTCCTTACACTCCAAAATTATATACCTAACTTTATATCGATTAGGGAATGCCAAAATCAGTAAGGCTGAAATGATGACTTCGCTTTGCTGTGGTTATCTCCAACACGCCTATTTTCCCGTGTGACCTCGACAGATGCAATCCTATAGAAACGTCAGGAAATAATAAAGCCTCGGCCAAATCTAAGACGCGAAGCGGGAGCGTCTACTACGCGAAATTAAACGTGCACACCTGCGCGACTACGGCGCGAATCGTAAATATCGCCCTGCTCTGCCGACGACGAGGTTGTCCCTCGTTGTGGTCACGTAGGTGTGCATGGCACCAAAATATATCATGGGTAACCTCCGCCACGGCGCTCCCGTTTCGCGTCCCGCATTCGCGTCGCTGACGCGCAGTTTTGGCCGAAGCTTAAAAGGTAAAAAAAAAAGTAAGGCCTTTGCATCTATTATAGATGATTTATACAGCGTCAGCAACTAGTCGAACCTCTATAGAGATAGATCTCAGATAGTAGACGACCTCTGTGGTGCAGCGGGCGAAGGTCCGCCTGCTAGGCAAGAGGTTGCGGGTTCGAATCCCGCCTCGGAACAAATGTCTGTATGACCTGCAGATATTTGTTCAGGGTGTTCTGGATGTTTTCTATATATAATAAAAAAATATCTATCTATGTAGTATATTGTATTAAGTATATCAGTCATCTAGTACCCATAACACAAGCTCTGCTTAGCTTGGGGCTAGGTGATGCTGTGTGAATTGTCCAGCATTATTTATTATTTATTATTATTATTAACTAGTAATCATGCTGTACGGGACGCTGCAGTGCCTGGGACATTATTAGATGGATTAGGCTTGCCCAGCACCTATACCATCCTCTCAGCTTAGTCAGCTATTATTCAGAGGAAAGAACAGGTGAATACGTCTGAAGCTAACTAAGCCGCGGGTTTCCTCCCGATGTTACCTTCACCGTTAAAGCTCGTGTTAAAAGGTAAATGAGACGATAAATATGTGTTAGCAAAGTCAGATCCCAGTTCGGGAAACACTATTACACATAAGAAATTACGTACACGGTCCGAGATAAGACAAGTTACCTACAGTGGAATCTGGCATCAGTCCCAGGTGGCGACATATCGTACCGTTAATAACCATACGCGTATAATTCGCAGCTAAATTACGCGAGTAATTAATTAATTTATGATACTCGACTAAATTGAATAAACACGTTTGCGAGATGGATAATTTGCAAGGGTTATTGCTCGAACTGTTTGACATAAATTTAATTAAGCATAGCTATTTACCTTTATGTTTTGCTTTATGCCAAATGGGTGAATGTGGGCGGGCCTTTCAAAATAAGGAATTTCTTTTTCCGCAATTTCAGTTACGTTCCACGTTCAAAATGTACATTAAAAATCATTTTTAGGGTTCCGTACCTCAAAAGGAAAAAACGGAACCCTTATAGGATCACTTTGTTGTCCGTCCGTCTGTCTGTCAAGACCCTTTTTCTCAGGTACGCGTGAAGGTATCAAGCTGGAATTAATATGAAATACTCAGGTCTACTGTCCCTTGGAGCTGTGAAAAAATAAAACTTCTAAGATTTTGTTTAAATAAATAAATAAATAAATAAGCCAACGCAATCAAAAGATACAGCCGTTTATGCCGCAAATTTCCGCAAAATTTCGACACTCGCAAGGGAATCAAAACCTACAGGGTACTTCCCGTGAACTCAGTATCTTGAAATTTGGTACGTAGGTACCTCTTATATCACAAATAAGGGAAAAATTGCGAAAACCGCAAATTTTATTTTTAGTTACTTATTATACTTAACTTAACTAATTATATTATATAGGTATGTCTAGACTCCATACATACCTACCTAATATAATATTCTATTATAGGGGTATAGGCAGCTTTTCTGAGTCTTATGTTAAAAACGCTCTAAATTTAAACTCAAATTTCTAAATTTATAAGTATTTAAATATAAATAATTAATTGACATAATATATCGCAAATGTTATTAGAAATATATGTAAATTATAACGTGTAATATTCTTACGAAATGAATGAAATTTATGATTTTAAAAGCTACGGGAAAAAACTATCAGTCTTCTCTCGCTCTAACCAACACTTTCTTTTTGCAACAAGAAAGGATGAGTACCTATAGGTATACCCTACCTATTGGAATATTCCAGAGACGCCATTAGCATTTTATTGAGTTTGTTTTTCTTCAAACTTTCTCTTGTTTGATTTGTTTCAGCTGTTTTAATGAAGCAACTTTTGTTTCAATGTGGGAACGTTTTCACATCAGCTTGTTGTTTTATCTTGTTTCTTCCGATCATGCAATACAATAAATTTATTAGAAAATTAAAATTATTGTCATTAAATATAGCATGACTACCCGTCAAGCTAAATCTACTGTGCAAAAGAGGTTGCAAACGTTGTCATATAATGACGCCGAGAAATTGTTAATTAAATCAAAATAATATATGTAACTTCCATCCCGTTAACATTACTGTCATTCATTATGTACTTATTGTTTTTAAATTGTTTTTTTTTTACTATACTTTATTTTATTACATTGGTTTATTTATATAATATAAGTCAGTTGAGGATCTTTTTGATAACCGTATTCAGGTTCCCACGATACAGGCATAGCCTAGTGTGGGAATCATTAGAAATCAATTTTAATGTAACCGTCTCTACTTAGATTTCTGCAATAGTTTAATTAGGTATCTTGTAAAATGTTAGTTATCTAAGTTGTAATAAATAAATTTTCATTTTCATTTAATTTTCAAAGCAACCTATTTTTGAAATGTGTTGTATGGCGAAGGAGGTTATATTTTTGCCATTACTTCTAACCCAGGGAACTACCATGAACCAATAAATAGTTCTCATTTAATCTAATCAATAGCTCAGGAATTAAAATGGGGATTCATGTAGGAAATGCGGATATTTGTCGATCTCTGATTCTATAAAATGCTTGATGATCAAGTCACGATTAGTGACAATCATCGTTAGCCGTGGGGTGCCGGCAGTAGAATGTTACCCCTCCTCTCCTACCCGTGGATGCAGTAAGAGCCTGCTAAGGCACACCTCCAGAAGATGGGCAGCAGCGTCTTTCCGTATATCAACATCCCATACTGCGCTCACCAACCCGCCTGGCAAGCGTGGTGAGTATGGCAACTACCCCTCATGGATCGATGAGGGAGGCTGTTCAGGCTTCAGCATACTTAATACATCCTATCCCTTCCTTCACCTACTTATATCTACCTATCCGCAACTCAAAATGATTCGAATTTGGCGCCACTACGGTATGGAACAAAAACGAAATGAAGGAGCGGTGAACGAACGAAGAAAAATCAAGATGTCTGCCGGATACAAAAAAGCCGTGTGTGCTCCGTGAAAAATTAATTAAAATCAAATGTGAAAGCTTTCCAAAACGTGATAAAACCACTAAAATTCCATTAAATCAGCCAAAACAAGTGATAAATATCTCCATATCAACGGACAAGAACGAAGCCACCGAATCGTGAGTACCTACCTGTCTCCCTGTGAACTCCTACTGCCTCTGCTGAGCCTGTCGAAGTGTTAATTATTTCAGCATTACGTTTAGGTCGTAACATAGCTTCGAGCCGGATATTAAACTGAAAAGTTGGCCGGTATTTCGTAGTTTTGGGGAATTTTTCAATCTTTTTTCTTGAAATTGCATTATAACCCGACCAAATCTGGTTGGTCGTTGGTAGCCTTACATCTATTCGGATTCATACGACTTCTTAATTTGTCCGCATTACCTTTACCGCGTGGTTTCATTAATCTATCAAACCTATTTTTTGCAACCTTGCAGTTCAATCATAGGAAGCTTACACGTAATTACACTAACCTATCAAGTATTCGAACATATAATCTTACCTACCTAAGTTTGTACATCATCTTAGCTTCATACTTACCGGTAGAAACCTATCTTCTAAAATCCTATAATTAAAATGGAACAGAACAAATTAAAAGTTTTTCTATCTCAACGCGAATATATTTATCGAGCAATGCAAATTCTTTATGATCTTTCGAAAGACATGGTTCAAGATCGTTCAAAGATTCCTTCCTTCAAGTCTAGGTTTTCTCGAGTTCAATCTATTCGTGATGAATTTGTACAAGTAAATGAAAGCATTCAAGCTTTGCTGTTAACGGCGAATCCTGATCTCCCGATTGACCAAAGTACACTTAGCTCATTTGACGATTTGTACTACGCAGTAATCGCAGCGTCGGACGCATTGATTCCAGAAACACCTGACAAATTCATACCCGCAAGCGCGCCGGCCATTTCGCCCGCCACGAGCTCGAACGTAAATGCGCGTTTACCTAAACTTGAGTTACCTAAGTTCGACAGTCAAGCTGAGAACTGGCAAACGTTTTATGATACGTTTACAACATTGATTCATGAAAATACTTCGATCTCCCAAGTAGAAAAGTTTCATTATCTCGTGTCGTGTCTATCAGGGCCCGCAGTATCACTTGTAAAGGGGGTACCTATTACCTCGGCAAACTATGAAGTCGTTTTTAACACCTTGGTCGAGAGATATCAGAATAAACGTATCTTAGCAATCACGTATTTGGATAAAATCTTACATTATCCCGCTATAAAATCAGGTAGTTTCCAAGAATTACAAACGCTAACAAATGCATTTTACGAATCTGTTCACGCTCTCAAAGGTTTGAATATACAAAATCTAGGTGATTTTATTCTGTTTCATTTAGTTTCAAGAATACTTGATGCGGACACACGCAAGCGCTTTGAATCTCAAAATTGTTCACAAGTACCTTCTTACAGTGAATTGCTAAAGTTTCTTCAAGACTATGTAAAAGTTTTAGAAACTAGCAGACTATCCTCGATAAATCCTCCGCCTCCTACCTCTCGAGGCACCCTTGACGGGAAATCCTCAGCGGCTCGTAATCGCCCGATTAGCAGCGGATCAAAACAACGCTCAACTTATCTTAACAAAACCAGCCCGTCAACATATTTGGTCACCTGTTCGTATTGCGGTCAAGCGCATTCAACCTACAGGTGCCCTACCTTTCAAGCTTTAGATTCTTCATCTAGACTTGCTTTTGTCGATAACAAAAAATTATGTACGAACTGTCTACGTACCAATCATGTCATTGATAAATGTATCTCTAAAATCTCGTGCTTAACTTGCGGATTACGTCATCATACGTTATTGCATACCGAACCTCCCCACCCTAGCGGGAGTAGCGCTGTCACTCAGGCTAGCACTAGCGCGCATGTCGGGAACAGCCGCGGCGTTGTGCTACTGGGTACATGCAAGCTACGCGTATGCAATACACTTACCGGCGCACAACATGTAGTGCGCGCTCTTGTCGACAGCGGCGCACAGGACTGTTTTATAACAACCGCTTGCGCCCGGACACTGGGTTTAAAGCTCCGTCACTGCAATCTTATCGTAGGTGGCTTAGGACAAAACACAGTGTTTCAAGTACGGGGCGAGACTCGGTGCGTCCTACGTCCGCTCGACGGAGATGATCCGCATTTTAAAATCAGACCTATCGTGTTAGATAACATCACCGCTCAAATGCCTAGTGCGCAACTACCGGCAGTCGTTCGAGATCATTGTAGGCATTTAACCCTAGCTGATAGCGACTTCGACATTCCTGCGAACATAGACATTCTTATCGGAGCGGAATACTTTCACGATATCTATGACGGTCAACGTTTAAAGCTAGGACCCGGGCTACCTACAGCCCTACACAGCGTCTTCGGATGGATCCTGACGGGCGCAATCGAATCCGATGTAGGTATACCTCCACCCAATACCTCCTCGTTGTTAGCTGCAACCCGCACACTCGACGAGCAGGTAAAACGATTCTGGGAAGTCGAGGAACCACCGCACACTCCTATTTCGGTACCGGAAGACGAAATATGCGAACGTACGTACACGGATCTCACTTACCGGGAACCTGACGGTCGCTACGTTGTACCTATACTCATCAAGGACAGAGATCACACCTTAGGTGACTCGTACCCTAGCGCTTTGTCGCGGTTACTTAACCTAGAAAAGGAACTTAGCCGGCACAGCCAACTAAAATCTGACTACATCGACTTCATGCGAGAATACGAAAGTTTAAATCACATGGAACCTACCTCCGCTTCACAAACAAACAAATCTTATCTTATCCCGCACCATTGTGTCCTTCGACCACAAAGCACGACAACTAAGCTGCGCGTGGTGTTTGATGCAAGCTGCAAGACCGCTAACGGTCTATCTTTAAATGACGTTGTGTTTACTGGACCTAAGCTTCAAACAGACATCATCGACATCATAACAGGCTTCCGTTTACATGTAGTAGTCTTTACATGTGACATTTCCAAAATGTTTCGCAATTTTCTGATCAGGCCTGCTGATCGCTGTTACCAGCACGTATTGTGGCGAGAATCTGCGAGTCTGCCTCTCAAGGAGTACGAGCTACGCACTATCACCTATGGTGTGAGTAGCTCACCATATCTTAGCATTCGCACTCTTCATCAATTAGCCACGGACCACGGTGCTGAGTACCCACGCGCAGCAGAAGCTCTCCGTCACGAGACTTTTGTTGATGACGTCACAACAGGAGCGCCATCTGTTGAGGAAGCTCTTGAACTAAAAACCCAACTTTGCCAACTTCTAAGCTGTGCTCAGTTAGAACTTCGCAAATGGAGCAGCAATTCGGAATCATTCCTCAAAACCTTACCAGTAGACCATTGTCAATCCCCTAAAATCTTTTCGGAAGAATCCGATAAATCTACGCTTAAAATCTTAGGAGTCCAATGGGACCCCGCGGGTGATACCTTCACTTACGCACTATCCGAGGTAAAAGAAGCTGAGTATACGAAACGTTCAATATTATCCCACGTTGCTCGTATTTTTGACCCGCTGGGGTGGTTGACCCCGTTCATCCTCAAAGCAAAATTGCTTCTTCAAGATTTATGGCGGCAAAACATAACCTGGGACGAACCCGTACCCGGGAACATAGCTCATGACTGGCGAGAATTTATCTCAGATCTTCAAAACTTAAAATTAATTGAAATCCCTCGCCAGGTTCTACCTTCAGCAGCCCACGAAATCCAACTTACTGGATTTTGTGACGGCTCAGCAAAAGCATACGGATGTTGTGTCTATCTTCGCGTTGTCACTAACCAAAAGGTTCAAGTATCTCTTTTGATCGCTAAGTCCAAGGTTGCACCTTTCAAGGTTCTTACAGTAAACCGCTTAGAACTTTGCGGCGCTGTCCTACTCTCAAAAGTAGTAGGACGTATCTACTCCTTGCTTAGCATAAAACTGAACATTGCTCAATCGTATCTATTTACCGACAGCTCAACGGTGCTGTCGTGGCTGGGTACAGAACCACACAAACTTAAAACATTCGTAGCGCACCGCGTTGTGCAAGTAACTGAATCTACTTCCGCGTTTGTGTGGCAGCATGTGTCCACCCACGACAACCCGGCCGACCTTTGTAGTCGCGGCTTATCCTGCGCTCAACTCGCTGCTTGCGAACGTTGGTGGTCTGGGCCACCATGGCTATCCTCGGATAAATCCAACTGGCAAGTCAATGCAGTTGACGATAAGGGTACCGTTCCCGAACTGAAGACGTCACACTCGTGTCTCACCGAGACACAAGCAGCTGACGCACTTCATACCCTAATCGAACGTACATCTAACTTCACCCGACTGCAAAGAATAACCGCTTGGGTATACCGTTTCATCAAAAACGCCTCGGTCGTTTCGTCAAAGCGTAACTTAAGTGGTTATTTATCTTCCTCAGAGCTTGACAAATCACTTCAAATCTTAGTTAAACATGTTCAGAAAATCGATTTTAATAACGTCTCATCTCAACTCAAGTCAAACAAACCCATTCCCAAACACCTTCAAAAACTATCTATCTTCCTCGATCCATCTGGAGCTTTGCGAGTGGGGGGACGTTTAACACAATCCGACTTACCTTATAGTGTCAAACATCCATATCTTTTGTCCAAACAATCCCGACTGAGCAACCTACTTATCGACCACTATCACATATCTTACCTACATAGCGGGCCACGCCTACTTCATTCTCTGATTCAACGTCGATTTTGGATCCTCGGTATTAGAAATTTAATTCGATCTCGATTATCGAGATGTGTAACTTGCTGCAAAGCAAAACCTACTCCTTTTCAACCTATTATGGGTGATCTCCCTCCTTCCCGACTGACACCAGGATCTTGCTTTCAGTCGATCGGAATCGATTTCGGAGGTCCCTTTATGGTCAAGGAAAGCCGGCGCCGTAGTGCCCGCATATACAAATCTTATCTGTGCCTTATAGTATGTCACGCTGTTAAGGCCGTTCACCTTGAACTGGTCACCGAGCTGACCACTGAAGCTTTTATCGCATCTTTAGACCGTTTTGTTGCTAGGAGAGGCCTTTGTCAATCTATAACTACTGACGGCGGAACTAACTTTGTAGGCGCGAAACGCTACTTATCGGAAGTAGGTGAAATGTTGGACAGGGAAAATATGACCATCCGCGATCAGCTTTCGTCTCGTGGTATCGTGTGGAAAACAAACCCACCTTCCGGAGCCCACTTCGGTGGAATCTTCGAGAGTGGTATAAAATCCACTAAGTACCACCTCAAGCGAATCGTAGGATCCCAAGTCCTGACTTACGAAGAACTTTATACCGTACTTACGAAAATAGAAGCGATGCTAAACTCGAGACCTTTAGTCGCGCTCTCATCCGATCCTAATGAAGTTGACGCTCTTACCGCTGGTCATTTTCTCATCGGCCGTCCGTTAGTATCACTACCCGAACAAACCATCGACGAAAACCTATCTCTCCGCTCGCGCTGGCGGTTGTTACAGCGATTATCTCAAAGTTTCTGGAGAACTTGGTCAAGAGACTACTTACACACCTTACAACAGCGAAATAAATGGCTTAAAACGGAAAATAACCAACCGAACTTGAACGACCTTGTAACTATTGTCGAACCTGGTTTGCCTGCAAATACCTGGAGAACCGGTCGCATAGTGAAACTTCATAAAGGAAAAGACAACCAAATTCGGGTCGTCACCGTTAAAACTAATAAAGGCGAGCTTATCCGCCCAGCGAATAAAGTTTGCCTTATCCCGACATCTCCGGACATACCTAATGATGTCCAATCTTAGTTAGTTTTAAAATAATTCGTTTTAGTCATATAACTAGCATAACTAGCCTTTTATAACTTACCTTTGCTAAAATGTTTTTGTAAACTTTACATTATAATCTTATCTTGCATCAACAATAATAGACATCTATATACCTACATGCTTAAGCTCAACACATTTTATAACATGCTAATTACCTAGCTTAAGTACCTAAATCTCTTATCTTCACTGGGTTAACGACCTCAGTCAACAGGTGTGAATCCGCATAGTGTTATAAACATAGGATCTCGAACCTTCAATGTATCTTATGAAATCCTCGGTTGATTTCAAGTGGGGGGATATGTTCAGGCTTCAGCATACTTAATACATCCTATCCCTTCCTTCACCTACTTATATCTACCTATCCGCAACTCAAAATGATTCGAATTTGGCGCCACTACGGTATGGAACAAAAACGAAATGAAGGAGCGGTGAACGAACGAAGAAAAATCAAGATGTCTGCCGGATACAAAAAAGCCGTGTGTGCTCCGTGAAAAATTAATTAAAATCAAATGTGAAAGCTTTCCAAAACGTGATAAAACCACTAAAATTCCATTAAATCAGCCAAAACAAGTGATAAATATCTCCATATCAACGGACAAGAACGAAGCCACCGAATCGTGAGTACCTACCTGTCTCCCTGTGAACTCCTACTGCCTCTGCTGAGCCTGTCGAAGTGTTAATTATTTCAGCATTACGTTTAGGTCGTAACAGAGGCCTTAGTTCAGTAGTGGACGATTTAAGGCTGAGATGATGTTTTTTGTCGGCCTTGCCAATCTATACTATTACTATATAATAATATTATAAAGAGGTAAAGTTTGTGAGGTTGTGGGGGTAATCTCTGGATCTACTGAATCGATTTTCAAAATTCTTTTACCAATAGAAAGCCACAGTATTTGTGAGTGCCATAGGCTATAAATTACCGCCCAACGAAGTAGGCACCGAGTCAGCTAGTAAATAAATAAAAACAACTATCGAAATAAACGCCATCTCTGCAGATCACATGGAACTAAAATACCAGGAGCTGTCTTATGACGAGCTCTGTTCGTTGAGGAACGAGTGAGGTTAAAGCACGTATAAGCTTCAAAGATACAACGCGTTCTATAAAGATGGCGTGGCAGTCTTTACTGAGAAAAATATAACATCCATTTCGTCGTAGTCGTAGAACAAAGACGGATCTGATATTTCATAACTTTACAGTAGAGCATTTTATAATTTCTAAAAGAGATTTCATGACATATTATAAAAATTGTCAACAATAAGTTTAATTGTATTGAGTTAGTAAGGAATTTTTGCTATGCTGTCCCAAGATCAGTACATGTGAGAGAGGTGCGTGGCGGTCGCTTATTTGCACTCAACACCTGCCGTACCAACTCCGGGTGGCGTTCGCCCACACGCAGGATGCTGGAGTCTTATAACAAATACTTCGCAGACATACATAGATATATTCTTTTGTAGTATGTATCAATTTAAGATTTTAGTCATGAAGAATTTGAAATTGTAGCAGCTTTTAAGTTTTATTTTATTTCTTATATTATTGATATTCTCCTATATTTTTAAGCCATTTGCAAAGTGTGTTAGAAATATCTGCTTGTCTTAGTTATGTGTTATTTTTAATTCGTTTTAATTTAATTCACTTATCTAAAATAATAATTGTTTTGTAGGTCAGATAACCTAGCGTTATTTAAGAAATACTCGTAGCATTCTGTGAATAGCGCTGTGGGCTGCATTATTATGTAAGATTAATTTTATTATCTCTGCTTACCTATTATATTATTTTGTAGCTGTTTGCTTTTCCTAAATAAATAAAATAAAAAATAAAAAAAATAAAAATGGCCCTATCAATTCGGTTTTAGGAAAGTTTACAGTAAAATTTAAAAAATATCTTCATAAATCGTTTATGTATAGGTTTAAAAGCACAATGGTGACAAAAAAGAAAATTGAAAAAATCAGATCCGTCTTTGTTTGACTACGACGATCTGTTTAATTATTTATTACGCTAGCTGACCCGGCGAACTTCGTATTGCACCTATAACTACAACCACCACTTAGAACTTACCCTCCAACTACCCTTAGCTGCTTGAATCATTGTCAAAATACATAATTTGTATATTTATTTATTTGTATATAAATATTTATTTATAACATGCTTTATATTATTATACACACATTATTACACACATATATAATTATATATTATGTATATTCTATACTTATGGTATTTTTTATATACTTTTCTTTTTAATCTCACACCATTTTACCCCATCTCATTACCACAATCCAATCCATCGAAAGGTTGTCTAGTAGAGATCGCTCTTTAGCGATAAGACCGCCGATTGTCACTTTATGTTTAGTGTTTCTCTTTTTTTTGTTAATTTGTTTAGTTTAAGGTGTGCAATAAAGCATTTTCTATCTTTCTATCTATCTACCCTACAAATACCCTACAACTACCCCACTACTACCCTACAACTACCCTACTACTAACCTGCTACTACCCTACAACTACGCTACAACTAACGCTGAAACATGTGTTGAATATTTTTTTACTTACAAACTTTCATCCCCCTTTTAACCCTTTCTGATTAAATTTACGCAACGAAAAGTAGCCTATGTCCATCTCCGTGGTCTAATCTACTCCTATACTAAAATTCATTCAAATCGGTTCTGCGGTTTTGACGTGAAAAGGGAACATACATACATACATACAATACATATATTCTTACATTCAGTTTTATATACTCGTATTATATAATAAATAGGAAGTAGGATAGGATAGTTAGTAGTAGCACATGTAGTAGCTTATAATAGTTCAGTGACTGAACTATTACTAATGTTACGTTATACGCCACATCTAAGTAACTACTTTGTTGAATAATGGCAATTCTACTTATATTTATTGTCAGAAACCAACCACACACCTCTTTTCTAAACTGATCATTTAATACCTCGACTTACCTTATGGTTAAAAGAAAAAATCTCAAATCAAATCAAAAATTATTCAGTGCGGCCGCATGGACTTTATTGATGCGTCACATAACATAAATTACTAAAAAAAATAACATAAATTTCAAAATAAAACAATACAAATTAATAAAATGAAGCTTATAATTTAATCGGTTTTCTTTAGACACAGAATAATTATCGCCGTGCTTCAGATGACACGCGATTTAGGAAAAGAAGCGAACCGAAGAACCTAACTCAGTCGTTATTAATCATCATTTAAAAAATATATTTTTCTTATGTTACGTTTTACGGAGTTGGAGCAGATTCCGTCTCAAGTGGTTAGGTCCTCCAGGTAATCTCATACTTTATACTTAATAAGCTTTATCGGAACAGTACCTCCCTACCAATAGTTCCGAACTCTAGCAAATCTTTTTTTTTCTTAATTTTATAGAATAGAATAGAATAGAATAGAAAATATTTATTTGCACCTTATTTTAACAATGTACACATAATTATAATTAATAAAAAAACAATAAAATAAGACACAAATCGGTCGCCACTCAGCATTTGCTGTAACAACACGAATGCTGTCGCAGCGCTGGTTTTCGGTGGCGCCGTAGCGCTATGCAAAGCACAGACCACACACACGGTGTAACAAATATAATCAAAATTAATAAAGTAATACGGGTTTAAATAATAACTTACAACAACCTCAGTACAATACAATAATCAGAAAAACAAATAATAACAAAAATCTTTGAAATATTGACAAGAACAACAGTGTTTTAAGTATAGTGCGTAGTTAAAAAATAATATTAAAGATTAAAGAATATAATATAATAAGAAACGTTAACATCGAAGAACTATCATACCAGACACTTAGATATTTGAAGATTTAATAAGTATTTTTTATAGGATAATTTAAAAGAGTATAAACTAATAGAATTTCTAATCGGAGGTGGTAGGTTGTTCCAGCATTTCGTGGCAGCATAGCGAAAGCTTCCACGAAATGCTGCCGTTCTATGGTATGGACATAGTAAACGTGTAGCTGAACGGATGTTCCGACTAGAAAAAGTAAGTTTTTCATATAAGTATATTGGTTTTCGGCTTTTTATAATACCAAACAGAAGCGAAGCAAAATGTAAAGATCGACGTGATGACATGTTTAAAAGTCCGTGACTATTTATATACGGTGAAATATGAGCTCGACGTGGTATAGGTAAACAATATCTGATGCAAGAATTCTGTAAACGCTGAATTAGTCTTTTAGAGCGGCCCAACAAACATTCGCCAAAAACAATATCAACATAATTCAGCTTGGACAGAATTAAAGAGTCACATAATGATATGCGGATGTCACTATTTAGATATTGTCGAACCTGATATAAAACGGATAGCCTGTAAAAGCAATTACGAACTGTTTGGAGAACGTAGTTTTCAAAGTGCAAACCTGCATCTATGAGTAGGCCAAGATTACGAGCCTCGGGCACTTTGTCAATAAGAACACCTTTTATATATATTTTAGGGTTATAAGATAAAATTTCAGATGTCTGTTTTCTAGACCCGAGTATAAGAAATTTAGTTTTACCGGGGTTAAGAGATAAGCCATTACAGTTGCACCAACTAACTAATCTATTTAGGTCACTATTAAGTCCATCAAGAGCTACATTCATGTTTTTAGGTTGAAAAGAGGTGTATAACTGTAGATCATCGGCGTATAAATGAAATTTACTGTTTTGAATATTGTTTACAATGTCGGCCGAGTATAGAATAAAAAGAATAGGGCCAAGGATTGATCCTTGCGGAACACCACGTGATACTGACTTAATATTTGATTGATTAATTGTACCGTCCTGTTTTTTAACTTGGACTAATTGAGAACGATCGCTCAGATAGCTAGCAAACCATTTTATAGCGGTACTATCAAAACCATAATAAGATAGTTTGGATAGTAACAATGTAGTATTGACGGTGTCAAAGGCACGTGAGAAATCTAGTAGTGTTAGGATCGTACCCTCTCCAGTATCTTGAGCAGATAGAGCATCGTCCACAACATCAAGTAACGCGGTCGCAGTACTGAAGCCTTTCCTAAAGCCTGATTGTTTAGATGGTAAAATATTGTTTGACTCTAGGAAATTTGTAATTTGTGTACAGACGGCTTTTTCTACAATTTTAGATATGAAGGGTAGTATACTTATTGGGCGCAGATCATTGAAACTATTTGGATGATTCGTTTTGGGAAGTGGTTTTACAATAGCGGTTTTCCATTGAGAGGGGAAAATATTAGAAGTTATTGACGTATTGACTATCGCTGTGAGTAAAGTAAGTGTTTGAGGCAGTGTCAATAAAATCATGTCTTTGGAAATCCCATCTATACCTACTGAATTTGAGGTGAACGATTGAATTATTTTTAAAACATCATTTTCATTAATAGGAATAATTTATGACCTTTGAACTACAAGTTCATGCCGGACAGATAATGTTAACAACATAGAAACAAAATAAAACTCCTAAAAAAACAAAATTAAACTTTATAATAACTCCTAAAAAAACAATAACAACAAAAGATAGTAAATAAGTAAGTAAATAAGTATCTTGTAACAGTAGATACAAAAGTACAGATATCCAAAAGAATACAATTTGCAACCTTTTAAACGGGTTCAAGATAAAAGTGAAACCTAAGAAAACGAAACAAAGTACGTACCAACGTACACAAATATCGTCGTATAGACCATACAACACACTGCACTGAGGCTGGGTTGTTATCTCAACTTGATGTGACCATACTTTACGAAACTGTACGACGAAGTCCGGTACGAGTATATACGGATACGTTTTCACGTCCATCTGCGGCTAGTAACAACATTTATGGTAGATTTGAAAAAAAAATGTAGGACGACCTTCGTGGGGTTCGATTCCCGCCGCGGGACAACTGTTTGTAATGTTATAAATGCAGATATTTGTCCCGCGTCTCAGTACCTAATTGTCTATGTATGATTGATAAGTAAAGATAAAAAAGATAAAGTTAAAGATGCATTTATTTAACACAAAATTAGGTACAAAAATCAACTTAAGTGTTTAAAGTTTATAGTCATTTATTCATAATTTGTTAAATCACATGTCAAACATTTCCAAATACAATAAAATAAAAATAAAATAAATTTATGCTTATTAATTAATTGATAGAAATTAAATGAAATTAAATATAATATACATGTCAAGAATTTCTTAATGTCAATACATTCTCAGAATTATAAATAAATATTTTAACATAAAATAACCTTAATAATAAACTTAACTTAGGTAATTTAATTCAAATTGCAATAATAATAAGTGTTTCACAGATACTTAACCAAGAAATAATAAGTATATTCTATCAATCATTTTGGTACCCATAACACAAGCTCTGCTTATTTTGGAGCTAGATAGTGCTGTGTGAAATGTCCAACTTTATTTCCTTATTTATTTCACCATCTCTAAGTAAATAGTCTACAGAGCTTTCAACCGGAACGAAAAAGTGAAAAACACATGATTAACATTTTGGTAAGGCGTTTCAGCTCATGTAATATGAACGCAACTGAATAATTGAAAAAATTGCCGTGGGGTGCCGGCAGTAGAATGTTACCCCTCCTCTCATGCCCGTGGATGCAGAAAGAGCCTGCTAAGGGACACCTCCGGAAGATGGGCAGCAGCAGTCTTTCCGTGTATCAACATCCCGTTCTGCGCTCGCCAACCCGCCTGCCAAGCGTAGCGAGTATGGCAACTACTACCCCTCATGGAGATCCATAAGGAAGGCCTGTGTTCAGTAGTGGACGTTTTACAGCTGACGATGATGATAAATTGAAAAAAATTTAAAAACTACGTTTATTTGTTACAATGGTCGTAAATCATTTTCAACAAGATCCCATATAAAATTAAATCATTGGTATAGTTACTTAACATTATATCTACATAAAATATAAATGGATTTGTGCAAGAAACTTATAAGACGCTAATGAACTCTGTAATCCTATTAAGCCATAATACCTATTGCTAGATAACAGCGAAACATGAGCCGATACTTCATTAATTAATTAATTCGTCTCAGCCGTAGGAGTCCACTGCTGGACATAGGTTTCCCTCATAGACTCCTAAATACAGGTTATGAGGTGGTTGTTGCCATACTCACCACGCTTGGCAGGCGGGTTAGCGAGCGCAGTACACGATATTGATAGTTGGAAATATGTTAACTTAGTAGGTGGAATGACGCTGCTGCCTATCTTCTGGAGGTTATACCTCGGCAGATTCACGCTGCATCCACGGGCAAGAGAGGAGAGGCAACATTTTACTGCCGGCACACCACGGCAAGACGAGCACGACACTTATTTTTATAATGCATTCCTCTAAACCATATTTTCGCAACAAATGTCTTTAAATCTTTCAAATGTTATGGTCACCCTACATGGCACAAAAGTTTTGCAATGAGGAGTGAAAGCCTTACGCAACGTGTCAATACTGGCCCAGAATAGCACATAGTTTGTATGAGTGTTACAGCAGAGTACTAAACAGTTTGTATGACAGTAACAGCAGATTATGCAGCAGTTTGTATTGTAATAATGCGTAATTGTATGGAGGAGGTATCTCGTATGAGATGAGGTGACCACTGTGAGTTGGTTAACGGAACTTGTCACATCGGAAGAATGGTGAGTTTTTTATGTGAATTAAATTATAATATCGGTGTATACAAACGAGAAAAGTTTTGAGAAAAAGAGTTATTTATAAAATTACGTATTTTAACCGACCTCAAAAAGGTTCTCCTGTTACACTGGAGTCCCTTAAATCTTTGCTCAAGGCGTAGTTATTCTATGCCCTAAATTTAAACTTGCGGTTGGGTTTTAATTTCGCTTAATATTGTTTGCTTGCTTTTAAACCCAGTTCTGATGATGGCATCCATGATAAATCGAGGGGAAAACTCAAATGTAATAATAATAGGCATAATTTGTTGAAAAATTAAAGAATTATTAACTCCGTCAAGTCCACGAGATCAATTAAATTTTCATCTGGCTTTCAACTGCTGATGGGCGGATAAACCGACTAAGTATATCTTTTAGTTTAGCAGAGATATACTTAGTGATAATTACTATTTCAGTAAGTAGTCTAAGTAAAATGTTCTATGGATAACTATGGAGTCCCTATACGAGAATAATAAATTTATAGTGTTAATTAATGAACATTTTCACATGTGTATTTTATTTTCATCGAAATCCTAAAAACGAGTTTTAAGAAATCTAAGTTAGCAGACTAGTGTTTAAAGTTATTGCTTCATCTGTGAACATTTTCGCAGGAGTAATAAATAAGTTGTCTTTTTTAAACTTTCGCGATCACAACACATTATTAACATACAAGAAATAATAAATAATAAGAAATAATAAAGGTAATTTACGCGATAAATACCCGGTTATAATAAATAAGTATTTTTTCTACAGGGTGCCAACCAAAGCGACACGTCCACTAAAGCGGACCTGGTAACCAGGATAAAAGCACGAGTGGAAGCAGCGGACCCGGCGAAGGCCAGGGAACTGGGCGGAGTGTTCCTCTTCCGCATCATTCGGGGAATTGCCGTGTACTCATGGAGTGAGTAGTTTGGCAGTTTTACTGGAACGATAATAGTATCGATTCTGTTGTTTCACTTCCTGAAGATAATTATAATTAGAGATAATGGTGTCGATTCTGTTCTACACTTCCTAAAACTAATTATAATTAAAGAAATGACGTTTTTAAATTTAGAGCTGTCTGCGAGAAGTTGGGTCTATTTATTCCGTTTTAATCTTAGAACAGCACGTAGGTACCGAATAGCTATATTTTTACATCAATTTAATTAGCTTAGATTCTGTTGTTGCACTTACTAGCTAAATCTAAAAAAATGACGTAAAACGGACTAAAATGACTTAAGTATTGCAATTCGGATAGTTCTAGATGTTCCAAAATTGATACGGATTTTTTTACCTAATCTTATGTTGACAGCTTTTAATTTGGAAACATCATGGGTGCCATGCCGTGAGGCGCCGGCAGTAGAATGTTGCCCCTCCTCTCATGCCCGTGGATGCAGTAAGAGCCTGCTAAGGGATACCTCCGAAAGATGGGCAGCAGCGTCTTTCCATATATCAACATCCCATACTGCGCTCGCCAACCCGCCTGCCAAGCGTGGTGAGTATAGCAACTACCCCTCATGGAGACCCATGAGGGAGGCGTTTGTTCATTAGTGGACGTTTTATGGCTGAAATGATGATGGGTGCCATTCTGTTTTACACTTCCTAAAACTGGTTACCTATAATTAGAGATAGATACTACGGTTTTAAATTCTGTCCGCGTAGAGATGGTGGTATTTTATGGATTTGTTTTCTTCCCAGCAATGGACCTCAACAAAGTGACAGTCTACGAAGGAGAGCCCCCAGAAGACCCCGACACCACGTTCACCCTCAACGAGCACTACTTCAAACAGCTGGTCTACGGCCGAGAAGACGCCAGGGTCATCATGCAGGCCGGACGCTGTTCCGTCACCGGAGACATCATGCGGGCGATGAAACTTGAACCTTATATCAAGCTAGGTTAGGTTTCAAAGCAGCTTTTCAAATAAGTTTAGACGGAACTTCAGATTCTAGCTATGTTTTTACAGCGCCGTCTAGTTTAAAATTGCGAACTGTTATTAATTTAAAACGCTACTTTGAGTTTTAAGATCTACAAAGATTATGATGCTTTTACTCTAGGTTCCAACAATCCTTTTACTCAAGGTTCGAATAACTATCAAATTAGTTTAAATATAGAACTTCACATTTGCCAACGTCATCATTACTTATGTATGACTCTCGCTTTGATACAGCGCCATCTAGTTCGTAGTAGCAAACTAAATATCTTTGTTAAACCTTAGGGAAGAATATGAGCTAACTTTATTTAAGTTATGTGTTTGTTATCGTAGTAGGTAAGTAATTTATGTGAATCAGGATTAAAACAAATCACATCTTGTTGATTTGATTGACTGCTTGGACTCAAAGCGATATTGCTTTTTAGTTGCACTGCACTTAGTCTAAAGGAGAGTATTTAAGGTTTAAACCCTATAAGGTTTAATACTCTCTAAATCAATATTATCTATTCAACGTAAAGGATAATTGATTGATGCCCAAAACTTTATCATTATTTTAGTAGGTAATAAAGTATTTAGATAAAAATATAGGTTTTAAGGCTTTATTATCAAAATAAGTAGGTAGATTAATTTAATCTTTTTTCTGTAGGTAGGATCTTTGGTGTTATGCTTTGTTAAAATAAACTATGGAGATAGAGTGAGTGAATTTCTTGAATTTCTTACAATAATAAATAATGTTAAATCAGTAGGTAAGTTATATTTTATTTTATCGTCACCTCATTTTTAATTTACAGTTAAGTATACTGACACTAATTTCAATTTTCCGCTTTAGTTAAGATGTCATGTCAATCAACATCCATCGAAGATTAATCACAAACTAACGGTACATAACTGTAAGAGGTAACAAATTGCATTTGTACTGACTTAGTAAATAAATGGGGCCAGGTGCGTGTCGAGTCACGCGCTATGTAGGGTTCCGTTGTTGACCGCAGCCCTGTTGTTACAAGTTTGCGTATGTTTTTTTTTTTCGTTTACTAACTCCGCATCTAAAAAACCGTTATAGTTTTCCTGAAAAGTTAACAACCATGAACTTTCTAGGATCTAGGTACGTACATGCATGATTCATCTAAAAAATCTAACCATCGAAAAAAATTTAAAACTTTAATATTTCGCAAACGAAACCCTAAATCGAAAAATTGTCATCGCAACCCCTTAGTGGTTTTAAAATACCTATCTAACGATACCCTTACACGATGGGAAAATCAAGAAAGAAAAGTTTGTCTCCAAACCCTGTTATCTCAAACCCTGCAAAGTAACAGCTTTCAGGGCTAATAGTCTCTTCGTAAAGCCGATGACAGACAGACAGACAGACAAAGCGAAACTACAAGGGTTCCTTGTTTCTGTTGGCCAAGTGGTATGTACCACCTACTTTCAAACCAAAGGTCGTGGGTTTGATACGAGCCGCACCAATGGACTTTTCGTTCTTGAAAAATGTATGTTTGTGCACAATTAACACGTGCCATAACGTACAATATCGTTAAAAACCCGCGGCTTAGTAAAAGATAAAGATAAAAAATGGTTTATTTTGTCACAGAAATAACACTATATTATATTTTTAAAACTAATAAGGTTTAGATAGAATAATACCGTGACAAAAAAGGCCACTACTCAGCATTTGCTGTGGCAGAGCAGGTCGTACCGCAGCGCTGGTCTTAGTAGTCTTAGCGCAGTAGTCAGCTTCAGACGTTAGGTACCTACTTGTTCTTTCCTATGACTAATAATAACCGACTAAGGTGAGAGGATGGTATCTAGCTATATTTTTTGATACTACTTAAATGACGAATCAAGCCCGCTGTGGGCCTTTGCCCACCTGATGTTAAGCGATAACCCTATACCCTGTAATACCGCGGTGATCACGTTCACTAAACACGTGACCAACGCTGCATTGCATTGCTCCCGTCACCCTGAGACATAGAGTTGTAAGGTCTCTGTGCCCATAATATCCCCGACCCCCTTACCCTTCAAACCGGAACACAGCAATGCGGTCTGCATTGCTGTTTAAAGATAAAAAATAAAAAAGATACGTTTATTTTGTCACACATAGTGTACTATCACATATATGTTTGATTGCTTGTATAAAATGTTATTAAGGTTCTAAGACTAGTGACAAAAATGGTGGGTGATGGACTCTTAACGAAAAGTTACACAATACAATACAAAATACTTTATTGAACACCCTAAAAAATTACAGAAAAACTCACAATAAAAATTGAAACAATGGGCAGTCTTATCGCTTAGAAGCGATTTCTTCCAGACGTTGTACTTAGTTCTTCAAAGTTCTATTACTACTCTCTCTGGTATAGGTCAACAAGCAAAATTGATGTCCCAGGCCACAAAATTAATAAGATTTCTGTGTCCCAGGCACTGCAGCGTCCCGTACAGCGTGAGTACCAGTTGCCGACGCTGTATAAATCCATCTTTAGGGGATGTAAAGGGCTTACCTACTCAAAGATAGTGTTTTGCGTATGTAATCAAAAAATCAAAGCAAAATATTTTTATTAATTCGACAAAGGAAAAACAAATTTCACTTTTATATAAAATTACATTAAAAACACACAAAATAATAAAAGGAAAATAAATCAATAATCATAATAAATCTTGCCCTGGGGTGCCGGCAGTAGAATGTTGCCCCTCCTCTCTTGCCCGTGGACGCAGTAAGAGCCTGCTAAAAGCTACCTCCGGAAGATGGGCAGCAGCGTCATTCCGTGTATCAACATCCGATACTGCGCTCGCCAACCCGCCTGCCAAGCGTGGTGTATGGCAACTGCCCCTTATGGAGATCCATGAGGGAAGCCTGTGTTCAGTAGTGGACGGTTTATGGCTTAAATGAATGAATGAAATCAATAAAGTCTGAATTAAATTATTGTTGTAATTAAATAAAAATCTAACAAATAATTATAAAATATCTGTAAGTACTTATTATTATTTGACATAATGTGAATCAAGTTGCAGTGATTCAAGTAGGTACAATCAAATCTACAGGAGAACGCGCTCAGAATACAGGATAAGTCTTCTAGAATCTAGTTAGACAGACATTTCAATGTCACGATTAAATTGTAGAAGCGGAAATGTGACTCGGTTACGTTCTACCAGATAGGATGGATTATGGATAACATTTTGCTTAAAACAACCTACCATGCCAAGGTGAACAAATGCCTATATACAGCTAAACCTAAAATATTTAAGCTTTGCACGCGTTTTATGCGTAGGTGCTTAACTCCACTCATGTTTTAAATTTTTCAAACAAAAAAAGACTCCAATTAATGTTTTCTATACGACAATATTGGAAGTGCGCTTTAGATTTTTTTTTAAATCGGTTTACAATGACCCGTTTTCAATAAAAAAGAAAAAAGTGTTTTCTACTGAACCTAACAGATGGAGCTGGCAAGCGGAGAAAGCATTGTTGTGATTAATCACAAATGCTGTCATTGTCAAATGAGGCGTTTTCATTAAAAAGTAAAAAATTCGAAAATAGTTCCGTCGAAACTTATAGATGGCGTTAGTTTTCTTTTACTGGTGGAAAAACAATTTGACAATGACGGCAATTGTGATTGAACCACGAACTTGCTTTCTCCGCTTGCCACCCCATCTGTAGGTTTAGTAGTAAACACTTTTTTATTTTTTACTGAAAACGTCTCATTGTGTTTCCTACCAGTAAAAGAAAAGAAACGCCATCTATAAGTTTCGAGGGACCTATTTTGAAGTTTTTACTTTTTATTGAAAACGCCTCATTGAGGCAGAAATCGGTGAACATAAAAATACACAGTCGAACATAGAACCTCCTCCTTCTTGAAGTCGGGTACAAACTTCACCATCCAGCTCCAAAAAAAAGTATGTTGTTTGTTTAGATGCCCTTCCATGGCACATAAGTAAAAGCACAAACTTTCGCATAAGCTCCATAAAAGTAGGACGCGGGTACAGTCAGTAGAAAATGTATGTCTAACTGGCTGAATAAGATTAGCTTTTAGTAATAAGTGGGGCTCTATAGTGATTTAGTCTGATAGCCGACTAATAAGACGCTTGCTGTTCTCAGTTTCACAAAGAGCTTTCGGTTTGATCTAACCGTGTGACTAATGTTTTTATAGATGAATGCAAAATCTAAATAATTATATGTATTTACAAAAAAATGCGTTATTCTATTATTGATAACAGTAATCATTGCCAGCAGTGGGATAATGTAGGTTAATAAACTAAGTTATTTATTATGTAAAACGGTTTATTAGAGCGAGAGGGGGTCTGAACTAGTCTCATTATATTCATACAAATCTTTTTTTTATACTAGTAAATGACGAGACAAGCCGAAGGCTCACCTGATGTTAAGCGGTAACCTCTATCTATACCAATTGCCATGACCAACGCTGCATTGTATTGCGCCCGTCACCCTGAGACAGAGTTGTAAGGTCTCATGTGCCCGTAATTTCACCAGCCCCCTTGCCCTTCAAACCGGGACACAGCAATGAAGACATTACTGCTTGGCGGCAGAAATAGGTATGGTGGTAGTACTTCCCCGGATGAACCTTTCACAAAAAGTTCTACTAATAATAATATTTAATACGAGTATATTTACGGGAGGTAAGAACGATCGTGCGCGTGGCAACGTTCGGGCGCGGGACGATGTTTGCTGACGCGATTGCCAGTTTCAAAACTTTAAACATGTTGAATGTTTCACATTACCGGGACCTGTTACGATTCTTAGGGTTCCTCTGTCACCAGGCTGTATCTCATGAACCATGATAGCTAGACAGTTGAAATTTTCACATATGATGTATTTATGTTGTCGCTATAACAACAAAATACTAAAAACAGTTTTTTTTTTTAATATAAAATAAAACAAATACCGTGCCGCCGTAGGGCCGCCGTAGGGCCGTAGGGCGTTTAGCCGTGGGGCGCCGGCAGTAGAATGTTGCCCCTCCTCTCATGCCCGTGAATGCAGTAAGAGCCTGCTAAGGGATACCTCTGAAAGATGGGCAGCAGCGTCTTTCCATATATGAACATCCCATACCGCCAACCCGCCCATGCCAAGCGTGGTGAGTATGGCAACTACCCCTCATGGAGATCCATGAGGGAGGCCTTTGTTCATTAGTGGACGTTTTATGACTGAAATGATGAAAACAAATACCTATGTGGGGGCTCCCATATAACAAACTTGATTTTTTGCCGTTTTTTGCTCGATATTAATAACGGCAACGCTTGAAATATTCAGATAACATTATTTGTATATTCATTCTAAAAATAAATAACTAATAATATTTAAATAATGTTACGGAACCCTTCGTGTGCGTGTCTGCCTCGCACTTGGCCGATTTTTTTTTCTTATTTTTAAATGTTTTAAGTAAATGTATTAAAGGTATTCTTAAATAAAACATGAACAGCCTTTTATCTTAACTAGATTGTGCATTATTTTGTCACGTATACGAATCTAACGCTGACTGTACATAAAGGTGGGATCTAACCATACCGGTTTGCGAACGGGACCGCGCGGTTCAACGGCTGTCCCCGTCTCGGTCGTCCACCTTCAGACCCTGACATTATAAATACCTACAATAAATTAGGCCAAGTGCGTGTCGGGCCACGCGCTGTGTAGAGTTCCGTTGTTACCCGTAGACTTCCTGTTAGAAGTTAGTGTATGTTTTTTTACATTTATCAAAACATATTAACAGGTATTACCTAATTGAGTTTTCGGTTTGAAGTATTCCGTTATATTTGGTAAACAATTTCACTTATTTTATCAACAATTTCTCGAAAACGAAAAGAGTTAACTAGCTAAACCCTTAAGTTTTCTTAGAAGGTTTATGGTTAAAACTACATGCGGTTTTTTTTCAGATATGTAAAGCTAGCAGTTTAGATTTTAAATCTTGCTATTTAAACCATCGAAAGAAAATTTAAAACGTTATTATTTCCCAAACGATAATCGCTAAATCGTAAAATTGTCGTCGCAACTCCTAAATGCTTTCTACTATACCTTATACCATTGATTCCCAAAGTGGTCCAAGTGTGGTAGACCACCGTCGAGTCTCCTGTGGACCCCTGGGGGTCTACGTTAGCGTGACAAAACAATGGAGGTTCACAATTCGTAAGCGGCGGGGGTCCACGAAAATGTATCTGATTTCGTAGTGAAGAACTAAAATATTCGCTTGACTTGACCTATCAATGTAGGCAGATAATATTTTAAGAAGCTCAGCAACTATCACTTGTAAAAACTTGCAAATTTCATATTCATTACAACGTGTCGAAACTATCAATAAAATGAATGGTGTAATAATTATATATTTGAATAATACAACACAAGAAGACTATTTTTCTTTATCGTAGGCCAATCGTAAAAGTTATTCCATCCAACTTTACTTTTTTGACCTCTACTTACAGCACTAGTAACCAATCAATTCTCACTAATTTATTTAAGAAAACTCCCCATTCGGAGTGGTGTGTGACATCCACTTACAGCACAATTAATTAATTAACCTTATTATCTAATCAATTCTCACTTATTTTTTCGTAAACTGTAAACTGTATTTCGTGGCTGGAACCCAGCCGCAACGCCTATTTTCATAGTTAGATCTAATCTTCACATTTTTGTCGAGTTTTGGGAATATGGTAGAAATGTAGCTGCAGGGGGTCCACCGAAACCAGCAAAATTTTGAAAGTGGTCTAAGAGAAAAAAAAAGTTTGGAAGCCTCTGCCCCATACGATGGGAAAATTATTCATATAAAATTTTTAAGGTGTTTTTTGTACCGTTATCTCGGCGTCAATGTTTTTCAAGTCCATGCTAAATTACAGCTTTATGGGAAACATATCACAGAATTAATAAAAGGTTAATTTTGTGACTAATAGTGCTAAAGCATATCACACACTACGCAGATGCGTAAGATATCTGTATCTGGAGCACGTATCTGTCAATATCGCTCTCTATACTAAACTCAAGGAGCAACGCACACTACGCAGATAACTCATATTTTACCGTCAAGTATCTGTAGTGTAGACACCGACATATTATATCAAAAGATATCTGTTGTGTCTACATATATATTGCAGATCTTATCTGCAGATGATTTGATTTTATACAGGTTGTTTTGCACTGAGTATTCTAATTTTGAATTTGATGCACGAGTCGCATTAGAATGTACTAAAAGGCGAAGAATTTAGGTGGGAAGTCATATAGAACTTAAAAATGATCGAGGCGAATTTAATCTCTTCAATCAGATAACAAATTTACTATATATTTCCGAAAACCAAGGGTGTCATTTATGGCGATTCATGACTTGATCAAAGGGGATATAAGAAAAAGATACTAAAATGCGAGAATTCATTTCTACCGAAGAATCCTCTAATGAGGAGCTGTCTAATAAATCCAGAAATAATAAAAGCGAACTCATTGTAGCATCCTGTATATATGTACGTCCGCACCAAGAAACAAGTATAGACAGTTTGAAGATTTCCGCGCGAATGTATCATTTCGTATATTATCGTATCTGCGAAGTGTGTGATACCTTCAGATAAGATAAGTTTTTATACGCAGATAAAATATTACCGCATCTGCGTAGTGTGTGATACACTTAATAGTCTCCTCGAAAACCTACAGGCTGACAGACAGATAGACAGAAAAAAACAAAATTAAGTATAAAGGTTTCTTGTTGTTCTACGAAACTCTAAAAACGGCTCGTTCGATTGTCCTAGTTATTGTTTCATTACTATTGAGCACTAATTAGTGTTGTTGGACGAGAGTAATTTATATATCTACTTACAGTTTTAGATTTTTTTATGTGTTGAGCACACGTATGTAGGTACACTTTACAGCTCATACGGTTTTTACGGCACTGATTTATTTGAACTCTACCTATCTAAGTATTTATGTTTATAAAAAATAGATTTAAAAAAGTTACGTAATATACTTCATCGAAATTACTACTCGTGCTACTCGGGCCGTGGGGTGCCGGCAGTAGAATGTTACCCCTCCTCTAATTCCCGCGGATGCAGTAAGAGCCTGCTAAGGGATAACTACGGAAGATGGGCAGCAGCATCTTTCCGTGTATCAACATCCCACACTGCGCTCGCCAACCCGCTTGCCAAGCGTGGTGAGTATGGCCACTACCTCCTCATGAGGGAGGCCTGTGTTCAGTAGTGAACGTTAAATGGATGAAATGATGATGATGACTACTCGTATAAAATAGTTGATTCCGACAGGATTTGGACCCGCATTTATCAAACCAATCCTTCCTAAAGCCTGATAAGATCTAATCTAAACAGCCTGCTGGATCCCACTGCTGGGCAAAGACCTCCCTTCTCCTCTTCTACTTATCCCAGTCTAGGGCTTTTGTCCGCCAATCTGTGCAATGCGCATCCAGTTCGGCCCGCCATCTCCGCCTGGGCCGACCACGAGACCTCTTTGCGCTTTGTGGGATCCACTGTGTGGTAATTTTGGCCCACAAGTCATTTCTCATACGATACACGTGTCCAGACCAGTCCCACTTCAATTTGGCAGATTTGTAGTTGACGTCCGTAATTTTTGTCTCATAAGATGCTGAAGCTTAATTGGTTAGAGCACTCCCGGCTTTAGGAAGGATCGTTTTCATCAAATCCGGTTCAAATCCCGTCCGGAATCAAAAATGTTCACAAGAATTTTCGACCGACATATAAACTCACAAACACCCTTAAAGAATATAAGTGAAGATTATTTGCCTATCAGGACACCTATACCTACATAGAAATCGTTTCCCTGCCATTGCACACGGCCACTGAATAAAATTCACATTGGAAATAAAATTGTCGATACATAGAGCAAAGACTATTATCAGGACCTAATAGGTTTAGAACGGTTTAAATTATTATGTAAAGTTGAGGACAACCGCCATCGCCCTTCAACTAGTATGCACTTGAAGGACAGGCGAGCTCACAAGTTGCAAAAATTTGCATACATCCAAGCTTAATTTAAAGAAAATTTTCTTTAAATTAAGCTTGGATGTATGCAAAAGGGAGAGAAATGCCTCTTCCAGTCCTCTCCCTATTGTGTATATTTTACTGGTCTAAATAGGTAAAAGTCAAAGGATTAAAACGCTTTGAGGGAAAACAACGCAGGGAACCAGAGTGATAAATAATCATCATCATAATTTCAACCGTAAGACGTTCACTGCTGGACACAGCCCTCCCTCTAGGATCTCCTGAGTGTGGCCATGGGAAAAGGGTTGGCAATAAGCGAAACTCACCACACTTGGCAGGAGGGTTGGCGGGCGCAGTGCGGGATGTTAATACACGGAAAGACGCTGGTGCCTATCTTCCATCCTTATAAATATGTAAGTCAAATACATTAATTATGTTATGCATCTCTGTTTCAAAGAAAAAAACACGTTTTCTTAGCTTCTGCAACATGTTTACCTACACGGATGGTATCTGATCTGGGTGTCCATTTTGTCTCCTAAAAACGATTGTCCGAAAATCACAATCAATAACAAGTGTCTCCGAAACATCACCATCCATAATGTTATGGTCCCATAAATATCATTTGCAATAAGATATTGTTCATCCGAATGCTCCTTACGCATACAATTATTTTTAAATTCCCATAATTTTTATCGTTATAAACATATAATGGTATAATAATAACTAATCTTATATCTTATTATCCTGAATATTTTCGAAAGATTATAAAACCTTCCAGTGGCAGAATCGAGACGGAAGGACAGTAGGTTATTAGGGTTTTTTTACAACTATCTGAAAACACTGCCTATGACAGAACTGAGCTGGAGAGACAGTAGGTTATTAGGTTTTTTTTATAACCATTCGAAAACACTGCCTGTGACAGAACCGAGATGGAGAGATAGCCTGTGACAGAACCCCGCCGCCAACAAAATTTATAACAATTATAGTATGGAACATATGTTTTCACACTGTTGTATATTAGTTTATTATAGCTGTTGGTTGTCCTAATAAATAAATAAATAAATAAATAAACATGAAAATTATTCAAAAAAATAATAAATATTCATATAAGAATAATGTTTATGAGTTAATAATGTTATGGATTTCTTTACATAATGGGTTGTAATCGTTATGGATACCGATATTAGTGGAAACTATATTAGGGATCCTTATATTATTTATTTACATTGTGATTATTCGGGTAATCGATGATTATGAAAATACATTTTATGGATTATTATATTAGGGAAATAAAATTTCGGAGACAAAATAGAGAACCATCTGATCTACCTCAGTAAGGGTACTTCCTAAAGCTCGATTAAAAAAAGTGCTGCTAAGCACTTCTGCTGTCGAATGTACCGGTATATCAACTAACCATAGGAGGTTTAATAGGCATATCACTTAGTTGTTGACCGGCGTTTGTGGCACATCTTTGCAAACCAGGGACAATTTTATTGCAATATTTTAATTAGAAACTCGAAATGGATAAGCTGATTTTAGTTTTTGTACTTGCGGCTTGTGTTGCTGTTTCGAGTGGTAAGTAGTATTTTTTATATATTTTATTAACCTGATAATACTTACCTGGGCACCGATAATTATTTTTTTGTTAATCTTGCCATTTTAGCAAACCATTTATAATTTCTGGTAAAGATCCATTTTAGAAATTTTTAAGTTAGATTTGTATTTCAAGTTATTATTTACAATTATACATTAATTGCAAACAATAACTTGAAATACAAATCTAACTTAAAAATATAATAATAATTACAAAATCAAGCACAATTACTACTGATAATTGAAACTTAATTAAACATTTAAAATCCCTAAATTAATAAATGGGACTTGTCTAGATAACGTGATTCCTGGAAGGACTTGGGGGAGACCTTTGCCTTGTAGTGGGACAATATATAGGTTAAAAAAAAACCAACACAACACAAATGTAATTATGATTAAAGGATTTATTTAATTTAAGCAAAATTTGCGGTATAATTACCACAATTATACTCTTTTAGAGTTTTCCGATATTTGGACGCAGTTACACACGTCATAATCACGTATAAACTATTGCATATTATTATTATTTTCTCTAACGTCGTCTATTTTAGTGTTTGTTCTTAATCTTAAATTCTGTAAATATTTGTGCAAACTTTTAATTGGCTTTCTTTAAATTATGCCACTTTTTAAGGTGTGTGTAATATTATTTGTGTATTTTTTCTTTAAGTTAGCTGTAAGTTTTCCTAAGATTTCAGAAATAAAATATAATGTTTATTTAATTATAATGTTTAGCCATGATAGTTTTAAACTTATAATGATTGTTCTATCATCTATGGTCACTATGGAAGACCAGCGCTGTGGTACGACCCGTTCCGCCCAAGCCCATGCTCAGTAGTGACCATTATTGTCACTAGTTCTAGAACCTAGTTCATACAGGTATTTTGATTGCTTGTACTCGGTATGTGTGACAAATTAAATGTATCTTCATCTCTCAAAATTGATCCAGGCGTTTGGAAGCAACGATGCCACAGAGGCACAAATAGGCACGGATACAAATATGTTCCTAAAAGCATTTTTTTTATTTGGTACTTTATACAATTTGTCCCGTCACAGGTGTCGGAGCCTGTAGGAGCATGATAAACGGTAAATTCTACCATACAAACCGCCATACATATTGCAAAATTGCAGGCATTTTGTTTTCTTGGCATCTATTGTACCTACTAATTTATCCATATAGTAATACTGCAATCCAAAGGCCTATTAATAGCACAATATTCTCTATTTAACCCAAGGTATCGATGCGTCGAACTATGAGATAAGCAGAAACAGGCTGGGTGGTGAGTGAATTGTTCACCTAAATCATCAATCACACTCATCTATTAAAAAAGTAAAATAGTTTCATAGATCTACGCATTAACAAGCATGCTTTGAACATATTACTACACCATCTGTCTCACATGCCTACGGCTTTCTTATCAATACATAGTATAAAACGAAGTCGCTTTCCGCTGTGTCTGTCCCTATAATGTGCTCAGATCTTTAAAACTACGCAATGGATTTTGATGCGGTTTTTTTTTAAAAGAAATAGTAATAGTGATTCAAGAGGAAGCTTTGTATGTATAATACATCTATAATACATGCATATAATAGAGAAACACTGATCATTTTGGAGGCTTCTAATAGAGGTCGTAAATAAAGAGATTTTTCTGCGCTCACATTGCAAACGCTGGAGCTATGCTTGGGGTTTTTTTACGGTATCGAATCAGAAATGAGTAGATACATAGAAGAACTCGGGTCTCGACATAGCCAAGCAGATTAGTCGTGGCAATGGGCAGGCCATGTAGCTCGCAGAACAGATGGCCAATGGGGCCGAAAAGTTCTCGAGTGGAGGCCTCGGACCGGCAAGCGCAGCGTAGGACGTCCACCAACAAGATGAGCTGACGACCTAGTGAAGACCGCAGGTCGACGGTGGATGCAGATCGCTTCCAACTGCAATAGGTGGAAATCCATGAGGAAGGCCTATGTCCAGCAGTGGACGGCTGAAATGATAATAATGATGAGGAATAGACCAAATTGTTTTAAAGCTTCCAGCAGTTTACGTTTAAATAATAATTTAGACATGAGTCAGGGAATATCGGTGCGCTAATAGACGAAACGTGCCGTGGGAAGCCGGCAGTAGAATGTTGCCCCTCCGCTCTTGCCCGTGCATGCAGTAGGAATCTGCCTAGGGATACCTCCGAAAGATGGGCAGCAGCGTCTTTCCGCGTATTAACACCCCGTACTGCGCTCGCCAAACCGCCTGTCAAACGTGGAGTAGGCAACAACCCCTCATAATCTGTAGAGATCCATGAAAGAGGTCTACTTGTATGTTCAGTAGTGGACGTCCTACGGCTTAGATGACGATGATGAGAAGACGAACATGAATCGACCCGCCACATTATAGAATTCGTAGTAGCTAGTAATAAAATTGTAAATGTAAACTAAGGAGGGAAGCAAAACATCATCTTCCTATAATAAAAATCCCATAAAAAGCGATAATTACAAAAACATTGAGCGCAAGGCCGAGTCAAATGTTAACTAACTAATTACCCAAAAGTCTAGTAACCGAGATAATTATCTTAGACAATATTTAACTTAATGATACAGATTGTGATCTATTCTCATTTTGTTAACGCATCACAAATCCTTATTGTTGTTTTCCGTAATTAAGATTTAGGTAGGTACCACAAAAAAATAGCAAAAAATTAGTATTCGTTGATCAAGTGTCTTGTGTCACTTTTTCTATGTGAAGTCATTCGGTTGTTTCTATCATTTAGGATGTTTCTTTAAACAAGACTTACTATTCATCCCTTGCCCGTGGATGTAGTTATTTCTTGGTAGATTCTTACTAAGTAGGAATCTACCAAGGAATACCTCCGAAAGATGGACAGCAGCGTCTTTCCGTGTATCAACATCCAGTACTGCGCTCGATTTACTTTACCTTCTTACGAGCATGTTAAACTTAACATTCCATTACACAACGATTTAATTTCAAAAAAATAATTATAGGTAAGTAGATGGCGTAGGTATCTATTAAAACATGATTTGAGTTACGTAATTTATTAATCTGAGACTAGTAAATGCTATTATGATTAAGCCCTCACGATTAAGCCCTCACTGTCCATAGGCAGGGCAAAGACCCTTCCCTCCTTCCTTACCTAATGTTTTTACCCGACTGCCAACAAGGATGGGGATCGTTTTTAAATTATTTAACGTAGCCCTTAAAAGCATTTTAAGATTCGTTGCCAGCTAAATGCTTGCCATGCTAAGATTAGGCAATATTATTTGATTTATTTGCTTGCGTTTTACAATCAATTTAAAATAATTTCTCTTCCACGCAAAGGACAATTCATAATAACCACGCTCGCTCACAACAATACCTAATAATCACCCACTCCATTTCATTTTCATCACCACCTAACCATCATTCATCATCATCAATTCATCACCAACAGGTTTCGGAATAAAGGACGTGCTCCACTATATCCTAGGTGGCGGCGGCTACTATCCCGGAGGGCCCGGGGGCAACTACGGCGGCCACTACCCTAGCGGACCTGGAGGCTATTACCCCGGCGGAGCTGGCGGCCACTACCCCAGTGGACCTGGGGGCCACTACCCCAGTGGTGGGGCCGGTTACTACCCGGGTGGGAGCCACCATGGCCCGCCCGGGCCCCCCGGCGCGCACGCTGGGTGTCCGTTGTGCGACTCCTCGGTGTATAGCTACTGCTCGCATAAGGAGGCTCATGATGCTTGCTGCTGCAGTGGATCTTGTAAGTATGACTTATAAACACTTCTTCTTATCTTTAGGATTTCAATCGTTATAAAACCTTCATGGTGCATGACGAAACAAAGTATATAGATACATAAGTATCTAGGTACTTTAACTAACTATAATATATTACGCTAGTAATAATACTTCAATGACCTAGGTACTATTTGCTTGGGTATACTCAAATTCATTGACAACCGCCAGGACGAGGTTTCGTCAAAGTAAGAATACGATAGTAGGTATGTCATAGACTAAAGGACGTCTGTGGGTTGTATCACAGTCTATGCTATGGAGGTATGTTGGAGGTGCAGTGTCTCCAACCACACCGTAATTACGGTAGACCTACCGTAATTCCTGTCAATCTACCACCTACCGTATCTATTGATTTGACTGAAGGATATTGCTAGTCTTATCCAATTCTTTAGTCCAAATCTAAGTCCATTGCTGGAAACCTATTGACACAGCAGGTTATTAAGAGGAATTGTAAAAACTGCCTGGATTTCCAACCTACTCCGGAGATGATTAAGAAAATGAATATTTCGATGTATAAAAACAATTATTATTAATATTTATCTAATGTACCTATTTGACGCGACATTTAGGTACCTAACAAAGTATAAATCACATTTCACTGGAATATAGTTCGAAATACGAGTCGTATTTCAAGAATTTGTTTAATCGCATTTTTATTTTATAGTCTGCCGTAATTTTCTGAGAACTACCGTATTTTTAGACAAGCAACACCGTATTTTAGACTCAGGTTGTTGGAGACACTGTGGAGGTGTGAAAATGGCAGGAAGTCATTGTATTTTCGGAAATAACTCCGTTTCGTTTTGTTATAATTATCTTTTTTAAATTTGATAACAAAACTGTATGTAAAAGTATTGTTCTGAGTAAAAAAAAGAAGTACAGACCACAGCTGGACTTAGTTTCTGTAATCTGTGGCTGGACTCTGTGCTAGTTTTCCTAGGATTTCGTCCATGAAAATGTCTAAAATTGTCATCGAGGTCTGTCGCGTTTACTAATTTCGTGAAGAGCATCGATTTGATCAATGCGGGACCGAATCCCGTCGGAATCAAAACTTTGATAAAATATTAATTTTTAATGACTTCCATAAAGGTACTTTAATAATTCCAAACTTTCGTTTATTCTATTTTACCCTCAAATATATGGCTGTTCTTATTTTGTAATGTAAAACGGGTTTTCTACTCATTTTAATGTGTCAAAGGGGGTTCTTGCCATAGTCGCTATATTTGGCAGGCGGATTGGCGAGCACAGTATGGGATGTTTTTACACGGAAAGACGCTGTTGCCCATCTTCCGGAGGTACCCTTAGCAGATTATTACGATCTTAAATAATGGCTTAATATTCATATATTTCCCCAATTCCAGACGGCTACGGCTGCCACAAAACCGACTGCAACTTCCTCCACGCAAACACATGTCAGGAGTTCCACTTGATCTCCAGCTGCTGTTGTGTGGACGTCAAGAGCGCTGGATCCAACATCATCGCCGCGCCTATCGCTTAGGCTTAGACCAATGACATATACCATCCTATAAGGCTATTTCTCACTTTATCAGACTGCAGAAAATGTAATAGTTTTATATTCTGCTACTATTAATCTTTTATAGAAGTCTTTGAAGACTTGTAATGCGTGTCACCGAACAGGGAAAAGGTATGTGTCTCCCCTGATATCAGGAAAAAATCCTGTCTCACCTAGCCAGGTGAGATATTGAAACTTACTTTTTAAAACTGTTTTAAGTACCTACTGTTGTCTTCCCTCAGGACTCAGCAATATGCTCTGCTCCGCTTACTCATTTTATGACAAGAACAGCGACAATGGTGATGTTTCATTTCAGTTTAACGTTTAACTGTTTACGTAAACGTTTAACATGGTATTATTCTTGTCTTTTTATATCATGGCTGGTATTATTCTTTCAAAGCAGTTTATAGAACGAGCGATAGAGCACAAGATTGTATTAGTTAACCCTCGCATTCGTTGGCGATAACGAGCGAGCAATCGTTCACTTTTTTTCCGCTACTTCCGCGTGGTCATATCAGTATGACCACCAGCACACACATGGGCTAGCGGCTAGCTAGTGGTCATTTTTTTTTTTATTTATTTGGCCACATAGTACAGAGTGATTACAACATAAAGGAATTTGATAATGCCTGCAGTAGTTTTTTTTTTTAAACTGTGTCATACTGTAATAGACATTAGCTTTGAACGTGATTGGCGGAAACTGGCCACCATAAATAAAACCAACTTATTTTTAAGTTGGATATTATGTAGATGTAGGCAGTGTAAGATCAGACTGCGTGCAACTGTAAACTAAAATAAATAACATACTTATTTCGGTTGCGCGCAGCCTGGTAAAGGGGATCTTCTCTGTTAATATTTCATTATTAATTTAATGTTATGCAGAGCTCTCTACGAGCATTTAAGGAGGTAGGCAAAAAGTACGGTATAGTAACTTAATAAAAATGTATTTAAAGTTCACAAACATTAGTGATTTTGTAAGGAATAAAAACCTATTTTACATAACTACCTAGTTTTTCTTTTGATTCGGGTAAATAATTTCAAGATAAAAATCTATCCAAGGTCATATCTAGCGGAAGGATTTTTAATAAAACAAAATCTTGGCTCAATGGTACTCATTTATGCACCACAAAATACTTATATCTTACGACAAACACGCGTCTCGCTAATCGTAGAAAAACTGCGTCATTGGCATTTTGAAAAACTATTGAAACTATCATATTTATTACTATTTTTAAGAGTTAAATCATTACCTAGTCGGTTTAGTGGCAATTTTACAGAACGATTGCTGCTATTCATCAAAATATTCTCTACAAAAAGAGGTAAGTATTCCGTGGTGTATAAAAAGCAAAATGGCCGACCAATTAATAACGCGCAGCGCCATCTATGACAGATGTCAATGAAAAACTTGTTCGTAATACAAAATTGCCACTCAACCGTAAACCATAATACAAGACGATACGTTTCATAATAGCATAATATCCCGTGCCGTTGGGACTGTTAGGCGGTAGATTCGTACAGACATACAAACATGAGACTTATAATGTAATGTAAACATTGTCATAATACATCTAAGCTCATTTCAGCTTCAAGTTACAAACATTCGTGGTATTCATCAAAACGGATGAATATTTGGTAATAATGAGATTTAATTCACCACGAAATGAGCTCAGACATCACCTACATAAGAATACAAATAGCATAGCGACCACAGAATGCACGACGCAAGAAAAATTCGTTTGGACAACCAGCCTTCTGTGAAAGAAAATCTGTGTTTCTTGAAACAAAATCCGTTCTGTAGTTCTTAGCTCTAGAATTCACAGATTTACATACTAATTGTATGTACTACAAGTAGTATCCCCATTATGCAGAGATACATACTGTAGTATACGGTAAAGGGTTAAAACCTGAGAATTCAAAATGCTTAAAAACTTTAAGTTTTCAAACATTTCTCACCCCACTTTGGTAGTGACAATGCAAATAAATGTAAGGAACACAAATGTTATAACTAAAATAAGCGAATTTTAGAGACTTTTGAGTCAGTTTAAAGCTGCCAGCAGCCAACACATAACACAAGGAATGAGGTACTTAACATTGAAAAAACAAAATTTTGAGACATGTTGTGTTATTCGAATATATTTGACATGAAGAAATAATGATTTTACCAAATACGTTAAAATTGATAAAAAATAATTAGTTAATTTCTGTACATAAAAAACCAGTTATCCAGCAAGAAATCGCACATTCATAGTTCTTACTGCAACATCTAAAAATAAATTATGGTTTTAGTTTCCATAACATTAAAAGACATTTCATTTATCGGTTTTGACTTTTGTCTAAAACTGGTACAAAGGCTGGCAGATTGTTTAGTTAGAGCTATGTTCACCAACACTTATAGATGCAACCATTATCCCGACAAAAAAGTATGTAATACCTGAAAATTTCAGTGACTCAAACTTATCACTTTTATACGTACTACGTATTTGAATGGCTTTTGAGCCATTGCCTGTCCCTAATAATACGTTTCTTTAGAAATATCACTGGTTTTTTACTGCATCATGCTTCTACTAAAACAAATAGCTGTGGTCTGTACGAAGACTCACGGTACAAGATTTGGTTGGATTGTATATTCTGCTGGTGAACTGTAGGGCGGCGATTCTCAACGCATTCTGTAGAGATTCTTCTCCTTGACTTGGCATAGTTCGCCTTTGAAGTCGATCTCAATCTCGAAGTCGAGATCGCGGTTGTTGCGCGCGTTCTGACGCATCGAGAATGTGCCCGTAATCTCCTCGAATTTCTTCACCTGGGGACAAATATATTTATTTAAGACTAGCTTTCATTCGCCGTGTCACGAGTGTATCAGAGATAAAAGAGGCGAGTCCAATAAAGCGCTGACGCCGTGCTATAGCGCCAAATGGTGTTGTACTGAGGCGACACTTCGATGAGAATTGGATAATTTTCTACTACAATCACAGATACACCCCTCTACCTTATTTTATAATTTCAGTCTCTTCATTCTTTTCTTATTATGTTTGATTGTCTAAAATTGTTATTGGTTTAAGAGCCGAACGCTGACACTGTTGCACAGTTATCAAACTTTTACAGTTCCAATGTTTATAATTATCTATACAAATGCCTTTTTTAACGACTAAATGACGAGAGAAGCCGAACGGTAACCTTCACCTTTATTACAACTGCAATACTGTGGTTATCACGTTCAATAAGCACGTGACCAACGCCGCATTGCATTGCGCCGTCAGCCTGAGACAAAGTTGTAAAGCCCAATGTGCCCGTAATTTCCCAGCCTCTCAAGCCGGAACACAACAATGCCGACATCACTGCGCGGCGGAAGGAATAGGTAAGACGGTAATACCACAGATTACAGAAACTAACAGATACATCACTTCAATACAAAAGCGAAAATACCTACGCTATAATAGCCTACAAAATTGTATTAATAATACCAGCAGTTCACAGAGCGAAAGAGTGTACCCGCCTCACTTACTTGCAAGTAATCTGTGACGCGGCATCGAATGAGTCGCTAGGGTTGCTTCTACGATAATTTTTATAATAAAACGAATGTGGTGAAAAAAACAGTTATTTTTAAAACCTCCTCTTTTTTTAAGTCGGTTAAGAAAAGCAGCGACCTTTGTATAGGGAGGTAAGGACCTACCTACTCTCCGTACGCAGTATGTAATAGGTGTACTATGGTAGTAGTTATATTCTTTGACATAACGAACTAGGACATAACACCACACTTTATCTATAACCTAGGTATTCAAATACTTCGCCAGCAAAGATTTGAATTTTTGTTCTCCGGTGGGTACCTACTACTTTTTGGCTTGATTTTAAGACTGTTGTTTTTAAAGCCACAGTTTTACAGGCATATTTTGTGTGATAGATAGCTATTTTTTATACAAACAATACTGTTTTAATAGCTGAACTCCTTTATTTACGAATATTTACATAGTACCTTCCTACATTTTTAGAGGAAAGAGAAAAAATGATTCTAAAAACTTAAGATTTAAAATATCTTTGATAATAAAGAAAAAAATGACAATTTTTCATTCGTTTTTTTACTTTGGCATCCATCCACTGCACAATAGTTACGCGGTCTCGGCATCTAAAGAAGCGTTTTAACATTTAACGTGCGTGCGCTCAAGCGGGCGTGTGGCAGCCTTAACTACTGGCGTATCGCGGACTCCTCGCAAAGCGGTAGGCATTTAACGCGTGCCCTTGAGCGAGTGACGGACGCCTGGTAATACTGCCCCTGAAGTCTTCACAAAAAGTTCTACTAATTATTTTATGTGTTTTTGTTCCACAATACTTTACACTTCATACAATCTACAATATTTATATGGTATGGGAAAGTCTAAAACTATAAGACATACGAAGATCTCTTCTTAGGAATCATGTCATCATGATTTTAGAGTTGAGTGTAGTAGTGGTCCACAGGGCAGGCCACCTTCCAGATGGGCGGACGATCTAGCCGGGGTTGCCGGGCGACAGTGGATGAGACTTGCACAGAACCGTTACGTTGGCGTGCTGAAGAGGAGGCCTACACCCATCAGTGGGAGTCAACGGGTTGATATGATGATGATGGTAATACTCCCGGTCCTATAATCGTAGAGCTAGAAAACGGTCCTTCCAGAGAGAGTAGGCGGCCTCGGGGTTGCTGAATCCGAGCCGCTTGTGCGACTTGGTGAACTATAATACTCACGGTCATGTAACCACAATACTCACGGTAATGTAACCGCAATACTCACTGTAATGTAACCACAGTACTCACGGTAACGTAACCACAATACTCACAGTCATGTAACTATAATTCTCACGGCCATGTAACTACAATACTCACGGTCATGTAACCACAATACTCACGGTCATGTAACTACAATACTCACGGTCATGTAACCACAATACTCACAGTGATGTAACTACAATACTCACGGCCATGTAACTAAAATACTCACGGTCATGTAACCACAACACTCACAGTCATGTAACCACAATACTCACGGTCATGTAACCACAAAACTCACGGTCATGTAACCACAACACTCACGGTCATGTAACCACAACACTCACGGTCATGTAACCACAACACTCACGGTCATGTAACCACAACACTCACGGTCATGTAATCGTCGAAGTAGAAGACGGTCTGCTTCCAGTGCGTGTAGGCGGCCTCGGGCGCGGTGCTGAACCCGAGCCGCTTGTGCGACTTGGTGAACTCCACGTTGAAGAACGTCACTAGAGCTTGGATGAAGTCGTTGCGACGCACCTGTAATACATACATACATCAATATAAATAGGAATAGTTACTATGCATTAATGTATGCTACAAGTATTCAACCAATCTCTGTGAGAGGTTGCGGGTTCGATTCCCACCTCAGGACAAATATCTGTATGCAGATATTTGCTGAGGGTGTTCTGAATGTTTTTTTTTATATATATAATAAAAAATATCAGTCTATGTGAATCCAGTGTACACTTGTACTAGGTGTAAAAAACCAACACAGTATGCAAATACAGTCCAGTGTAGTTTGCTGTCACAGTAGGACCCGGCGGCCCTAATAATTTTAATGAAGATCAAGCAACAAACGCCTTCGCTTTGCTGTACCTCCAACGGATTTTAGCATAACCCTTGAGATATCCTCTAGGAGTTGCGAAGTTGAGAAGAATGCGTCTTTCTGCCTGTCGTTGTTAGAATTCTATCAAATTAATTATCTATTACAAATACCTGAAGGTGAAACTTAGATTCGAAGTTGAGATCCTCTTTCTTGACAGTATACAAGTCAACTTCCGACAGTAAGCATGAGTTAGTCACCACCTGAAAGTAAACCACCCGAAATTAACATGTTTCCTACGTCGAAAATGCAAAAGTGCATTTCAATAGGCTAGATGACTAAATTTAAATGATGGTCCGTTGTAGATTAACAAAATTTATTAGACACGTATTTTTCCTAAAATAACCGCATACATTATATTAAAATGTCACGTGATGTTACACGCTGGTAAGCGCAGACGTGTTTCGGTACAGTATTATGACGTCACGATCCCCACTCTTAAACGTCAATTTTATTTAATTAAATTCTGGTGAGCGATTCCAGATCTGCACTGACGTCTCGCGTTGAGGTGTAATTGTACATTGTCCCCCGTGATACTATAGGACGACCAACGGTCCCGTGTCCAGTTCTTAGCCAATAGTTTATCATCAACATCTCAGCCGTAGGACTGCCGTCCAAATCTTTGTTGGACATTGGCCTCATATCTCCCAGAACATGAGGGGGTTGTTGCCATACTTGCGAGGTATGGCAGGCGGGTTCGCGAGCGCAGTATCGGGTGTTGATACACAGAAAGACACTGCTGCCCATCTTCCGGAGATGTCCTTAGTAGGTTCTTACTACATCCACGCATGAGAGAAGTGGTAACATTCTACTGGCAGCACCGCATGGCAAACAAAATACTAGTAAGTACTTAATGGTATTTAAACATGGTAGAGTATAATTTTACCTATAAAGGCTGTAGAGATTTGAAGCTGGTCGTCTTGCGGAGAGACTTACTTCGAGGGATACTTATCTATGACGCTGTCTGTACCTACCACATGACGGTAGAGTATACAGGTGCTAAAATGATCTCACCTGCTTGGCGTCGACGACGTCGACGAGCGGCTCAGAGATGGCCACCTTGCGGATGGAGGACATGTCGAAGCCGTACACATCATCCCACCAGTTGATCTTCTCGTCCTTGTACTGGCGGTCTTCGATGCCGCAGATGAAGAGTGTGCATCTGCAGTTATGGAATGCTCAGTTAGTGACGAAACTTGAACAAAGGCACTGCCACATGGTTAAAAATATGATATAGTCGAATTGAGAAACCTTATCCTTTTCTCATCGGTTAAAAATAGTATTTATTCTATGTAAACATAAGTTTATAAATATTAAAATTTTAAGTAAACCCTGCTACTTTACCTAGTCTTGAAAATAAACATTTTTTTTTAAATGTGTGTGTCCTCTCATTAATTACTATCTACACATCATCATCCCCTTCCTTTTGATACCCCACACTTGGCTTTATTTGAAAACATTTGATTGTGTGTTTATCCCCACATTCACCACCATATCTTATAAATGGCCCAACTGATTTCTATATAACTTCCAGTTTTGCATTCTATACAACTTTTATTTGATACCAAGCTTAGGTATATTTGGAGACATTCGATTATTCGTCCCTTCTTTCACCCCTCGTATCTTGTCAACGTCATAATTACAAGATATTAATAAAACATAACCACTGCTAGAAAACCTGCTTTTAAATAAATAAAAAAACCCCATTCAAATTGGTCTGCTCGTTAAGGGTAGAATTCCACCAGTGTGCGCCACAAATTTTTAATGTCATTTTCATCAATTCATAATTAATTTCAAAATTAATTATTCTCTCAAAATATGGCGTACTTATATCGCATGGTAAGCACTATTTGAGTTTATCCACCCAACATTGATTAACTTCAGCGATAAAACGCCAAACAAAGTCTTTGCAACGGTAAGAGTTGCGGTGAGAAAATTATGTAACCTTTGACATTTTACCATTGACGAAAAAGAAGTCTTAGAAAATGAGTGCCGACTAAAAACTGACTTACTAGCTTTTTTTTACACCAAAACAAACATGAAACAATCGCATAGGAAATTAAAAAAAAAACAATTTGTGTCCTTATCGCTAGGTGTTGCTGTTGCGTCGTACAAGGAAGTCTAAAATGCCGTCTTGACATCATCTGAAGGAACAGATGGAACCCTTTCTTTCTTCAACAAATTAAGGGTTCCATCACTTGTGAAAATCTGAAGCTAGAAGATAAGAATATCTGACCTGTCCGGGAACAGCATTCCATCCTCAGCCAGCCACTTGTCCCTCGCGTAAAGGACCGTATCCAACATGCTCTCATAGAACAGGCAGTAGCCCATCCACTCCGAGATGATGATGTCAACCTTCTCTACAGGCAGAGTCACTTCTTCCACCTAAGATGGAGAAACAGATTCCATGATCAACATTTTAAAAACATAAGTACATATTTTTTTATTTATTGTGTCTCATGCAATCAGACATTTAGTCTTAGCAGATGAGTCAACAAACACCTTGGACCGGGAAGTATGGAGAGGGAAGGGAGGCCTTTGCCCAGCAGTGGGATCCTACAGGCTGATTAGATTAGATGTGTGCTGTTTTGTGTTAATGGCACTGCTCTCACTGAAGCAGACCCTTTATTATTACTGGTTGAAGATGTCCCATCGCTTTTTAAGTCGGTGTATAGTTTCTGGTATGGTGAGTTTTAAAAAACGTACATATATTTTAAACTTCCGCGTTTACAGCACGTTTTAATTGATATTATCGTGGCTTGACATCCCTTAATAAATATAATACGGTTTTCATCACATACCTAACTTATCATCTTGCTGACATTCCTCAGACCATTTCGAGGCTCTTCTCCATAAGCACCGTTTCGAGCCGGCCGCCTCCGTCACGTCAGCAAGATAAGTTAGGCATAATAATGATGATTTCAGTGACGTCAAACTACCTTGCCCTTGATGATTTCGATGACGTCACCGAGCCGGTTCGCCTCCACAATCTTGCGCGCGTAGTCGACGATGTTGGAGCACTCGATGGCGATCACCTTGGCGGCGCCGGCCTTCGCCGCGAACATCGACAGGATGCCGGTGCCGCAGCCGATGTCAAGCACCACCTGTACATGGAAGAAACCTTTAATAACACAAAAGGAATTAAACAATTAACAATTTATGTTATATGGTGAATGTACAATAAAGAGTTTATGTATCTATCTAACACACACACTCCGCACTGTTTCGCTCCTATTCGAGCGAAACAGTGCGGTTTCCTTTTCGCTTGTTTTCCTCACCTTTATTCGTCACTGATATAAATAAATAAATCATCATCATCATTTCAGCCATAAAACGTCCACTGATGAACACAGGCCTCCCTCATGGATCTCCATGAGGGGTAGTTGCCATTCTCACCACGCTTGGCAGGCGGGTTGGTGAACGCAGTATGGGATGTTGATACACGGATAGACGCTGCTGCCCATCTTCCGGAGGTATCCCTTAGCAGGCTCTTACTGCATCCATGGGCATGAGAGGAGGGGTATCATTCTACTGCCGGCACCCCACGACAATAAATAAATAATGCTAGGCAATTCACACAGCATCATCCAGCCCCCAGCTAAGCAGAGCTTGTGTTATGGGTACTAGATGACTGATATACATAATACAATAAACTACATAGCATAGATAGATATTTTTTATTAATATTATATAAACATCCAGAACACCCTAAACAAATATCTGCAGATCGTACAGACAATTTGTCCCGAGGCGGGAATCGAACCCGCAACCTCTAGCATCGCAGGCGGACCTTCGCCCGCTGCGCCACAGAGGTCAAGGAGAGAGGAGAGGTCAAGTCAAGTGAAATGAAATTATAGAAAATGAAAAATGCAATCAAAATTTTGTCTCCGACGGGACTCGAACCCGTAACGTTCAGACGAACACCTTCAACGCAGGCTGCCTTAACCGTTTCGGCCACGGAGCAATTAACCGTCGGGTCGAAAATCTTGACTGCCTTTATCGGTTTCGAACCGAGTGGAGACAAAATTTTGATTGCATTTTTCATTTTCTATAATGATACCTTAGTGTGGGTTTACACTTTAAATAAAATTGCTTATGAAATGAAATTGTTTATTTGCCAGAAGTATAATACAAAGGTGTTATGTTAGGATAAGAAATTCAGCATCACATACTTCACTGATTGATCAGCATGCAAAATAATGTACAAGTACATCAAAGACAATAAGTGTTTATTGAATAGATCAAAAAGCTACATAGAATAATCAATTTACAAAATAAAGACAAAACACATTTATTTTTAACTAGCTGACCCGGGGAACTTCGTATCGCACCTGTAACTACAACCACCACTTACAATGTACCCTACAAATACCCTACTACTCCCCTACAACTTCCCTACTACTACCCTACAACTACGCTACAACTAACGCTGAAAAATGTGTTTAATATTTTTTTTCCATACAAACTTTCATCCCCTATTTTTCCCATCTGATTTAATTTACGCAACGAAAAGTAGCCTATGTACGGACATAGGCTACTTTTCGTTGGAGACGGCTCCATGGTCTAACAAACCTCCATACAAACTAATGTTTTTTTTTTAATTAATGAATAAAAGTGAAAGAATGCAGTTTCCTTTTCCTGACAATGGGGTTGAAAATTTTTCAACCCCATCGTCTATCTGTTCTTTAAAGCTACATGGTCTGCCCATATTGCCACACGCAATGTTGAGAAAAATTATGTTATCTGTGCCTTTTTTTTACTCTGTGTGTGCTCTCCGACCTCAGTCAATGTCATGTCAACTCATAGTGTTCGCATTATTATAAAATTGATTGCAACAAATAAATGGTGAAATTTGAGTTTCTATAATAAACTGTGTTTGTATAATCAACCCCAAAAATCAACATGGTAGCAGAGCGTGGTTCTCGAAGAAACAGTCATGTGTTGCTTTGTCAACAGCAGAATCAGAATACATAGCCGCTGCTGCCACCGCACAAGAGTTAGTAAACCTTAAGGGCCTGAAAAACATCTTAACAACAATTGTGATGCTTTACTACTTGTTGATAATATAAGTGCCATCTCTATGTATAAAAGTTATGAAAATTCTAAGCGAACCAAACACATAGATATTAGAGCCCATTTCCTTATAGACCTTGTTGAAAGAAGCATCATCTCAATAGAGTATGTAAATTCTAGTAACAATTTAGCTGATTTGTTAACAAAAAGCCTCTGTAAAGAAAAGTTTGTAAACTTTGTTAACCAACTTATGAGTTAATTTCTTTTAAGATATAATTATTTATAAAATGTTGTGCAAAGAACTAAATAGTATGTACTTTGTTGAAACTTAAGTTTACTTTTTTTTCTTGTTTAAATGTGCTCAGGTTTCATGGGCAAATTTAATGTTATAATATAATAAATTGTGATCGCGAAAGTTTACGAAAAATTTAATGTTGTTTTGAGTTAAATTTGAGGAGGAGTGTTGAGAAACATTATGTTATCTGTGCCTTTTTTTTTACTCTGTGTGTGCTCTCCGACCTCAGTCAATGTCATGTCAACTCATAGTGTTCGCATTATTATAAAATTGATTGCAACAAATAAATGGTGAAATTTGAGTTTCTATAATAAACTGTGTTTGTATAATCAACCCCAAAAATCAACACGCAAATCTATCTATAATCAAATCACATTGAGTATTATTTAAAGCGACAAATCTATGTGTAACTTACCTTTCCCTTGAATAGATGCTTGTTGTGGTACATCGCATTCCTGTATGTGAGCGTCCTCACTTCATCCTTCAGCATCTCCTCGTGGATGCCGAAGTGGGCATATGAGTCGAAGTAGTAGTCACGAGAGGTCATCTCCTCCGCAGTCACATTCTTGTCCGGCCCTGGTGATGTATCGCTTGACGGTGATGCATCTGGTGTAGAATGTTCATATTGTAAGATTTAGAAGTATTTTCAGATTGCCGTGGGGTGCCGGCAGTAGAATGTTACCCCCTCTCATGCCTGTGGATGCAGTAAGAGCCTGCTAAGGGGTCACCTCCAGACAAAAGGCAGCAGCGTCTTTCCATGTATCAACATCCCGTACTGCGGTCGCCAACCCGCTTGCCAACCGTGGTGAGTATGGCAACTACCCCTCATGGAGATCCATGAGGGACGCCCATATACAGTAGTGGACTTTTACAGTTGAAATGATCAATGATGAAGTACTTTTATGTCTGGAGTGAATGGGGGAAACCATTTTCTAGTTAGGCTAGTTCTAATATATATGTGTGTGTATGTTACATAGTTTTCATAATGTAAGTATTTATTCTGTAATATTTAAGTTAAGGTGTGCATAGATTTCTATTGCATAATGTCGCTGAACAACACCAATTTTGATGAATTATGTGTGTGTTTGAGTGGATTAGATTCACAATTGGACCCTGCAGATTTATTTATTTTCAATGGTAATACAGGCTGTGTAAAGAGATACTTTTTTATACTTTTGCTAGCACAACACATTATGATCTTAATGGATTATCAGGTATTAGGTTTACCCAGCACCCATACCATCTTCCCAGCTTAGTTGTCTATTAATCACAGCAAAGACCATGTCAATATGTCTCAAGCTGACTAAGCCACCCTCACAATGTTTTCCTTCACTTTTAAAGTATGTAGGTATCAAATGTGAAAATATACATTTTTCAAGAAAAAAAAAACCATCGGTGCATGGCCAGCGCAAATACTTTTTATTAAGTAGTGTAAACCTAATGAATGCAAGACATAACAAGCTCTAAAACTACTGTTTATGACAACAAGTCAAAATAAACAAGATGACAGTGGTCAAATGCAAGCATTATATAAAATAAAAAAAAAACAAGTCAATTAGGTCAGCTAATAAAACAATTCTTGGAAAATAACCAAATTATTAAGCTTGTAATAACTGCGACAGGCAAATGGCGATAGACAAAGCTAAAGCATGTTCTGCAGAAGTACATACCAACTTAGGTTCACAGCCCTTTGTCTAAGAGCCCATTGGTTAAAAAGAAATCAGCAAATGCATGATACAAGTATCAAACGAAATGAAAAGACTTTCAGATGCAAGAAAACGTAGTTTTTTTTTACGGAAATATGAAAACACGAAACACGTTTTTAACGCACAAGCGACCGGCATTTTGCATGAAGAAGTGAACTTAACTTACCACCGTTTTCTACTACAGGCGTCGATGCAGCCGAAGTTCCCTCTTGTGCAACATCCATGCTTTCCATTTGTATAGTGAATTTATCAAACAAAAAGAAATATTTTTGGTATAACCTGAAACCAGGAACGCCGAATCGATCTGTCAGGTTTTTAGGCAAATATCAATTATCGGCCTAGTGCAAGGTATTTTTGTACACACACTATTGTTAGACACTAGATAGAGTAATTATTATACTAAATATCACAAAATCGAGGGTTTTATGCCTAGAAATGGTCGAAAATTATTTTACAAGAACATCGAGCTTATTCTTGAAACTTGAAAGAACGACCAATGTTGCCACTTGCCAAAACTAATTTATCTGTCAGATTTTTTTAATTTTAATGCAATGTCAAAAAAACTACTTAGATAGTATTTCTTGGAATCCATTGATTAAAATATGTCCGTTGAATTTGAACAGTGTGTAATAAAATCAAGATATTTTTACTTTTTTGTAGTAATTTGACAAAAAATTAAATTCATCGTGGCCATCTGATAAGATACAGTTTATTCACATAATGACTGCAGAATAAGTTTCTATGTATCTGACACTGATAGCAAGTTGAAAGCATCAGCCATTAAAAGAAGAAGAAGAAGACATTATGAAGTAAAATTGCATGATGGGCCGAGGGATCAACGAAGTGTTACAATACTCTTAGCCGAGGGTCGGCGAAACGGCGCGGGTGATGATCTGATGACAAATTACAATGTTGGCTAACGCTTTTTATACGGGCATACGGTTTTAATAAAATCAGGATTATGGACGACACAATACATACAGTTAATCGATCTTCTATCCCAGGAACCAGTAGCGGAGTGACAACTAGAAACTACAATCGTCCGTTGCGACAGGACAGTAGTGACGAGAATGGGATCGATGAGAAGGTACTTAAAACTAAAAGCAGGTTAGTCGTTTATGAAACATAAAATTCAAATAAACCGCAGGGTGATACATCTTTCTCGGCTTATAGATTTTCCAGCAGTCGTGCAAGTCACTTTAAATTCTACCTTCCTGAGTTACTACGTCATATTAAAATCCACGTAGTTTGAGGGAATTCCATGATGTAATGCATCGTCCGAAAATAAGTCAACGACAATAAATAAAAAAAAATGTACACTTTCAATTCTACCTTCCTGAGTACCTACGTTTTATTAAAGTCCACGTAGAAATAAATAACATGATGTTTGAGTTGAGATGCTTAAGTATTCTGCTTATTGTAAATCGTCCGACAATAAATTTTCTAATTTTTTTAGCATGGCAAGTTCAATGAGCCGTTTTCAGTAACAAAACAAAAAGAGTTTTCTACTAAACCTAACAGATGGAGCTGACAAGCGGAGTAAGCAGTTTGTGATTAATCCTGTCATTGTCAAATTGGGCCTACCAGTAAAAGAAAATTAACGCCATCTATAAGGTACGAGGTAACTATTTTAAAAGTTTTTACTTTTTAATGAAAACGCCTCATTGTCTTTTGTGTTTTGACAATAGTGCTGTACATACAGACATGCATCTTGAATCTGTGCATGGACCTGACTGTTGATCGAATCGATATTAGGTTAATCGATCCCAAAACGAACATAAACAAAATTGTCTGTATTTGTGTGTAATGTGTGTAAATGTGTAATTTACTAATGCATTTTAACTTAAAGAAAAAAAAAATATGAGCTGTCACGGGACGCCTGGCAGATGTGAAACATCAACATTATTTTGTAAAAGTAATATGCAGAAAAGAACAGATTACGATAGGAACTATTAATATGACATAATGATAAAATAAATTATTACGGTTTTTTTTCGAGAAAATGATGACTGTTTATTTAATAAACATTTATTATCATTAAATACAAAATACAGTACAGACAGTGCAGTGCAGTGCAATACAGTACTACAACATAATAGACTGTATAAGGGCGCTATTATCAAGGGGACGGCAAAAGCAGAATCAAAACGAAACATTCTCTTAGTTTGCATGGCTAAATTTTTTTTATTATAATAAGGACATCTAATGATCTGTTTCAAAAATAAACCCAAACGTTTGTAAGCTTTGTTGTGTTAGTCTATTAAAGGGTATTGCCGCTCGTATGTATAAATTTAAGCTCTCAAGGCCCGTCGTTTATGAGGTCTGCCTGTTATAAAATATTTAAAAAATGTGATAATTTATAAGTAAAAACGTACCTACGTTCCAAATACAAATATTCCCTCCACATTTTATGCGAGCTAATTTAAATTATGGTGTGTCATTGAAAAATTAATCTGCTGGGAACATTTTCGCATTATGATTTTTTTACGATTTCAAGTGTCGCCTGAAACCAGATGAATCGTCTTTAAATGGCATTCATGGATGAAGGCCCTTCCGACGTAACCGTGTTTAATTGGTATAACGAATTCAGACGCGGTGAAAAATTAAAATAATCCAAGTCATAAGCGACTTACGTATGAGGAGATTTAGCATATACTGCAGATTCGATTGGGAAGTCTTTACAAAGGAGATGTTTCACGAATGTATGGAATCCAGGCTAACTAGGTGTACACATGCACAAACTTGACTAAATATTTATTAAACATTTTCCCACTATCAGTTTTTTAATATGTTGCTTCGTTTGATGCATTTTCCTAAAAATAACTAGCCTAAGTCGAGCAACACAAAACTGTAGAACAATATGGCGGACCAATACAGTTGGTGACGTCATTTTGACAGCTGTTGACATAATAGTGAAATGAATGATTTATGATAGAAGCTAAATCAAATCAACCTGAGGTATTTCAATTTTCGAGTATCTAAGTACCTCAGGCTACCTACGTAAACTACATTAAGAGCCTAGCTACTGTTAAAAAACTTCAAAATCTTCAACTCAAACACGTAAAACCATCTGTCAAAATCATTAGGCAGTGACAGTTACAAGAATTTATTAGAAACTGTCTTGGCTGCCTAGTAAAAATGTTACCAGTGATAATTATGCCTCGTATTTAAAACATTAATAAAACAATCATTTTAGTTTAAATTAAATAAAGAGTATTTTTTCCGAAATCACCGATTTTTGCGCAATTTTTCAGTCTGGGTACATAGACCTAGCCCATTTTGAAACATCTCCTTTCTACACATGCATCTTCGCGTGAGGAGGATAGTTACACGCTGGGTGGAATGGTGCCGTGGTATAAAAATTTGAAGCAGGCTCGCCTCGGCGTGTTAAGGAAAACATTACAGGTGACGAGTTCTGGATTGATAAATCCAGAACTCGTCACCTGTAATGATCTAGAACCGAATCACCAGCCGACGATTTGGGTTTTTTAAAACGAATCAACGCCTACCTAAGTTAAGCGATCTATAAGCGGGGGAAAATTTTAATCGCGAGTTTTAAACTTGTTTGGCTATTTGGTATCAATCCCTTTACGGAACCAAAGAAGCACCAACGCCGAAAAGTGTACTACCAAATGCTTGGGAGAAGTCTTCTCCTTTGTGAGCAACAAGCGACCATACACAGGGCGCCGTGGTGGGTCAGAATGGCAAGTGTACTTTTTTAAAAATTAATGTTATACATAAAAGGAATGTACCAGCAATTTACCTGAATATACCTCTAATGAATTTCAATGTACCTCCATGAAACAAGAATAATTTCAATAATAAAATGAGCTGCGGTCAGATACCACGGGTGTACTCTGATAATGATGGTTAAAGATATCTCATGGTTACCTGATATTTACCAGATGAATGTATCTTCAATGTAATTCATATAAATATAATCAGAAATAAAATGCGGCCAGTAGTTAAGGAGAAAATTTAAAAACAAATTTTAACGCCTACCATTTTTCCATAGCAATATTACTGATAGAATAATTACCCGTTTTTCGTCAAGCGTCTGTCGGTAGCGTTGATTCCTTTGAAAAAAATAATTATATCCCCGGAATCTTATCTAGTTATGTTAAAAAAAACACTAAAAGCATTAAAAAATAGCTCAGACTGTACAGAATCAATATATCTATTGTTGAATGAAAGACGATAAAATCTGCGAACTTTTCGCGGAAAACTTTTCTTCCGTTTATTCCACTGATTCCCCAGACACCTCAACACCTTCATCCCTCTCTACGAATACTCTCTCTGATGCCTTTACAACCCTCTGCTCACTTCATATATGTTACGAAGATATTGAAAAAGGACTCAAACAACTAGACATCGGAAAAGGAGCTGGATATGACGGCATACCCCCGATTTTTTTCAAAAAGTGTGCCCTTTCACTCTCTGCTCCATTGTACACTATCTTTAACTCTTCTCTTTATAAAGGAATATTTCCAGATATATGGAAAGACGCTAAAATAGTCCCAATTTTTAAATCAGGTGATAAAAATAATGTAACCAATTACAGGCCAATATCAATATTATCAGTTCTTGGAAAAGTGTTTGAAAAAATAGTTACACAACATTTGTCCTGGCATTTGAAACAAATCATCACAGAATCTCAGCACGGATTTATGAAGGCACGCTCAACCACTACCAATTTACTAAGCTACTCTTCAGAGCTTACTAAGTCTGTAGACAACAGAATCCCTGTTGATGCCATTTATACTGATTTCAGTAAGGCGTTCGATAAAATTGATCACAATTTATTAGTACGAAAATTTTCCAGACTAGGTATATCGGGAAACTTTCTAAAGTGGATTACTTCGTACCTTAACAACAGACGTCTGAGAGTAAACATAAGTGGCTATCAGTCTCAACCTTTCTATGCCAGCTCTGGGGTTCCTCAAGGATCTCATTTAGGACCAATGTTATTCAACGCTTACATAAATGACATCACAACATGTTTTCAGAACTCTAAAATATTTTTATACGCTGACGATATGAAGATCATCAAACCTATTCTGACACACCTTGACACAGATTCACTCCAAGAAGACCTAGACAGACTATCTTACTGGTCAATACATAATGGTATGCCACTAAACGTCAAAAAATGCTTTCACATACACTTCAGTCGTAACAAAAATCCAATAAAAACCAAATATTTCTTGAACAATTCTGAACTAGCTACAGTAGACGATATTCGTGATTTAGGTGTTACTTTTGATTCTGCCCTAAAGTTTGACACACATATCTTAAAGACTACTACCAAATGCTTTAAAACTCTAGGGTTTGTTATAAGAAACAGCAAAGAATTCAAAAAATCATCAACTAAAATTAAACTATTCAACGCTTTAGTCAGACCCGTACTAGAATACTGTAGTCCGATATGGAATCCTAACTATGAAATATATTCCAAACGTATCGAAAGCGTTCAGAGACGTTTCTTGTATCATGTCTCATATGGTGATAACCAAGCCAAAAAAATTAATAGCTACGACAGTAGATTGAAGCACTACCACATGAACCTGTTATCGTCGCGAAGAACAATGCTAGACTTAGTATTTTTACATAAATTATATAACGGAAATATAGACTGCTCGGCATTATTAGGTATTCTTCAAGTACACGCTCCCTCTCGATTACCAAGAAAAAGTGCCTACAACTTATTTTCCACTTTATACTCCAAAACTAATTTAGGGAAATATTCACCTTTGCCAAGGCTCTGTAGGTATTATAACTCTATCTCAAAAAGTGATGATGTCGATATGGCAGAACCATTGTCGAAATTTAAAAAGAAACTGTGTCATATACTTTACCAGTAGTATTGTAATGTAATATTAAATAGACAGCTGCTATAATAAAAAATATTATTTCATTTTTCTTTTCCATATCTCTTTTTTTTTTTGTTTGACAATTATTTTGATCTTGTTTAGTTGGTGTTGTACCTAGAACAGTAGGTACGTACGTTCTATACCAGTTGTTCAACTGTAGTATGGTACCGTTATATAGTTATATCACTAGATATTAAATGTTAATATAACCTACCTAATGTAATACATCGTAGGTACCTACCATACTAATTTTTATTTAAATAAGATCTTGCATAATATTATAAAAGCTATAATAAAACATATATTGTAGTATTATAGATATATAAATCATATTTGTTAGAAAGTTATTTACCTATATCTAATGTTGTACCTACACACCAGTTAATTATTAAAACTCTTAAATAATGTTGTTTTAAATAAGTAATAATATATTTACAAAATATAAAAACAGTACACTTTACATTTCTTGTATAAGTATTCGTAATTTTGAATTTGAAAGACTTGTTATTTTTTATTAACTTATTATTTGTCATACATTCTCGTAAAATTATCTTGTTATATGCCTATAATGTTGCAAAATTTGTATTCTTGCATGCTGTGACATCCTGTAAGTGGAGGAACACATTGTCATAAGTTAAATTAGTTATAAGTTTATATTTTATTGTGATTCTTTTGTTGGGTGTCCATAAATAAATAAATAAATAAATAAAGACAGAAGCAGCAGCAATATCAGTTTATTCATCAGCGGACGAAAAGGAAAAGAGAGTTGTCCATCATCATCCTCTTCTTCCGGACCCCCTTCGGGGTCACCGGGTGAGGCCTCGAGACTTAGTCTCCTTGCCCCTTGTTCTCTGGGGGCGACAACCCCCAGGTCACGCTTCTTGTAGCCCTTTGGGTGGGCGGGTGTCGCTGGTTCTCCCGGGCGGAGGTGCGGTGCGTGGAGGGCCTATGCATAGAAGTTTCTACGCATGGCCTCCAGTCCCCGGACCTACCTACCTCACGCGTGTCTTCTCTCGCGGCGATGGCCATCAGGATCTCGGTGAGGATCCCCATGAGTATCACGGGGGCCTCAACCGGTCCGACGCACAGAGAGCTGTACAACATTTCTTTTTCTTTTATACCCTTGTTAGACTACCTTCTCCGCTTGGTCGATGTGATTTGATAAATAAAACAAAAATTGTCAGAAAAATTTAATTTCGTTTACTAATTTAAAAAATCATGAATTTTGAAACAATTAAAGCTGTCGGTTAGTAAAATATTTACTTTTGTCCATATAAAATACAATGCGCAATCATGTTTGTAGGGCTTCTTGTAGTGCCGTTACAGAAATCATCATCGTTGGCGGCTCATTTTATTTTTGTAATATCTCTGTATTCAAAGAGGTACTTTTATTTTAATTTTCGTTAGATTTAGGTAGAATTAAGGTAGATTTCACCCACATTTATTCTATGTTGATTCGCAACATTACATCCGCCATCTTAACGTTAGTTACATACATATATAACATGTGTATTAGTATTAAATAATGCTGGACATATGTATATGCGTAATAGTATTGACGACCTCCATGGCACGGTTAGTTTAAAGCTGGCAGAGACTCAGGAGGTTGCGGATTCGATTCCCGCTGCGGGGAGAAGAAGAAGAAGAAGAAGAAAGAAGCTCGCTCCATCGTCGATCTCATTTTTGCGTTAGCAAGGATGAAATCAAGAGCTAACCTAACAAACAAAAAAAAATGTTTGTAGTTTTCCGGCAGATATTTATCAATTGCTCTGAGTATTTTTCTTTGTATAGGAATGTAATTACAAAAAAAATACTTAAGTATTCTATCAATAAAAACTGCTAGCTACAAGCTCTGCTTACTTTGGGACTAGATGGTACTGTGTGAATTTCCTGAATTTCTCTTCAATCCTTTTGTCTTTCCTTCCCCTTAACGCCTTATAAACTGTGTACCTACTGCGCAGTCGTTGAAGCTAATTTCACAGAGCTCAAGAAAGTTTTGCGCGAACTCTGTCTGTGGGATCTTTATACCAGATGACCACATAACAACTAAATTTTATTCTGTGCCACTTGTATTTTAACAAAGTAAATATTTTATTAACCAATAGTTTTTATTGTTTAAAATTAGAGATTTTTAAGTTAGGTAAACGAAATTTAATTTTTCTGACAATTTTTGTTTTATTTAACAAATCACAAGTATCCATTGAAACGGCAAGGCAACAAATCGCACACCACTTATTTTATCCCATATTAAGAATTAAGGAGACTTTTAATTTTGAAAATTCAATGTTTAAGGTACAAATTTGACTCAACTTGAGAAAACTAAAACAGTATTTTTAAATTAAAAGATGCATATTTCATAATTATTTAAACTTTATAAGTAGACGAAACCATAAATGATTCAATTATCATCATTTAATCAAGCTGTAGTAAAATTCTGATTAAATCATGGAATCGTGAGACCAACACAAAGTTTGCATCCGAAACGCTAATAAAAAACTGATGCGTAATAGTTTTTCGGTGTGGCACCATTCTTGTATAATAAAATACCGACGACCATAAGAGAATTGCCAACCATGGGTGTTTCAGAGAAAGCTTAAAAGCATACTTGCTAGTAATTGTTACTATACAGTTAAGGAATTTTTAAATGACAAATCTTTTGACAAATAATACTTACATATTTTATTTTAATTATTTTTGAATTTCAACAATTTTATTGCATAATAATCAAAAATAATGTCATTCAATAAAATAAAAATGTTCATAGCAATAAAATTGTTGAAATTCATGCATGCTCTCCCCCACACCGCCGTGGGGTGCCGGCAGTAGAATGATACCCCTCCTCTCATGCCCATGGATGCAGTAAGAGCCTGCTAAGGGATACCTCCGGAAGATGGGCAGCAGCGTCTATCCCTGTATCAACATCCCATACTGCGCTCACCAACCCGCCTGCCAAGCGTGGTGAGAATGGCAACTACACCTCATGGAGATCCATGAGGGAGGCCTGTGTTCATCAGTGGACGTTTTATGGCTGAAATGATGATGCATGCACTATTATTATTGTTATTTCTATTGTTATTTTCAGTTTTTTTCATTATTAGTTTTAATTTTATTTTTATTAGTCGTATTGTTTAAATTTTTAAATATATAATTGCCAGTATTTTATAAGTTTAAGAAAAATTGTAATTTGTAGAATATTGCACATCCATTATGGGTAAATTACATTGAAAAAATTATAAATGTGACATCTTTATACATGTAATTACGCAATAAATATACTTTGACTTTAATCGTAAAACAGTTTTTTCGCATTTACACAAAACGGCATTTTTCAGTTAAGTCACTTTAATACTTGGTGTGCGAAATGTTGCCTATAATTATATTTGGTTTTATAATAATGTAAGGATACGGTAAAAAAACAATTCTTTAATCCATATTTGAATAAGGATTGATTCTATGTACTTAAAGTGTTCTTTTAACTTATCTAGATTCCCAGATATTACATTTTTCATCAGAGGGAATCAACGCTACCGATAAACGCCTGACAAAAAACGGGTAATTATTCAATCAGTAATATTGCTATGGAAAAATGGTAGGCGTTCAAATTTGTTTTTAGATTTTCTCCTAAACTAATGGCCGCATTTTATTTCTGATTATATTTTTATGAGGTACATTGAAGGTACATTCATCTGGTAAATGTCCATGAGATATCTATAACCATCATTATCAGAGTACACCCGTGATTCTGACCGTCAGGGCCGCGCCTCATTTTATTATTGAAATTATTCTTGTTTCATGGAGGAACATTGAAATTCATCAAAGGTACATTGCTGGTGCATTCCATTTATGTATAACATTATCATACATGTTGATTTTTTAAAAAGGACACCCGCCATTCTGTCTCTCACGCTCCGTTGGATACTGCTCCATCAATCACACTACGCGCCTGCGCACACCGCGCCCAAAACGAGGGTCTTCCTGGTACGCCGGCGCCGTGTGCACGTGCCGTGTGTACACTTCTTGCTATTCCTGAAAATAAAAAAACATGCTGAAAGGGACACAATTTTCGAAAACTGGTTTAGATGCATGAAACTTTGAGGGTGGAGAGTACAAATACCTATAGGGAGAAAACCACGGCGCGGCGGGTGTGGCTGGGTTACATAATTAATATTGTGACGTACGTGGGGCGGCATAATCGGTATTGCACGCGGGCGTTCTAACAGCTAGCGGCGGACCTGACTTTAGTCTATTATAAATTATTTTATTCTATTTTAATTTATTTCACTGACCCTGATGCTGATGATGATGTGTAGGTAAGTATAATCATTAGTTGATGTATTATTTATTTTATTTATTTAACCTTAATTAAAACGGTAACTAAACCAATAACATTAATTAAACATTATTTCTTAGCCATATTTCGGTGTCGTCACCCGTAAATGTTGTAATCTGTGGTCTTCTTCATAAGTTTTACTTCACCAAATCACGTCCTGAATGCTTGTTTGGGGTGTTTGACCTTGAGCTAAAAATGCCAAAATTGCTATACTTACGTTTCCCTACAATATTGCCTCGATACCTCATCGATCCCATCATCAGAACCATAAGGCATCATTGTTCATGATGTCTTATGGTTTAAAAAAAATAAGTTAAAAAAATGGGACTTAATTGAAAGTCTAATCTATGAAAGTCTAGTCGAACTGAAAAATAATTTTCGAAATCGGTGGATAAACAACGGAGTTCTGAGGCAACACCGATAAAAAAACAGACGACTTGAGAACCTCCTCCTTTTCGAAGTAGGTTCAAAATACCTCTATAGTCGGAAGAACTTACCCTTGCTTGCGTTACAAAATTGTAAACATGTAGTACCTACCTAAGTCAACACTGACTCCGAGTTGTAAAACAAGTATAAAAGATAAAAAAAAATCTTCGCGTCGACTTGAGTACTTCCTTTTGTTTTCATATGTTAAAAATAAAAGCAGATACAGAACATTTTATTACTTACTGCATGCGCACTAGCATGCATTCAATATTATGTATGTTTTATCTCGCTCAGTTTACAATCACTAAGCGATACTGTAGCACGTTGCAATCAATATCACGTTGGCGGGAAAAAGTGTTTGCACGAATCGATTGTGTCTGAATGCTAAGTTTCATGTGAAGACCTACGAGTGACCGACATCAATTACAGATAGACTTCATCACCTGGGTAGGTTGAGTTGTGTAGGATGAGTATTCCAAATTCCAAAAAAATGTTTTGCTATAAAACATCTTTTTCCGACGATTTACAACTCCACACTAGTATTCGTGTCTGCTGAGTGTTGAGAACACCGATCATGTACTTGTAGTTCGTCGGTAGATGTAAGCATCCAAAATAGTATTTGAATTTTGCACTTGTTCTGTGACTTGGTATTCAACATCTGCATTATGTCGAAAGTAGAAGTTATAAAATACTATTTTTATTTTGTAATAAAACAATATCGTCAACGATAAGCACTTATTGTGCGCAGTGCAAGGTTTGAGAATGTCAAAGACCCTTCATATTATTATTTATAAACTACAAATACATGAATGTAGTAGAAATCAGGTCAATAACATAGCATTATCTTCTGAAATACAACAAAATGCCACAAATCTTCAAGTAAAAAATAAAAATAAGTTAGGTAAGCACTTATTGTGCGCAGTGCAAGGTTTGAGAATGTCAAAGACCCTTCATATTATTATTATTTATAAACTACAAATACATTAATGTAGTAGAAAACAGGTCAATAACAAAGCATTATCTTCTGAAATGCAACAAAATGCCACAAATTACAAAAATAAGTTAGCGCTTTTTTCTTGACGGTAAGAGTTCATGTCCAGGTTATGAAAAAAAAATTACCTAAACGGTGTAGGTACTATTTTTAATCTATTTATCAAAATAATCATCATGTGTTTAAGAAGACAGACCTAGGTACATTCAAAAGATATTATTATTTTAATGTCTAATTAGCTCAACACGTACAGATAACAATAAGCCAACAACCTAGTCCACAGATAATATAATACACTAGTTAATATAAATAAAATAAAATAAAGTTTATTTAACAAAAGCGAAAAACACTGGTACAAGTTGTAATATTTTTATACATCGAATGAGCAGATATAGTACTAACAAGTAGTATTAATAAGTATTAGTATATTAATGTAGACAAATAAATGATTAGTCCATAAGTATTAGTATATTAATGTAGACAAATAAATGATTAGTCCACCGATTACTAAATTGCATGGACTATATATAATTGAAATAGAGTCGTTATCAAAGCATTAGTAATTTCCCAGATAACACGCTAAGTGCGATAGCTTGGCCTGGGAATGGCAAAGTGCTGTGTAGTGTTTATTTAGTCGTGGACAAGGGAGCACGTAGCCCAAGGATTTCGTATTCGTGACAAATCGTGACAGAGTTGAGCAGTCTGTGTAATAGTAATTGTCTGTTTACTTTCCGTTATTGGAACTTGCTAGTTAAGAAGAAAATTTAATTAACAGTGAGATAATTTAAAACACAGGTGTGTACATAATATATAAAATTCAGTATTTTATTGATATATTATTAACCGTACGTAGTTGTTAATATTATACCTAATAGCAATGTAGTTTTATAGTAACACATTACATAGTTAACCGAGACACGCTCAAAATTTAATGCATATAATATAAAAATACCTAGAAGAAAGCCATAATACTAATACGATACCTACGACCTTTTGTTTCCATCCCTTGGATTTTCCCAAAATAAAACATGCTGGTTACAAAGACAACAGAAAAAATAAATAAATCGGTTCATTGCTCTTTGTTTTATATTTTTCGCCGTGGGGTGCCGGCAGTAGAATGCTACCATTCCTTTCTATTTACTAGTTTTTTTCCCGCAACTTCGTCCGCGTGGAAGTCATAAAACCTAAAATCTCCTTTTTCCCGTATTCCCAGTAAGCATGCTTGCAAGCTTCCGCGTGGTAGTCGGTTATACCCAGTATGGGGTCACTTTATATTGGTCATTGATATAAACCGATAAACATAAAAATCATGATGTTCAGATTTTTTTAGTTGATTGTGCTATAACTAGCTACCTTCATGCCAAATTTCTAAGACAACGGACTTTTAAGCAGAAAAATATAAATCCCGTTTATTCCCTATTCCTTGTGAATGCCGAAATATCCTGAAAATGGTTTTAGTTGATGTTTATAACCTACTTGCATGCCAAATTTGAAACCTCTAATTATTATAGTTACGGAGATAGAGCCACTTTGATTCGAAAATATAAATCCCATTTATTCTCTCAATGTTCTCTATCAATGTCCAATTCCCAGGGTCAAGAGTAAATTCGCACAAAAACATTTCACCGTAGTGGCCCCACACCTCTACAACAAACTTAACAAAGAGCATAAGGTGGTGGGAAATAGTAATAGGGACATTAAATCTAAAATTTTTGCGTGGTTGGGGGGTTTTGAGTACGATGATATTGAAAGGATGTTATGTGAGTTTTGTGGTGGTTAAGAGTTGCGAACAAAATCTTTGTTTAGCACTCTACAATGATATCTTACATGTGTATTGTAGTAATGTAATGTAATATAGTGTGTATATATATATGTTTATATAATAACATAATATTTCTTATATTCGTATTTATTTGTTTTTGCAAGTGGGAGACAATTTTTATTTTTTTATTTTGTTATTAATATTGATATATATATATATTTTAATACAATAGTTGTAGTTTTTGTTTTTATTCCTTAAAATATTTATTTTCTTCTCTTTTGTTAGATTAAAGGTGTTTTTTTTTTTTTTCTAGAAATTTAGTTTTTTTTTTAAGCATTTTGTTTTGATTTACCTAAGTTAGACATAATTATAATCACAGATTGTTGGAGAAGCCACTGGCTCCTGAAACACAGTTATTAACTAGTTCGGGAGCCTATGGATTCATTAATAATTGTAACACCCTATTTATGTCAATAAAACATTTTTTACTTTTTTTTTTTTTTTACTTTTTTCTCTATCTCGCGGGAATTTCGAAAAATCCCTTCTTAGTGCACCTCTAGGATACTCAAGGTATATGTATGTGTGCCAAATTTCAAGTCTCTAGGTCCAGTGGTTTAGGCTGTGCGTTGTCTGTCAGTCACTCACTCAGTCAGTCAGTAACGGAAGAGTTTTATAATATTGAAATTTATTTACTAAACATTACAAATAATAACTTATAGCTAGATTCAATAGATATACTTAGCCCCACAAAACTATTGTTTTATAGTTTGACTGGATCAGGGTTTTAGTGAACATTATAAGACAAAGCTTGCCCGTGGATGCTGTAAGAATCTACTAAGGGATACATCCTTAAGATGGGCAGCAGCGTCTATCTGTGTATCAACATCTCGTACTGCGCTCGCCAACCCGCCTGCTAAGCGTGGTGAGTATGCTAATAACCCCTCATGATCAAGACTTGCAGATCCATGAGGAAGGCTTTTGTCCAACAGTGGAAGTCCTGCAGCTGAGATGATGAATATTATCTTTTTAAAGCAAGGTTGCCTTAAAAATAATTTAGTTTATTAATAACCTTCAATATTATCATTTTGCAGTAGGTACATATTTAAACAATTTTATTTTTGAAATAAGTAATGTGCGTAGTTACGAAAAAATTCAGCCTACATCATGATCATTTCGTACACGTTATTTTCCAATTTAGTTTGCCATTCAGCACGCGCTACCAAAAATGTGCTAATGTATACCTTTTAACAATTCACGTACCTTCACTATCTAATCATAATACTTAGCAACAGCCAGAAAAGCAATTATCTCAGAATTTTTAATTTTATCTCTGTAATACATGACGTTTTTTCATGGTTTTATTTGTTCTACTATAATGCGGTAGGCCTCTAAATTGCGGCGTTATGTGCTGCTTAAAAAGAAATAAAACATAATACCTAGTATTTACCTTACCAATCTTATGCATATCATTTTATTTTATAAAAGTAGGTACGTATCTTACAAGGAATCATTTTCGTAGAAGGAACAATGGTTGATATTCGCAGAACCTCAGTTCCATACCCAGAACAAGTTTTGTGTAATTTCAAATAAAAAATTGAATGCAGTGTACATGCACACAAAATTGCATTCGGAGAAAAAAATATTTTCTTGACAGCTCGCACGCTGTGATGTATAATTTAAGTGATGTAGCCAATATACCGAGTATCATAATACTCAATATATTTTAAAATTACTAGGAACATAAATTATAAAAATAGTAAGCAAAAACCATCTGAATATGATGTTAAAAATAGGACAAAGCTAACTAAGTGTGGTCCATTGTTTTGGAAACATCAACAGGATATACAGCACTCCACACTGCACCGGGTGAAAGCAATGCACCGACGATTATATTTTTTATAATAACACTAGCTTCTGCCCGCGACTTCGTCCGCTTGGAAGTTACATTGGGCTAACGCTAACTTTAACCTACGACTTCATTTACGTAGAAGGTGAAAATATTTTTAAATAATACCTACGTTAAGCGTTATTTTAGGTACCTACATCACGCTTTTATCAGTAAGAGTGGAACTTTAAAACGTTAGGTAAAAGTACTTGGTCTTATAATCTTAAATCATAAAAATTGTAGATTATTCTAAAAACTCAAAACTATGTTATTTTATAGTACTTCTGCGTACACTATATTTTTAGTTTTGTTTTCTTCCGGCAAAAATAGATATTGATTTTCACCAGAACCAGATCTCGATATGGCAACATTATAGTTGCCCGTGCGAAAAACAATCTTGTCGTAAACCTATTCCTATGTGCTTACATGTTTGCCCCGGTATTAATTGTTACCGCAAACGATACCTTCACCGGAAATTGAATTATTTATAAGTTAAAAGGCAAATCCGTTGGTATCACAAGGGATGCACCAGCACTGTTTGCCCAACTGCTGAACCACTCAAAACTGTAGCACCAATCACGTTATTGCGAAGAAATATATAGCCGATATATAGCCTATAGCCTTTCTCGATAAATGGGCTATCTAACACTGAAATATTTATTCAAAAATCGGACCTATTCCTGAGATTAGCGCGTTCAAGCAAACAAACAAACAAATATTTCAGCTTTATAATATTATTATATATAAATAATATGGTATAGATTATTGTTGCTGTCGGTCCTGTGTATATAAGTTTAAATACATACGCAATATTTAGATAGATAGATAGATAGATAGATAGATAGATAACTCTTTATTGTACACCACATTAAAAATATACAAACAAATAAAGAACCTTATATACAAAATCACACAGGAGTACAAAGGGCGGCCTTATCGCTATGAGCGATCTCTTCCAGGCAACCTTGGGATGGACAGGAAATATAAAATGATATAGACAGTGGCGTAAATATAAAAGAATAGGGATATCAAATAAATATAAATATAGTCATAAATCACATAAATACTTTAATAGGGAAATAAACAAACATACATAAAACTAAAACCAAAACAGGCCAACGTACATACAAATACATAATAGTTAATTATAGCGATAGATAATATTGATGAAGCAGATTTTTAAAGATTTTTATTTAGGTATGGTTTATTCAAGTACTTAATAATAATAAATGTAACATTACATATTAACCAAAGCGTTACACATTAATACAAACTAATAAACACATTAAATAAGTAATAATAAAACAGCACTTACAAAAGAAATACAATTTACACAAATACAAAAAGAGAAATAAAAAATACGTCGCATAAAAAACAAAAAAACTCTTAATCTTATTAAAATCTGTAGCTAGGAACAATTATTTACAATTCAATACTTTCATAATAGGTTTGGCATACTTTGAAAATTATATTTAAAGTATCAGCAAATAAATCTAAATCTGGCTCGATTTTTATAATTGCGTTAAAATGGTTTTTGAGCGCATGAATGTGCATTGGATTCAAAGTTTATTCCCAGTTAGTGACTTTCACGTTTTATTTTTAGAATTCTTATTTGGTATCGTGGTAGCATGAGCACGAATTGAATTGTCCTTGACCAGGAGTTTTTACCTACTGGCGTGCAATTTTTAATATGGAACAATAAACCTAAATAAGTACTTTATGTTCATCATACAAGAAAATAATAGTTGTAGTGAAATAAATATATATATTCTTTTTTAAACTTTCGCGATTACAACACATTATTAAAATATGGGATTATCGGGTATTTATCGCGTAATTACCTAAACGTCGGGAATAAAATAAAGGAAATTACGCGATAAATACCCGATAATCCCATATTTTAATAAATAATAATAAATAATTAAATAAATAAATATATATATGTCATAAATTACACGATAAATGCAAAAAACAGCACAATTCGGCATATTTTCGTATTTTTTTATAAATTTTGTCACGCTATATAAAATAAGCAAATTACCTAGGTACCTACACAACAAATAAGTTTAGATACACTGTACCTATGTAGTTATTTTATGCAAAATACTGAGAAATAGCCTCACAAAACTCGTCATAAGTCATGTGTATTGAATACCACAGTTACGACACGTGTAGAGCTAATTGCCCGACCACGATACTAAAATATAGTAGAATCTAACGTAAACACGAACTCGTTGTATGTGCCAGTTGTACTAAACGAATGGAGATTTTAGAGATAAGTGCACCGTTTTATCTCACAGTTCACAGTTCAATTCACGGGCATTGGTACGGGGGGGTACCAGAAAAGGGGGCGAAGGTTTCCGAAAAATGCCATTTTGACCTTTGGTGACCTTTTGAGGTCACTATAACTCCGGTCCCTGTGACCCTAGGGTCACCAAAATCAATCAGTAGCCTTCCCTTATTAAGACAGTGCTAACAAAAAAGGTTTCATATAAATCGGTCAACGCGTTCGGTTGTAATCGTGTCATGCACAGACAGATAGACAGCCCCTAATAATATAATAAAAAATTCCATTGTTCTTATGGTACCTTAATTTTTATTGATATGTAACCTTTTCTAAGAATAAATCGACATTTCCATCTCAATATCACATAAAGTTATTAGAAAGGTTAACGAAATTAAAGATTTGGGAGTTACTTGAGACATTCATTTAAAATTTACCGGGCATTATGATAATAAAGTAAAAAAATCTGCAAAATTTGTGGGTTTCATACAACCATGAGCCTAGACAGGTGTCAGAAGAATCTCCAATCGTCAATTTATCAATATGGACGGTTTGGAGAGTTTTGAAAAGGGATAGAAGAGCACGACAGAATCCATTATTTTTGAAAATAATCATGTGGACAGACGAAGCCACTTTCACACGATCGGGGTACATGAATCATCGCAACGAACATGTGTGACCCCACGATAACCCTCATGCAGTGAGACCAAGTTCTTTCCAACATCAATTTTCGATATTTGGGCTGGATTGATCGACGATAATGCTCATTGGACCTTTGATTTTACCGGCAACGATGAGTGGTCCAATTTTTTTGCAGTTTCTCCAAACACAGTTTTTAAACACATTGATGGAGCTACCTCTTACCTACATTCATCATTGTTGGAATGATTCTACAGCTTGATGGCGCTCCCGCTCACTGCTGTAAATGTGCTAAACTACATAGGAGAGCGCTACCACAGTGGATTGGACGCGGTGGAACGATCGCTTGGCCCCCCCGTTCACCGGACTTAATTCCAATGGATTTTTTCTTATGGGGCACGATGAAACAGAGGATCTACGTTGACGTGCCAAATTCAAGAGACGTATTATTACAAAGAATTATTGATACTGGCAATTAATTACGAGAAAACAGGGAGATGATCCGACGCTCTACGCATCAGGTATTATTAAGAGCTAGGTACATCATATCTGCAATGCCACGGGGGTCATTTTGAACAGTTTCTGTAATGTTTTAGTATTAATAAATACTAATTTTGTGATGGTGTCAATAAATGATTATTATTATTACTATGACCTTTTATTGAAATTACATTTAGGAACTGATTTGTCGATAAAATGAACCATATATATCACCCTTATCGGCTCCGACACCGGTAACCTTACACATTGTATAGCGTCCACTCCGAAAGAATAAGTATTCAGTGATCACTCACAAGGCATCTTGCTTTTACCCTCCTCGGTATATTCCATAGAACATCCTATCCCAACAATGAAATAGATTGCCTAAGTACGTATTACTAACAATATTGGATTAGCTATCCCAACTAGAATTTAAAAACCACCATAAAATTACTACATACTCATTTTTCTCACTTCAACACAGGTTTGGAAGACCCAATTAGATTTATGTGACTAGTACAACCTATTTAGCAAAAAGATTGATGACCTTGATACTTATTTAACGACAGTGCAGATTTAAACGCAAGTTGCTAAAAGTATTCCACTCCACTCTTCCATTTATATTTTAGGGAAAGACTGATAAGTGATAATGTATTCTACCTACAAATTTACATATTTTTGTCTTTAATATTTTGATCACAGATATTATATTTATATATTTTAACTTGTTTCTAAGATATCTCTGTTAATATTAAGTTTGTGTAGTTTATCTTAAGCATACATAATTAAGTATTGTTGTGTTTTATTTTAAAGTAGATGTAGTATCCAAACCTACCAATGTTGTGTTTGCCCGATATTGTTTTACTTAATCAGACTGTGTTCGTATATATATTTTAGTTTTTTTTTTATTTGTAAACTGTTGGCGATCCTTTTCTTAATAAGTTAAGGATTTATATGACATGACAACTAGAATATGTAGGTGTAAAAGATAAAATTCTACGATACAGCGTTCAAAAATTTTATTGGAATGCATTCTCGACTGGATTAAACCGACGTATTCAATTTGTGGTACCTATAAGAACTATCGTGGTTTTAAGTTTCTTTGAAAACATTTCCCTATTTTAGTTATTTTTCTACCTGTTTCTATAATCACATTTTTATAAACAGCACAATATAAATCGTTTAATCCCAGTCCCAGAGGTAGCTGATAATAATTGATATCAATAGGTCAATAACGTACCCAATTTGACAGGAGGGTCAAAAGTATTCCCGGTGTGTTATCCTTTTCACATGTCTCGAGGTAGGACGTTCAAGTTCATTCACCGTAATGTTCATAAATTCATTCACTCGAATAAGCTCTGTCGTCAGGCTTTATTACGTTGGAATTTCTACGTCTCGGGTTCTATGCTATTGTTGAGGATTTTGAAGGCGTGGGTTTTTTTTTAAATATGCACGCAGATAACATATTACACTGTTTGTTGACAACATGAAAATTAACAAAATTTTTAAAAATACGTATAGTTTGTACTTTTTTTTTACAGTTTTGTAACAAGTGGTAGGTAACGTTATGCGATCCAATAAATAATAATGAAACTATTATACTGAGATGTGCTGTTTTGCTTAAATGAAAAAGTAACCTAGTAATGTCATCTATAATATATTTATTTATTCAAAATAGGGACACCATCAGGTAGGTACAATTAAATAACCATGCACTAAATCCAATACACAATGTTTTGGTCTGTTACTGCAGACCAATAATTAAAAGCGAACACGACATTTTTAAGGAAAACTAGCTGAGCCCGACGAACTTCGTACCGCCTCTGAATCAACTACCTATACTACACTGGGTACTACTAGGTACACATAAACCGCATTCATTGTATGTATGTATACTATGTAGGGTAGGTATATCATGTTTTGGATTTCTTTGCACCCTGAAGCACATACAATTATAATAATGTAAATTAATTTTATACGAATGTTGACATTTTTTGGCAGTCAAATATTATTTCAGAAAGTTTAGATAGATAGAAAGTACCTTATTGGACACCTTAAAACTAAACATAATAACAAGAAACACTGAAAACAAAGTGACAATTGGCGGCCTTATTGCTCTACCAAGCGACCTTGGGAATATATAAGTTTGACTAAACTTAAATTTAAGCTGTTTATATTTTTGGCTAATTTAGGTAGTTATTAGGAGTAGAGTAGTAGTAGTAATTAGTAGTAATAGTGGTTAGTTGTAGGAGAACTAAGAAGATTTTGAGTCGAAACAGAGTTCGCCGGGACAGCTAGTCATTGAATAATATAATAATAATACCTGATAATTTTAATTTTAGTCTTTGCCCTGCAGTGACAAACGTTAATCATCATTTTTATTTTGTTTTAGATTCCCAAAATGCCGGCAAAAATTGCAGATTCTGAGAAGCAGGACAGTGAAGATGTTACGATACCAAGTGCAAATGGGAGCACAGTGAAACTCAAAAGGGAGCTTGGTTTATTCTCTGCAGTCAATTTAATTTTAGGTGTTATGATAGGATCAGGAATATTTGTATCGCCGGCCGCAGCGTTAGAACACTCAGGGTCAGTCGGCCTCTGTTTATTAATATGGACTCTGTCTGGAGTAATTTCACTATTAGGTGGGTTTAGGTAAGATTGTTAAAAAATAATGGATAAGTTGGTACTTAGTACGTGCCTAAATAATTTATATTTAGGTGAAAATAGCCTTTATTACTACACAAACGCGGTCTGCATTTAAACGAGAGGTGCTGATGATGAGCGATACTATTAAATTTGATAACTTTCAGGAGCTTTATCATTCGCTGAACTAGGGACAGTTCTTGGAAAATCTGGAGGAGAATATTCATATTTTGAAGCAGCTTTTGGAAAAATACACCGATTTTGGGGCCCTTTGCCATCGTTTATATGCGCCTGGATATACGTAATCATACTCCGGCCCGCAGAAGTGGCAATCGTAGTTATGACATTTGCAGAGTATGCAATCCAGCCATTTAACGGAGATCTACAATCTGACTCTAAAATCATAGCGATCAAATTGACTTCTATTTCTGCTCTATGTAAGTACCTACCTACCACATTTTATTATAATTAAGGTTTCCCTACTTAAGACGTATTTAACTCCGTCCGGTTTAACTTTGATGAAGTTTTTTGTTTAAAAATGCATCAATTTATGGACGTTACAGTTATAGGTACCCACTAACCGATTTAAAAAATGTAAGCTCATGAAATCGCTATCTTTGTTTTGGTAAATCAGACTCTCTCGAATTATGTCTCGAAATAAATGGGAATCTATAAATACTGGAGGTATTTATTATAAAATATTTTTGTTATTTATTTAATAATAATTTTTTTATTATTATTTTCTTAGGCCACATCTTTGTCACTTGTCTCCAAGTTCGTTTGCCTATTCATCATTTCAGCCGTAAAACGTTCACTACTAAACACAAACCTCCCTCATGGATCTCCATGAGGGGTAGTTGCCATACTCACCACGCTTGGCAGGCGAGTTGGCGAGCGCAGTTTCCGTGTATTAACATCCCGTACTGCGCTCAGTACTTACGGGATGTTAATACACGGAAAAACGCTGCTGTCCATCTACCGGAGGCATCCCTTAGCAGGCTCTTACTGCATCCACGGGCATCAGAGGAGGGGTAACATTCTACTGCCGGCACCCCACGGCTTGCTTATTGTCAGTAACAAAAAAAAATATGTATATTAATATTGTGCCCCATATCGATAAAAAAACGTGATCGAAATCGATAAAAGCATAAAGCTACCCATCCCTATTGGAGAATGTCAAAGTCAAACTGACAAATCAAAGTTTCAAAAATGGCCGTTGGTTTGTTACCACGGCTATTTTCGTTGATCTCGGGCGCTCTCTCGCTTTTATTCATCGTTGTTGTAGTTGTTGTTGCTATAAACGGCTAGTTCTTTTTTCTATAGCTAACTATAAGGCAATGCAAATAGCTTAGCTTACATGCTGTAAAATTTAAGTTGTGTGAAACCAAACAGCGGCACAATTCCTTCGTAAGGTGAGTATCTACTCGGAACTTTGATTGTAAATTGAATTCATTTATAATTTCCGTACTTATTGGTTGGAATAACGATTTTATTTCATTGTAGTATGTCATCCGATCGTAACAAAGAGACGCTGGAGTCTCTCAAAAGAGATTTAAAGGCTTTACAAGCCAAGTGTATAAACACTTGCCAAATAATTGAAAATGCGCCTCCTGATGTACCTGCAAACTCGCAAGACACAGCAATTAAAATAAACAGTTATATCGAAGGTTTACGCACTGGAATTCATAATTCTATTACTACGTTCTCTGTGGATGAGAACCTACTGACCAGCCAGTTTTTGATGGAGATGAAGAAAAAGACTGAACAGGTTGAGGAGTTAGTTGCTTTTACAAAAGGAAATATACATGATACAGATGCGGAAATTAAAAGGTAACTAGAGAACATTTCATTTTATTAACTGTTGTTTGTAAGAGATTTCCACTTGTGTTAATCTTGCATGATAACCTCAAGCTCCTTCCAGCTGAGGCCAGTTGATGCAACCCTTTTCATATGTGAAATTTGACATGCTTCTCAGAGACTGTCAATTAATGAAGTATTTCATATTTATTTTACAGAATACAAGCACTGACTGACATAGCGAAAGAAGCCAAGTCAAAACCTAAATCTCTGAATGTTGAAGTGAAGCCAGAGCATGTCCGAAAGGCCAAGGAGAAGTTTCAAACTATGAAGGTCACACTCCATGGACTGCTACAGTCCCTGTTTCCAGATTGCCATGAAGCTGTCATGGAGATCCTGGTACACCCAGCTTACTTTATTATATTTTACAATTAGTTGCTAGCATGCATTATACTGGTGTTGTACAGTTGACAGTTTGTGCTGTGGGCCGGCAGTAGAATGTTACCTTTCCTCTCCTGCCTGTGGATGCAGTAAGAATCTGTCAAGGGATGCTTCTGGAAGATGGGCAGCACCATCTTTTCCCATTTAAAACACACCATATTGAGCTCCTACCAAGCATGGCGAGTATGGCCTATGTCCAGCAGTGGATGTAGACCGCAGTCCTATGGCTGCGACGATGGACAGTTTGAATTGTGTATTCATGGGATTATTTTTTGTGTGGCACCCCATACTCATTTTCTTGAGTTCAAAAGGAAAGCAAAAGTGTGTATTTAAGTTATGTTTTAAGACCAAAAATAGTTTAGCCAATTTTGATGAATTTTGCCATAATATTACATAAGAACTTGGAACATTAGCTACTTTTTGTTGCAAAAATTTTACTTAAAAGCGTGAAAATATGGCTTATTCCAAAAATCCCCTTCGACAATCTCCTGCGAGTTACAGGTCAGCTAGTCTATACTAATATTATAAAGGGAAAAGATTTGTATGTTTGTAATAATAAACTTAAAAACTATAGGACTGATTTTCAAAAATCTTTCACCATTAGAATGCTACATTATCCCTGAGTAACATAGGCTATATTTTATCCGAGTATTCCCACGGAAACGTGAACTACGCGGGTGAAACCGCAGAGTGCAGCTAGTATTAAATAAAGAGCTATTTGTTATCTGAGCTTCTATTACTTGTTTCAGAACCTTTTGACGGCTAAGCTGAATGATAATCCCAACGGATATATTGCAGTCACTCAAGATAAATACAAACTGATAAAACCACTGATAGACATGAATATTGTTAAGCCGAATCCCTATGATGACAGGGAGGTGAAACTGGCCTACTATTGATTTGCAAGAATATTTTTTTTATAATATAAAAAAAGTGTAAAGCCCTTCAGTATTTTAAAGACTTGGGTTGGCTAGGGTTGGGGTAGAATCGTGAGGGACAATACACCAAGATGCGGTCAGTGCAGATCTGTTATCCCCCATCAGAATCAGAAGGTGTTTTCCATGTTAACCAAGGGGCATTCGCGAGTATGAGTAAATACATGAGTGTCTGGAAGTTCCAGGAGATGACAATAAAACTCAGAGAAAGATAATACCTGGTTCGCCTTAAGGCGGTTCACACACTGCCACGCATCACGCTGCATGTTGCGTGAATGCGTCTTCTAACGTTGCTTGTAAGTATCTCCGTTTGTATAGAAAACACGCACAGTCCAACACACCGAAAATGCATCTACGCGCGTTCATGCAGATCACGCGCGTAGGTGCGGAGAAACATGCACCCACGTGCGTAGGTGCGGGGCGAGACGCAAGGTATGGCACACCGAGTCCCGCAGTCTAGCGAACAGCTTTGAATGAAATGAGTCAGAGCCGCCTTGAATCCACAAAACGCAACTACGCGCGTGAGTGCGTGAAAAACCCGCACGATGATGCAGATCTGCACTTCCGCAAGTACGCGCGTAGGTGCGTCGACACGCAACATGCAGCGTGGCAGTGTGATAACCGCCTAAAGCCATGCTGATCCACTAGCAAGAGCACTACCCGACCCTCATTTGCAAAGCATCTGATGAAAAGACGTGTGCTGGACTACCAGGGTAAAAGGCTCATGTTCATTACTGTATCCTAGTATTTGGTTATCCTACTAGATTGTGTCATCATCAGAGCCATATGATGAAGATGATTCTGTGTGATTTGTCCAGCATTATTATTATTATTATAGGATGTTCAGTTCATGGCTAGACAATAGGCCTCCAAATACTGATCATACGGGTTTTTGCCAAACTCATCATGCTTTACAGGCAGGTTGGGTAGTGCAGTATGGATCTTAAAACACGCAAAGACGATGCTGTCTTCTGGAGGTATCCCTTTTCAGATTCTTACTGCATCTGCAAGCAGGATAGGAGGGGCTGCATTCTACTGCCGGCACCCCACGGGACTGCCGGTATTGCATAAGTTTGGCATGTACTAATGTTTGTTATTTATTATGTCAACTCGGGCTTAAAAGAATAGGTCTTGACTTAACAAAGAATTCCATTGTATGAGCTCTCATAATGTAATGCTATTAGAAAAAAAAATCATGTCGCAGTAATGTTTACAGGCGATACTGCAGCGGCATCTCATTATCTCGAATTTCTCTGAAACCTCAATGGGCAATAATTTACTGGGTATAGGCTCTAACTTTTCTATATATTTTCGTTTTGATCAGTCGACATGCCGCCCTAGTAACGCACACATACCTAGAAGTTTTCTTAAACTGACTTGTGTTATTGTTTTCACTTTCAGGAACTTTGTTGTATGTAACATAATCTTGTCTTGCATGTAAGTTGTATTATAAATCAATTTTGTTAAGCCAATCAATTATTAATAAATACATTGAAATGAATAATGTTTTTGAATTGTACCCAATTTGCCAATAAAACTAGGTGTCTGATTAAATTTTACGAGATATTTTCCCGATATTGCGGCGCAGTTTCACATCTTTTCTAAAAATGATTATTACATGTATTTTTTTTTGTTTTCAGTTATTATGACATATATCAATATAAAAAGCGTGAAGCTATTTGTAAAAGTACAGAACATATTCGGAGTTTTCAAAGTGTTTGCTTGTCTGATTGTGATTGGTGGAGGCATTTACGAAATTGCTAAAGGTAAGTCGGAGAAATTATTGCATCACTCGTTTTTATTACACACCTAACTTTTTAACATTTTAAATGCGAATTTTGGCGTAAAAGTGTAACAAACAAACTCATAAACCGATTTGATCTTTCACCAATGGAAGTAAGCTACAATAACATGGGCGACCTCTGTCTGTGGCGCAGCGGGCGATGGTCCGCCTGCGATGCAAGAGGTTGCGGGTTCGATTCCCGCCTCGGAACTATACGTATATATATATAACTATACGTCTGTACGATCTGCAGATATTTGTGGGGTCGGTTCTGGATGTTTTTCTATATACATAAGTATAATAAAGATTATCCATCTATGTAGTGTACTGTATTAAGTACATATGTCAGTCCTCTAGCACCCATAATACAATCTCTGCTTAGCTTGGGGCTGTGTGAATTGTTCAGCATTATTTATTTTCATTTATAGGCGATACTTTATCCCCGTATTCCCACGGGAACGGCACTACCCGGGTAAGACCGGAAGGCGCTGCTTGTAAATAATAAATAAATTATGTTTTACATTGCACACAGCACTACCTAGCTAGCCCTAAAGTAAACAGAGATATTAGATACTGTTTTTTGTAAAACCATACTTACATAAAATAATACACAGACCGAGACAACTAGGTATCTGCAGGCAAGCTATAACGTTCCCCCCAGTCCCCCGGCGGAAACAAAACTCTCGTGCACTTAGAATAATAACACTAGCTATTATAGTGTTATTTATTATTCTAAGCTCGTGCATCTAAGCGGCTATTAGACCAACTAAGACACGAGAACTTGTTAATCTTTCGCGATTTGTTAACATATTATTATAATTGATGGAATCAGGCGTTACTTTGCGGAAATCCATGACAATAAAATGCAATAAAAATAAAAATATTTAGTTTTAATTCACTGACAAGCTAGTTCTCCCTGCATGTGCGTAATTAGCGGGCGGGAGGGCGGTGCTCCTGCATCTCAGCATAAGCGGAATTAAAACTAAATATTTATATTTTTATTGCATTTTAACATATTATTAGTTTTTAAAATACAGGATTTTATCGCTTAGGTACACCCTTTTATTATTTAAACGAAGTTTTTATTTTTTTTTAAAAATCCGACTCCAATGACCCTGATGATGAGCAGGTAGGTGCGACGGTAAATGGATAGGTATTATGCACGGTGGGCCAAGAAAGTGGTCTACCAGTTTTGACAAAAGTTTCTGTAACATCTAATTATCGCTAAGGTTGACTCTTCTAACTGAGTGGTAGAAATACAATAGAAAATGGACCTTGATGATTCATGACGTTCAAATGAATTTCATCCGTAGGGTGGTAGACCCTCAGAATTACGTTATTATTCTGAGGGTAGACCACATTTTTGGACGACTACATCCATAGAATCTGCCAAAAGAACCATCTCGTCGTAGCGTAGTGAAAAATGGAACTAACGTTATTAACTATGAAATAATTGAAGACGTAATCTGAAACATTATGATATGTATATTTATATCATAGTTTTAAAATATCAAGATTTTACAGTCGCACTATAATGACATCAGTGATCAAACACGGTAATTAAACACAGCTGCGCCCTCAAATCTTATGATGGTTCTCTTTCCCCACAGACTAGCTCTTTCAAAATCGTGAAATTTTTAACATTGTAGTTTCGATGCCCATCTACGTTCTTCTTCAATCATGAGTTCGATGCCTCTCTGTGGTCTTCTTCATCAGTTTCAGTTCATCACATCACAGTTTCTGAACGCGCTTGACTTTTTGCAGAAAATAGCAAAAACTGACTAGCTATGACTTTACATTTTGAGGATTTTTTCGATTGCTCATGGATCCCATCATCGGACTTAACCCTACATACAGTGCATGGTGTGCCAGATGTACCTAAGACATACCGAAAAAGTTTAATTATTTTTATTGATATAAACTACTTTCGCCATTTAGTAACGAAAATTAAAACTATAATATCTAACGATGACATTGGACAGTTAGGTATTCAATGTGACACATTAGCGCCAATTGGAAATTTATCTGTTTATTTCAAAATTTGCGGGCGGTTAGAAGAATATTATTTCCTTCATACTATAAATACACATATAAAAATACTATAAATATATCTTTTATTCATTTGAATTTCCTTTAATATTTTGCAAAATTTATCAACTAAAAGAGTTTTGTGTCACATCTGGCACATACCAAAAAACTACGATTTTCTCAGTATGTATAGGGTTGTTATAATTTTTGTTACTTTTACCGGCTAAGAAATAACTAATTAAACTATGTATATTTTTTCTTTATTAAAATAAAAAAATCATGTACTATGTAGGGTTAAGTTTTGAAAAAATGGGACGAATCTGGAAGCGTATCTAGTCAAACCCAAAAATAATTTTCCAAATCGGTTCATAAACAATGGAGTACTGAAGAAACAAAGATTTTAAATAAATACAGACGACTTGAGATCCTCCTCCTTTTTTTTTAGTCTGTAAAAAAGACAAAGTATTGGGAGCGTTTAGTACTCAACCTTAAATCGAGCCCGTTTTAAAGTGCTCGATTTTGACAGATTTAACAATATTAATTAAAACTGTCATGCATGACTATTTTCTCAGACTTGAGCCCCAGAACGTTATTACCCAATATGTAAAAAAGAATGGGCAATAAACCACCAGTACCTAAGTACTTTTAAGTTAGACTTGTAATGGGCAGATAGCTATCAGCTTTTAAAGAAATCGTTTTACTAATAGTTCGTTAGGTGAATGTGCTCTATCATAATTAAACAGGGCTTGGCAATTCCAAGGCCTACAACTCAACTACTATGTGTAATTCCCTTGTGTGGTTTGTGATCGACAGTTCCAATTATCAAACCAAGTTTACGTGGGATATAATGGTGTCTGGCAGTCTAGAATAGCACCAATTTCCTCTGACTGCCGGTGCCTGTCTGGGACGCATGAGGTTGCGGATTCGATTCCCGCAACGCAACTTATATTTGAGTGGAGATGTTCTAGGTCTAGATATTTTTCTACATAAATTAAATACTGGTATCTATGATAAGATAAAAAAAATATTCAAGAATTCTAACAGTAAGTCATCCCACAATACAAACTGCTTGCTTTGGGACTAAATGGCGCTCTGTGCAGAAGTCCAGAGTTATATAGTTGAACCACAAGATAACGTTGCTACATGTATATTATAGGTATATACTTACTTATTACGGTGTCCAGTGTCCATCGCACTATCTCACAAAATGATGTGATGTTTTGGGATACCTTGTAGGTACTTATAGACAGGATGCGGAAATCATCGTTTTCGAGGTCTCGACTTATGTAATTGATCGGTGACTAGACCGCCTGTGTACTGTTGCTAAATTGAATCGTCCTACGCATCAAACGAGGCACCTATCTTATGCGGGTATCTATGTAACTACTAGCTTGGCATTTTCTTAATATCTTCAAAGGACAGGTCATCCGACAAATGAATTTAATTTTATCAGCCGAAGCTTATGTGTTAATCAAGGTCCTTCGTGAAATCTATCTAGGTACCTATCTACTTGATTAACAAAGCGAGCAGCCTCAAAAATATGTCGCAAAATGTTACCTATGCCGGGGTCTGCAAGGGACACATAAAATTACAACTATTTAATTTGTTTAAGTGGTTCTTCTTTTATTGAATGTTCCTCGTTGTCACGCCTGCCTGTTTATTTGAGCCACTACAAAAGAAATACACCACAAAGAATTTACATAAGAAAAAAATAATGAATTTCATGGTTTAGTGATCTCTCAATCACATCTAGTTTGAAAATCACTGATAGATAAATAGATAAACAGTTTATTTGGAACTTTAATCACACACATACAGTACAGAGATAAAAACTTATGACAACAAATAACATAATAACTAAACAACTAAAACGGTAACGTAACTAAATGCTTGTCTGGCTAAGTAGTGCATGTGTGTGTTGCAGTATGTCAAAAAGGTCACAGCTCAGCGTATAATTTTGCTTGTTAAGCAAACACTGATTTTCAGCTGTTACCATTAGTTAGCAAGAAGAACGAGATGGCACAACATAGACGGTTATTAGTGAAATGATATACATTTTTTATTTTACCGCAGATTAAATAGTTTAGTGTTTACAAGGCTAATCACACAATTTTCCCACCAATACTGTGTGGTTTTCCTAGGTAGTAGTAGTAACTAATATTACGTGACATTTAGCGCAGTTTGTAACATAGATACTACAATTGGCTAACGAAGTGCTTGGGTATACCTACCTTCTTTTTGTTTTTCTAGTAAGAAAGATTTCAGTTGTGTTTTAAATGCAATTTTGGAACTGAAGTTGCGAATGGGAGGTGGAATATTGTTCCAGCACTTCGTTGCCATGTACCTAAAACTCCCAGTAAAAGCCGCTGTTCTGTGATCATGGTATAAGAGAGCAGATCTGATTGATCGCAGTTTTTTAACCTTATTACCAACAGCAAGTTTCAGCTTAGAATACAGATATTCATTTATTCTTTACGAATTTTATAGAGCATTCTAAGGCGATAAAAACAATTCTTCACTAATCAGAACATGATTTTCAAATCTGAGATTGCTGGCAAGGATAACTCAAAGATGTTTTTGCTTCATTTACTTGTGCTACTGGTACTCCATCAATCATGACGTCAGGATTTGCATTAAGTTTCCCAATTTCGGTCCTTGTACCTAAAATTAAATATTTGGACTTAGTGGGGTTTAACACAAGTGCATTGCGTGCTGATCAATCCGCGATCATGTTAAGGTCTTCATTTAAAAGTTTAACCATTTGGGGAATTTTATCTGCAACACAATACAATTTTTTGCGGCTAGGTAGGTGCGGTCCTTTATTAACACAAATTGCCCATCATGAACACCAAAAGTTTAACCTAAGCCTACAAATATTACTTTCAGGCAACACAAAAAACCTGAAAACAGGGTTCGATGGCAGCAGCACAAACCCCGGTAGCATAGCTTTAGCTCTTTACTCCGGACTCTGGGCCTACGATGGATGGAACAGCGTCACCGTCGTCACTGAGGAGATCATCAATCCTGCTACGTGAGTGTACCCTCGTTTTGATGATCTCTAGCCTTTTGGCGACAGGCGAAACGTTCCGCCTTTATTAAATTACTCTATGGTAAAAAGCCGACTGATAGTTCTGACTAATGACACCAATAATCATCGGCGTCATCCAAGAACGACAAATCGTCATGATATGGCTGTTGGTCCATCCTACACCTGGTACGCTGCGGGACCAATATTTGCAGATCATTTTGATTTGTGGAGCTGGTGGGTTCTCTACAACCTGAAGCAACCTCGTACGTCACAAGTTCTTTGCCTTTCGTCACGGGGCCGGGGACCTGATCTGCCTGATCTTCCGTCACTTAGGCTAAAACATTATTTGATCTTTTTAGCAACCATTCGTTTTCGTCGAAAACACAGAACGAAGTTCCCCAAGTCAACTCCTACCCACGATACAAATGGTTTATCTTTTATGAAATACGAAATATCCACGCATAACAACAATGTTATACGTGGCCATAGATATGTTTTCTTTTTAACAAACACTAGGTACACAAGTCCGATTTTAATATGATTCTTTTCACTTTCCAGAAACGTACCCCTCAGCATATCAGTAGCAGTGCCCCTCATAACAGCACTGTACGTGTTTATGAACGTAGCGTACATGACTGTGCTGAGTTACGCGGAGATGGTGTCCGTGCCGGCGGTGGCTGTGGCCTTCGGGAGCAAGGTGCTGGGGCCCGCCAGCTTTCTGATACCGCTGGGAGTCGCGATCTCTACCTTTGGCTGTGCTATGAGCGTGCAGTTTGGTGTTACTAGGTGAGAATCCCCTTTACAGGATTGAAGGTCTTAGAAGGTATGACACTGAAGGAAATGATGAGGAATCTCGCGTTTGAGAATACATTCACGAAGCACTAAGAATATAGTGTATATGACTGAAAGAAGCGTCGTGGGGAATCCCTCGGCTTAGTCAGCCAGGCGTATTGACTGGATATTTCATGGGGGTACGACTGACATAGCCGAGAGTATAATAAATAGTTTAGGCTTAGTCAGCTTCAGGCGTATTCACTTGAACCTAATCTTGTCCAAGTCACGACAGCATCCCAACATCGACGTTGTCGACTTGAATAAATCCAAGTAAACTATCGAATCTCTTGAATTGGTAGTCTAATTGGATTTATTTTCATTGGCATGTACGAGTATGTATTTACCTACACTATCTCATATTACTATTTTTTTCTATACAGACTGATTTACAGAATTGCTATATTTATAAAATTATTAAAAATAATTGTGAAATTGTCTTTATCCAGGGTGTGCTACACAGCAGCGCGCGGCGGCCACATGTTGGAGTTGTTTTCGTACGTCAACGTGAAGCGACTCACGCCGGCACCGGCCGTCGCCTTCCAAGTATGTTGGTAATAAGCCGCGTTCATTCCCGCCTTTCCTTAATAACTTGAGTGCTTAGACGAGATAAATCTGCGGTACTGAGGTGCAATGTGTATGATTGGTATGACGTACGTACAAATCAGTACTTACATACTTCACTTTTAAGACAACGTATTGACGATGTTAGCTTTAGGTAGTTCAACTTATTCACCAGTAACAAAACATTCGGAATTGACATTTTAAAGATAAATATAAAGAAACGTTTATTTTGTCACATTTTTACAATCAAATAAAAAAAATCATCAATTCGGTTTTAAAACTAGTGACAAAAATGGTCACTACTCAGCACTGGCAGAACGAGTCGTACCACAACGCTGGTCTTCCGTAGTAACCATTGATGTGCGGTTGGTGCTACCGCAATGCACGGTAATTGTATATTTATTAGGTACACATTAAAATCGAATGAAAAAGAAATACAAAATAAATAAAAATAACATTTCCACAAAAAGGAATATAAAATTACATGGATTATGTAAGACACAAAAGAATTAAACAAGAACAATTTGCATGCAATATAATATACAAAAAATAAAAAAGATATCACGGATCTATACTAAATATGAAAACTAAAGGTAAGGCACAAAACGACTACTTATTTTGTTCTTACTTTTGAGTAGGTAAAAGGTACTTCTTTAATGAATTTCTAAAAGACCAAATTGATTTTGAATTGCCCTAAATTGGTGTAGTTATTTGTATTGTATGTAGCCCCCCCCCCCCCTTAGTCGCGTTTTACCATTGTAATTCAAACAATAACATGCAAATAATTCTTTATCTGAGGCAGTACATTTATTGTATTTTGGTTTTATTTAAGCTTTATGTTAAGTTTAATTTGAGGGAGAAATACTTTAACGCAAGCCGCGTGACACCCGTAATTGTGTGAGCACGTAATTCTAAGATTTCATTGTTTTAGCACGAAAATATGTTAAGTGCTTCTTCTGTATGGCGTCATTTAGCAGTTCTGCACAAATATGCTGAACACGATTTTGGTGGACAAATATTCTTAATATTATTAGAAGTTTCCCCAGTTGGCCCACATAAAGAGAACAAGGCACTTTATGTTGCAATTAGAGATTGTCTTGATGGATTATTTGCGATCTGATAGGATGGCGGCCTGTATCTTTTCGTCTAGCACTTTTTAAACCCTGAAAGAACTCATATATTGAGCACACGGATAAATACAGTTAAGGATGGTGGAAGTTCTACTAATTGACGCCGATTGTCACAGAAACCACGTGACTTACCTACTGCTTTTATACCGAAGTAGTTTATAGAAGTAAAATAAAATAAATTAAAAGAAAAAAAAACTTTTTATCAAACAAGCTTTTATTTAAACGTACCCACTAAAAATAATAAAATAAACATTTTCCATTAAAGTTTAATGTTAAGTTAAAAAGTCTTTACACAATTTATGTGATAAAAAAGCTTGTCGCGTGATTAACCTGTGTACTTGATCTAATTGATTAAATTTTTTTTTCAAACAATGTAAATACGGGTACCTGTTTAAATCTCGCTACAAGCTTTGTTATCATTATCACACAAACTGTGTAAAGACGTTTCAAGTTGACATTAAACTTTAATGGTAAATGTTTATTTTATTAATAAAAGCTTGTTTGTTGCAGTTGGTTTCTTGTCTGTTCATCTCATGCCCGCCATGTTGGATTTAGAGTGATGTCATATTATTTTTCGAGTAACTCTCAGCATGCCCTTTTATTTGATATCCATATTGTAAAAGTGCATTAAGAATAACTAGTCCGCCATCTTGAGTATACTGCCATGTTGGATTTAGAGTGATGTCATTTAATTTTTCGTGTAACTCTCTGCAAGGCCTTTCATTTGATACCCATATTATAAGAGTGCATTAAGAATGACTAGTCCGCCATCGTGGATGTTCCGCTATGTTGGATTCAAAGTATCGTCATTTAATTTTCGAATTATTCGTAGCAAGCCCTTTCATTTGATACCCATATTGTAGGAGTCTATTAAAAATAACTAGTCCGCCATCTTGGGTGTTCCGCCATGTTGGATTCAGAGTGACGTCATTTAATTTTTTGAGATATTCTCAGCAAGCCCTTTCATTTGATACCCATATTATAGGAGAACATTAAAAATAAGTAGCCCGCCATCTTGGGTGTTCCGCCATGTTGGACTCTAGAGTGACGTCGCATAGCTGACCATACATACAGGGCAAACTAAATTAAAAAAAATCTTGTAATAATAATAGCATTCATACACATAAACTAAACATAAGAAAGTCTTTAATTTACCGAACGAACATTTACATCTGTGTTTCCTGACGTTTATTTAATTAGTATGTAAAAGTCCCACAAGCCTGAAACTCAAGATTAATCCTAGTTTAGGCACGAACACTAAATTTATATATATATAAGTTTCCATACTTATTAGTAATTTATTGTGTGGTTTAGTTATATGACTTTTTGAATAAATTATCGTAGCTTAATTAATCGTATTCTCTCTTTTCCAGTGCCTCCTGACAACAGCGTTCATAGCAGTGGGCAACATCCGTACCCTCATAGATTTCGCCAGCTGGTTCCTATGGTTCTTCTACGGTCTCGCCATGGTGGCCCTGCTAGTCCTCCGGAAGACCCAAGCCATGACACCCAGGCCCTACAGAGTACCAACACCGGTGCCATGTTTCGTACTACTAGTGGCTATATTCCTGTCCGTAGTACCGATTGTGCATGACCCGTCTGTGATGTATCTCATGGCCATTGGATTTATCGTGATGGGGGTGGCTGTGTACACTGTCTTCGTTTACTATAAGAAGACGCCTACTGCTTTGTTGGGTGATTATTGTGTTCCTTCGAGCATGTGTCCAAGACTATTGCTGTCACTTTTTAAATTATGATATTTGTGAACATTATATGCAATAGAAAATTAAAATGCAATCAAAATTTTGTCTTCGACGGGACTCGAACCCGTAACGTTCAGACGAACACCTTCAACGCAGGCTGCCTTAACCGTTCGGCCACGGAGCAATTAACCGTCGGGTCGAAAATCTTGACTGCCTTTATCGGTTTCGAACCGAGTGGCGACATCTAGCAGAAATTCTTAGAGATATTCATGCCCACTGTCCGACAACAAGTAGTCAGTAGCTGTGAAGAGATGTCGCTTTAGTTAATTTTATAAGCAATATTTACGGGATATTTGCCAAGATTTGACTACTCACTCGCAGAAGTCTTCAGTTTATCCGTGATCATGAACTGCATCGAAATATAGGAAAACTCAAACAGACACATGGTAAATATTGCATAATAATGGTAGCCGAACGCTGACTATTCTTTGACAGATTGGCCAATGCAATAGCCGACTTAAGCCCTAAAATGATCTATAATAAAAAAAATCTGGACACTTCCAAATCGAATTGACTATGGAAAAGTTTACCTTACCCAACAAAAAAAAAAGTAAAAGTTTTTGGGTTGATGAAACCTCACCGTAATAGTTCTTTTGATAAGGTTTTTCATTTCCTTAAATATTATGTATATATTAGTAGTTTTATGTATATGAACATATCCGATACACAGACTACTTCTTTATCTAGGGACCTGCCTGCATATAAAAGCCCGATTAGACAATAATTATATAGTCAAAGACCTCGAATAACATTATTTTTGGTTTTGTTTCAGAAAAAGTCACGTTCCTGACGCAAGTTCTATTCGAGAGCGTTCCACCGAGCCATCAAGACTGATTTATGTGTGTATTATGTAGCAGTACGTAAATAAAATAAGGACAAAATGACGAATAAATATTTTTAATATGTACGTACTGGTACGTACCCATTATAAGTATTTTGATTACCCTCGCTTGTATCCTTATTTAAGAGTAGGTACCTACTCTAACGCACTTAGGACCCAGATAATACTTAGTACTAAGCTAGGTATTATATACCAGGTTGATAAGCTAACTACCTGTCTGCCTGTACCGTAAGCATTATGTTAATACTAATAATTATAAAGTTGAAGAATTTGTTTGATATAAATACGAGGTAGATAAGTAATTTATTTATTTTGTAACATGTATTTCTATATCAACTCCGCTGTGCACCTTGCGCAATGGATGAGCCGTATAACAATATCACTTAGGTTGAGTTTGGCGTGGTGAATAAGGACGCTAGTTCAAGTGCCATGAATATGACGGATGCAATGCCTTCAGAGACGATGGAAAGTATCTGTTCTATTCAGCAGCAGGGCTGTGCACCTCTCAAAAGGAGACATGAGGCGATTTCATCAGATGAAGGTTGGAATGTCGGTCAATCGAGGAGTCTGAAAAGTGTCGAAATTGTAGCAAAAATTCAAGTTTTTGTAATGTGTAGTTCTGGCTTGCCTAAACAGTTTGCCTTGGCGAAACTGCTTAGAGACAATATCAAGGGAATTATTGATGTAAAATACGTGCATCAACATAAAATAGTAATCACGTTTGAGGAGGGGAGTAGGGTCTTTGGGAGTAGGTAATGCAGACCTACTTGTTCAATGTAAGACGTTCGAGGAATTGGGCTGGAGATGTCAAAGGTCGTCGGAAGTAGGACTTTCTTACGGTATTATAAGAAATATTGATTTGGACGCGTCTGAACAGGAGATTATGAAAAATATATCTTGCGATCAAAGCTTGCGATACCTACTGAAATTGTGTCGGTACGACGGAGATTAAACAAAAGAAATTACGATCACAATAATGCTGCTTTCGGTTGGGAGAAATGCAAAGAATACCGCCTGGCCTTCTGTGGGGCATCCGTCTACAAATGTCTACACAATGTTATGAGTTAAGGTAGCCTCGTACGTTTTCCCGGTAACGCAATGTTCTCGGTGCTGGAAGTTTGGCCATGTGCGTCTATTGTGCCCTTCCAAAAAGGTAGTAAGTATGCCCGAAGTGGACAAAAAATCACGAAAACTGCAGTGAGTTGTAAATAGTTAGAGTAGCTATACCAAACAAAAAATGTGTCGCAACTTGATGACAGCGGGGGTGCCTGCGCGGGGCGCGCTCGCCCCCGCACACAAGTATTCGCTGCAGCGCTACACGATTAGAATGTCGTCTATCCATACCATCAATACATGCAGCGCTAGATCGCTAATAGAGTATAGTTTTCTCGCGACCAAAACGTCGTAAGCGCCGTGAATTTCGTGGCTCTTACACGTTTCGTTCAACATAGTGTAACAACATGTCGCTCTAATAGATTTACCGCAGAAGGGACACTTCAGACAGCTATTAATGCAGTAATGTTAATGCAGTAGGTACCTATGAATATTACATTTCAAAACGTAAAAATATTTACATTAAATTAAAACGAATCGTTAAGCGTTTAAAGTATTTTTTTTTAAATAAATTGGTATTTTATCCAACAAGTACGTACATAGGTAGGTACTTACACTAACTAGACCCCACACTTTATTTCACTCTGCCCCTCCTCTCATGCTGGTGGATGCAGTAAGAGCCTGCTAAGGGATACCTCCGAAAGATGGGCAGCAGCGTCTTTCCATATACCAACATCCCGTACTGCGCTCGCCAACCCGCCTGCCAAGCGTGGTGAGTATGGCAACTACCCCTCAAGGAGACCCATGAGGGAGGCCTTTGTTCATTAGTGGACGTTTTTTGGCTGAAATGATGATGATTATCTAGCCCAAAACTAAGCAGAGCTCTTGTTATGGCTACTAGATAACTGATATAATAAATACAATACATAAATACCTATTTATTTATTATTATACGTAGAAAATGACCTGAACACCCAGAACAAATATCTGCAGCGATCACTAAACATTTGTCCCAAGGCGGGAATCGAACCCACCTCCTGCGTCGCAGGCGAACCTTCGCCCACCACGCCACAGAGGTCGTCAATCGATCTATTACAAATTTATAAAACTTAAGAATTTGTTCAGACAACAATATAGGTATAATACAGCTTCAGTTTATAAGTAATGACGATTGCAAAAGATACCTACAGTAGGTACCTACTGTTACTGATCAGACAGACGGCATAGGGCGAGTAATATGAGTTAAAAATAATCAGTTAAACCTTTGTCGCCAACCCTTAGTAGGTACCTACACATCCCATCTGTACGAATCACATTTCATAATCTATGATTTTCAAACAAAATGTCAGTACAATAGAAAAAAATACAAAAATTAATTTTAGTTGGTTTTAGTTGATATTATGTTTACTTTCCGATGATAAGTCACGCCACTATCTTTTTTCTTCGCAGTTGATTGAGTTTTACACGTTTGTAACACGCAAGACGGCATTTTTAATTTGGGTTTAATCGCGTGCGGTCGCGATGGGCGTCGACGAACTACTAAATGAGTTGTTGCCGGCCGGCAACAACTCATGGCGCAAACTTGTTGTTCGCGGGTGTCAATTCTATACGCTAGTAATAATACTTCAATGGAAAACTGCGAGGAAACCAGATTTCGATGCGTAAATTGCACCGGAGCTCATATGGCACTACAAAAAAATATGTCCCGTATTTAAAAAAGAAAGGAGGATTAGAGATATAATGTCCGAATTTAACTGCACCTATCTATAGACGGGGACATGCCCCCCCCCCCCCCCCCCCATCTCCAGTTCCGGAAAGATGTTTTTCTCCTGGGCCTCGCTTCCTCAGGTTCGCAGACCGATTCCGACTCCACGGAGAAACCCTTACAGGTTGAGCAAGAGAGAGTTAGGTATTGCATTTCTACAAAATCGTAAGAAATCCCAGCGTAAACGACAAACACACTCCCCACCCCCGCGCTCTGTTTGGGCCCTATGGAGACCGATTTCTACCCAAAGGCTTCACGTCTCAAAGTGCTTCTTCGTTTTTTTGAACCCACATAATAAAAATACCCTCTTAATTTTTTGTAGGTGCGACGATTTGATAGGAAAAAAAGAGGAAAAAAGGCTGCGTTTTTTTCTTCTCTATGGTCAGTCAAGGTTCGACTGAAACCCAAACAACAAAGAAGAAACTGTTTTTTTTATCTGTAGTGTAGTGTTCTGTGGTTTTTGGGTTTTTAGTCTGTGGAAGATAATTTGCGATGCGAGTGTCGGCGGATTGTGTTGTTATTTTTTAGGAAAAAATATTCAATATTTAGTGCTTTTGTGAATTATAAAGATGTCATACCACTACGTAGTAACGGCGCAAAAGCCCACAGCCGTTACAGCATGCGTGACCGGTAAATATTACATGAAAACCAATGTTTATGTATATCTTGAGGTTACTTAATTGAACCAAATTCTCATGTATTTTATGGAATATTCACCGAAAAACGTACAATAATATCCTATATGGTGAAGATTAAAAAATGCATAATTATTATAATGTCGACTACTGCCTAAAATACAGAAAATAACTGCATTTTGCGATTGTCCCATGCTTGTGGCTTACCAAGGCTATTTTTACAGTAGATCTAAATTCCTTTATCGAAACACCCATCCACTAAAAACATCTACAAATTGAAGCAATTTCTTAGCCTAAAATATACAAAAACAAGATAACTGTAGGACTGCAATTCTTAATGTCTAAATTCTCATAATGTATATTCAGGAAATTTCACTTCACCTACGGACTTGAACCTTCTTGTCGCGAAGGTGAACCGCCTTGAGATGTATCTAGTGACACCAGAGGGACTGCGCCCCATGAAGGAAGTGGGGCTGTATGGCAAAGTAGCCAAGATGAAGTTATTTAGGCCACCAGTAAGTAATCTTAACACTCATATTGTGTGCCTATGGATTTGCTTCACATTTAGTTGTCTACAGTTTATACTATTTCTCCTACAATGTAGAATCTGTAGAAAATTAAATAAACCTTTTGTAAGATAGTATTTGAACTTGTAGAAACTGCATTGTATCTATTGTGGGGTTCAAAATATGAAACTCAGAATTATCAATTTTATTGTAACATGGTAGTGATTTTGCACTGAAAAATCTATTTAAAAAATATTTATTTAACTGTCCAACAAGAAAATTACAGAACATGTTTAATAATTATTGTCAGCCAATTGGGGCCCACTGCTGGGCAAAATTTCCACCCAAAGGGCTCAAAAGCGATTTCACTTGGACAATCTTGCACTGCAACTTCAAACTCCTTCCAGCTTTGGCCAGTTAATGTAGCCTTGAGATATGTTTGAAATAAAATAAAATAATTTTTTCATACATATGTATTTCTATTTCAGTATGAAAAAAAGGATCTTGTATTCATCCTTACGGCCCGCTACAATGCCATGATCCTAGAATGGAGAACAAACCCAAGCGGTGACCTAGAAGTGGTCACAAGAGCACACGGCAATGTGTCTGATCGCATTGGCAAGCCGTCGGAGAATGGCATCCTTGCTGTGATTGATCCACAGGCCAGAGTAATTGGACTCAGGTTGTATGATGGACTGTTTCGGATTATACCATTGGATAAAGACTCAACTGAGTTGAAAGCTTTAAGTTTAAGGTAAGTAACCTTGTCCTTTTTATGTAATGAAGAATAGTAAACAATAGCAAGTCAATAAATAAATACCAAGTGACTGGACTCTGGAACGCACTTCCTGTTTCCATTTGACATGCCAAGTCCCTTACAAAGACATGCCAGAGCATGGTTCATCTATTTTATCTAGTCCCTAAATTCCTAGCTTTCGTAATATTAGTATTAGTTAATTTGTACTGTTATTATAGTTACTGTTCCCGTGGGAATACGGGGATAAAATATAGCCTTTGTTACTCAGGGATAATGTAGCATTCTAATAGTGAAAGAATTTTGAAAATCGTTCCAGCAGTTTTTGAGTTTATTCATTGAAAACATACAAAATACAACATACAAATCTTTTCTCTTTATAAATATTGAGAGATATGTACATAGAATAGATTCTGGTTGCCTGGAATAGATCGATCCAAGGCCACCTATTGTGTATTTGTATTTATTTTAAGTTTTCATACTGTATTTAATTTTTGTTTTACTGAATTTTATTAATGATTAAATTCTAGAAATTAGTTTACTATTCCTTTATCATCGCATCCCTCTGAATTCTATTCAGAAATCTATGTAAAAAGATGGAACCTAGTTGATAATTTAAATCCTCTATTGTTAACAACAACAAAATACTACTCTAAATTCTACTCTGTCTGTCATTCGATGATAACAAAATATTGATAAGGGCAGGAAATTATAAACAAAATATGATGATTTTTTTTTTAATTTTCATATTATTATAAAAATACCTATATAAATTGCTTAAAATTTTAGGGATGGGGCTTGTGACGCATTACGTGGTCTTAACTGAGATATAACTTGACGTCACGCGACATTTCGACTCAATGTATCGCCGTTATTTTTTGATAACGTAAAACATAAAAATATAAATAACAAACAAGTGTCTGATATTAACCAACTTACATGGTTGTCAGCAACCAAAGTTCCTCATAATCTTGGGCTTTATAAGAGTGAATATGCTTGTTTATTGTTTCAGATTGGAGGAGCTGAATGTCTACGATGTGGAATTCCTGCACGGCTGTGCCAATCCTACGCTAATTTTAATTCACCAAGATATCAATGGAAGACACATCAAAGTAAGATAACACAATTTGTAAATAAAAATAAAAAAATGCTGGTCACACATTCATGGACCTAAGGACAGTGGTGGGGGGAGATACTAATGGGCCACTTCACCCTTAACAAACACCTCTTCAACATCGGAGCCACAGACAGCCCCCTCTTCAGAGGATGTCTGAAGGAGGTTGAATCAGTTGCCCGTGTAGTCCTGAAATGCGAGGGAATAGGAACAGCACAACAATAACAAATACTCAAACAACTAAGGTCACTCCGTTAAACCTGTAAGATCCCAGAAAGATTCTTTGCTTCTGGTTGGAGTTGGACTGGCTATGCTAGCCAGACACCTCACTCATGATGGACCAACCTGGAGGAATGCGGAAAAGGGAGTCACACACAAATACATATACACACATTTCCAAACTAAGCTAATATTGAATGATAAAAACCAGACGAGTAATAAAATAGATATAATTGCCGTGGGGTAGCCGGCAGTAGAATGTTGCCCTTGCTCTTTTGCCCATGGATTAGTATCTGCCAATGGATACCTCCGGAAGATGGGCAGCAGCGTCCTTCCGTGTATCAATATCAGGTACTGCGCTCGCCAACCCGCTTGCCAAGGGTGATGAGTATGGCAACGAAATCCCTCATGATCAGTGCTTAATCTCCAAGTCCATGAGGGCGGCCTATGTCCTGCGGTGGACGCCCTACCTTTCGCTGGTATCCACGGGCCAAAAAGGAGGGGGAATATTCTAATGCCGGCACCCCACGGATCTAAAGGACCGTCTCCACGAGCAAGGGAATCGCGGCGATTCTAAAGCGCGGACTCGCCGCGATTCCCTCGCTCGTGGAGACGGCCCCTTACAATTCTTTAATTACAAGTTTATAAAAAAAATATTTTTATTAACCCCGAGACTTTACCTAGTCTGAGGTAACCTATTTTTTACCCTCAGTTTTGCAATCGACACCAGAATCCCTTTCTTTGATACCATACTTTGGTATATTTGAAAAAAAGAGCTGATGATCTTCAAACGACTGAACAGATTTTCATGAAACATGGCTAAGAACACTCGGGGAAAATTATCTATGACACAAAACACTAAACGAAAATATGTTCATCCGTTTGGGAGCTACGAGACCACAGACAGATAAACAGGCAGACACGTTAAACTTATAATGCCCCTTTCTTTTTGCGTCGGGGTTTAAAAATGTAACGCGCCAATGTTTACCAGGGATAAAATCTTCGTTTTGCAGACGCACGAAATCAGTTTACGCGACAAGGAATTCTCTAAAGTACCCTGGAAGCAGGATAACGTCGAGACTGAAGCTTCCATACTCATACCAGTTCCTAGCCCACTTGGTAAGTCTTTTCATCTCCATCATCAGCTGGAATTGCCCGAGTTCGCATACTGCTAGGCCATATTTGTGCCACACTTTTACAATATAATTGTTTGATACGTCAAGCACCATATCGGCAGCATCTGCAGATTGGCAGAGCAGGTGGTAGATTGGCCAAGCAGGTGGTAGATTGGCAGAGCAGGTGGTAGATTGGCCAAGCAGGTGGTAGATTGGCAGAGCAGGTGGTAGATTGGCCAAGCAGGTGGTAGATTGGCCAAGAGTTAGTGCATCAGCATCATATAATCATCTCAACACGTCATTACGTGTTGAGATGATCATCGGCATCTCAACTGTAGGACTCCTGTCCACGTCCACTGCTGGACCTAGGCCTCCCTCGTGGATCTATATCACGGAAAGACGCTGCTGCCCATCTTCCGGAGATAACTTTACCTTAGCAGATTCTTACTGCATTAACGGGCAAGAGAGGATATTCCACTGCCGGCACCCCGCGGCACTCCTTATAATAATAATAAAATGTTCTTTAATCAGCCAATTAAAATCCATATTATACATTACAAACATAAAAAAAAATTAATAACACGTAAATTCTATGGAATAAAAAATATATAATTAAGTATAACAGCTTATAACAAAAATAATAGACATTGTGACAGTTTGTTTTGATACATGGAGTACCGATGCTGAAGTGATGTTGTATTAGTTTGACACACTTTTAGATAGCATTGTACGTCTTATCGATGTTAAGTCCATCTGATATCAGGACGTATGCATATATGGTCGGACAGCTATGTCCTGAACTCGCTGTGGTCATATCAAGATGTAGTTATATCACAGATTACAGAAACTAACAGATACATCACTCCAATACAAAAGCGAAAATACCTACGCTATAATAGCCTACAAAATCGTTGAGATTGCTCAACCGTTGCTCACCCGCCTCACCTACTTGCATGTAATCTGTGACGCGGCATCGAATGAGTGGCTAGGGCTGCTTCTACGAAGAGATTTTTATAATAAAACGAATGTGGTAAAAGAACAGTTATTTTTATTGGTTGCTCAAATATGATTTAGTTTTTTAAAATGATGAATACCTTTCGATGGTCGAAACGTCAGGATAATAATAAAGGTAATTACGCGATAAATACCCGTTAATCCAATATAGTAATAATCAGTTCATAAACGACAGAGTTCTCAAACATAAAAAAATCAGATGGCCTGAGAACCTCCTCTTTTTTTTAAGTCGGTTAAGAAAAGCAGTGACCTTTGTACAGGGAGGTAAGTACCTACTCTCGTAGGTAGTAGTTATAATCTTTGACATAACGAACTAAGTACACACCACACTTAGAGCAATAATAGTATAGGTGTGTAACCTATACTATTATTGCTCTTTTACCTAGGTATTCAGATGCTTCGCCAGCAAAGATTTGAATCTTTGTTCGCCGGTGGATACCTAATACTTGAGTTTAGGACTGTGTTGTTTTCAAAGCCATAATCGATTTGAAGAAACGCTGATCTGGAAAGCGATGACCTATGTTGTGTGTACAAAATACTATAATCAAAATACTAAAATATTTATCTATCTATGTATTTAATAGCTGAACTTCTTTATTTATGAATATTTACATAGTACCTTTCTACGTCCATTTTTAGAGGAAAGGGAAAAAATAATTCTAAAAACTTAAGATTTAAAATATCTTTTACTTTACCTTTGTTCGTCTTTCGGCAAAGAAAATAATGACAATTTTTTCATTCGTTTTTTTACTTTGGCATCCATCCACTGCACAATAGTTACGCGGTCTCGACATCTAAAGGAAAGTTTTAACATTTAACGTGCGTGCGCTCAAGCCGGCGTGTGGCAGCCTACTACTGGCGTATGTATCGTGGACTGCACGCAAAGCGGTAGGCATTTATCGCGTGCCCTTGAGCGAGTGACGGACGCCTGGTTATATCACAGATTATATCGCGATACATGCTATCAAGTCAAATCGAGATTTAGTCATAAAGCTTCCAGTGAGGAATATTAAATGCTGAGTGTGCAGCAATGTTAAATCTTCGAATATAATTTGTTCGGAAATTACTTTGTTAACAAACTTAAGCCACAGGGGAGGTACAGCACTCCGCTACGATCGTCTTTCAGTTTACAATAAAATAGTGAACTTAATAGTTTTAAACTTTTAACACAGCCTCCCGGGAAATACACTGCCGGCCGAAAGTTTGAGACCAGAGACATCTAAGTAGCAAAATGAAATAAAACTCAAAATATAAATCAAGAGGTTTAGATATTAATTAAAATGCTTGTTTACTAATACACATTCATCAAGAAGAAGAAAAAAAAATCAAGAAATATCAACCATTTACGTTAAAAATGAAGTTCATATTTAATAAAATCATTAAACGGATTTTTGTCAAAAAAGCCTCCCTTGCATTTTATAACTTTTTTCACTAGTCTCGGCATACGAGCAATCAATTTATCAATTGTATCTTGTGAGATATTGTTCCAGCTTTCTTGTAAAGCCTTCCACATGTCTTCTTGTGAGGAGGGACAACAACTGCGCACATTTCTGTCAAGCTCTTCCCACAATAGCCAATGGGGTTGAGATCCGGACTCTGAGGGGGCCACACCATGTTTTTTAACACCCTTTCTGTTTCTTTATGTTCTAAATAACCCCTGCATAATTTTGAACTATGTTTAGGATCATTATCTTGTTGGAAAAAAAATCCATTTCCAATTAATCTTAAACCAGACGGAACGGCATTTTGCTGTAGTATTCGTTTATAATGCTCCTTTTTCATGATTCCTTCGACTCGTACCAAATCTCCGGTTCCATGGCCCGAGAAGCATCCCCAGACCATAATGGAACCACCACCATGCTTAACTGTTGGCACCACACAATCTGGCATCATCTTTTCCTCGGCGGTACGTCGAACAAAAATTCGTCGTTTTGAACCAAATATTTCAAACTTGGATTCATCTGTCCAAAGAACTTCTTTAAAGTCTTCTTCAGTCCAGTCTCGATGAATAAGGGCCCACTGCATCCGTTTCTTTTTGTTTTGTGGCCTTAGTAGTGGTTTTCGAACGGCGACGCGACCAAATAACTTAGCATCTCTCAATCGTCTTTTTACTGTAGTCAATGACACAGGTTCTGATCGGGATTTGTTCACTTCTGCGCGGATTTCTGGTGCGGTTAGGCGTCTATTCCGCTTGCTGGTAACGACGATGAAATTATCCTCGCTAGAAGTGGTAGCTCTCGGTCTCCCCGATCGCGAACGATCTTGATTACTGCCAGTCTCCTTGTATCGGGTTATTGCGTTATGAACACAAGTCTTCGACAACTTAAGTTGAGAGGCAATCGCACGTTCAGATTTGCCTTCGCCGTGTAAAACAACTATGGCAGAACGAGGTTCAGTGCTAATTTCGCGCATTTTTCCCATTTTAAGATGTCTTCACTGTAACAACGACGAGCTCAGACTAGTTAAGATAATGAAAAATTTACTCCATCAAAACTCAGGTAAAAAATATGTTTAAGGAAGCTAAAATAATCCGGAAGTACGGTTACCGCAAAACAAAACCAAAATAATTAGAAATGAGCAGGCCATAAAAATATAACAATGACTCTATCACCTGGTAAGCGCGCGGTACTCATTTATGTTTTGAAACAATAGACCTTTAAAGGATGATAACTTAAAAATATACAATAAAAATGACTCTCAGAAATTCTTTGATAACAATAGAATACGCAGGTGTTCAAATTAGCTCTTTATCATGTGTACTTTTGAAATATTTTGGTGGTTACAAAGATTTTTACAAGTGGTCTCAAACTTTTGGCCGGCAGTGTAGCTAGCGCCATTTTCTACAATAATATTTTTTTTTCTCTAGGTGGCGCCATTGTTATAGGCCAGGAGTCAATAGTTTATCACGATGGACAAAGCTATGTCGCTGTTGCTCCACCTCAGATCAAGGTAATATATTTGTCTTAAATGAAACTACGAGGATTTGAAACCCGGAGTCTAAAAGTTATGATTAAGGTTTTCATAAGTTTTCGTACTTATTGTGATTAAAACACAAATAAATTACATATTAGATATTCTCAAAGTTTCTTTCCACAAAGGTGCCGACGAGACAATTATAACTAAGTCTACACTGCCATCAGTCTCCAGAATCTAAAACATGATAAGATTTTAATTTCCATAAAATTTTCCTAATCATCATTTCAGCCGTAAAACATCCACTACTGAACACAGGCCTCCCTCGTGGATATCCATGAGGGGTAGTTGCCACACTCACCACGCTTGGCAGGCGGGTTGGCGAGCGCAGTACGGGATGTTGATACACGGAAAGACGCTGCTGCCCATCTTCCGGAGGGATCCCTTAACAGGCTCTTACTGCATCCACGGGCATGCGAGGAGGGGTAACATTCTACTGCCGGCACCCCACGGCATCAATTTCTAAATTTTCCTAATAAGACTGATAAAAACTATAAAAATAACAAATTATGTATTCTTAAAGTTCCTTCCCGAAAGGTGTCAACGAGACCCTATTGTAACTAAGTCTACACTGCCATCTGTCTGTCTGTTCGTCCGCTACATGGCTCTATCATTGGCAGTAATAGCAGAGTAATAGGTAGCGATTCAATACTTTCCCAGAATGTGTTATAGTCTCAGTGTTATGGCCTCTATAACGACAAATAATAAATATTCTAAAGCCAAGGTTGTCCCCATGCATGAAACCTTGAAAACAACTGATATATAATCTGTATTGCACATGGACTGTTTAATAATGTTAGTTAGCCATAGCATACCCATTGAAATAAATGCTAAATTAGGTGAAGCAGTACTCATCATCATTTCAGCCATAGGACGTCCACTGTCGGTCTTAGGCCTCCCTTACGAATATTTAACAGTACGGGATGTTGTTACACGGAAAGACGCTGCTGCCTATCTTCCGGAGGTATCCCTTTGATCTGCATCCACGGGCAAGAAAAGAGGGGCATCATTCTACTGCCGGCACCCTACGCCAAGCAGTACTAATAGGTACTAACTATCGTATACCCTTTCCTCCACAGATGACGCCTATCAGCTGCTACTGCCGAGTGGATGGCAAGGGGCTGCGCTACCTATTAGGCGATACGTCTGGGCGGCTGTTTATGCTGCTCCTCGAGCTGCAGGAGAAGATGGACGGGACCCAGGCTGTGAAGGACCTTAAGGTCGAGCTGCTCGGTAAGTGCTGACTTCGCAATGTTTCAGCAAATATTCCATGATGCATTACAAAAAACCACAACACCACCTGCCAGATGGGCGGACGATCTGGCCAGGGTTGCCGGACGACATTCATTACATGACACCAATCTGCTGCTGTCGCGTCGTAGCGCTACATTCTTAGGGGGTCTTCTGGGCGGCTGTTCATGTTACTTCTAGAGCTGCAAGAGAAGATGGATTGGACCCAGGCTGTGAAGGACTTTAAGATCAGCTGCTATGTCGCGTCGTAGCGCTACATTCTTAGGGACTCTTCTGGGCGGCTGTTCATGTTACTTCTAGAGCTGCAAGAGAAGATGGATTGGACCCAGGCTGTGAAGGACCTTAAGGTCAGCTGCTATATCGCGTCGTAGCGCTACATTCTTAGGGACTCTTCTGGGCGGCTGTTCATGTTACTTCTAGAGCTGCAAGAGAAGATGGATTGGACCCAGGCTGTGAAGGACCTTAAGGTCAGCTGCTATATCGCGTCGTAGCGCTACATTCTTAGGGACTCTCCTGGGCGGCTGTTCATGTTACTTCTAGAGCTGCAAGAGAAGATGGATTGGACCCAGGCTGTGAAGGACCTTAAGGTCAGCTGCTATATCGCGTCGTAGCGCTACATTCTTAGGGACTCTTCTGGGCGGCTGTTCATGTTACTTCTAGAGCTGCAAGAGAAGATGGATTGGACCCAGGCTGTGAAGGACCTTAAGGTCAGCTGCTATATCGCGTCGTAGCGCTACATTCTTAGGGACTCTTCTGGGCGGCTGTTCATGTTACTTCTAGAGCTGCAAGAGAAGATGGATTGGACCCAGGCTGTGAAGGACCTTAAGGTCAGCTGCTATATCGCGTCGTAGCGCTACATTCTTAGGGACTCTTCTGGGTGGCTGTTCATGTTACTTCTAGAGCTGCAAGAGAAGATGGATTGGACCCAGGTTGTGAAGGACCTTAAGGTCAGCTGCTATATCGCGTCGTAGCGCTACATTCTTAGGGACTCTTCTGGGTGGCTGTTCATGTTACTTCTAGAGCTGCAAGAGAAGATGGATTGGACCCAGGCTGTGAAGGACTTTAAGATCAGCTGCTATGTCGCGTCGTAGCGCTACATTCTTAGGGACTCTTCTGGGCGGCTGTTCATGTTACTTCTAGAGCTGCAAGAGAAGATGGATTGGACCCAGGCTGTGAAGGACCTTAAGGTCAGCTGCTATATCGCGTCGTAGCGCTACATTCTTAGGGACTCTTCTGGGCGGCTGTTCATGTTACTTCTAGAGCTGCAAGAGAAGATGGATTGGACCCAGGCTGTGAAGGACCTTAAGGTCAGCTGCTATATCGCGTCGTAGCGCTACATTCTTAGGGACTCTTCTGGGCGGCTGTTCATGTTACTTCTAGAGCTGCAAGAGAAGATGGATTGGACCCAGGCTGTGAAGGACCTTAAGGTCAGCTGCTATATCGCGTCGTAGCGCTACATTCTTAGGGACTCTTCTGGGCGGCTGTTCATGTTACTTCTAGAGCTGCAAGAGAAGATGGATTGGACCCAGGCTGTGAAGGACCTTAAGGTCAGCTGCTATATCGCGTCGTAGCGCTACATTCTTAGGGACTCTTCTGGGTGGCTGTTCATGTTACTTCTAGAGCTGCAAGAGAAGATGGATTGGACCCAGGCTGTGAAGGACCTTAAGGTCAGCTGCTATATCGCGTCGTAGCGCTACATTCTTAGGGACTCTTCTGGGTGGCTGTTCATGTTACTTCTAGAGCTGCAAGAGAAGATGGATTGGACCCAGGCTGTGAAGGACTTTAAGATCAGCTGCTATGTCGCATCGTAGCGCTACATTCTTAGGGACTCTTCTGGGCGGCTGTTCATGTTACTTCTAGAGCTGCAAGAGAAGATGGATTGGACCCAGGCTGTGAAGGACCTTAAGGTCAGCTGCTATATCGCGTCGTAGCGCTACATTCTTAGGGACTCTTCTGGGCGGCTGTTCATGTTACTTCTAGAGCTGCAAGAGAAGATGGATTGGACCCAGGCTGTGAAGGACCTTAAGGTCAGCTGCTATATCGCGTCGTAGCGCTACATTCTTAGGGACTCTTCTGGGCGGCTGTTCATGTTACTTCTAGAGCTGCAAGAGAAGATGGATTGGACCCAGGCTGTGAAGGACCTTAAGGTCAGCTGCTATATCGCGTCGTAGCGCTACATTCTTAGGGACTCTTCTGGGTGGCTGTTCATGTTACTTCTAGAGCTGCAAGAGAAGATGGATTGGACCCAGGTTGTGAAGGACCTTAAGGTCAGCTGCTATATCGCGTCGTAGCGCTACATTCTTAGGGACTCTTCTGGGTGGCTGTTCATGTTACTTCTAGAGCTGCAAGAGAAGATGGATTGGACCCAGGCTGTGAAGGACTTTAAGATCAGCTGCTATGTCGCGTCGTAGCGCTACATTCTTAGGGACTCTTCTGGGCGGCTGTTCATGTTACTTCTAGAGCTGCAAGAGAAGATGGATTGGACCCAGGCTGTGAAGGACCTTAAGGTCAGCTGCTATATCGCGTCGTAGCGCTACATTCTTAGGGACTCTTCTGGGTGGCTGTTCATGTTACTTCTAGAGCTGCAAGAGAAGATGGATTGGACCCAGGCTGTGAAGGACTTTAAGATCAGCTGCTATGTCGCGTCGTAGCGCTACATTCTTAGGGACTCTTCTGGGTGGCTGTTCATGTTACTTCTAGAGCTGCAAGAGAAGATGGATTGGACCCAGGCTGTGAAGGACTTTAAGATCAGCTGCTATGTCGCGTCGTAGCGCTACATTCTTAGGGACTCTTCTGGGCGGCTGTTCATGTTACTTCTAGAGCTGCAAGAGAAGATGGATTGGACCTAGGCTGTGAAGGACCTTAAGGTCAGCTGCTATGTCGCGTCGTAGCGCTACATTCTTAGGGACTCTTCTGGGTGGCTGTTCATGTTACTTCTAGAGCTGCAAGAGAAGATGGATTGGACCCAGGTTGTGAAGGACCTTAAGGTCAGCTGCTATATCGCGTGGTAGCGCTACATTCTTAGGGACTCTTCTGGGCGGCTGTTCATGTTACTTCTAGAGCTGCAAGAGAAGATGGATTGGACCCAGGTTGTGAAGGACCTTAAGGTCAGCTGCTATATCGAGTCGTACCGCTACATTCTTAGTGACTCTTCTGGGCGGCTGTTCATGTTGCTTCTAGAGCTGCAAGAGAACATGGACGGGACCCAGGCTGTGAAGGACCTTAAGGTCGAGCTGCTCGGTAAGTGCTGACTTCGCGATGTTTCAATACATGACAACAATCAGCTGATATCACTATTTATCCTAGGCATATCCCAAAACAAAATTTAGTTTTTTTATTAGACGTGTTTTAAAATTACGAGTTTCCTAAGGAAAAATCCGCCATTTTCGTAAAGTTTTTTGTCTTATTAACATTTCGGTAAAGATCAGCAATTATTCCATGATGCATTAAAAAAAACCACAACACCACCTGCCAGATGGGCGGACGATCTAGCCAGGGTTGCCGGACGACAGTGGATGGGACTTGCACAGGACCGTTTACGTTGGCGTGCTGAAGAGGAGGCCTATACCCAGCAGTGGGTGTCAACGAGCTAATATGATGATGATGTTTGAAAAAAAAATACTTTTTTGCACATTGGTTTTTGTTTGGAGTGATTGAGATTGAGAGGAGATTCGATTTAAGTGACAAATCCGGCACAAAAAACCCCCCGCTTTGTGCCGGATTTTTCACTTAAATCGAATATACTTAACTTATGTCGGGGTAGTTTTTAATTGCGCCGGAGCCACCGGCAGGGTGATTACGTATCTCGCGACAGGTTTTGCAACAGGCAATTGACAGCAATATTGCTGTCAAATGTCAATTTTGTATTAGAGAACAGCAAGGAATTGACATTTGACAGCAATATTGCTGTTAATTGCCTGTTGCAAAACCTGCCGCGAGATACGTAATCACCATGCGGGATGCTCACATCGCGATGGCTCCGGCGTTGCGGGAAGTGCAGCCTCTCCGTCATTGCGTAGCCGGCACCACAGCTCGCCTCCGCAGCTTTGGTTTTTTGGTCGCCTTCGGCTCGGAACCTCAGCCGTTGCGGCTGGCGCGGTGCACTCCCTTCGCGCCTCCGGCTTATTATACATATATACACTCTAAGGAGGCCACGCACAAGATTACGTAGAGTTGGGGTGGTCTGTGTCAAATCTGACAATCAAATCGAACCTAGTCGGCGCCACTACTCAAGTCTTACGGCAAAAGCGGGAACTAAACTCTACAGTACAGTCTGTTGTCTGTATCTAGTTCTATGTTACCAGCGCCGCGTCTATCGGACTTGAGTGGTGGCACGGACTCTAAACTCTTGTCAGGGTGTTCTGTATTGGATCTGTCACCTAAATCGAACCTAATCAACTCTCGCAAAAATTCAGAGTCTATTTCGCAGTTTTTTTTGTTGAGTACCTAGACAACGGGGTCGTATTCATGTTATACCATCTCAATCCTTGTTCCAGGCGAAGTCCCAGCCCCGGAATGCATGACGTACCTAGACAACGGGGTCGTATTCATGTTATACCATCTCAATCCTTGTTCCAGGCGAAGTCCCAGCCCCGGAATGCATGACGTACCTAGACAACGGGGTCGTGTTCATGTTATACCATCTCAATCCTTGTTCCAGGCGAAGTCCCAGCCCCGGAATGCATCACGTACCTAGACAACGGGGTCGTGTTCATGTTATACCATCTCAATCCTTGTTCCAGGCGAAGTCCCAGCCCCGGAATGCATGACGTACCTAGACAACGGGGTCGTGTTCATGTTATACCATCTCAATCCTTGTTCCAGGCGAAGTCCCAGCCCCGGAATGCATCACGTACCTAGACAACGGGGTCGTGTTCATGTTATACCATCTCAAACCTTGTTCCAGGCGAAGTCCCAGCCCCGGAATGCATGACGTACCTAGACAACGGGGTCGTATTCATGTTATACCATCTCAATCCTTGTTCCAGGCGAAGTCCCAGCCCCGGAATGCATAACGTACCTAGACAACGGGGTCGTGTTCATGTTATACCATCTCAAACCTTGTTCCAGGCGAAGTCCCAGCCCCGGAATGCATGACGTACCTAGACAACGGGGTCGTATTCATGTTATACCATCTCAATCCTTGTTCCAGGCGAAGTCCCAGCCCCGGAATGCATGACGTACCTGGACAACGGGGTCGTGTTCATGTTATACCATCTCAATCCTTGTTCCAGGCGAAGTCCCAGCCCCGGAATGCATGACGTACCTAGACAACGGGGTCGTGTTCATGTTATACCATCTCAATCCTTGTTCCAGGCGAAGTCCCAGCCCCGGAATGCATGACGTACCTAGACAACGGGGTCGTGTTCATGTTATACCATCTCAATCCTTGTTCCAGGCGAAGTCCCAGCCCCGGAATGCATGACGTACCTGGACAACGGGGTCGTGTTCATGTTATACCATCTCAATCCTTGTTCCAGGCGAAGTCCCAGCCCCGGAATGCATGACGTACCTGGACAACGGGGTCGTGTTCATGTTATACCATCTCAATCCTTGTTCCAGGCGAAGTCCCAGCCCCGGAATGCATGACGTACCTAGACAACGGGGTCGTGTTCATGTTATACCATCTCAAACCTTGTTCCAGGCGAAGTCCCAGCCCCGGAATGCATGACGTACCTGGACAACGGGGTCGTGTTCATGTTATACCATCTCAATCCTTGTTCCAGGCGAAGTCCCAGCCCCGGAATGCATGACGTACCTAGACAACGGGGTCGTGTTCATGTTATACCATCTCAATCCTTGTTCCAGGCGAAGTCCCAGCCCCGGAATGCATGACGTACCTGGACAACGGGGTCGTGTTCATGTTATACCATCTCAATCCTTGTTCCAGGCGAAGTCCCAGCCCCGGAATGCATGACGTACCTGGACAACGGGGTCGTGTTCATGTTATACCATCTCAATCCTTGTTCCAGGCGAAGTCCCAGCCCCGGAATGCATGACGTACCTAGACAACGGGGTCGTGTTCATGTTATACCATCTCAAACCTTGTTCCAGGCGAAGTCCCAGCCCCGGAATGCATGACGTACCTGGACAACGGGGTCGTGTTCATAGGCTCGCGGCTCGGCGACTCGGCGCTCGTGCGGCTGTCGGCGTCGCGCGACGAGGCGAGCCAGTACGTGCAGCCCATGGAGAGCTTCACGAGCCTCGCGCCCATCGTGGACATGTGCGTGGTGGACCTGGAGCGGCAGGGCCAGAACCAGCTCATCACTTGCTCAGGTATCAGGTTTCATCATCATTTCAGCCATAAAACGTCCACTGATGAACACAAGCCTCCCTCATGGATCTCCATGAGGGGTAGTTGCCATACTCACCACGCTTGGCAGGCGGGTTGGTGAGCGCAGTATGGGATGTTGATACACGGATAGACGCTGCTGCCCATCTTCCGGAGGTATCCCTTAGCAGGCTCTTACTGCATCCATGGGCATGAGAGGAGGGGTATCATTCTACTGCCGGCACCCCACGGCGACACAGGTGACACAGGTATCAGGTTTAAGAAATCTTTATTCTCATCTTTTTTTTTAATTTAACCTATGTTGTCCCACTGCTGGGCAAAGGTCTCCCCTAAAGTCTTCCAACCATCCCGATTCTTTGCAGACTCCCACCATCCTCTGTCAAAGGTAACAAGTTCATCCCGCCAACGCTTCCTCGGTCGACCCCGACACCGCGTTCCCTCATCAGGGAGCCGAGATGTTACACTCTGAGCCCATTTCTCTGCTGGCATTCGGCTCACGTGGCCCGCCCAGTCCCACATTCTCATCTTAAGAATTTGTAATTCACTTACAATGAGAACTTATAAACTAGGTAACATAATATTATGCGGTACGAGCGCGCTACTACCTACCCGCGACAAAAAATAAATAAAGTTTGTAGTCGCCTATTACCTATACTAACTATAAACTGCCTGACGTAGATAAAATATTGTTTTATGATGTTTAAACCTAAGGTATCATCATTTCAGCCGTGAAACGTCCACTACTGAACACAGGCCTCGCTCATGGATCTCCATTAGGAGTAGTTGCCATACCCAATAACAATATCTATACGTGTGCAAAGTTTCAGCTCAATCCGTAGGGTAGTTTTTGCGTGAAGAGGTAACAAACATCCATACATCACATCAAAACAACCTTTCGGTGAGATTTTATTGTTACAACTCAACTACGTTTAAATTTAATTGTTTTGACACTAAGAGATTTGTATTGTATGTTTCTTTGTTTTGTTTAATTATTATTGTATTAATTTAAGTTAGATTTTATAATAGCTCTGATTGTTTGGCTTAGGCTGTAAGTCCCACTGTGTCGGAATAAATCTCTCAATATTATAAAGAGGAAAGATTTGTATGTTTGTAACGAATAAACTCGAAACTACTGGAGCGATTTTCAAAATTCTTACACCATTAGAATGCTACAATATCCCTGTGTAACATACGCTATATTTTATCCCCATATTCCCACGGGAACGGGAACTACGCGGGTGAAACTGCGAAGCGCGGCTAGTGAACTATAAAGTGTGGTGTTTTCCCTTCCAGGCGCCTTCAAGATGGGCTCGCTCCGCATAATCCGCAACGGCATCGGCATCCAGGAGCAGGCCTCCATCGACCTGCCCGGCATCAAGGGCATGTGGCCGCTCACGCTCGCGCACGACTCGGCGAAGCACGACACGCTGGTGCTGGCCTTCGTCGGACAGACCAGGTAACTACAGTCTTTTATAAACTTCCGCGATCACGACACATTTTTAACTCCTCCAACGTGCCAGCCTTCCCGGGACCACGATGGGCGCAATCATGTCGAAATAGCCTTCGTCGGCCAGACCAGGTAACTACAGTCTTTTTTATAAACTTCCGCGATCACGACACATTTTTAACTCCTCCAACGTGCCAGCCTTCCCGGGACCACGATGGGCGCAATCATGTCGAAATAGCCTTCGTCGGCCAGACCAGGTAACTACAGTCTTTTTTATAAACTTCCGCGATCACGACACATTTTCAACTCCTCCAACGTGCCAGCCTTCCCGGGACCACGATGGGCGCAATCATGACGAAATAGCCTTCGTCGGACAGACCAGGTAACTACAGTCTTTTATAAACTTCCGCGATCACGACACATTTTTAACTCCTCCAACGTGCCAGTCTTCCCGGGACCACGATGGGCGCAATCATGTCGAAATAGCCTTCGTTGGACAGACCAGGTAACTACAGTCTTTTATAAACTTCCGCGATCACGACACATTTTTAACTCCTCCAACGTGCCAGTCTTCCCGGGACCACGATGGGCGCAATCATGTCGAAATAGCCTTCGTCGGACAGACCAGGTAACTACAGTCTTTTATAAACTTCCGCGATCACGACACATTTTTAACTCCTCCAACGTGCCAGCCTTCCCGGGACCACGATGGGCGCAATCATGACGAAATAGCCTTCGTTGGACAGACCAGGTAACTACAGTCTTTTATAAACTTCCGCGATCACGACACATTTTTAACTCCTCCAACGTGCCAGTCTTCCCGGGACCACGATGGGCGCAATCATGTCGAAATAGCCTTCGTTGGACAGACCAGGTAACTACAGTCTTTTATAAACTTCCGCGATCACGACACATTTTTAACTCCTCCAACGTGCCAGTCTTCCCGGGACCACGATGGGCGCAATCATGTCGAAATAGCCTTCGTCGGACAGACCAGGTAACTACAGTCTTTTATAAACTTCCGCGATCACGACACATTTTTAACTCCTCCAACGTGCCAGTCTTCCCGGGACCACGATGGGCGCAATCATGTCGAAATAGCCTTCGTCGGACAGACCAGGTAACTACAGTCTTTTATAAACTTCCGCGATCACGACACATTTTTAACTCCTCCAACATGCCAGTCTTCCCGGGACCACGATGGGCGCAATCATGACGAAACTTCGGACAGAAATAAAGGTAAATAACGCGATGAATACCCGGTTAACAGACTTCACTGATTTACTCGATACAGTGAAGTGATGTGTCCTCATCTGGTAAGAAAACGGCGCGATGGACAACCCAGGTAAGTACTTATTTACTCGATGTGGGAAGGTTATTAACTTACAGGTCGCGCGAAAGTTAAAGATCGCTCAGCAAAAGTAGAAGGGGTATGCGCAGTATTCAATTCTCTAAAGGTCTATTTGGTGATGTGCGGAGTGAGAGGGGCGGGTGTGCGCTGACGGCGCCACGTCATTGGTAGATCAGTCGCTCGCAAGGTCTCAAGGTCACCTCCCGCGTTGCGTTCACGCGTCTCGATTCGTGCGCGATTGGACACATGCGCCGATTGCCCCCACTAGATTCATCGAGCGATCTTAAACCACCGCGCGACCTATACCTGGTAAAGGGATACAAAGATAAGAGTACAGTAGACGTCATAATCAAGTAACAGCCGCGCCCACGAAGGATTCGAAGTGGGTGTCTTGTGCAAGGGTCATTTATCTATGACGCTGTTTGTCGCTGTCGCACACTGACTTGTCCTTACAAGAGCAGGTCGCCTACTCTAGAAAACGATTATGATATTATCGTAAGGCATCGTCCTAATAGAACGCGACTAAGCGATCATCGCAAGATCGCGCGATTTTCAATAGTACGAATCCGCGATCAAACATACTGATATGGAATAGGTGTCCTAACCGGCATTCGCGCGATGCGGACGCGCGACTAGAATGTTTGATCGCGACCACACGATGGTCGCATCGCTTACTCGCGCGATAATCGCGTAGTCGCGTTCTATTAGGACCATGCCTAATAATGGAAATCTTTACGTAATGGCCATAAGAGTTAGTTTGGCTTGATTACGATTGCGATTTATCGCAATTTGCATTCAAGGGGAGGGAGACTGAGACTCCGCGACACACGAGTGCTTGCGTTCGTTGGGCAGACCAGGTAACATTCCTTATTATTATTTTTATTGTCGTGCGTGATAGCCCAGGTTGGTTTCCGACGGAAGATTAGCGTTGCGATAATATTGTTATTAACGCGTTGCTACTCGAGACTTGCCGTGGGATGCCGGCAGTAGATTGTTACCCCTCTCATTCCCGTGGATGCAGTAAGAGCCTGCTAAGGGATATCTCCGGAAGATAGGCAGCAGAGTCTTGCCGTATACAACATCCCGTACTGCGCTCGCCAACCCGCCAGCCAAACGTGGTGAGCATGGCAACTACCTCTCATGGAGATCCATGGGGGAGGCCTGTGTTCAGTAGTGGACGCACTACGGCTGAAACGATACTCGAGGCTAGTGGGACGAGAGCTAGTGACGGCACAAGGCGACTAACACATTATCGTCGTCAAGAACACTATTATCGTGATTTAATCGAATTTCATTTATTTTCAGAGTTCTAACTCTGAATGGCGAAGAAGTGGAAGAGACTGAGATCCAGGGTTTCGTCTCCGACAGACAGACGTTCTTCACGGGCAATGTGTGTCACGATCAACTAGTCCAGGTCAGTAAATGAACATAGGTATTCAGCTTATTATAATTCACTAACTGACCAGTGCAACTTTGTCTGCGTCACGAGAGAGAGAGGGTTAGAACAGCTTTAATCGTTTACGCCGCGCACCTAACGAAAGGAATACCCCGTCTTTGCAATGTTTTTTTTTTTAAATTAACAACTTATAATATTTATTTATTATTTTATTTATTAAAAAAAAATAGACTGTTAACCGAGGGTCAAAAAAATCAATTCCCGAGGCATTTAGACGTCGGCTATATTCCGAGTAGGAATTGATTCTTTTACCCGTGTTAAACACTCTACTTTTCATTTCGAATATGAGGAAAATAAAACTAGTTGTTTATCTAAACTATTTAGTGATAGATAATATATAATAATATTAGTAGTACTTCATCATCATCATCATCATCACAGCCATAAGACATCCACTGCTGGACATAGGCCTCCCTCATTGACTTAGAGATCCAAGTGCATGAGGGGTAGTTGCCATACTCACCACGCTTGGCAGGCGGGTTGGTGAGCGCAGTTCGGGATGTTCTTACACGGAAAGACGCTGCTGCCCATCTTCCGGAGATATCCCTTATTATAAATAATAAAATTAATATTATAGTAGTACTTACCTATTTAAAATTAATTGTCAAATTAGGACCTAGTTTTTTAAATTCCGTCACAGATACATAACAGATTACTATCCCGCCAATTTATGTTGACTTTTTAAATTTTAAATATGGAACTCACCGCGTAATTTTGTTGCGGCTTATTTCGCTCAAAGAAGTTTGCGCTAAGTTCACACTGGCTGTTTAGGAAGTCACATGGCCGCAGCATTTTTTTTAATTAGTTTTTTTACATAAAACTCTTCATAGCTGACAGCAGTTCTATTTTAAAAAGTTCATTCCGGCTTAGGTGGGAAATAATTTGTATGAGTTTTCCCTCTCTATGGCATTTTCCACCCAATAGTCAGATCAAAACAACACTACTCTCTGAGTATGAGAAATGAAAAATTCTTTGTGCCTCTGAAGGTACGTGAAGCCATAGAAATAAACCGAGTCCGCAATTTTAATAGAGACCGAGCTTGAGCCCTACCACCTGGTACCCGTGCCTCCCTGCAGAACATCGGAGCCTAGTAGAAATCATACCAGTGTAACTTGTTCACTAACCCAAAACGCCGAAGACATCAGTAGTGATGCAGATATTGTAACAATGAATAGAAGTGAAGGAGTGAGGTTTCTTGTGCGCTTCTTTCCCTCACTTGGAAAAAAAAGTTTTGCGAAGCGAACGAATTCAATTATGTGCTTTATTAAATTTTTTTGTGTTTTGTTATCATTTTGTAAACAAACTGTTCTAAGTAACGTTTTGCTCTATTGAATAAACACTTATTGATATTGATTTTTTGAGAACCGACGCCGACGCCACCTACAGCTGTCCGCTACAGCCATACTCTCCGCAACCGCCGCTGCCTTCCGCCCGTCTTGGAAGGCATCTATATCGTCACGCCTCTCTTGGGCCGCCTCGGAGCTCAGTATTATTTATCGTTATTCCTCTCCACAGATAACAGACGAAGGCATCCGCCTCTGCGTCCGCACCGCCGACGGCGGCTGGCGCCTGGCGGACAGCTGGCTGGCGGGCGGCGCGCGCGGCCTCTCCGTCGTGGCCTGCAGCGACACGCGCGCCGTGTGCGCCGCCGGCCCGCGGCTGCACCTGGTCGCCATCCGGGACGGCGCGCTGGAACATCTCAAGTGAGTCTACATCTATATATATAGATAACAGACGAAGGCATCCGCCTCTGCGTCCGCACCGCCGACGGCGGCTGGCGCCTGGCGGACAGCTGGCTGGCGGGCGGCGCGCGCGGCCTCTCCGTCGTGGCCTGCAGCGACACGCGCGCCGTGTGCGCCGCCGGCCCGCGGCTGCACCTGGTCGCCATCCGGGACGGCGCGCTGGAACATCTCAAGTGAGTCTACATCTATATATATAGATAACAGACGAAGGCATCCGCCTCTGCGTCCGCACCGCCGACGGCGGCTGGCGCCTGGCGGACAGCTGGCTGGCGGGCGGCGCGCGCGGCCTCTCCGTCGTGGCCTGCAGCGACACGCGCGCCGTGTGCGCCGCCGGCCCGCGGCTGCACCTGGTCGCCATCCGGGACGGCGCGCTGGAACATCTCAAGTGAGTCTACATAATCAATTAAATAAATGATGCTGGACAATTCACACAGTAACATCATCTAGCCCGGCTAAGCAGACCGAGGCAAGGCGCATTGCTGAACGTGTCAGCGCGTGTCGACATCGGCATTGCCGACGGCAGAACGCATGACGTACTTCACTAACGCTGCACAGCATTGCGACCGTCACAGAGACAGAGTTGTAAGGTCTCGTGTGCCTGTAATTTAACCGGTCCCCGTACCCTTCAAGCCAAAACACAGCAATGCAAACATTACTGTTTGGCGGCAGAAATAGGTATGGTGATAGTACTTGCCCGGATGAACTCTTCACAGTAATGTTCTACTACCTGCTACTAAAATTGTAATACGATAGTAATTAACAATGTAACAATCATTCTCTTCCCCAGTGAGGTGTGCATGGAAGAAGAGGTGGCCTGCCTGGACCTGGGCCCCGGCGGCGACGAGGCGCTACTCGGGGTGGGGCTGTGGACCGACATCTCCGTGCGCGTGCTGCGGCTGCCTGAGATGAAGGCGCTGCACACAGTCAAACTGTCTGGAGGTGAGAATAACTGTAATACACGATTAAATAGTTTCGAAATATTTTTTCATTCCATCTATTCGACATTCATGCACCCAAAGGTGGTGTTTTCTATAAGAAACTTCTAGCGGGCAGTAATGAGTTTTTAATCCTCTTTATATGTGCGCCGCAATTTATTATGTTTGCCGACTATTTGAATTAGTGCGCCGCAATCATCTTTGCCGCGCACTTTTTGAATTTGGAACATCTTAGTGTTCAGGGCCAAAGAAATCGAACGCATATTGTTTGAATAAAGACTGGCTGGTACGACGGCCCACAGTCGCGCAGCCGGCTGAATAAAAAACAAAGAAATCAAATTAAAAACGCGCGAACTAGAGCCCGCGTTTTCGTAAATTTTCACGGATTGTTAGAAATTCATGGTTTTGTTTTTTCATTGTCAGTATCAATAATTCTTTGTAATTATAGAACAAGAAAAAATCCATTGGAGGTTAAGTCCAGTGAACGTGTGGGCCAAGTGATCGTTCCACCTGTGTGTGTGTGTGTGTGTGTGTGACTCCGTTTCCTGTATTTAGACTCGAAGTTGCTACATTATGCGTGAGGTGTCTGGCTAGCATAGCCAGTCCAACTCCGACCAGAAGCGCAGAATCTTCCTGGGATCTTCACAGGCTTCACGGAGTGACCTCGGTTGTTTGAGGATTTGTTGTCTTTGTGCTGTTACTCCCTCGCATTCCAGGACTACGTGGGCAGCTGATTCGACCTCTTTCAGACATCCTCTGCAGAGGGGGCTGTCTGTGGCTCCGATGTTGAAGAGGTGTTTGTTAAGGGTGCAGTGGCCCGTTAGTGTCCCCACCACTGTCCTTATGTCCGTTCTTTGTAGTTGTAGTAGGCGTCGTGAGAGCCTTGGTGATGGCGTTGGAAGCGCTGCTCTTGCTTGTTACACCGATCGTTCCACCGCGTCCAATCCACTGTTGGCATGTTGGCATTGCCTTTCTTAATAAACAAAATCTGTGTTCCTTAGAAATGATCCCGCGTTCCCTGCTGATCTGCGTGCTGGAGGGCGTGTGCTACCTGCTGTGCGCCCTGGGCGACGGGTCCATGTTCTACTTCACGGTGGACCCCGCCACCGGCATTCTGTCCAACAAGAAGAAGGTCACTCTCGGCACGCAGCCCACTGTGCTCAGGAGCTTTAGGTAACACTCGAATGAAATCATCATCTAGGGGCTATTCATAAACTACACTACATGCAATATTTACGGGATATTTACCGTGATGATAACGGCGTCGGCCATCACGAATAACTATATAGTTTATCCGTGATCATGGCGTGTGGAACTGCGCCGAAATATCAGGAAACTCAAAAAGAATCAAATCATGGCAAATGTCTCGTAAATATTTCATAATAATGTTCACAACCATGATAGTTTAAAAAGTTATTCATAAACTACTTCAAGAGGTAGACTGTCACATTTCAAAAAAGAATAAGGGCATGTAATGCAGTTTTAATTTCATAGTTTATAGATGTGAAATTACAAAATATGCGACGTCAGACTAGGGAGGCGGTAGTCTCACAATATATTAAAAAGGTAGGCAGCTTCATCTGATTAAATGGATTTCTTCCAGATCGCTATCAACTACGAATATATTTGCGTGCTCCGACCGGCCCACCGTGATCTTCTCGTCCAATCACAAGCTGGTGTTCTCCAACGTCAACCTGAAGGAGGTCACGCACATGTGCTCGCTGAACGCGGCCGCCTACCCGGACAGGTGGGTAACATGTCTACTGAGATAGAGCTCCAACGTCAACCTGAAGGAGGTCACGCACATGTGCTCGCTGAACGCGGCCGCCTACCCGGACAGGTGGGTAACATGTCTACTGAGATAGAGCTCCAACGTCAACCTGAAGGAGGTCACGCACATGTGCTCGCTGAACGCGGCCGCCTACCCGGACAGGTGGGTAACATGTCTACTGAGATAGAGCTCCAACGTCAACCTGAAGGAGGTCACGCACATGTGCTCGCTGAACGCGGCCGCCTACCCGGACAGGTGGGTAACATGTCTACTGAGATAGAGCTCCAACGTCAACCTGAAGGAGGTCACGCACATGTGCTCGCTGAACGCGGCCGCCTACCCGGACAGGTGGGTAACATGTCTACTGAGATAGAGCTCCAACGTCAACCTGAAGGAGGTCACGCACATGTGCTCGCTGAACGCGGCCGCCTACCCGGACAGGTGGGTAACATGTCTACTGAGATAGAGCTCCAACGTCAACCTGAAGGAGGTCACGCACATGTGCTCGCTGAACGCGGCCGCCTACCCGGACAGGTGGGTAACATGTCTACTGAGATAGAGCTCCAACGTCAACCTGAAGGAGGTCACGCACATGTGCTCGCTGAACGCGGCCGCCTACCCGGACAGGTGGGTAACATGTCTACTGAGATAGATCCAGTAACTCATAGGTGTGTGATGGTGGGCATCATCACGGGACACTGATCTCAACCACCGCATCTCCTCAAGACAATGACCACAGACAGTGGACTATGTCGCGCGTGTCTTGAAGAGGTAGAAACTGAGGAGCACGTGCTGCGCATGGTGGTGCCACAAAGGAAACTAGATTAAAAACGGGACTACAGGAGCTCATGGAGTCATGCCCTTCTTCTAGAAGATCTGCACACCCTTCAGGGATGCTATGGAATGCTGCCGCCGGCGGCCCTGAGTCCTTCTCTGGTTTTTCAAAGAGTTGGGCTGGTTAGGTTAGGGTCGGGGCAATATCTCGGGGGACGATGCACAATACACCCCAATACGGGACGTCAGTGCAGATCTGGTAATCCCCACTAGAATTTTTAGAAGATAGATCCACGTAGGAGTGTCCCAATTGTACGGAATAGCGATTGAGTTGTAGAAGAAAGGGGTAGGTCCCATATGTTCTATGGAACATGACGCCATTTTTGACGAGCTCTGTGGCGCAGCGGGCGAAGGTCCGCTTGCGACGCAAGGGGTTGCGGGTTCGATTCCCGCCTCGGGACAAATGTCTGTACGATCTGCAGATATTTGTTCAGGGTGTTCTGGGTGTTTTTCTATATATAATAAAAATATCTATCTATGTAGTATAATGTATTAAGTATATCAGTCATCTAGTACCCATAACACAAGCTCTGCTTAGCTTGGGGCTAGATGATGCTGTGTGATTTGTCCAGCATTATTTATTTATTTATTTATTGGACTAATAAGATATAGATCAGAATAAGATATTTTTTGTTCAAAGATTCAAAGACATTTATTGCTTCAAACATGATATAAATAAGGCATTATTAATAAATGTTGTGCTCATGTTTCACTATTATCTAGCATGCAATTTAATAGGTACATACTAAGGCTTAAAGTCCAACAAGTCGCGGAGGCAAAGTCGTCAGTGGGCGCGGCCTAAATGTATGCTATCACCTGACATAGTATGTGTACCCGCGCGCTAGAATGAATGAAATGCACAATGATTCATTCCTAAAACGACCGCGCAAAAATATATGAATAGACTTTTAGCACAAGGGTTATTATAGAAAAACTTGAGCGTAATCTTTTCAAAATAACATTTATTTCAACTTTTGAATAATTAAACTATGTCGGAACGGCGTTTATTTTTGAGTTTTCTTTCTCCGTATATTATTTAGTTTCGTCCGAAGTTGGGCTAAAATCAGTGTTGAAATACGAAAGTTTAGAAGCTTGTATTTTTGAAATAAATACTTTTTTTACGTTTTGAGGTATATACAAACATAGATTATGACGAGATAAATTGATATTATTTATATTATTATTATTATAAGTGTTATCGGACGAATATTTCCGATCTCGGTTCTCTTGCCTTTTATAAAGAGAGATTTGAGCAGGGATCGTTTTAAGGCGTCAGGGAAAGTTGCTGTTGTAAACGAGAGATTAATTAAGTAAGTCAGTACAGCTACTATTTCTGGAATACTTTTTTTAGGGACCGTCTCCACGAGCGAGGGAATCGCGGCGATTCTATAGCGCGGACTCGTCGCGATTCTCTCGCTCGTGGAGACGGCCTCTACGAGAGTGTATAGAAATGCGTGGCACAGACGATAGCATCGCCGCGATTCCCTCGCTCGTGGAGACGGCCCCTTAATTATTTTCGTATTGATGCCATCATAAACTTCTGACTTACTGTTTGTTATTCAAGGCTAAAATTATCTTTTTTACTTCATCCTGTCATAAGAAACAGACATTGAATTTAATTTTGATGAGTAGATTTAGTCTGAGTTGTATTGGGTGTCACGTTATGAGTTAAGTCAATATAAAACGTTCTGAAAAAAACCCATATATTCTTATATTCTCTTTTTTATACTTTCGCGATCAAAGTAAGGCCTTTGCATTTATTTTAGATTTCCTCTTTATTATTAGTGTAGATGATTTATACAGCGTCAGCAATTGGTAATCATGCTGTACGGGACGCTTCAATGACGCGATCCATACGTATTATTGAATATCGTTATGCCCAGTTACATGTGTAAATATTAATAAAGATGACTTACGCTTATGATGAAGTACATTTTCTCCTAGCAGATTAATTACCTTTCGACCTTACCTTTTATTATTGTTTTTTATAATTGCAGTAATGTTGTTAATCCAATTTATCTTAATTGATTTACAGTTTAGCTCTAGCCACCGACAGCACAGTGACAATCGGCACGATAGATGAGATACAGAAGCTGCACATCAGAACTGTACCTCTCGGAGAAACGCCCAGAAGGATTGCCTATCAAGAGGCTTCACAGGTACCGTAATGAGACCGCGGCGTTTTGTTTCCGCACGAAATGCTGCGCGCTTTTACGCGAGTAGTGTTTTGAAAAGAATTGCTGAGACGGGACCCTTAAGGCCGCTCTACATTCTCACGAGACATTCACGCGAGAATCTCCGGAGATTCTCGCGAGAACTGTAGCGAGAACTTCTTTTGGGTACACACTCTCACAATGTTCTCAAATAGTTCTCACTACAGTTCTCGCGCTCGATGACGATGGACGCCGAAGTAGTTTTTTAGTTTATTTTTGTAGTCTTTTAAATTTGTATTCCATAGCACGGGTTCCGCTTGGAAATATTCTAAAAATTTTAACTCAAGTTCGTTTGTCCAAGTTACGCTCATATTGACGCCACGCGGTACACAACACACAACCGTTCAAGTCGGCGGCTCGCGCGCTACTGAGAAACATGAGAGTGTGGAGTCAATACACGTTCTCGCCTGTTCTCACGTTCTCGCGCTCCTTTGTCTCGCGCCAAAAAACCGACAAAAAGTGGAGAACAGCCGGAGAACAACGCGAGAACTTGAGAAGAATACGCGAATCGCTTCCACATTCACGTTTCTCGCATGTTTCTCGCGTTCTCGCGAGATTCTCGTGAGAATGTAGAGCGGCCTTTAGACGCATACTGCTAAAGTGAGCTTAGGTTATTTTTTTTCTTTATTATATTAGCTTTGTTACTTTATATTATGTTTTTTCTCTTCGTTTGTTTCGTTAACCTTTGTGCTGTGTCTTTATGTGGTTAGTAAACACTTCATTCGTACTGAATTTATATAATTTAATATAATACGGCTTACACCACGTACCTAAATTATTATCATCAGTTCTCGTCTCGCGGCCCTCGCAGGCGGCCACGAACGGTGCTCATGAAGAAGGGCCTCCAAGTGGTATACGAAACGTCAGCAGGATGATGATAAGTTAGGTGCGCGGTGTAAGCCGTATGATATTTATTAAAGTTGATTCGTACCTTGGCAGTCATTCGGCGTCGTGAGCATGCGAGTGGAACGCATGGAGGAGAGCGGGCGCGGCGCGCTGGCCCCGCGCGGCAGCGCCTCCACCGCCGCCGCCAGCGCCAGCGGCGCGCCCGCGCAGCCGCCCAAGCACGCGCCGCACTACCTCGAGCTGGAGGTGCACAACCTGCTCATCCTGGACCACCACACCTTCGAAGGTAACCGTCTCTCGCTGCATGCGACGTAACTAACAGCGCCTCCACCGCCGCCGCCAGCGCCAGCGGCGCGCCCGCGCAGCCGCCCAAGCACGCGCCGCACTACCTCGAGCTGGAGGTGCACAACCTGCTCATCCTGGACCACCACACCTTCGAAGGTAACCGTCTCTCGCTGCATGCGACGTAACTAACAGCGCCTCCACCGCCGCCGCCAGCGCCAGCGGCGCGCCCGCGCAGCCGCCCAAGCACGCGCCGCACTACCTCGAGCTGGAGGTGCACAACCTGCTCATCCTGGACCACCACACCTTCGAAGGTAACCGTCTCTCGCTGCATGCGACGTAACTAACAGCGCCTCCACCGCCGCCGCCAGCGCCAGCGGCGCGCCCGCGCAGCCGCCCAAGCACGCGCCGCACTACCTCGAGCTGGAGGTGCACAACCTGCTCATCCTGGACCACCACACCTTCGAAGGTAACCGTCTCTCGCTGCATGCGACGTAACTAACAGCGCCTCCACCGCCGCCGCCAGCGCCAGCGGCGCGCCCGCGCAGCCGCCCAAGCACGCGCCGCACTACCTCGAGCTGGAGGTGCACAACCTGCTCATCCTGGACCACCACACCTTCGAAGGTAACCGTCTCTCGCTGCATGCGACGTAACTAACAGCGCCTCCACCGCCGCCGCCAGCGCCAGCGGCGCGCCCGCGCAGCCGCCCAAGCACGCGCCGCACTACCTCGAGCTGGAGGTGCACAACCTGCTCATCCTGGACCACCACACCTTCGAAGGTAACCGTCTCTCGCTGCATGCGACGTAACTAACAGCGCCTCCACCGCCGCCGCCAGCGCCAGCGGCGCGCCCGCGCAGCCGCCCAAGCACGCGCCGCACTACCTCGAGCTGGAGGTGCACAACCTGCTCATCCTGGACCACCACACCTTCGAAGGTAACCGTCTTTCGCTGCATTCGACGTAACTAACAGCGCCTCCACCGCCGCCGCCAGCGCCAGCGGCGCGCCCGCGCAGCCGCCCAAGCACGCGCCGCACTACCTCGAGCTGGAGGTGCACAACCTGCTCATCCTGGACCACCACACCTTCGAAGGTAACCGTCTCTCGCTGCATGCGACGTAACTAACAGCGCCTCCACCGCCGCCGCCAGCGCCAGCAGCGCGCCCGCGCAGCCGCCCAAGCACGCGCCGCACTACCTCGAGCTGGAGGTGCACAACCTGCTCATCCTGGACCACCACACCTTCGAAGGTAACCGTCTCTCGCTGCATGCGACGTAACTAACAGCGCCTCCACCGCCGCCGCGAGTTCACTGTGTCAAGTTGTAACGCCTGGGTCGTTGGCCTGGAGTGATGAGATCTCTTGCGAATGGGAACAGCTTGCTTCAATAATTTGCGTATAGTAAGATTTGGTAATGGACTGGACTATGACTGTAACAGAGTGGTGGCCAAGATTCGGCCAGAGAGGTCGTGGTCGTTCAAAAGCGCGATGGGTCGACGACATTATCGCAGTCGCTGGGCACACCTGGATGCGAAAAGCACAGGACAGAGGAGGCTGGCAAAACCTTAGGGAGGCCTATACAGCAGTAGGCGGGCTGAGAATTAGAAGAAAGATTTGAGTTTGGTACAATGATGATGCGTAATTGGTTCGTGGCTGTATATTTTGGACATTGACGTTAGTATGTCACATTTCAATCAATCAGGTCATCTGCAGCTTCTTCTTCTTGACGCTGCGGGTGGTAAGGGCCTCTAGCAGCGCTACTTACCCTGGCTTTAACTCTAAAAGCTACCGTTTTTAGGTCACAGGTTGTCGTCCAGATGCCTTCCTGGCTTCAGGTGGTCCATCTCCGGCTTTTATTGCTGGACTCGTGGTTCTCCAGCTTCGCTCCTACAGGGATACGAATGCTCCCAGAATTTCTCGGGGTAGGGGACGCCAGCCTTTGGACGTCAGGTGGTCGTGAGTAGAGGGGCATTTCATTGAGGAGGATGTAATAAAAGCACTACTGTCACATTTGTATGACCTATGACACTACACTGACACTTACATTTATCTGGATCCGTAAAAATTGTTATGCTCGACTGTCAGTTGTACTTGAAAACACTCCTTGGGTTACAACAATTGCGGCTATTCAAGAACTATGATATTTTTCCTTTTATTTTATGGCCAATTAGAATAATATATTTCTCATTACGATGAAAAAGAAAAAATGCTGAGCTGTTCAGCTAACGCTAACTACAATTTCTGAAATGACTGCAATTTAACTCAAACCTATATAATTTCCAGTATTACACGCACACCAACTGATGTCCAACGAGTTTGCGATGTCGCTAGTCTCGTGCAAACTCGGCGACGATCCCAATCACTACTACGCAGTCGGCACCGCCATACTCAACCCGGAGGAATCTGAACCTAAACAGGTAGATGTTACAGCTGCTTTTCCCTTGAAAACAAGTGTTGGCGATGTGGTATGTACAGATAGCGTCATAGATAGTGCGCAAAACACTTAGCCTTAATTATGGGCGGCGGGCGCGGCTCGGGGTTACACTTAATTGTGACGCTGACTGTACCCCCGATTTCCCCCCCAAACCAATGGATTATTCTTTCTTGAAAAATGTATGTGTACACTTAAGGCTCGAGCAGACCGGATGCGTATGCGTAGACGTAAGCGTAGACGTGCACGTACCACTGAGTTGTAATGTATGGAACTGTATGAGACAGGACACACCGCTTGCGTAACGTAGACGTGCGCGTCGTCATACAGTTCCATACATTACAACTCAGTGGTACGTGCACGTCTACGCATCCGGTCTGCTCGAGCCTTTAACACGTGCCTTAACAGTGAAGGAAAACATCGTGATTAAACCCGCTTATTCAGCTTTATTATGTATTGACTTGTTTATTCCTCTGACTTATAGCTGACTATACGTCTCCGCCGCAAGGCGTCCTCTGGACGTAGGCCTCCCTCATGGCTCTTTGTACTGATCATGAGGGTTTGTTGCCATACTCACCACGCTTCGCAGGTAGGTTGGCGAGCGCAACGGAATGTTGATACACGCAAAGATGTTGCTGGCCATCTTGCGGAGGTATCCCTTGGTAGACTTACTGCATCCACGGGCAAAAGACGAGTGGCAACATTGTACAGCCGGCACCGCACAGCCATCTCGTTAATACTCTTAACGTTGTCAGCGAGACGGCCGACGCTGCCTAAACGCGACTGCACTGTCTTGCATTGTACTTAATTTTAGTGAGGGTATGGGTATGCTCCATGTGAATGCAAAAACATTGTTTGTTATTGATCATGAATGATATTGTTGACCGACTAGAATTACGACGAATGTGAGTACCTAGACAAACCTATAAAGGTTTTTAGGTGCAATACTACAAAAACCTTGTAAAATCCTTTAAAACAAATAAGAAAAAAAATATTCCGTTATCAATCAATCAACCATTTTTATTCATTTAAAATCTTTACAAAATATATTAAGCGCAATTTACAAGACCTTACTTCCCAAGCTAGTTAAAATCTGTGTTACGACTGGGTAAGTATAATAATAGCCATAAGGTTAAAACTTGTTTGTGCTGTCATAATGTTTATTCTAATACATGGAATTGGATTACAGGGCAGGATCCTACTATTCCACTGGTCGGAGGGCAAACTGAATCAGGTCGCGGAGAAGGAGATCAAAGGAGCCGCCTACACGTTAGTAGAATTCAACGGGAAGCTCCTAGCGTCCATCAATAGTACTGTGAGTTATGTTTTTTTTATTTACTTAACTGTTTTTCCCATTGCTTGGAAAACGGAAAACGTCTCCCCCCCGAAGTCGTTAGTATTGAAATTATAATGTAATGTTTATACATTATTGGTCATTCTTTGCATTGGGTTCGTCACTTACTAGTTTCTATGGACTAAAACAGGCATGTTTAGGGAATCAAAACCCTATTTTTATAGTGTTACACTAAACTTTATTAGCTTCTTTCCCTCGCGAAACGAACTAAATCAACTATGTGCTTTATTCAATAAAAACGTGATTTGTTTCAATTTTGTAAATTAACTATTCATGTAGCTTTTTGCTCTATTGAATAAACACTTATCGACTTTTACTTTATTTTAAACTAGCTTTTGCCTGCGACATCGTCCGCGTGGAAGTCATAAAACGTAAATCCCCTTTTACACGCAGAGCCACTTTTATTCGAAAATATAAATCCCATTTATTCCCTATCCCTTGGGAATTTCGAAAAATCCCTTCTTAGTGCATCTCTAGGATACTCAAGGTATGTGTGCCAAATTTCAAGTCTTTAGGTCCAGTGGTTTAGGCTGTGCGTTGATATAACAGTCAGTCAGTCAGGACTTTGAATTATATATATATATATTGATTAAAAATTACAGGCTTGCCTAATTTCGATTTGTTTTAATATTTAATTTATTTATTTATTTAACTAGAACCTAATACTAATGCCTCAAACAAAAACTTCATGGTGCAAGTTTTTTGTATTTGTTCCCTTGTCTAGGGAATTTTTGTAAACGGCTTTCTATTGATGTTCCTAGGTGCGTTTGTTCGAATGGACGTCGGACAAGGAGCTGAGACTGGAGTGCAGTCACTTCAACAACATCATAGCCCTCTACCTGAAGGTGAAGGGAGACTTCATACTGGTCGGCGACGTCATGCGCTCCCTGTCGCTGCTGCAGTACAAACAGGTTGGTTTCCTTAGTTTAGAACCCCTCCCCCCCCACCACCACCATTTTGTCACATCTGTGGTCCCATTTATGTGATACCTCCCTCACCATTTGCGGTACGATTCTTCAACCTGCAAACTATTGAGACTTACTTCACCCACTGCTGGGTATAGGCCTCCCTTAGTGCCATCCGCCAGGATCCTGTGCCAAGCCTGATGATTGCCCGCGACTTTATCAATGTCGTCCATCTAGGTGCCGGATGACCAGCAAGTTTCTGTATCCTTGTCTCGGACACCAGGCTTAGTTATAAATTAGTTTTTTTACCCTAAACGGTGTGGTTCCTTCTGCTTGACAGTAGAAATAGGTATGGTGGTAGTATTTCCCCGGATGAACTCTTTACAAAAAGTTCTACTACTAATACTACTTAATTTGAGAACTCAAGAACCTCATTGATCCTCGAATCACGCAGGAGTCCCACTAAAAATACGGTAAATTGTGCAGATGGAGGGTAGTTTCGAGGAGATCGCGCGCGACTACAGCCCCAACTGGATGACGGCCGTGGAGATCCTGGACGACGACACCTTCCTCGGCGCCGAGAACAGCCACAACCTCTACGTCTGTCAGAAGGACAGGTAAGATCGCGCGCGACTACAGCCCCAACTGGATGACGGCCGTGGAGATCCTGGACGACGACACCTTCCTCGGCGCCGAGAACAGCCACAACCTCTACGTCTGTCAGAAGGACAGGTAAGATCGCGCGCGACTACAGCCCCAACTGGATGACGGCCGTGGAGATCCTGGACGACGACACCTTCCTCGGCGCCGAGAACAGCCACAACCTCTACGTCTGTCAGAAGGACAGGTAAGATCGCGCGCGACTACAGCCCCAACTGGATGACGGCCGTGGAGATCCTGGACGACGACACCTTCCTCGGCGCCGAGAACAGCCACAACCTCTACGTCTGTCAGAAGGACAGGTGAGCTTATTTACCTTTACAATCTCATTGCCAACTAGGCAATGTTTCTTTTGGTAAATCCCTTTCCTGTAGGTCTACCGTGAGTTTTCACACTCGACTTTCAATCCGAAGGACCTGGGTTTGATACCGGCCGTGCACACTTAACACGTGCTTTAACGGTGAAGGAAACATCGTGAGTATTGACCTGTGCTTTCCTCTGATTAATAGCTGACTAAGCTGAGAGGATGGTATAGGTGCTGGGCAAGTCTAATCTATCTAACAATGTCTCACACACTGTGCGAGAGCACGTGATTACCAGTTGCTGACGTTGTATAAATCATCTACAATAAGAAGCAAAGGTCTTACTTTACCATGAGTATTCACAATCTATACTCGCTAGAGACTGTAGTTAGAAACGCCTGCGACGCAAAAGTTTGCGTTTTCGATTCCCGCCTCAGACCAAATATCTGTACGATCTGTAGATATGTGAGGGTATTCTGGATGGTTTTCTATGTATAATAAAAATATTTATTTAGGTACTGTACAAGTATATTAGTCATCTAATACCCATAAGACAAGCTCGGCTTAGCTTGGAGCTAGATGATGCTGTGTGAATTGTCCAGCATTATTTATTTATATGACCTTGTTCAAAGGTCTCGCACTTGATAAACTCCTGCTTAAGGACGCATTTACGATTTGACGCGCTTGAATTGCATACTGACCATTCATTCAAAATGATCGTTACTTTAAACACCAAACATCAACAAAGACAAAAAATAGTCAACCTTAGAGTATGCTTTATTGTACACCATATACACAAAAAAATACAAACAGTAGAAAAATTAACAAAAAGACATAATGAGGCACAATGGGCGGCCTTATCGCTAAAAGCGATCTCTTCCAGGCAACCTTTGGATGGACACGAATAGGTGAAGAAGAGTAGACGGTGGCGTACTGAGAAGTTCATAGACAAAAAATTATAATATACATACATATTTAATTAAAATAACATACATATTCGACAAATATAATATAATACATACATTAAAATATATATCTACTAAATATATATACATAGATTATATATATTTTTACAATGCACATTATTATGTACATATATATAATATAAACTATGTGGAAAAGGAGATACTATGAATGAGAAGATACTGAGGAAAGAAAATGTTGATATACCATATTTTTAAATATAGGGAGTGACTTAGCTTGTCTTATTGCAGTAGGTAACGCATTCCAAAGCTTAGTTGCACGCACAGTAAAGGATAGACTAAAGGAATGGGAAGTGTGGATAGGAGTTTTAAGCTGCAGAGTGTCAGATGAGCGCAATGACCGGGAGTGGGATTCGGAGAGGTATTCAAATCTAACTTTGAGATACCTGGGAGTATTAGGATTAAAAAGGATACTGTAAAGAAGGGAAAGAAAGTGTGCATCCCGGCGAACCTTATTTCTTAGACAATACGCTTTACGTGAATTAGCAAAATTTATACCTCGTGTGTTCATAAGTCTTGAGACACAGTAAAACTAAAATATTTTTGGAGCTAAGTTGAGTATTCATTTATTAGATATTAAAATTAAAACTACTGACATCTAGATCTGTATTTAAAAATAAATCATTCAAAATGGCCGCCTTTGCATTCAATGCAGGCCTTCAAACGCGTGCGCCTTTCATCTATGGCGGCACGAATCTTTTCAATGGGAATCCGTTTCGATTCTTTAATAAGGGCTCGCTTGAGAGAATCCAGGTTTGGGTGAGACTTTCTGCATGCCCTCAGCTCCAATTCCGTCCATATAGAAGATGAAGAAAAGGGCATAAAAATTGAGTACACAGTACCATACAGTCCACAAATGAATGGAAAAAGTGAAAGGCTAAATAGAACAATATTTGACAAAGCAAGAACTATATTAGATGAGTCTAATCTACCAAGGCACTTGTGGGGTCAAGCCGTCCTAATCGCAACATATATGACTAACCGCTGCCCATCAAGCGCTATAAAATTTGAGATACCAGCAGTGATATTTGAAAGAGAACTACAACTGAATAAACTGAAGCCATTTGGGTGCAAAGGATGGATGGTCATATTACCAAGAAAAGACAAACTAGATCCAAGAGCAAAAGAAGTCAGAATGGTTGGATATGCGAGAAATGGTTACAAAGTATGGGACCCTATCACTGACTCTATTACTGTAACAAGAGACATAAGATTTGATGAAAAAGATTTCAAATACCAGACAGTACAGGAGAAAGAAAGCAGCAAACACTATTATTATGAACAAGAAGAAGAGCATAAGAAAAAGGCAATAGAAGATGAAGAAAAGAATAAAATAGAAGATGATAAAGAAAAAAAAGAAAGGGAAGAAAGAGAAATAACAAAAAGAGAAGACAGTGAAACGAGGAAAGAAGAGAGAAATATGATTGAAAGATATAATGCTGAAGATGAAAAACATCTAGCAAGTTCCAGTAACAATAAAAGTAGACGAGTAATAAATACTCCAAAATATTTTAATGACTATGAAGCTATTAAAATAGAAATAGATGCATTAACAAAAATGAATACATGGACAGAAACAAACTTACCGGAAAATAAGAAAGCTATAGATACCAAATGGGTTTTTAAAACAAAAGAAAATAATTTGAAAACAGCAAACATGCTAAACACATAGATATAAAACATCATTTCTTAAAGGACATTGTATGTAAAAAACTGATTATATAGAATATATTTCAACCCATAATAATGTTGCTGATATGTTTTCTAAATCATTATCTGAAGAGAAACTTTCTGCCATGAAACAAATAATATTCAATGTTTGTAAATCTTAAATTCAACAGGATTCAAGTCAGGGCTTGACGAGGGCCAATCTTCGCTCCGAATGAAGCCTGGCAAATTGGCCTCCAGCCAACGTTGGGTAGTCTTAGCTTTATAGGAGGGAGCAGAGTCCTGTTGGAAAACCCAGTATTTTCCAGCGAATAGCGTATCATTTAATGGTTTAACCACCGCTTCCAATATGTCGGTTTGGTAATTTTGTGCCCTCACCTTGACGCCTTGCTGGCAAAAATGAAGCGAAGTGACCCCCTCGTAGGAAACACCCCACCAAACCATCACACTTGCTGGATGATGAGTGCGCTGGACATTGCGTACAGATGGCTGGACGTCCTTTGAACTTCTGGCGTAAACCTTATTGTTCTGCCGGTTAAACTTTTCTTCCACCGTGTAGATCTTTTCATCGGTAAACAGGATATTTTTTGGATCGTGTCTCTTCAATAGGTTCCGACATCGTTCCAGTCGCAATTTACGAAGACGCTCGTTTAAATAATGCACTTTCCTTCGACTGTAGGCCTTTAGTTTAAGATCATATTTAAGTATCCTGTTCACCGATATTCGCGAAATGTTGGTCTGCAGAGCTAATTTCTTTTGAGTCCGGCAAGGGTTGCGACGAATTCGCTCTCTGATTACTTTGATGTTGGCGGGCGTCCTTACAGACCGCGGGCGGCCACATCTTCCACGGTCTTCTAAAGAGCCGGTCTCCTTGTACCTCTTTATGGTATAATATACAAAGTTCCGACTACATCCCAAACTTTGGATTTCACTAAAAACTTGCATTGGTTTTTTTCCTGCTTGAAACAGTGAAATTACAGTCGCACGCAAATCTTTTGTTGGCGCCATTTTCACGGAGAATGAAACAAATATTCAAATGTATATTTTTTCTGATTCAAAACATTCGAAATTTAAATTTTAAGAGTTTAAAAAAGGTTGCATGAATTACTTTCTTTTTAAATTAATTAAATAAGTTCGTCTCAAAACTTATGAACACACGAGGTAAATATGGTGGAATACTGATGATTTTTTTTTGTGGGTTATGTGAATATTTTTGGATTTTTTTTCTTATGAATTTAATTTTTAATGTTTCTTTTTTATCGTAGTATATTTTTTATTTTTTGAAATCTTCGAGTTATTGAGATCTATGCACCGAAAGTAGGCCTATTTTCATAGTTTTTGCGAGAAGAGGCTACGGAAAACTATATTTTTTGAATTAAACGTATATTATTTTGAAGAAAAAAAACTTCGACGGATAAACCAGAAAATGAACCGGAACTAGTCCTATTTTCCTAATATTTTGACGCGTTTCGTAAATGCGTCCTTAAGGATCTTGATAGCAATGAGCCAAAAAGGGAAACTTAGAATATTATGTTGGGGTTAATGTAATGTACTTGTAGCAAAACACAAAAGATTTGTGCTAGAAAATTATATATACATGGTTTTCTTTGTGTGTTACTTATCCCTGGGGACTCTGGAAAAAAAACTAGAACATCACATATTTTGTTAACGACAGTAAAGCGTGTCACACACTACGCAGATGCGGTAATATTTTATCTGCGTATAAAAACTTATCTGAAAGTATCACATACTACGCAGATACGATAATATACGAAATGATACATTCACGCGGAAACCATCAAACTGTCTATACTTGTTTCTTGGTGCGGATCGTATTACAGGGTGCTACAATGAGTTCGCGTTTATTGCTTCTGGATTTATTAGACAGCTCTTCAGAAGACGATTCTGAATTTAAATTGAATTTGAAAACAACCTGTATAAAATCAAAACAAATCTTATCATCGGCAGATAACATCTGCCGATATATGTGTATACATAGATAACATCTGACCATCTTTTGATATAATGTCGGTTCCTTCAGATACTTGACGGTAAAATATAAGTTATCTGCGTAGTGTGCGTTGCTCATTGAGTTTAGTATAGTAAGCGATATTGACAGATACGCGCCCAAACTTACCGCTTCTGCGTAGTGTGTGATACGCTTAACAGTAAGTTTTTTAAATCTGTTTACATTTCCCCACGTTAAACGTAATCATGTCGTGTGGCAGCGCGGCGACGACGGACGAGGAGCGGCAGCAGATGGGCTACATGGGCCAGTTCCACATCGGAGACATGTGCAACGTGATGCGGCACGGCTCGCTGGTGGCGGCGCACGCCGACACGCACGCGCCCACGCACAACCCCGTGCTGCTCGCCACCGTCAACGGAGCCATCTGTGCGTGCTGCAGTCCTTTGTTTGTATACATACTAGCTTGTACATACTAGCGGCTCGCTGGTGGACACGCACGCGCCCACGCACAACCCCGTGCTGCTCGCCACCGTCAACGGAGCCATCTGTGCGTGCTGCAGTCCTTTGTTTGTATACATACTAGCTTGTACATACTAGCGGCTCGCTGGTGGCGGCGCACGCCGACACGCACGCGCCCACGCACAACCCCGTGCTGCTCGCCACCGTCAACGGAGCCATCTGTGCGTGCTGCAGTCCTTTGTTTGTATACATACTAGCTTGTACATACTAGCGGCTCGCTGGTGGCGGCGCACGCCGACACGCACGCGCCCACGCACAACCCCGTGCTGCTCGCCACCGTCAACGGAGCCATCTGTGCGTGCTGCAGTCCTTTGTTTGTATACATACTAGCTTGTACATACTAGCGGCTCGCTGGTGGACACGCACGCGCCCACGCACAACCCCGTGCTGCTCGCCACCGTCAACGGAGCCATCTGTGCGTGCTGCAGTCCTTTGTTTGTATACATACTAGCTTGTACATACTAGCGGCTCGCTGGTGGCGGCGCACGCCGACACGCACGCGCCCACGCACAACCCCGTGCTGCTCGCCACCGTCAACGGAGCCATCTGTGCGTGCTGCAGTCCTTTGTTTGTATACATACTAGCTTGTACATACTAGCGGCTCGCTGGTGGACACGCACGCGCCCACGCACAACCCCGTGCTGCTCGCCACCGTCAACGGAGCCATCTGTGCGTGCTGCAGTCCTTTGTTTGTATACATACTAGCTTGTACATACTAGCGGCTCGCTGGTGGCGGCGCACGCCGACACGCACGCGCCCACGCACAACCCCGTGCTGCTCGCCACCGTCAACGGAGCCATCTGTGCGTGCTGCAGTCCTTTGTTTGTATACATACTAGCTTGTACATACTAGCGGCTCGCTGGTGGACACGCACGCGCCCACGCACAACCCCGTGCTGCTCGCCACCGTCAACGGAGCCATCTGTGCGTGCTGCAGTCCTTTGTTTGTATACATACTAGCTTGTACATACTAGCGGCTCGCTGGTGGCGGCGCACGCCGACACGCACGCGCCCACGCACAACCCCGTGCTGCTCGCCACCGTCAACGGAGCCATCTGTGCGTGCTGCAGTCCTTTGTTTGTATACATACTAGCTTGTACATACTAGCGGCTCGCTGGTGGACACGCACGCGCCCACGCACAACCCCGTGCTGCTCGCCACCGTCAACGGAGCCATCTGTGCGTGCTGCAGTCCTTTGTTTGTATACATACTAGCTTGTACATACTAGCGGCTCGCTGGTGGCGGCGCACGCCGACACGCACGCGCCCACGCACAACCCCGTGCTGCTCGCCACCGTCAACGGAGCCATCTGTGCGTGCTGCAGTCCTTTGTTTGTATACATACTAGCTTGTACATACTAGCGGCTCGCTGGTGGACACGCACGCGCCCACGCACAACCCCGTGCTGCTCGCCACCGTCAACGGAGCCATCTGTGCGTGCTGCAGTCCTTTGTTTGTATACATACTAGCTTGTACATACTAGCGGCTCGCTGGTGGACACGCACGCGCCCACGCACAACCCCGTGCTGCTCGCCACCGTCAACGGAGCCATCTGTGCGTGCTGCAGTCCTTTGTTTGTATACATACTAGCTTGTACATACTAGCGGCTCGCTGGTGGCGGCGCACGCCGACACGCACGCGCCCACGCACAACCCCGTGCTGCTCGCCACCGTCAACGGAGCCATCTGTGCGTGCTGCAGTCCTTTGTTTGTATACATACTAGCTTGTACATACTAGCGGCTCGCTGGTGGCGGCGCACGCCGACACGCACGCGCCCACGCACAACCCCGTGCTGCTCGCCACCGTCAACGGAGCCATCTGTGCGTGCTGCAGTCCTTTGTTTGTATACATACTAGCTTGTACATACTAGCGGCTCGCTGGTGGACACGCACGCGCCCACGCACAACCCCGTGCTGCTCGCCACCGTCAACGGAGCCATCTGTGCGTGCTGCAGTCCTTTGTTTGTATACATACTAGCTTGTACATACTAGCGGCTCGCTGGTGGACACGCACGCGCCCACGCACAACCCCGTGCTGCTCGCCACCGTCAACGGAGCCATCTGTGCGTGCTGCAGTCCTTTGTTTGTATACATACTAGCTTGTACATACTAGCGGCTCGCTGGTGGCGGCGCACGCCGACACGCACGCGCCCACGCACAACCCCGTGCTGCTCGCCACCGTCAACGGAGCCATCTGTGCGTGCTGCAGTCCTTTGTTTGTATACATACTAGCTTGTACATACTAGCGGCTCGCTGGTGGACACGCACGCGCCCACGCACAACCCCGTGCTGCTCGCCACCGTCAACGGAGCCATCTGTGCGTGCTGCAGTCCTTTGTTTGTATACATACTAGCTTGTACATACTAGCGGCTCGCTGGTGGACACGCACGCGCCCACGCACAACCCCGTGCTGCTCGCCACCGTCAACGGAGCCATCTGTGCGTGCTGCAGTCCTTTGTTTGTATACATACTAGCTTGTACATACTAGCGGCTCGCTGGTGGACACGCACGCGCCCACGCACAACCCCGTGCTGCTCGCCACCGTCAACGGAGCCATCTGTGCGTGCTGCAGTCCTTTGTTTGTATACATACTAGCTTGTACATACTAGCGGCTCGCTGGTGGCGGCGCACGCCGACACGCACGCGCCCACGCACAACCCCGTGCTGCTCGCCACCGTCAACGGAGCCATCTGTGCGTGCTGCAGTCCTTTGTTTGTATACATACTAGCTTGTACATACTAGCGGCTCGCTGGTGGACACGCACGCGCCCACGCACAACCCCGTGCTGCTCGCCACCGTCAACGGAGCCATCTGTGCGTGCTGCAGTCCTTTGTTTGTATACATACTAGCTTGTACATACTAGCGGCTCGCTGGTGGACACGCACGCGCCCACGCACAACCCCGTGCTGCTCGCCACCGTCAACGGAGCCATCTGTGCGTGCTGCAGTCCTTTGTTTGTATACATACTAGCTTGTACATACTAGCGGCTCGCTGGTGGACACGCACGCGCCCACGCACAACCCCGTGCTGCTCGCCACCGTCAACGGAGCCATCTGTGCGTGCTGCAGTCCTTTGTTTGTATACATACTAGCTTGTACATACTAGCGGCTCGCTGGTGGCGGCGCACGCCGACACGCACGCGCCCACGCACAACCCCGTGCTGCTCGCCACCGTCAACGGAGCCATCTGTGCGTGCTGCAGTCCTTTGTTTGTATACATACTAGCTTGTACATACTAGCGGCTCGCTGGTGGCGGCGCACGCCGACACGCACGCGCCCACGCACAACCCCGTGCTGCTCGCCACCGTCAACGGAGCCATCTGTGCGTGCTGCAGTCCTTTGTTTGTATACATACTAGCTTGTACATACTAGCGGCTCGCTGGTGGACACGCACGCGCCCACGCACAACCCCGTGCTGCTCGCCACCGTCAACGGAGCCATCTGTGCGTGCTGCAGTCCTTTGTTTGTATACATACTAGCTTGTACATACTAGCGGCTCGCTGGTGGACACGCACGCGCCCACGCACAACCCCGTGCTGCTCGCCACCGTCAACGGAGCCATCTGTGCGTGCTGCAGTCCTTTGTTTGTATACATACTAGCTTGTACATACTAGCGGCTCGCTGGTGGCGGCGCACGCCGACACGCACGCGCCCACGCACAACCCCGTGCTGCTCGCCACCGTCAACGGAGCCATCTGTGCGTGCTGCAGTCCTTTGTTTGTATACATACTAGCTTGTACATACTAGCGGCTCGCTGGTGGACACGCACGCGCCCACGCACAACCCCGTGCTGCTCGCCACCGTCAACGGAGCCATCTGTGCGTGCTGCAGTCCTTTGTTTGTATACATACTAGCTTGTACATACTAGCGGCTCGCTGGTGGCGGCGCACGCCGACACGCACGCGCCCACGCACAACCCCGTGCTGCTCGCCACCGTCAACGGAGCCATCTGTGCGTGCTGCAGTCCTTTGTTTGTATACATACTAGCTTGTACATACTAGCGGCTCGCTGGTGGACACGCACGCGCCCACGCACAACCCCGTGCTGCTCGCCACCGTCAACGGAGCCATCTGTGCGTGCTGCAGTCCTTTGTTTGTATACATACTAGCTTGTACATACTAGCGGCTCGCTGGTGGACACGCACGCGCCCACGCACAACCCCGTGCTGCTCGCCACCGTCAACGGAGCCATCTGTGCGTGCTGCAGTCCTTTGTTTGTATACATACTAGCTTGTACATACTAGCGGCTCGCTGGTGGCGGCGCACGCCGACACGCACGCGCCCACGCACAACCCCGTGCTGCTCGCCACCGTCAACGGAGCCATCTGTGCGTGCTGCAGTCCTTTGTTTGTATACATACTAGCTTGTACATACTAGCGGCTCGCTGGTGGACACGCACGCGCCCACGCACAACCCCGTGCTGCTCGCCACCGTCAACGGAGCCATCTGTGCGTGCTGCAGTCCTTTGTTTGTATACATACTAGCTTGTACATACTAGCGGCTCGCTGGTGGACACGCACGCGCCCACGCACAACCCCGTGCTGCTCGCCACCGTCAACGGAGCCATCTGTGCGTGCTGCAGTCCTTTGTTTGTATACATACTAGCTTGTACATACTAGCGGCTCGCTGGTGGCGGCGCACGCCGACACGCACGCGCCCACGCACAACCCCGTGCTGCTCGCCACCGTCAACGGAGCCATCTGTGCGTGCTGCAGTCCTTTGTTTGTATACATACTAGCTTGTACATACTAGCGGCTCGCTGGTGGCGGCGCACGCCGACACGCACGCGCCCACGCACAACCCCGTGCTGCTCGCCACCGTCAACGGAGCCATCTGTGCGTGCTGCAGTCCTTTGTTTGTATACATACTAGCTTGTACATACTAGCGGCTCGCTGGTGGACACGCACGCGCCCACGCACAACCCCGTGCTGCTCGCCACCGTCAACGGAGCCATCTGTGCGTGCTGCAGTCCTTTGTTTGTATACATACTAGCTTGTACATACTAGCGGCTCGCTGGTGGCGGCGCACGCCGACTGAATGTCATTGTCAGTTGTCAACACGCTTTTTGTGCTTCGAAGTCGTAAAAATCGCCTGCCCCCTCCACACCGCGATCCTCGAAGATTCCATTTCTATTTCATAAGAAGGCTTAAATGGTTAACATGTTCAATATTCTGCCCACAGGCCTTGTAGTCCAGCTGTCGCAAGAGCTGTACGAATTCCTCTCCCAGCTGGAGGAGCGCCTGAACCACACCATTAAGTCCGTCGGCAAGATCTCGCACCACTTCTGGCGCTCCTTCAACACCGACCTCAAGACGGAGCCCGCGGAGGGGTTCATCGACGGGGACCTCATCGAGAGCTTCCTGGACCTCAGTCGGGAGATGCAGGAGGAGACCTGTAACCATCTAAAAGTAAGGTCCAAGCTGTCCTCACTGTAGGGGCGACTTTACTGAGCAATAGCCTGCACACTTCTAAACCTCACCATTAAGTCGACCACATCGAGAGCTTCCTGGACCTCAGTCGGGAGATGCAGGAGGAGACCTGTAATCATCAAAAGGTAAGGTCCAAACTGTCCTCACTGTAGGGCGACTTTACTGAGCAATAGCCTGCACACTTCTGAACCTCACCATTAAGTCGACCACATCGAGAGCTTCCTGGACCTCAGTCGGGAGATGCAGGAGGAGACCTGTAATCATCAAAAGGTAAGGTCCAAACTGTCCTCACTGTAGGGCGACTTTACTGAGCAATAGCCTGCACACTTCTGAACCTCACCATTAAGTCGACCACATCGAGAGCTTCCTGGACCTCAGTCGGGAGATGCAGGAGGAGACCTGTAATCATCTAAAGGTAAGGTCCAAAGTGGTGGCGACTTTACTAAACCAGCAAAAGCCTGCACACTTCTGAACCACACCATCAAGTCCATCGGCAAGATCTCGCACCACTTTTAGCGCTCCTTCAACACGGAGCTGGGGCTCCTCAAGACGGAGCCCGCGGAGGGGTTCATAGACATGGATCTCATCGAGAGCTTCCTGGACCACAGTCGGGAGATGCAGGAAGAGACCTGTAATCATCTAAAGGTGCCCACCAAACTGTCCTTACTGGAGGGCGACTTTACTAAACCAGCGAAAGCCTGCACCACTACTTCTGGTGAATTTTGTTTTTGTACGACTGAATGACGAGACAAGCCCATGCCCCATCTGATGTTAAGCGGTAACCTCTACCTATTACAAACTGCAATACCGCAGTAATCACTTTCACTAAGCACGTGACGTTCATTACCCTTCAAACCGGAACACAGCAATGTAGACATTACTGCTTGGCGACAGAAATAGGTATGGTGGTAGTACTTCCACGGGTGAACTCTTCACAAAAAGTTATACTGGTCTTAGAATGCATCTTAGATCCTTTCACAAAAAGTTCTACTGGTCTTAGAATGCATCTTAGATCCTCATTATCTCTGTGGGACATTCACTGAGACACACTGGGCTTCCCTCATAGATGTTAAAGTTTTTGTAATGTGGGGCTCTTGTCACACTCAGTATGGGGTACAGCGCAGTACGGGATAATGATATCTGGAAAGACGCTGCTGCCCGTCTTCCATAGGTAACCTATGGCAGATTCTAACTGCATCCCCGGGCAAAAGAGTGCGCTCGCCAACCCGACTGCCAAGCGTGGTATGGTAACAACCCTCTCATGCTCTCGGAGGCTGAGATGCCGATGATGAATGAGTGACAATATTTCCGCAAGGACACGCCTGAATTAATTAATTATTTCTGTTTGTGATGTCTTCTAGGCCGATTTAGTTCACACATATGTATCTGTTTACAGATCAGACCTAAAGAGCTTCGTTTGTGTTTATGTACATATGATGTGATGATACCAAAGTTTGAAATCGTTTGATACGGCGCCCTTACCGTAATGAGACCGCGCCGCGCGCCCATCTGTTTCCACACGAAATGTGTGTGTGTCAGTGTACCTACGTGCGTCGGCATTATTGTTAACACATTTAACCTCTCCTTTGCCTAAGCACTGATCAGCGCTTACTAACTTTGTCTGCCTAAGCTCTGATCAGTGCTCTAGTACCAGCGATACAATTTTATTCGTTTTTGGTATTTAAATACAGTGCAATACAGTCTAAAATGGTTTTGTTTGTTTACCTCTGAAATTAACGAACCCAAAATCATTTCACTCATTCAGTGAAGTTCATAGAACCGTTATTACAAACGGTTCAAATTTGAACATCGGCAGGCAAGCGTCGATATTTGTTGTGCGTCAAAAAGTGTTCTTTTTTGTGGGAAAAACTTTATAAAGGTAAGCTATGGCTACATTTTATTATTCTTTAACTATTTTAGAACTGTAATATATATGAATATAGTTATCAAATGTAACCAGTTTTGAAATATCTTTCGTCAAATGTACTGACCCTTTGTAACGGCTGTACGTAACTTATACCTTTGGTGATTTCATACGTTTCGCGTAGTGTTTTTGTTGAAATAGATATATCATTCAGATGATAATTTCATTGAGAACAAATCATTACATCTAAAATCATTTATAAATGTGTAATAATTGTACAAAATCGTTATTTATTAGGCATCTGAGAAAAAAACACGCACACATACACAGCGCAAAATGGCGATGCAATGTGTACTTATACGAAGTCGCCAGTGACGTTATACAGCATGTGTTATTTTATCCTGTTCTATGAACATTGGGCACAGTGTTTTTACGTTTTAGTTATTTACCCTCTTTATATCGATTTCTTAAAAATAAATAAATATTTTCTAAATGAGTACAGTTGATAATAAAAAACGGCCAAGTGTGAGTCGTATTCGCACTCAAAGGGTGCCGTACCTACTATCAAGTTCGAAGATTTTTGTTCTTATAAAGCCTATAACAATGCTTACTTTAACAATTTTTTTGTTTATAGCCGTGGCAGCCTGAACATTTACAGGTCGAGGAAAGGGGTCTCATAGAGATAATCGAGGCGCCAAGCATTACGCCGCGAAGCCTCTTCCATGATGAGCCTTGTCAAAACGTGAGCTATTGCATTTTAGCTATTTTATATAATAATTATGACAGGACTCAATATAGTTTTAAGTTTCCCTGTTGATTATTTTATAGCTTTTATTTTCAATTGTAATAATTTGTAAATGTTTTTAAGTTTTTTAAATCGTATGTTTGTAGAATAAAAGATTTTACCTCCTCACATGAAGTTTTTTTTAATTAGTTTTAAAATACAATAATAATGTAAAATACGATATTTTTTGATTGACTGTTTCCAAAATAAACAACCTGTATAGTGTTCCTGATCAGTGCTTAGGCCGTTGACGGATCGCTATACGAGCGCTGATCAGTGCTCCGGCAGTTATCACGTACGCTGTACACGCACACATGTAAACAATAATTGAACGATGATCGAAATCTATGCCTCACTTGTTACCACATTATTCTAAATATTTTTTTATTGGACCTTTACTAGTGTTTATTATCAATGAACAGCTCATTTTGTCTACTATATCTCACAATCATTTCCATAGAGCATTGAGATTTAGAACAACGTGAATTTGTTTATGAAAACTGCGTTGACAAGTCACGTACCTATTTTGGTTATTTATCGAAAAATTGGATTATTATTATAATACATGTACTTTTAGCACGATATAAGTATTAAATAATATATTTTTTACTAAAATGCGTACTTACTTTCATAAAAAAATACCTAGAATGTTATTATGAACTAATAAAAGTTTGGTTTGAACAAACGTGACATGGAAAATTTTTCGGTGTGCATTGTGATTTTCAACATTGTATTTCTAAGTGATTTTTATCTATTATGATTGTGTTTTTCATATGAATAGACCGCTTTGATATTGAATTAACGAGTGTTATAAATAAAACCAAAAAAAATAACAGAATTTATAAATCTTATCATTATTTCTACTGTCGGTGTGTAAATTTTATGTTGGGTTCAATAACCTGTGAAAGATAAAAGCGTTTTAATGATTTAGCAGTAGAAAAATACATTATAAGGTACAGTAACTATCTAACTTCAAAATACAATCGTTAGTTATGCTTCCACCAAACAATTAATTAGAAATATTCAATAAATTCTGAACCCTGTCGAGTGCGTTCTCTGATCGCGCCATGTCGCGGCACACGAAGGGTGCAGTTGTTTCCCAGGTCCGGCTTTCGAAAGGTTAAAGACAATGCCAGTTTTTGATGTCGCATCTAACGATTTAAATAATGCTGGACAATTCACAGAAACATCTAGCCCCAAACAAGCGAGCTTGTGTTATAGGTACTAGATGACTGATATATGTACTTAATACATTTTTTTTATTATATATAGAAAAACATCCAGTACACCCTGAACAAATATCAGATCGTACAGACATTTGTCCCGAGGCGGGAATCGAACCCGCAACCTTTCGCGTCGCAGGCGGACCTTCGCCCGCGAGCTCGTCAGATAATTAGTTGATGCACTGTTTTGGTTTTGAAAGTGTGTATACATTTATTTACTGACAAAATGGTGTTGTTTACAGATAAGCGACGGTGGGGGAGTGACGCGGGACGCTAAAGTAGACGACATCATTAAAATAGTTGAGGACCTCACGAGAATACATTAGGCATTGCGGCTGCATATTGTTATTTTAATATTTTACTTAATAAATAATATTTTAAGTGTAGTTGGGTTTAATTTAGTTTTACGCATTGAGGTCTTCGACACTGTCGAACTCACTGCGACACTGTCGAACTCACTGCGACTACGAATGCACATAACAGGGAAGTAAGTAGGTAATTACAAATAGAAATTGGCAGGGGATAATGTCTGGAATTAATGAAAAAACTGATGATGTAATTTTTTAATACGTAATGTATTAATAAATTACACCTTGTACCTATACGTTATTATTGAAATGTAAGCGTCTGTTACTGTTAATTTTGACGGGATTACGTTAGCAGATGTTAGGAGTAACATAGGTACATTTATTATTAAAAAAAAATTGTGTTCCTGGGAAAAAATAGCATGATTTATCTACTATATTACAGGCATGTATATTGTATAATATAATATATTTATAATAGGTCCATCTCATTTCATCACGTCATTTAAGATTAGGTCAACCTATATATGGTAGGTACAGTACACCCCCTGCCTTTCTCCCACAGGCGCAGGCGGCCTGTGCACACGCAACAAATAAAACAACTTCATGTGCGTTTAAAGTCCATGATTTAATCACAGAAAGGCCTAACACAATCACAGTTTTAGTGTTGTCACAGACATTTTTAACATAAATACTTAAGGTAAAGACATACTGAGCCCCACGTATGCAACGTGGGATTGTTGATGTGCACACTTGTTCCGCGTACACAACGCATAATATGCGCGCTGCGTAACGAAGTTCTAAAAACATTTTCTAGAAGTCTTAGGCGTGAGATGCCGTATGATATCCCCTCCACCATCCCACGCCAATCTGAATCGACAGGTTTAACTCATCCCAGCGTGTGACAGCGTTGCGTATGATAAGTATGTTTCTGAGTCAACTGCAGGCCCGGATAAAGGGATCCAGGGCCCCTAGACACTTGGTATTTGATGCCCCCACTGCCTTTCAATATTTCTACATGCGCCAATTTTTCGGGCAAGGCAGAATTTAGTGGTTTAAATGTTCCGCCATGAAGACCCCACGGCCCCGGCTGTGGTCCTATGGGCTAATCCGTGCCTGGTCAACTGTTTTTATACATATTCAAGAGGCTAGTGCGTTGTATATGTGGCCTCAGTATGTATTTACCTTAATGCTTACATGCAAAAGATAATAAATATACATGTTACCGTCACCTACTTTAATAACTATAATAACTTTTAAGGGTAATTTAATGTAATAGATTCCTATCACCCGTGTACATTGTCAGTGGCATTTCGATATCTTACTTCCTACTAATATATAAAAGTGAATGTAAGAATTCATGTATGTTCCCTTTTCACGTCAAAACCGCTGAACCGATTTGGATGAATTTTAGTATAGGAGTAGGATGAGACGGACATAGGCTACTTTACGTTGCGTAAATTAATTCAGAAGAAGTTAAAATAGGGGATGAAAATTTGTACGGAAAAAAATATTAAACGCATGTTTCAGCGTTAGTTGTAGCGTAGTTGTAGGGTAATAGTAGGGAAGTTGTAAGTGGTGGTTGTAGTTCGATACTAGTAATCTATACTAGACAATCCAGAGGTTTAGGTTCTTTTACATTAAAATAATTTAATAGACATCTCGTTTGATATAAGCATAGGTACATATTAATTATTTGCAGTACTATTTCGAAAACAATAATACACTTATTACAAAAATAATATGTAATTTGCATTTAAAATTTCTCTTCAATGTTTGCATGTTTCAAAGGTTTTTCCAAAGCTCCTGTGGTGAAAAGAAAAAGTTGTTACTTTAAGACTGAGCTTTTCTAGTATTACAAATCAATAATTTACAATCTAGGTACATTTAACTACGTAAATATAATATGTAAGTAAAATATTATGATTATTGGCTGATAATGATATTTGCCCCATAGGGCAAATATCATTATCAGCCTATCTGCGAAGACGCTGCTGCAGATGATGGGCAGCAGCGTCTTTCAACATCTCAGACTGAGTATGAGTATAGCAACAACTGCCTCATGACCTGCACTTGGGGATCCATGAGGGGGGCCAATGATCAGCTGTGGACATCCTATGACTGAGATGATGGTGATGGACGACACAAAACCAATATTGGCTATGGAATACAATTTATGAACATTTTCCTAATTAGAGCAGCATTCTAAATGACGATCCCCTCATGTTTCATTTAAACAAAAACCCTGTATAAATAATTAATTATTAAAAAAAACCCTTATGTTGAAATAAAGCGTAAGTAGAACATACTTGTCACCTATAACAAAAATCTCAAAGGATAGGGACAATTGACGGAATGAGGGGAATGAGGGAGACCTTTGGCCGAAGCAAATGTAATAAGTGGTTGGTTACAAAAAAATACGAATTTTGTGACTGTCAAAAGCTTTGACAGTAGACAAGAAAAGTATTTTAAAAATAAATATAGTTTAAAAAATTATCTACAGATATTAAATATTGGATAATGAGTCCTACATCCTCCACTTATCTGCTTTCTTGCTTAGGAACCACATCAGAGCAAACAAACAGCTCGGTGGACTAGGAATTGGCCCTGGGGACTCGACTATAGCCTCAACTTCTGGAATGGTCTTCTCTATCACATCTATGATTTCATCATCGACTCCACCACCTGAAAAACAAAAAAAAATGCAATTTAGAGGCCATAATGCTTTGGAGATTCTGCTCAGAAAGCTTGCTGTGCTTTATTTGCTTAGGTCTAGTATCTTCTAGAGTTTCAGTTAATTTTGATGGAGATAAAGTTGTTTTTGGAAAAGTTTATGTGAGAAATAAAATATTATAATTGCATTTTTATAGCCTGTTTAAAATTTAAATGGGACATATTCCTGTTATTAAGTTTTTTGTTAGCCTATTGTGTCCCACTACTGGGCAAAGGCCTCCCCCAAATTCTTTCAGTAACCCCTGGTTTTTGCATGAAATATTATCTTATAAAATGAATATTTGTACATTATACAGACTGTATCATAATATGTGTACTATGCGGAAGGGGGGGGATTTAGACCCCCCCAGGGAACAACGTTTGTTCAACGACTTTTCGAATTTCGATTGGTATCTCTGAAAAAACTCTGAAGAAACTTTCAACATTAACAGCTGATTTTTACGCAGTGACTACCCTAATTGTCGGGACGATGACCTCAGTATCATAGAAAATAGAAATAGAAAAATAGACTATGAAACATAACACTTAAGGTCGGTTTTTCTTAAACCGCAATTTTCGCTACTCAATTAGGGATGTGCCGTAATAAACACGAATGTGATATCGATAACTTTAATGGTTATGATTTTGTAAACATTACCATTTAAGTATGTTTTAGGGTGTTAATTTTTGTTTTGTTTTTGTGATGATTTAATCTAGATGTATTTTAGACCTGGGTTCATACCCAACCACTGGGTACAAGGTAAAAATTATAAACTATTAAGAAGTATAAGAAAGTATTCTCTGGTTTCAGTTTTCCCAAGGCACCAGACATTAGAAAAAAATGGATCGATGCAACTGGGAGACAAAATTGGTTTCCTTCAAAAACCAGCGCAATTTGCTCAGAGCACTTTATGAACCAAGATTTTCTAATAAAAAAGTGGAAACAAATACATTGTTGACACAGCTATAACGACTCTAAAAATTTTGTGTTTTCAGGTTATTATGGTACTTGTATTAAAGACATCTTATTTTATGTAACGAATAGGTATGTAAAATCGAAATCTAATGAAATGTATTAAAAACTACAGGCACAAAATCTCTCAGCAACACCGAGTTCAGAAAATTCTTCAACGCCAAAGAGACATAAGCGGAAACTTGATTCAGAAGACTTAACGAACTATGTCACACAGAAAACAAGAAATTGGTGAGCTATTAAGTAACATTTCAGAATTCAGTTCCCAAGCTATAGCACACATTGCAGGTTACATTGCCCGAATTTTGATCAAGAAATTAAATTGTGACGTCTGTGCTGGCGCACTTATTACGAAACAAATAAATTCGCTACACAAATTCATAGTAGCCAAAGATAAGGGCGGACTGGTTTATCCATCTGATGACATAATCAGAATATGCAAAGTAGCAGAAGCTGTTATTCGATGTATGGAAGGGTATTTTTATGGAAAGGTAATAAAAAAATAATTTAAATAATAATAATGAAAATATTCATTTCAGCCATTAAACGTCCACTGATGAACACAGGCCTCCCTTATGGATCTCCATGAGGGGTAGTTGCCATTCTCACCACGCTTGGGAGGCGGGTTGGTGAGCGCAGTATGGGATGTTGATACACGGATAGACGCTGCTGCCCATCTTCCAGAGGTATCCCTTAGCAGGCTCTTACTGCATCCATGGGCATGAGAGGAAGGGTATCATTCTACTGCCGGCACCCCACGGCGGATGATAGACATTTTGTACACTTAGGATATTTAAGGTTAAATAGGAGTCTTTTGAAAACGATTTTCAAGGAAATGAAACTGTTTTATGGCGATTTCTTTAGAGTTGCCATACTTACATTTCGGACTATCTTCACGAAACGGCAGTCTTACATATACTACCTACTACTATATACCTACCAGAAGAATCTAGACGTTGATTTATGATAAAATTTAATAAAGTTATTAAAAGTTTTGCAACTATATAATTTATTTTATTATTTTTCAGCCGTTATTATCTCACTGCAGGGCAAAGGCCTCATATACTAAATAATATAACAATAATATAATACTCATAACTATATAATTATAATAAATAAAAGCTGAGTTAAATGTAAACATAATGATGGGTTCTCAACAAGTCACAAACATCAAAGCAAGCTCGCTATTAAAGATACATCAATGTATTAGGTACATTATATCCTGTACAAAATACAATGTTTTAAATCCAGAATTGTAGTAAATCCAATAAATGGCTGTAAACCCTTAAAATCCGTGGGGTGCCGGCAGTAGAATGATACCCCTCCCCTCATGCCCATGGATGCAGTAAGAGCCTGCTAAGGGATACCTCCGGAAGATGGGCAGCAGCGTCTATCCGTGTATCAACATACCATACTGCACTCACCAACCCGCCTGCCAAGCATGGTGAGAATGGCAACTACCCCTCATGGAGATCCATGGGGGAGGCCTGTGTTCATCAGTGGACGTTTTATGGCTGAAATGATGAAAATGATGACTTAAAAGCCCTATACCTGCTTCAGTCTTCATGTCATCAGTGACTTCACAGTAGAAGAATGTTTGCAATGAACCTTGTACGCCCACTCCAGACCTGAAAATTTATTTGTTTTATTATTTTGAGATTTAATTACATTTTCATTTTATCCTTATAGAATGTTGACACACTCAATTTTATTAAAGAAAATCATCTTCATAGAATTGTATGGTCAGGACCATGGAGGTGCCACAGCACTGTGCAACATTATAACAGATTATAATAATATGTCAGTAATCCCCATATATTTTTTTTACTTAGCCTTTTTAATCCTATGAGGGCAAAAGCCTCCCCCAAACCCTGGTTCCCTGGTTTTTGCATGAAATATATCTTACATGATGAATATTTGTACATTAATATATAGGTTAATATAGTTAAAATACTATATATAGTTTAAAGTTTTTACCTGTATGAAGTTATTCTCTCCAAACCCTCCAAAGGAACATTGTAGCCACATTCCTCCAGTACTTCTTCTTGAGCAATTTCAATTAAACTTTTATTCTTATCCACAATTCCAGCGCACATTTCCAGAGCTATCCCAAGGGAAGCTGGATATTTTTCTGTGTCTATAGATGTGCGGCGCTCTTCGGGGGGAATACTATTGTAGTACACCGCTGTTGCAGGCGGAAGAAAGAAGATGGTATAAAAAAACCAGTCAAATAAGTTAAACAAAGCTGCTTAGTAAGAATAACGAGGACCTAATTTATTTAGTGAATTATAGAACTAAACATTGAGCTAAGCATTAGAAAGATAAGATTAAGCAGAGGTCATAACATAAATCATGATTAAATTATGTGATATGATTATGGATAAGACGCCTCACCAGGTCGGAACTGCTTTACAAAAATAAGTTTTCTTCTGGTTACATTAAAAACTACAATCGCAACACTGTCGTGCACTTCCAGGAGATCCCAGGACTTAGTTTTTCCATTCTGCGTGTAGTTCAGACGGAATGGCTTTACGTAAGGAGAGTCTGGCAGGGGAGACAAGTAAACGTTTTGTACGTCTTCCATAGTTTTATTATTAGACATAGCCTGAAATTGAATTGATACCAGTAAATAGGAAATGTAAGAAATAAATTTAAAATTGTAACCAAGTAGCACTATCAAAGCAAAACCGAATTAATGGGATGATGGATGAATTGATTACTGACATGACAGTACACGTCATTTACATGACATCTATTTCACATTGATTGTTCTAATGTGACAATGATAGGTACTCTCAATTCACAATTATTTATTTATTTGGACAACCAACAGCAGGACTAGCAACAGGAGTTACATTATTATACCTAATATTCAACAATGGGTATTATGGGCTAGTGCTCCCCCACGCAATTGAATGCAACAAGAAGAAGATACTAAAAGGGTTCTGTCATAATTATGTGCTCAAAATACCTTAGGCAACCAAAAACGGATAATTTTGAAAAAAAACGTGCTAATCACATCTCCCGACCGCTGGACGTGCATAGTTATAGCATGGTTTTACAATGTTTATGTTAGAATTAATATATGTGACACAATGTGTCATTTATGTAGTGTTACATACTCTTTGGTGTCATTACTGTTAATTTTTTCACTCCTTTCAGAGCAGGCTAATAGTTTAAGACCACACCGCCTAGTCTAACGTTGTTAACAATGTGTCATTACAAAAAAAAAAAAAAATTTTATAAGTAATTTGGTCTTAGACGAGATATCTAAGGACTACTCACCGACGGACCTTCCCCTCTGTCAATCCTATTCGCCAAATATCTAACGGGTTTATAAAAAACTAATTCAATAATCGATTTCCCAGTCACAGAATCGCTTTTGCAGTGTGATAAGCTCTTGGGAAAATGCCTGCTTGTGCTGTTAGCAGATGCAAAAAGAAATCCAATACCTCAAATCTACAAAATAATGGAATAGCATTTCATCTGTGTGTATAACTTTGTTGAAATAGTAACCAATTTCGTAGATTTACATACAAAAGTTTTTCGTTATTTGAGATCGAGAACATTGGATAAAAAATATTCGATTGTAAAAAAAATCTGGACTAGTTTGAGGGATGAGATTTTTCCTTTACATAAAAAATGCATTACATAGATATAGTGACTAATTGAGTACATATTAATTTTTCATAAATGTAAAAGCGACTTAGTATACATATTTGTAAAATTGTAGCGGTAATTTACCAGCAAAGATGGATTATAGCAATAAAAATATAATTTATAAAGTAGGTGACAAGGTAAATAAAAACAAGTAGGTAGGCACGTATCTAGATGCCTTCTTGTTTGGTATATTGACGATTTTTATGACCGAAACATTTGAACCAAACAAGTAGTAGGGATGGAACTACAATATTTTTTGGACATTTTTTTTGACGAATACTAATTTTACAACTTACTTAAAATTTGCCTAAACGATTAGAGATTTGATTAAGAAATAAAATAAAAAGACATTGTTATTATGAAAAATATATAACAATTAGCGTCACATTATGAGTTATTTATTATTACAAAGTTTAATAAAAGTGCAAAACGAAGTTGCCCGGACCCACTTCTCTCCAGAACAAATTGTTCCCTGGTCACATTCAGGGTGCCATCCGGTGATGCTTCGACAGCTAGGGCCAGAACGAGAGATCTTGAAGTGGTAATTCTGCAAAATATATACAAAAAAAATTACCATACAAAATGTTATAATAAATGATCTAAATAATTCTAGTCTCAAATCATAATTAATTTTATATCTACTATTGCAATTTGTTTCTATCAAAGTTACTATAAAAAAGTGAACACCCTGAATATTTCAAAATAATATGGCTGCCGATGGTGTGTTGTACACGTATCGGAATTGCGCATGTGTGCGTGCTGTTTAGGAGAGAACTTCAAAAAACCAAGATTTTCACAAAAATACTAAGTTATTATGACATAATATCTATCTTTTATGAAAGAAGGTGAAATTATCTTGAAATTAACACTAAATATTCATGGATATAATTTGAAATGGTTATAAAAATTTTAAGTATATAACGTACGGTATCCTGCCGCTTGTACAGTTAAAGTTTGAAAAGCATATTTTATGGTATTTAGATATTCTAAGCTAAATTTCACAACGCACTCCTACTCTTAAAATATAAATATCATTAGAATGTATCTTTTACTTACCTTGAAAATGAAATTTTCTTGAGTTTTTTGAACTTTTCTAAGCACCTCGCAACAAACTTGGAAACGCGGGAAGTGAAAAAGTTCTATCGAGTTTATTAAATTTTTTTAGTCTATGAACGACTAGAAAAATGTCGGATAGGCTTCATTCTTTTATTATGTCACTGTCAGAATCAATAAAATCCACAGGTTCTTGTAAATTGTTTATATTTTCATCAAAAAAGTAAAGGGGAGCGCGCGGACACGGATCCGGGTTTAGACATACGGGCGCACCAAAAGTTCTGTCACGGATCCGGGTTTAGACACCCTAGAGGTTAACACCAACATATAGGTTTATTGTTTCTACTAATGTTATTCTACAACAAGGCCCAAATCGGTTGAGCAAAATAAGAAAATATGAGGGTGAATAATGATGACGCTGATATCACTTTTGAGTATTTTGCGTGTAGTTGTGTGCGTTAGTAGCGTTGCGTATTTTTCCCATATTTTAAACAAGTGTTGAGAACACAGATAATATAATACACTAGTATATTGAGAATATATGTCTGTTTTTGTTTTTAAAGACACAAACAATTTTCATGTGTGGTCAATTTTCAGCTATGGTTACAATGTGTGTTTCTTCTCCCCCCGCTAAAACTGGCAGATTTTTTTGTATTAAGAAATAGGCACGTGCCTTGTCCTGTTAAATCTCGTCTAAGGACTCAGCCCCGATTTGAATCCAACTAATATCATTATTAGCATCTTGTATTCTGTGCCATCATTCTTGTCTTGTCTTTTTATTTTATGGCTTTTTGTGTTTGGTTTAAAACAATTCCGCCAGTGTCAAGTTAATTTATAAATTCGTAAGTTATTTGCTAGCCATGTTGGCGGCCATGCTTGCTCGTGCCATCATTCATTGTTTGTTACCTACTCATCGATTAAACAATGTCATGTCATGTCAATGTCAGTCAAGTAAAGTCAAAGTCAAGTGTTATTGGGTGAAATTGCTGCTATTGATGTACATTTGATGTTTTCGTTTTAGAAAATCTAGACTTGTGGATGAGCTCATAGTAATTTAATTTGCTTTGTTACAAAAACCTTAACCAACTAACTTTGTAAATAGTTAAATTATAGACAATGGGCTAGGCAGCCTGCCGAAAGTATAATGGCAAAACAGGAAAAACCGAGGTCGGCGTTTGTCATCAAACTCTCCACCGAAACAGCACAGAAACTAGCTGAAGAAGACGTAAAGCAACAGGCTAAAATTGAAGCTGTTAGTGCCGCGATTATAGACAAAAATGCAACAGAACTGCAGCAAAAAGAAAAACCAGCTTTGGAGGTTATGTCCATTGATACACAAACAAATTCCCTTCAGATCGATTCAGAAGTAACTGTAGCGGATGCCGATGAGGAAAGTTCAAGCACGCTTGAAACTATTGATGAGAAAAATATCAGCCTAGAAGACAAGAAAGACAGTTCAGATGCTTCCAACCATGATTGGGGTGAGTATGCACCATACATCACCTATGAAGGTGAAGAAGCTATTTACACGGATCCTAATACTAAGCAGAGGTACACATGGAACCAGGACACCAGTTCCTGGGCCACAAAAGATGAAGACACCAGTAGAGTGTACAGCTATGAAGATGACACCCACATTTACACTGATGCTGATGGCTCTAAGTTCTTCTGGGATGAACAAAAGAAGGCCTGGATTCCTAAAGTAGATGACGACTTTCTAGCCTTCTACCAAATGTCATATGGCTTTGTAGACAATAAAACTGAAGAGAAAAAGGAGGAAAAACCAAAAGAAGTTAAAAAGAAATCAGATAATCCACCTGGCCTTAAGAGAAAAGTGGAACCTACCTGGTTTGAACAAACAGAGGAGAAAAACACAAAAGTGTATGTGTCAAACTTGCCTCTAGACATAACTGAGGAAGACTTTGTCAACTTTATGCAGAAATGTGGTCTTGTTGAACGAGACCCAAAAAATCAGAAAATGAAGGTTAAAATGTACACAGACAAGGAACAAAACTGCTTCAAAGGGGACGCTCTATGTACTTACATTAAAATTGAATCAGTTGACCTAGCCCTGAACCTACTTGATGGTAGTGATTTCAAAGGAAATAAAGTTAAAGTGGAAAAGGCACATTTTGAGCTAAAAGGAGAGTATAATCCTGCACTAAAGCCCAAAAAGAAGAAGAAAAAAGAATTGGAGAAGCTAAAGAAAATGCAGCAGAAACTTTTTGATTGGAGACCTGAGAAGTTAATTGGAGAACGGTCAAAGCATGAACGAGTTGTCATTGTCAAAAACCTATTCCTCCCAAAAGACTTTGACAAGGATGTGCAGCTTATTTTGGACTATCAGCAGGACTTACGAGAGGAATGTGGTAAGAGTGGTGAGGTCCGAAAAGTGGTTATCTATGACAGGCATCCTGAAGGCGTTGCTCAGATAACCATGAAAGAGCCAGAAATGGCTGATGCTGCAGTAGCCCTCATAAACGGAAGGTGGTTTGGTAAAAGACAGATCACAGCTGAAATCTGGGATGGCAGAACTAAGTTCAGAATAGCTGAGACTGATGCTGATCTAAACAAAAGAGTAGACAAGTGGGAGAAGTTCTTAGAAGGGGCGGAGGAGAAGAGTGAGAATAAAAGTAATGCTGCAGAAAATCCAACTACAGTTGAGAACAAAGGAGATGCTCAGGAGAATCAGAAAATTGTTGATTCAACAAAAGATACCTCAAAAGCAAAAGATATGGTTGAAGAAAGTATTGATAAAACTATAGAACTTACTGATACCTCCAAAGCAACAGATCGGTAAACCCATTGAAACTGATTCTGTGGAAAGTAAAGCAGACTGAGCTTTGTAGTATCGAGTAACTAAGTTTACTGTATTACTTAATTAATAAATGTTTTTTTTTTATTGTGTTTTTAACTTGTAATGTAAGGGATAAGGGATACTTGATTAAATTCAAGTTCTATCAATCATAACCCTTTGATTTTATAGTTGATTTAATAAGTGTTAAACATTTATTTATTTATAAAAGGAATCATTCTTAAATTATGCTGATAGGCGATTACAACATTCTTTAAAAATTTTAAAACTAAATATCTATATAAATATGTAAAAACTTCTATATGTTTGCAAAATTTCAGCTTGATACATACACTAGTTTTTGCGTGAAGAGGTAACAAACCTCCGTACAAAACTAAAGCTAAATTTTTTTTTGTTCAATTAGGTAGTAAGAGTAGTTGTAGGGTAGTAATCGAGTAGGTAGTTAATTGTATGTAGTGTTGATTAGTTGTAGCGCAGTAGTAGGGTAGGAGTAGTAGTAGTTAAAGATGTGGCAGTAGGTAGTTGATTCTGGGCGGTACAAATTCGCCGGGACAGCTAGTATTTAAATAAATTCTATGAGATCATTAATAAACAGTAGACACAAGGAATGCCTACATAAAAATTTAATGCACATTTAAAACAATGAACACCAAAACTTTTAGGTATTGTAGGTGCAAACAAGTTACAAAGGACCCCCAAAAGCAAACATAAACAAACACATGGAACCCGGTATTGTTTGAAAGTAGTAGTCATCATAGGCATTGATATAAAATCATAGATGAGCCCTCACTGTATTGAGACCGCGCCGTTGTGTTTCCAAACGATATGAGTGAGCTCACTCATGCAAGAAAGAGTAAGTAGTATTTGCAAATAATGTGGGAGAAAAAGAGATAACACTATTTTTTCGGTACGCGTGGCGTGTTGCGCATTCGTCGGCAGTATTGTAAACACAATGCCAGAGTTTTTGAGGTGAGGGCTCATCTACCTATGTCTATGCTTTTATATCAATGATCATAGGTAGTCATGGGTTAAAAATACGGATATCATGAATATGACGTTCCTCCGCCTCTGGCAAAAAAATCCGGTTGTGTATTGTCTATTAAAAAAATAGTCTTCCATAGACAACTGCTTGAATGAAACTGTCAAACTGTGTGTCATGTCATGTTGTCATGCCTGTCTGTCGTTTGACACCTGACTTTTTGGTTGCATTCAGAATTTTTATCTAATTTGACGATTTTCTATTGAAAACTAGCATTTTAGAGCATTTCACTCACAAACCGGATAAAGTAGGTTCATAACTGTGCAGTCATACCGGCTAATACATCGCGAACGTTCTCTAATTCAGTGCGGAAGTTCTTGTGTACCGTCACATCGTATCGGGGCTTCTCTGGCAGCGGTCTCCATGAATAATAACAGGATAATATGCTAGCATGGCCGTACAGTCCGATTCCGGGGGGAAGGATGAGGTGAAGACACAGTTCTCGACGCGGGAGGGGACCTATCGGTTGATGACACTGTCGGAGTACTCTCGGCCTAATCGAGTGGGTTACACCGGAGGGCCTGGGTCGGCGCAGGTGCGAGTGTCGCTGGTGACTCTTCCACCGCCCCTAGAGCCCGGCTCCGACGCCAACGCAGGCTGCGAAGACCGCATCTGTTTCAACCATGGGAAGGAGCTTTTTGTTTATGTTTATAGAGGCATCAAAAAGGTAAGATTTTTGATTACTATAGCCATAGATACAGTTTTGGGTTGAGTCAATATATTGTGCACGCTGAGACATCTGATAATATATTGTATATATAATGCACAATATATTGACTACCCAAAACTGTATCTCAAATCAAAAAATGTATCTGTGTATAAAGATTATCTGTGGTCAAATAAAACCTTAATTTATATTTGTGTAATTTATATTACACATATAAAAAATCAAGGTTTTATTTGACCACAGATAATCTTTGGTCTATTTATCGTGATTTCTCTGTTGCCTACTAATAAATCAAAACATTTCTTAGTACAACCCTTATCTGAGATTGTTAGTGATGCCTGGTGGTAAATGTAGTTAAATACTTGACTTTAAAACTTGTAAAGCATAATTTTATCAAACTTCATGTATTGGGGATAAGATATAAGCTTCTGAATCTGATAACTTTCATTCAAAAATTCTTATTCAACACCTAGAATTCTTATTTTAAGGAGTTGGGCTGTTAAATATGGCCACTGCCACAGAGCTTGTGCCTCTGGCAGTGGCCCTGCTAGATCTCTGTAGAGTGTGCACAACACACCAATATGGGTTAACAGTGCATAATTATCTGAAGCTCAAGTCTGTTATTCCACTGATATGTAAATAGTTGCAAATGTTTGTATTCAAAACATTTGCAATACAAAAAACTATCAAAAATAAGTCAGTGATTGATAGTTTTGAAGCCCACATCAGAATAAGAACTAAAGCCTTTTAGCAAGCTAAGTATATAAATAATATAATTAAAATAGCCCTTAAGTTAAATACTTTACTGTTCAATCTTTTTTTTTACCTTATTGGTTGCTCAAACCGACATCACCTTATCAAGAATTTCAGCGGGTCCCTACATGGGTTCTGTAGCTTAGCGGTCAAAGCAATTCCGGCTTAAGGAAGCGTCAAATATTGATTTGACGGACATGGGTTTGAATCCCACCAGAACTGTAAAATTTTTGATAAGGTTACTTTACTGTTTTTATACATATATAATGTAGTTATTTAGAAATGTGTCATTTGATCTTCGGCCTTCCAACAGTCTCAATAATATTATTTGCCCATCTTTCCCGGGGTTTGCCAGCTCTCCACTTGCCTGTTGGTCCTTTAAATCCAACCTAGGTCAGCAAAGCAGCAAGCTTAGTAAAAATAAATTAAAAGTAAAAAAAACTTTAACAAACAATCTTTTATTTAAACATACCCACTGACAATAATAAAATAAACATTTTCCATTAAAGTTTACTGTCAACTTAAAACGTCTTTACACAATATAGTAATAAAAAAGCTTGTCGCGAGATTTAAGCAGGTATTCGTATTTACATTGTTTAAAAAAAAATCAATTAGATCAAGTATTTAGTAAGTATTTAGTGTGTAAAGACGTTTTAAGTTGACATTAAACTTTAATGGAAAATGTTTATTTTATTATTTTTAGTGGGTACGTTTAAATAAAAGCTTCTTTGTTAAAAAGTTTTTTTTTTACTTTTAATTTATTTTTTACTTTTTAGTTATCACTGGACAGTGGGTTTCTTGTCTGTTCATCTCATGATCGCCATGTTGGATTTAGAGTGATGGATGTCATATAATTTTTCAAGTAACTCTGAGCAAGGCCTTTCATTTGATACCCATATTGTAAGAGTGCATTAAGAATAACTAGTCCGCCATCTTGAGTATACCGCCATGTTAGATTTAGAGTGATGTCATTTAATTTTTCGAGTAACTCAGCAAGCCCTTTCATTTGATACCCATAGGAATACATTAAAAAAATAAGTAGTTCGCCAGGACCGTACAGGACAGTACATGACAGTACAGTACATGACAGTACAGGACAGTACATGACAGTACAGGACAGTCCAGCCCGGTCCAGCCCAGCCCAGTCCAGTCCAGATGTTTCACAACAAAAACATGTATACAAAATTTCAAGCTTGTTATAAAATAACTAGTCCGCCATCTTGGGTATTCTGCCATATTGGATTTAGAGTGACGTTATTTCATTTTTCTAATTAGTTCGCCATCTTGAGTATACCACCCTGTTAGATTTAGAGTGATATCATTTAATTTTTTGAGTAACTCTCAGCAAGGCCTTTCATTTGATAGGTACCCATATTGTAAGAGTACATTAAGAATAACTAGTCCGCCATCTTGAGTATACCCCCATGTTGGATTTAGAGTGATGTCATTAAATTTTTCAAGTAACTCTTAGCAAGGCCTTTCATTCGATACCCATATTGTAGGAGTCCATTAAAAATAACTAGTCCGCTATCTTGAGTATACCGCCATGTTGGATTTAGAGTGATGTCATTAAATTTTTCAAGTAACTCATAGCAAGGCCTTTCATTCGATACCCATATTGTAGGAGTCCATTAAAAATAACTAGTCCGCCATCTTGGGTGTTTCGCCATGTTGGATTCAGAGTGACGTCACATAGCTGACCATGCATTGTCATCCAAAATAAACATGTATACAAAATTTCAACTCATATGGTTGATGATATCTGCTTCAAAATTGAGTTGCAAGATTTCGCGAACAAACTTAGTTACATACATACATGCATACTACATTCAGGGCAAGCTAAATACAAGTTTGTGAAATCTACTGTTTCAATTGAATATGAAATCTTTCATAAGGAATTCAAGATATTTATTTGCGTCACAACATACATACATAAGCTTCCCATAATAACATAATTTCTATGTAAAAAAAGAGTAAGGCCTTGTTGCATCTATTATAGATGATTTATACAGCGTCGGCAACTGGTAATCATAGTGTACGGGACGCTGCAGTGTCTGGGACATTGTTAGATGGATTAGGCTTGCCCACAACCTATACCATCCTCTCAGCTTAGTCAGCTATTATTCAGAGGAAAGAACAGGTCAATACGTCTGAAGCTAACTAAGCCGCGGGTTTCCTCGCGATGTTTCCTTCACCGTTAAAGCACTTGTTAAGTGTGCACATACATTTTTCAAGAAAGAAAAATCCATTGGTGCACGGCCGGTATCGATCCCAGGACCTTCGGATTATTATTATTTTATTCGACTAGCCATTTTAGTACCACTGTAGGGCAAAGGCCTCCCTATCCCCCTTCCTCATCTCGATCATGTGCTTTGGAGGACCAACCTATTGAAAACGAAGAATCTAGGTCTGCAGCGGTGCTGTCCTCCAGTGTTGGGGGCCCACATTATTATGAAAGCCCAGTGGTATACAGCCAACTAAATATTGTGCTGTTTGTACATAGTTTTATGAGTCTAGGTCATGCCTTATCTTTTGTTATGTAAACTTGTGGGACTGGTCAAGTACCTATCTATAATCAACTGATGTTAATGCAAAGGATCTACAGTAAACATTTTGAGTAAGTGCCTATATTTACAGAATGATAATATCTATTCCCATAGATATTATCATTCATATCATGTTTGCCATGAGTTAAGTCATGTTGAGTTTCCTGATTATAGGATTATATTCCGGCCGCAATTTGACTTCTGTTAACGAGTCGCCCATCTTTCCACACAAACGTGGAAGCGTAACTACTCCACTGTTTGACGTTGACTATCCAACACTAAGAATTATATCAATTTATCTTGTCATAATCTATGTTTGTTTGTATACACCCCAAACCGTAAAAAAAGTATTTATTTCAAAAATACAAGCTTTTAAACATTCGTATTTAAACACTGATTTTAGCCCAACTTTGGACGAAACTAAATAATATACGGAGAAAGAAAACTCAAAAATAAACGCCGTTGCGACATAGTTTAATTATTCAAAAGTTGAAATAATATTATTTTGAAAAGATTACACTCAAGTTTTTCTATAATAACCCTTGTGCTAAAAGTCTATTCACATGTTTTTGCGCGGTCGTTTTAGGAAAGAATCCATGTGCATTTCATTCTAGCGCGCGGGGTACACACACTATGTCAGGTGAGATAGCATACATTTAGGCCGCGCCCACTGACGACTTTGCCTCCGACTTGTCGAACCTTAACGTTTTAATTAAAAAATATATATTTAACACATTTACGCTTGTTCTACATATTTTCTTAAAAGTTGCTTGAACATTTGGAAAGAAAGGTTTATCCTACTAATTAATATTTAAGTGAACCTATTGTTCTTTATGAGTATTAATAAATTCATTTAAATCGAATATTATAAATCCCAAATTTGGGTGGATTTGTTACGTCTTCAAGCAAAAGTTCTGGTTTGAAGGGTAAGGGGGCCGGTGAAATTACGGGCACATGAGACACTAGAGTGACGAGCGCAATGTAAGCGCGTTGGTCATGATCTTAGTGAACTTGATTACCGCGGTTACAGCTTAACATCAGGTGGTTGTCTTGTGGTTCTATAGAAAAATTGTGGTTTTATGAAAAATAAATATAATGTTATGTCTTTTATTGCAGGCCGCTGATCTCACAAAGCCAGTGGACAAGAAGATGTACAAAGGCACGAACCCCACCTGTCACGACTTCAACACGGTCACAATGACCTCGGACAGCGTTTCATTAGTTATAGGATTTTCAACCGGCCAAATACAACTCATAGACCCTATTAAGAAGGAATTAAGTAAATTATACAATGAAGAGGTGAGCTTTTAGCATCTATTCTATATTTCATCCAAATTCGATATAGAATGTTTGTAAACAAACTGTCACACATAAAACTGAATTCTTTTATAAGTGTTGGTTTTTTGACCGAGTTAATAGTAATTTATATTGAAGGGAGTGGTCACAAATCCCCAATAATTGATAAAGAAAACATTTATCACCCACAGATATATATATATAATAATCAAAGATTTAAATGTTTGTCTTTAATATATATATATATATTAAAGACAAACATTTAAATCTTTGATTATATAATTATACAGCGTCAATAACTGGTATTCATGCTGGGACCCCGCAGTTCCTGGGACGTTCTTAGATGGATTAGGCTTGCACATAGGTATACCATTCTCTAAGCTAAGTCGGCTGTTAGTCAGAGGAAAGAACCGGTAAATACGTGAAGCTAAAGCTAAGCTGATTAAGCCGCGGGTTGCCTCACGATGTTTCCGTTCGCCGTTAAAGCACACATTTAAGAACCGGGTTTTGAACAGGCGTTTCTTTAAATTTTGTGCACATCGAATCTATAATTATTAAGTCTTACCATTGTTTATATGACACAAATAAATTTGTTTCCTGTTCCTGCGTGATCAGATCACAATGTTAGGCGTTTTTTACTGATATATAAAACCTTATCAAAAGTTTACGATCGTTTATTTTAGCGGAACGTATATTTTTAATTAGGTTTTCTATATTGTTAGGAGTTTTAATGATTCTACGAGTTATCTGGCTTCCTTCGTAAAAGCCTTGCATATTTAAGAAGAAACCCGTCGACTCTGTAAGGTATGTCGTTGGCCTAGTGGTATGTATCACCCCGACGTAATTACCTGTTCTTTCCTATTAGTGAGGAAAGAACAGGTCATTATGTCTGAAGCTAACTAAGCCACGGGTTTCCTCACAGTGATTGGCTTCAACGACGACCTTCAAAAGGTCGTGTGTTCGGTGCTGCCGGGCACCAATGCATTTTTCTTTCTTGAAAAAATGATGTGTATATTTAACACGGGCCTTAACGGTGAAGGCAATCATCGTGAGGAACCCCGTCACTTAGTTAGCTTCAGGCGTAATGATCTGTTCTTTCCTTTCACTAATAGCTGAATTTGCTGAGAGGATGGTGTAAATAAATGTAAATAAGTAATGCTGGACAATACACAACACCATCTAGTCCCAAATTAAGTCAAAGTCAAAGCTATGGAAACCAGATGATTGATAGAATTAAATATTTATTTTTGTAAATAAATACTTATTTAATATATATATTATATATTACTTATAATGATTATATATCTGCAGAGCAATTACAAACATGTGTCCCATGGAGGGAATCGAACCCGCTACCTCCTGCGTATCAGTCGGCATTTAGACTAACTGAGCCACGAAGGCAATCTATCAATCTAACAATGTCCCAGGCATTTTTGCGTCCCTTTCAGCATGGATACCAGCTGCTGAAGCTGTATAATCATTTATAGTAAATGTTAAGGCCTTAGTTCTCTGCTAATCTTGCAGCAACCAACATTTCTGTATCTAGGATTACAAAGTCACTATTTATCATGTCAGGCGTAAAACGTCCACAACTGAACACAGGCCTCCCTCATGGTAGATGCCATACTCACCACGCATGGCAGGCGGGTTCGCGAGCGCAGTACGGGATGTTGATAAACGGACAGACGCTGCTGCCCATCTTACGGAGGTAACCCTTAGCAGGGTCTTACTGCATCCACGGGCATGAGGGGAGAGGATGGGGGTAACATTCTACTGCCGGCACCCCACCCAAACTGACTTTGTTTACAAGATAATATAGTGCAACACAAACAGGAAATCATAGGAGAAATGATAAAATTACAAGGATAACGGATGATAAGAAAAGCGACTGAAGTGGTTCGCGTGATTGTAATGATTGATCATATCCGTACTGATCGCGCGCCATCGTTCCCCCCCCGCTGTCACAGGTCTCCTCTGTGGCGCAGCGGGCGTCCCCCTGCGACGCAAGAGGTCGCGGGTACGATTCCCGCCTCGGGACAAATGTCTGTACTGCAGATGTTTGTTCAGGGTGTTCTGAAGGATGTAGTAAAATGTATTAAGTATGTCAGTCAACTAGCTCTGCTTAACTAGATGATGCTGTGTGAATTGTCCAGCAATATTTGGTATTTTTTTATTATAACGGTGTCCCCTAATTCTAATTCTGGTGGGGGGATATTAGATCCGATCGTACTGTAGGTGCCGGCAGTAGAATGTCGTCCTCTGCCCGTGGATGCAGTAGCCTGCTAAGGGATACCTCCGGAAGATAGGCGTCGGCGTCTTTCCGTATATCAACATCCCGTACTGCGCTCGCCAACTCGCCTGCTCATTTCAGCCGTAAAACACAGGCACACAGGCCTCTCATGGATCTCCATGATGATACCAGATCCGCAGTGGCGTTGGGGTGTAATGTGGTTGTCCCCCGTGATACTACACAGACCCTAGACAGCCCAACTCCCTAAAATAACGGAGAAGGACTCTGGGCCGGGGGCAGCATTCCATGAGCCCTGAAGTGTATGCAGATGTTGTTGAGTTTGGTTCGCACCCATTTCGTAGTCCCGTTTTAATTCTGACTGCTCGTGGCAGTGCAGTGTAGAAATAATTGTACTTAAAGCGGTGTTTTTTGCCATATACTATATTGCGTGCGGTCGGCATTACGTGCCCTTCTTTTCCTTTATAATGTACTAGCTTTTGTCCGCGGCTTCGCACGCGTTATAACTGGATAAAAATAAGCTATGTCCTAACCTTGAAAGTTGCGGTAAATATGTTGTTTTTACGTGTCAAGAGCCGGACAAACAAAATTTTATTGTATAAATAAGTTATATCAATCCTTAACTACCATGTCCGCTATACGGTGCCCAGTGGGATTCCAAGACCTTTAACGTTTCTTCATAATTTTCCAGAGACTGATCGACAAATCGCGAGTGACGTGCATAAGATGGGTACCGGGTTCCAGCAACTTATTCGTGACGTCGCACGCCTCGGGACAACTCTACGTGTACAATGAGGAACTCACCTGTGGCTCGGCCGCGCCTCACTACCAACTCTTCAAGCAGGGAGACGGCTACTCCGTGCACACCTGTCGAACAAAGTCCACGAGGAACCCCCTGTATCGATGGCTCGTCGGCAACGAACCTAGCTGCATCAACGAATTCGCCTTTTCCCCTTGCGGTTCCAATATAGCAACTGTCTCCCAGGACGGATTCTTACGAGTGTTCCACTATAACACGATGGAGCTGATCGGAAGGGCGAGGTCGTATTTCGGAGGTTTCTTATGCGTGTGCTGGTCGCCGGATGGCAAGTACGTGGTCGTCGGCGGAGAGGACGACCTAGTCACGGTGTGGTGTTTCGGCGAGAGGAGAGTAGCCGCGAGGTGCCAAGGGCACAAGTCCTGGGTGTCCGTGGTCGCCTTCGACCCGTACGTTGTCGATTTCGGAGATAATAATTCAGAAGACGTCGACGAAAAGAAGAAAGGGGAGAACGTGCAATGCTACAGGCTCGGCAGCGTTTCTCAAGACACGCAGCTGTGTCTGTGGGATCTCACGGAGGACGTGTTGAAGCCCCCGATGCGGGCGCGCGCGTCCACCCACCTCTCCCCGAACGGACAAACCTTCCCCGCCAACGGAGTACCGGGAACGAAGCCCCCAGCTAAAGCCGCTAAAACCAACAAAATCGGCCACAAGCACGCGGAACTAAGCGTACCGGCTGCCGGCGAAGCTTCCGGCGCGAAAGCGAAAACGCTGAACATTAACGTAGGCGGGAAAGAGAAGAAAGACGAGACGGCTGGAACGCTCGGGGTCAACTCCTTGACGCAGCGGCTAGCGGGGTTCTCTTTCGGCGAGCGGCGTTCGGACCATCGGCGGAACTTTAGCTTGACGAAGCCGGCTGACAGCAAGGGTTCCGCGTCGAACTCGGTCGCGCTCCGCAAGAGCGGCACGCCCAGTGCGGAGGGCGGCTGCGACGCCGTGAGACTGATGGGGACGCCCATGTGCCCGCGCTTCGACGAATGCCCCGTCCTGGAGCCGCTGGTCTGCAAGAGGATCGCGCACGAGCGGCTGACAGCTCTGCAGTTCCGCGCGGACTCGTTCGTGACGGCCTGCGCGGACGGCTGCGTGCAGACGTGGGCGCGCGGCCGGGCGCCGCACGCGGGCGACGCGCGGCCGCGGCGCGCCCCGGACTCGATACACAGGGTCGACTAGTGCATAGTACACCTGCGGTTCGACTCTAGATCGCGGGTGTTGTCGGTTGTGCCCTGATTCAGCTTGAGTGACGTCAGAGCTGGACGTGGCGTGAACGGAGCGCTGACTTATTGTGAACTGCGATGGTATAGAGTTGATCGTTGTGTAATGTTTAGCAAATTTACTCGTAAAGAGTTATACAATGAATTTTTTAACAAATGACGAATGACGAGCTAACTGAGTTCGCTTCAACTGTTCTGTTATTGTGATTCTGTGCGGATTTCTAGTGCAATAGTGGCGGTAGACGATGAGGTTTTGAATGCAATAGTTGTATGTTACTTTACAACGAGTGAGGTAGTCCAATGTATTATGTAAATTCACTGGAGCTTTACATATGTGTAGCAATGTAATTCCGGACTGAATAGATAGTGGTTTTATCATCTCTATGTTGAATTTTCTATAACAATTTTATGGCTTCTTTGTACATGATGTGCTTTATTCATAATGCATTTCGATAGCTGAGTTTCTTTCCTACTTAGTTAGCAAGTTCAATACTATTGAAACTTTGTTTTCTATGCGGAAAAGTTATTAGTATATAGTTGTTGAACGACTAATATGTATTATAGATAATAGTAAGTTCTTAAGGCCTGAAACTTGACTGAAAGCAATCGAATAGTTTCTTTCTGATAAGCACTTGATAGTAAAGGCACTTAATAAATTGTATAATATAATCTGTAGTGTCAAATTTAGCACTAATATTAAAATCTCAGTAAAGCTCCAGTGAGCAATGTTCCGATAAGCATTTCTAGTGTTGTTATACGATGTTTGATGAATGCCTTTCCAAACTTCATAGATCCACAATTTTATAGTTTTTAATTCAGTATGTCAGGTATCTCACTGGCAAGTCGAGATTTTCAAGTAAACCGTCTTCAGGGCGATACGCGAATGCGTGTTTTCATGATGATGGTGTTTGTTATATGTATATGAGAATATGCAATTTTTTTGTACAGTCCCACCATTTTAGCTGTTCAGTTGAAAGCATTTATAGAATGGTGTTTTAAGATAGCAGCTAAAGTTATAATGCTGTGAGTAATTTTATTTTAAAATTCACAGTAGTTTAATATTTATTTTTTGCCAGTAAAACATATGTAAATTGCTACTAACCCAATTAAGTGTTAAAAAGGAAGGATACGATTATGCGGAGAATCGAACACGAAGACATGTGCCGACCCCACATATTGTTAATAACTCACTTATTTTGATTTATAAATCCATAAAACACATTTCAAATTAAACACAAAATTTATGTAATTGATTTATGTAATTTTAATATGGTAAGATCATGTTTTAATTTATCCTTGATTGTGGACTATGATTGCCTTGGAAATGGCCGTTAGATTAAGTTACGAGATTCAGTCTAACTACAGGTTGCGTTATAACTTGGCTGCTCTGTATTTTGGCGTGTTTTTATAAAGCCAGAAACATATTAAACCTTTTTACGCGACGGGTTGGGATCGTGTAGATTACTAAAGCCCAATTTTAAAGCGACAAAACTATGGCAACGTTTGATTTTGCGCTTTGCATAAGAAATATTAGTCTGTCCAACTGTCCATAGAGTAGTGACTTTACGACGTCACGAGCCCACACCCCATAACTGAATGCGCTAAATCTAAGTACTAGGCGTTCCGCCCCGGCTACGCGCGAGTGCAATGCTGATACTAAATATACTAAAGAATATACTATCGCGGACTTTTTTTGCTGACCTTTTTACGGTGTACAATACTGTAGTACATTATTTTGATCTATCTCGTAGGGTTCAGCCAGCGTTTGCAATGTGAGCGCAAAGAAATGTGTTTATTTACGACTTCACATTAGAAACCTCTAAAATTATCCTTGTTTCTCTCCTATATTATGCATGTATTATACATAAAAACCTTCCTCTTGAATCACTCTATCTATTATAAAACAGCATCAAAATCCGTTGCGTAGTTTTGAAGATTTAAGCAAATATAGGGACATACAGACAGTGGAAGCGACTGTTTTATACTATGTATTGATTTTTAATTAACTTGATAGAGCAAAAAGACATAATGTATATTCATTTTGGTTATATAATTGACAGATAAAATAGTTATTTAGATTTTCGTACCCTTTCGACATGTTTGTTTATCTTACTCACTTGACTACACAATGTGTCGCAGCTTAGATCTCGCAGCGTATGAAGCGTGGGTAAACGTCGCGTATGTAGGTCAATATGCTTCTCGCTTAATAAATTATATCACGTCATAAAGCTAACTTCAGGCTGTCCAAGTTGTATCGCCGGTAGTTACGTACATTAAGGTCAGTTTTCTCATGTACTGTAAATACTAGTTTTAGTCAGCGATCTAATCGCTTCGTGTAAGCAAACGCATTAGTGCGCTTTTTCCTTTAACTATTTATTTTAATTTTAATGTTGTTGATGTAGACGTCTCTAAGACTCGAAAGTTTAATAGCATCCTACTAGTTCACCCGGCAATCGAAAATACAATACAAATAATTATAACACTGGCTTGTGGTCAGAGTCGCAGCGAAATATGTACTTAACTCGTGTTTTCAATTTAGTAACGAGTTTTTGATTCGTTACATTATCGGTATGGTATGTAACCGTTATATTTGTTTATGGTTAAATTAACGTTCAAGTTAGTGACGTGATCACGTCGCACCAAAATGTTCACGTTTCTGATTCTTGATGAAGAGTAAACCAACTAGACGTGGTAGGATTTTATGTAAAATGTGAAAACTTACACGCGTGTTTCGCTTCTGACTCGGGTTACTCGACTAATATTAATGGCAATAGCGACACCAATTCAGCCAATGCTATACTGGATCTAGTCCCTAGAAAAAAATGTAGATGGAATAGGCTGGTCCTTGCAAACTTTAATAAAACGAATGTTGCTTCTACACAAGGCACCGTTGACAATCACTCATTAAGTAATGTTCTAGTTTAGAAAAGGAAATGTCTAGTAGGAAGCTAAAAATGAAATTGGTCGTGAGACTTTGTTATTTTAGCTATTAATTTAGCTTACTGTGAATTTATCCATTGTTTTAATTAATATATTTTCTATTCAGTGTAAATAAATCAATTGAATACTGAGATTCACGCTATAAATAACGTTATTTCGTTTAATTAGCGGTTACTCCGTTATGATACGGTTACTTCGACTAGTTGAGTTGTGAAAAGACTTAAGATTTGCATTGCAATACAATGTATGATATAATTATGTATACATTATCAAGAACCACGGTATTTCCTATATTCGCCTAAATTATTTGTTATTTTTATTGTTTATAGTCATTAATATTTATGTGTATAGCGTTTAACGTTTTATTTAGCGAAGTTTTAGAATTGTTTCTAACTGTTAGCCAAACGGGTTTAACATACATTTAGCGAGTAAAAGTAAGCAGTTATTTATATAACAAAACAGACATTTATTATATCAGTCCTCATTCACCCACTGTTGGGTATCCTCTTTATCACGCTATTCTTTCCGGCCATAGTGGTTCTCTAGTTGACATCTACAATATATAGAAAAAGCAATCCATTTCCAACCTGTATTGACTTACGTTTGGCGATCGCCATTGTTCTGTGAAGCCCACATCAATGTCTAACGACAGTATAGCCTAAGGGTAGTATAATAACACACGCTTCTGCCAGTTGGATGAAGCATCCAAATTGATCCATGTAAACTTAGAAGAGAATCATTAATTAATGTCGTTTCTTCCTTTAATTTCTGCTCCATTAAAATAAATTGATTTAATTTGGTTGAACCCTAAAGCATATTTAAGCAATAGAATGGGCAAAATACATTGCTACCTTTTACTCGCTGACTGTAAGATGGCATGGAAAAGACATTTTTCATATGAGTTCCATAGGTTGCCTTTCTACTGCCTGTTAACATAAAAACGTATTAAGTTTCGACGGTTTGAACTGACTTTATATAATAATAATGCTGGACAACTCACACAGCATCATCTAGCCCCAAGCTAAGCAGAGCTTGTGTTATTGACACTAGATGACTGATATACTTAATACATTAAACTACATAGATAGATATTTTTTTATTATATATAGAAAAACATCCAGAACACCCTGATCTGCAGATCATACAGACATTTGTACCGAGGCGGGAATCGAACCCGTAACCTCTTGCGTCGCAAGCTTACCTTCGCCCGCTGCGCCACAGAGGTCATATGAAGTAACTATTTTTTTAAGGCAAATGTTACGGGTTCTATTACTGCCTATTGTCGACTATTATTTACTATCACCTTGACGGATTTCATGTTACAGGCATTAGAAATTCTACTTTGGTATTAGTATTTACTCTTGACATAATAAGGGATAGATATCATAACTTAACGAAGTGGCTAATAATGTATAAATCCTATTAGATTCCAGTTTTCTTGCACATTTCCACGCAGGCAGAAAGGGTCTTTACAAACCAAGTGACAAATAGAGATTCACAATCAAAACCACCTACACATCAAATATTATTTCATCGGTGGAACAAAATAGCCTGAACAATTAGAATGAGTTTTGTTAAAAGTCGGCTGCTAAAGCCACGATGATTTTCCTGATTTGTATTGTGAAGAAAATTTTGCTTACGATAAACTCGAATTACCTTTTTGTGAATGGTCTTGTGAATTTTGTCAATGTACTATTGAATTGTGTAAGTAATAATGAATGATGCATTTCTGCAATCGCGTCCTTATTGTGTAAGATATAACATTCTAATGTACATTATTTCTTTTTTCGTGGCCTTATAAATATTATGATGTTATATTTCAGGGCTGTATTTGTGTCAGTTGTGTGATGTCAACTGTAATTCTACTTGTGGATATGATATCGCATTTTTACTAAATCGTGCTTGAGATTATGAAAAGCTTGAGTTCCGTGTTTTATAAAACTAAATAAGTTATTGCAATTCGAAAATAACATAATCTTTCAATAAGTGATTTGTGTTTCAAAACCATACGAGTTTATAAAATTTCTGAACACATAACATAGCAGTTGTGTTCGGTTGATTATGCACTTTTGGACTTTTATCTACCAGTAACAAATAATCGCTCGTGTTCGAAACGAATGCCCTGCTGTAAAAAATGATTTGACCTTTGAACTAGTTGCTCAGGTCATTATGATCAACTAACTGAATTATAATTATAGGCTTCGAAAATCTTAAGCTGAACATAGGTATTATAACTAAACTTGTGAAGTAAATACTAGTTTACCTACTCTAAACAGATTGGCAGCTATCTTAAGAATTCAGATGTTCTGTTATTATCAAACTTAATAATAGGTTGTGCCCATAGATATACTTAAACATACAATTAAACATTGTATTAGAGCAAAATATAGGCGACGTGATACTGGTAACCACTATGATTAATTTTATATATATATAATTGACCTATATTAAATGCAATACAGTAAAGTATTACGATATTTACTAAGTTTCTGTTTGATAATATCTTGCTTTAGCACTCACATTCTGCACATACAGAAAATGGTCAGTGATTTTTAACAGACTGCAAATATTCCGGATGTATCCCTTGTCAGATTCTTACTGCATCCACGGGCAAGAGGGGGTCGCAACATTTTACTGCCGGCACCCCAAGGCACTTAAATTTATTTTATTTGCATATTAAGATCATTATTTATATATTTAAAGATTTGAAATGTGAGGTCTTGAATTTTAGGACCCCTTGTCATACTTTGTTGACACCCCCCCCCCCCCCCCTCTAATTTATGAATGGCTTCAGAAGATGTTTAAACACTCCGCAGCTTACGTGAAAACAATTCTTAAAAGGTGGTGAAACCTTAATTTCCAGTAGTTTCACAAATGGGCTATTTGTCAGTGGTAATTGGTCAAGTCAGGCTTATTTCCGGTGTTTTCTTAGGGTCAGCGCAGACAGAACGGAGCGCAGCGAAGAGGATTTTATTAACGCACTTGAAAATAATAAGAATATAATAGTAATAATAAGAAATAAGAATCTTCGAATGGTTAAAACCCACTTCAAGACACCCGATTCAATAAAACTTTTGCATAAGTATCAAGGACCGATGACAATACAATAATTCGGCGTTCTAAAGTTAAGTTTCTTTTAAATATTGGGAAACTCGAAAAGACTCAAATCATGGTAAATAACATAATATGAACATAACATATTCATGGCAAATAGTTATTTGATCACTTCCAAAGTGTAGGTTTAAAAATATATGAATTCCACCAGTTTTATTAATTACTAGAAGTCGCCCGCGGTTTCACCCGTATCTTTGGTTACTGCTCCGCTCTTGTAGGTCGTAGCGTGATGTTATATAGCCTTCCTCGATAAATGGGCTATCTAACACTGAAATAATTTTTCATATCGGACCAGTAGTTCCTGAGATTAGCGCGTTCAAGCAAACAAACAAACTCTTCAGCTTTATATATTAGTATAGTTAGATAGATGAAACTTTATTTATAATTTTTCGTAACCATTTTCTGTATGGAAATCCATATATTAGTTAATCTGTTTGACTGCATGGCTTTAGATAATGAACGAAACACTTCACAGATATCATTTTAATTACAATGTATTGGAGTTAATTCAATAGAGACACGACACAAGCCTACCAAGTTAATAATATGAATAGACGATTCTCTTGATATGTTTGCGTTTTATTATAACCCCAACCCCGTTAGGTAGCTCATCAACATCATCTCACCCGTAACACTTCCACTGCTGCATAGGTCTCCCTCATGGGTCTTCAAGAACTGCTCATGAGGAGTTGTTATACTTAACACGCTTGGCAGGAGGGTTGGCGAGCGCAGTGCGGGATGTCGATACACTGAGACGCTGCTGCCCTTCTCTTGAAAGTAGCCCTTGACAGATTCTTACTGCATCCAAGGGCAAGAGAGGGGCAACATGCTATTACCGGCACCCCACGGCATGCTAGCTGTGATAGTTTGTTTCATGAACATTTACCCAAATAAAAAAATGTGTGTCTGTATCTCGAAGTAATCGTTAAACAACTTTCTTTCTTCATTTAGAATGCTACATTATTCCTGAGTAACATATTCCTACGGGGACGGGAACTACGCGGGTGAAACCGCGGAGTGCGGCTAGTAATTAATAAAATTGTTTAACCATAACTTCGACCTACAGTCACACATTTTTAACTTGGGTAATCATATGTTTTGTAATTTAAAAAGTACAAACTATGGAAAGTGAATGAATTTATGTTAGCGTGGACGCAGTGAGTAAGCATAAATTAAAGGCCAAATAAATGAACTACTATATTTATTGGATTGTCCTAGAAGCCGGGGTCCCACGCCGTCCGGTTCGCCGTGTCCACCATCTTGTAGCAGACTATCGTGTCGCCTGGTTTCACCTGCGGAATTATTTCAAATCAAATATATTTTTTTATATATTATATTTAATTGATTAGTTGTCCTATCAGTGGCTCTATTTTAATCGATTGGTTATTTGTACTTAGGCTGCGTTGTTTATTTATTTATTTATTTATTTAAATTCTTTATTGCACAAAATTTTTACAAAGATGCACAAAAGGCGAACATAATGCCGTAGGCATTTTCTACCTGTCAACCAATTATTGTAGGAATATCAACTTGGCGTGCATAAAGAAACAGATAACAACTTAACTTATTGCCAATTAATCTAAATTTAGCATCTACAAGACTTATGTATCTAAAACAAATACAAATAATGTAATATATACAATAATTATACACATCTATAATATGAATATTATAATACATACATATATATATATATACATACATACAAATACATATATAAATGGAGCTAGTATATTACGAAAAGCCCAACAATAATAATAACTGCCAGAGAAATAAAGGATAATATAAAAAATAAATAAAAATAAATAGAAAGAAAATAAAATACATTATGAAAGTTTAGATTCCACAGGAAGAAAGTGATAGAGTTTTAAAGTACAGTTCACGAGTCCGTTTCTTAAAAATCTCTTTTGAGTCAATTTTCCTTAAGTCATCAGGGAGGGCGTTCCACAGTCTAGCGGCCTCGATGGAGAAAGACTTTTGGCGAAAAGATGTGCTGTGGGATGGAATCTCAAGGAGAAGATTATTGGAAGATTATTGGAAGATTATTGGAAGGTTGTTTGTAGTAGGCAAACTGTTATGCGCCGACCGTGTGAGCCGCTTTACGGCAAACTAAACCGCCTGTGAACAACCATATCGCCGCCGCGGACTGGAACCGCTTTTGCTGTGAGTCGGCCGCTCACTGAGACAGTCTGAGTAACGCTGCAAAGTGGGTAGAGTGAGCGCAAAACTAGCAAACCGTGGACTAACTCAGTCGGCCGCCAACAGTTTGCCTACTGGGGACGCACCCTTATAGTGGCTGTATCTAAATCGAGCGCGTTGCTACTGAGGTGGAGCTGAGCGGGGCGTGGCTTGACCAATCACAACGCTTGAAGCTCGAGAAAACAAGCGTTGTGATTGATCAATCCATGCCAGGGGACAAAAGTTTGCTTTTCTACAGATTTCTGTCTAGGGTCTCGGTGTTTTCTACCCATATGATAAAGATACGATTTTGTCACACATACATTACAATCAATGATATAAAACTGTTCCGTTACTGACTGAGTGACTGACAGACAACGCTCAGCCTAAAAAACCACTGGACCAAGAGACTTAAAATTTGGCACACATATACCTTGAATATCCTAGAGGTGCACTAAGAAGGGATTTTTCGAAATTCCCACGGGAACGGGAACTACGCGGGTGAAACTGCGAGGTGCGGCTAGTAAATCAATAAAAAGTAATAAGGTTCTAAAAAAGTGACAAGAATTACTCAGCATTTATAAGCTGTGGCAGAACGGGTCGTTCCAGAGCGCTGGCCTTCCGTAGTAACCAAAGTGTGCGGTTGGTGGCTACCGCGATACACAATGACTACACAATTATTATTGCATACGCCAATTAAAATGAAAAGCCGTGTTGTCCGAGTGGTAGGGCTTTTGATCCGAAGGTCGTAGATTCGATACCGGCCGTGAGCATTCTTTCTTGAAAAATTTACTTATGTTCACTTTTAACACGTGCTTTAACAATGAAGGAAAACATCGCGAGGAAACCCGCGGCTTAGGCAGCTTCAGACGGATTGACTTGTTCTGTCCTCTGACTAATAGCCGACTAAGCTGGGAGGATGGTACCTATAGGCAAGCCTAGTCCATCTATCAATGTCTGCAGCGTCCTGACCAGCATAAATACCTCCTGTAAATAATTCCTGATGCTGTATGAATCATCTATCATAGATGTAATAGGCCTCACATACCCGCCAATTAAAATATAATAATAATAATTTGCATCTAAGTACTATCAACCATCTGGGTTCCATGGTAAAAGCTCTGCTTAGTTTGGAACTAGATGGTTCTGTGTTATCAGCCATATTTTTGTTTATTTTTTACCTCGAAGTTAGTATCTTCAAACCGCAAGCCGCATTCCATGTCACGTTTAATGGTAGACACCTCGTCTTTTAGGTGTTTCATCGATGCTAATTTACCTGGAACATTAATAAATAAGGTAAGTAGTAATATCTCCACATATTTTTTATGCGACTAACGATGTGTCAAGGCGAAGGCCCACCTAATGTGTGGCAAACCCTAGCTATTACAATTGCAATGCCGCGGTGATCACGTTCACTAAGCACGTGACGAACGCTGCACTGCATTGCACCCGTCACTCTTAGAAAGAGTTGTATCAGGTTTCATGTGCCCGTAATTTAACTAGAGTACGTAGTAAGTAACCATTACATTAAACAAGTATTGGTACGGGGGTACCAGAAAAGGGGGCGAAGGCCTCAAAAGGTCACCAAAGGTCAAAAATGGCATTTGGCAAAATGGTTTTTGGACGTTTTCGGCCATTTGAAGACTTCATCATCATTTCAGCCGTAGGACGTCCACTGCTGGACAAAGGCCTCCCTCATTGATCTCCAAGTACTGCGGTTGGAAGCCGTCTGCATCCACCGCCGACCAACAGTTCTCACCAAGTCGTCTGCGCATCTTGTAGGTGGACGTCCTACGCTGCGCTTGCCGATCCGTGGCCTCCATTCGAGAACTTTGCGGCCCCATCGGCCATCTGTTCTGCGCGCTATATGGCCTGCCCATTGCCACTTCAACGTGCTAATCCGTTTGGCTATGTCGGTGACCCGAGTTCTTCTACGTATCTCCTCATTTCTGATTCGATCCCGTAGTGAAACCCCGAGCATAGCCCTCTCCATAGCTCGTTGAGCGCCTCTGAGCTTGTTCATAAGGCCAATAGTGAAGGACCACGTCTCGGTTCCATGTCATCACTGGTAACACACACTGGTTGTAGACTTTCGTCTTAAGGCACTGAGGTATGTTGGACGAAAAGACGTTGCGAAGTTTCCCAAACGCTGCCCATCCGAGTTGGATTCGACGATTGACCTCTTTCTCGAAGTTGGACCTACCTAATTGGACTGTTTGTCCTAGGTATACGTACGCGTCGACAACTTCAAGAGCCGAGTTCTCAACCATAACTGGGGCAGGCACGACATGGACATTTGACATGATTTTCGTCTTGTCCATGTTCATTTTAAGGCCTACCCGCTGGGAGACTCGATTGAGGCCTTCGAGCATCGTGCTGAGCTCTTCCATCGACTTTGCCATGACCACAATATCGTCGGCAAATCGAAGGTGAGTGATGTATTCGCCGTTAATATTGATGCCCAGCCCTTTCCATTCCAGGAGCTTGAAGGCATCTTCCAAAGCGGTCGTAAACAGTTTCGGAGAGATTACGTCTCCCTGTCTTACGCCTCTTTTTAAGGGAATCGCCTTCGAGCTCTGTTCTTGTACTCGGACTGACATAGTGGCGTTTGTATACAAACACTTCAACACTTCGGGTTCGTCGGGGTTAGGGTCACCAAAATCAATCAGTACCTTTATCTCATTAAAACGGTGCTAACAAAAAAGGTTTCCTGTAAATCGGTCAACGCGTTCGGTTGTAATCGTCCAATACACAGACAAACAGCGCTATGCATATTAGGGGGCTTTTAGGGCTAAAATTTCCTTTATGGACCGTCGATTTCAAAGTCTATATTTTTTTTTTGTAGATAGTACTCATAAAAAGGATGCGTTTTGCCATTTTTCAGGTTGCGGAAGTTTACGGTTCATGAGATATATTTATTTTTAGTTTTCATACAAATTGGGAAATAACACGCAATTACTAATTCAATTTGACAACCAATTGTCATGTCAGACGTCAAAGTTGACACTACGTTTCGTTAACTGTCGAGTTATATTTTATTCTATTTTAAGTCCTGTTTTTTTACTTAAATATATTTTCATTTTCACATATTAATTTTGGTGTTTAATAAATACGCAATACGTTTCATGCACAATAATTGTTGTCATATTATCAATTTACACTGCTTGCGACGCCATTTTGTTTAATAGCGTATTTTCATCTGTGCTGTGATTCGTCCGTCAATCATCGTTTGTCGCCCTTGCAGTTGAGATCGTTTTAAGTACTCCTGTAAGCTTACAACGTTTTTGTAACCCTCTCTCCCCCCCCCCCCCCCCCAAACGACGGTCCATAAAGGAAATTTTAACCGCTAAGTCATGGCATTTTATCAGGGACTATTTCATAGTGACTTCTCTTTGCTAAGCCGACACCAAAGGAAGGAACTCAAAGACGTATTATTGACAAGTTATTAGTTCTAAATATAGCCGATTATGCTGAGATGATAATAATATGTTCTGGGCAAGTCTCTTTCATCTAACAATTCCCAGGCACTAAAGCGTACCATACAGTCCAGTCCAAGTCAGTCCAATCCAAGTTCCAGTTGCTAGCGTTGTATCAATCCCACTAATATTACTAAACGCGAAACTTTGTATGTATGGATGTTTTATTACTCTTTCACACAAAAACTGGCCTACGGATTGAGCTGAAATTCTGCACACGTATGTCTACCAGGATTAACACGTAGGCTTCTTTATCCGGGTACAACGTATGCGAAGCAGCGGGCATAAGCTAGTCATTTATAAAATAGATGTGACATATCCAAAACTGCGCTCGCCAACCCGCCTGCCTGCATGGCGAGCATGGCAACATTGCCCTCATAATCTTGCAGGCCTGTGTGCAGCAGTGGACGTGGACAGCAGTCCCAGGCTGGGATGATGATGTCGGTTACCTTGATGCACGACCTGCTGCTCTCTCAGCACCCTAAAGAGCGCGCTCCTCGCCAGCGCGCCCTTCATGCAGCGGCAGCCGGCCACCGGGACCTTCTTCCTCCCCTCCGTCACCAGGAAGTGCTGGATGTCGGTTACCTTGATGCACGACCTGCTGCTCTCTCAGCACCCTAAAGAGCGCGCTCCTCGCCAGCGCGCCCTTCATGCAGCGGCAGCCGGCCACCGGGACCTTCTTCCTCCCCTCCGTCACCAGGAAGTGCTGGATGTCGGTTACCTTGATGCACGACCTGCTGCTCTCTCAGCACCCTAAAGAGCGCGCTCCTCGCCAGCGCGCCCTTCATGCAGCGGCAGCCGGCCACCGGGACCTTCTTCCTCCCCTCCGTCACCAGGAAGTGCTGGATGTCGGTTACCTTGATGCACGACCTGCTGCTCCCTCAGCACCCTAAAGAGCGCGCTCCTCGCCAGCGCGCCCTTCATGCAGCGGCAGCCGGCCACCGGGACCTTCTTCCTCCCCTCCGTCACCAGGAAGTGCTGGATGTCGGTTACCTTGATGCACGACCTGCTGCTCTCTCAGCACCCTAAAGAGCGCGCTCCTCGCCAGCGCGCCCTTCATGCAGCGGCAGCCGGCCACCGGGACCTTCTTCCTCCCCTCCGTCACCAGGAAGTGCTGGATGTCGGTTACCTTGATGCACGACCTGCTGCTCCCTCAGCACCCTAAAGAGCGCGCTCCTCGCCAGCGCGCCCTTCATGCAGCGGCAGCCGGCCACCGGGACCTTCTTCCTCCCCTCCGTCACCAGGAAGTGCTGGATGTCGGTTAC